>CAJQUN010000141.1:0-1200000 GCA_907163345.1 Haberlea rhodopensis | reverse complement strand
TTTACCTCGATATTTTGTCCTCCTGGACCGATCCAATATCCTCTTGGGCCTGAATCACATATACCCAATGAGCAATAACATAAATGTACATAGCACAACTTCTATTGCCATCTGCAATCAAAGCATCATCAATACTCATTGCTAACACAATTGCGATACAACATCATTCATCGTTAATCACAATAACGGTACTAAAAATATTCATTGCTAACACATAGCAATGCATCAATCTTCATCGCCCTACGGCGGTACATAATGCTCATCGCTAACGCTGGCATACATAATATCCATAATCACAATGAATATACATTCTTAAAACAATAAGATGTAATAACACTTACTGTACACCGTTGATCCACACTTGATCCTTTAAATTGTCCCTGCTCTCAATCATAAATATTCCACAAAATATGAGTTCATATCAGTACACAAATTGATATACTCATCATCAACCGAATAGCGATGAGACGTCGCAATATATATAATCGGCGGCAAGAACCATCGCCATGGAATCAGCGGAATGCACCATCAATAAACACATGTCTGGCGGCATGAGCCATCGTCATTGACATAGCAGAAAGAGGCATCGCTATACATGTACCCGGCGGCATAAACCATCGCCAATCAATATAGCGGAATGAGACATCGCTATCAATACACATGGCGGCATGAACCCTCGCCAACCAATATAGCGGAATGAGACATCGCTATCAATACACATGGCGTCATGAACCATCGCCAATCAATATAGCGGAATGAGACATCGCTATCAATACACATTGCGGCATGAACCCTCGCCAACCAATATAGCGGAATGAGATATCGCTATCAATACACATGGCGGCATGAACCATCGCCAACCAATATAGCGGAATGAGACATCGCTATCAATACACTTGGCGGCATGAACCATCGCCAACCAATATAGCGGAATGAGACATCGCTATCAATACACTTGGCGGCATGAACCATCGCCAACCAATATAGCGGAATGAGACATCGCTATCAATATCGAATAATGTGGTTGTTCCGGTCTTGTTATAACAGCGGAATTTTAGGACCCCTCGCTTCGACATATAGCGGCATCATATGATATCCCTCGCTTCGACAATGACAGCGGCATGTTACCTCGCTTAGACATGACAGCGGCAAATATCATATTACCATCGCTTCATATGACAGCGGCAAGTACCTCCCTCGCTCGAATATAACAACTACCGGAACTCCCACTAGCTCCCTGTACCTGCATCCAGGTTAATACAACAGTTCACAATATAATGATCGATATCACGTTCCAGTTATAACCACAATATTCCACATTAATCACTAGAATTGTGACTGTTCCGGTCCCAATACAACAGCGGAATTTTAGGACCCCTCGCTTCGACAATGACAGCGGCATGTTACCTCGCTTAGTCATGACAGCGGCAAGTACCTCCCTCGCTCGGAGATAAAGGCTACCGGAACATTCATCAATTCTACCACAATAATCAAATACAACAATTGGTTCCATTATCACAATATATCACTATCATTTCACATATATCATAACATGTAAGGATCCACTATCCACGATATACATAATCAAAGGTGTAACACGTTTTACCGTCCGAAGCCCGTACGTTTCACCTTTCCTGATTTTCCTACAAAATCAGATCCTTTAACATGAAGTGCTAGACATCACCATTAATGCCATCACATCGCATTCTACACGATTCCTGCAATTATAATTAGCACCACTTTTCATATCATAAAAGCACATAAACAACTAGTTGTGTCATACAACATTAATGCCATCATGCATAAATATGTGCTATCAATAACTTCCTAGGCCCTTAACAGCCCCAAAGAGCTAACCACTGCTCTGATACCACTAATGTAAGGCCCCAACACTTAAACTCGTCATTAGTTCAATTATGACGTCGCATGTCTTTTCATTCTTTAAAAGAATCATTTCATGTTTCTCATTATCCCATGACATAAATAATGTTCAACGACATATGATCAACTCTACCAATAAATAGACTTAAAGATTTCACTCTTTACCAACCCCATTATACCACTTTTACATTGTGGGTTTTTATAAAAATTTGGGCAGAGTCTCCCCACAAACTGAGCTATCCGGAAACAAAACACAGCACTTAATATAACTCCCGACCAGGGACAACGCAATATTAAACAGAATATAGAAACACAAGTAAATTCCCGGCCAGGAAGACACCACACTAATAAGACAACAAAAGTGGGTTTCAACACCCTTATACAGTCCATATACACATACAAGTGCTCACAGAAGAGCAACGAATAACGGATACACATCCGGATGCATAATTCGTATAAATACCAACCGCTCAACCTCGTATATCGGCTCAATCACATATTATGCTTCTGGAAGCATCATCCAACAAGGTTCGAGCCTAGTACTCCAAAACAGCATCGTACCTGTTGTACCTGTTTCAACAGAAACAGCCCCCACACAGGGTGAGCACACTCCCACTCAATATTCAATCACAAATCAACATACAAAATCATAATGCAATAATTTAAATTATGCAAAACTTATAAAGTATACTCCCTGTACAATTCCGAATTTGTATGGCTTCCACACACTGTTCCTGTTTCAAACTCCCGCACTTCATAATGTCAAATTTAGTATTGTCACTGAAAATGTAATACTCAACAACACTTATGAATTCAATACAATGACAATATATTATTTATGCTCAAACATAAATAGTTCAACATCAATGTGAACCTGGTTATCCCAATGTAACCCTGGTTATCCCACCATCTCATTCTCGATACTTTCTCATATCGCTCATGCCCACGGCATCACTACTCAACAAGTAACATTGGATCATGTACCACTACGTGTCCCCCATAATTCGTATATGGAGCTCAATTATTAAAGTCAAACACTTACCTGAATCATCATATTCAAAATTGCATGTATACATGAATGTATAGATACTAGATATACCTGCTCGTACGTCACCACGTACTTTATAGTAGACAACATGAACAAGCTATCATCAACGTCCGAAGTCTCCTGTAGAGTCTATACCGAACATCAATTCAATATTAGCTCATAATCCGAGCAATGAACATCCATCAAATAGTTCTTACTTTCATTTCTATATCACAATTCAATAACTCAATATTATGAATCAAATCATAATCAACACTTTGGATGCACACATCCTCACATGAATCATGGTATTACATTGGCAATGCAAAACCCCATCACCTCCCACCATCCGCTACATCACACACATGATGCGGGATACACACACCCATACGTGCAAGATCACGCCCAACTCACATAGCAGTTCACTAGACACGCAAGTTCAACAGAGGGAAAGAAAGTGCAGGGTGTATGTATAATAATATACAACTAGTGTCTAACTAAAACAATCCAATTAAGCCGATTAACATGTTCCACAATTATTCAAACCCACACCGAGGTGATTCAAACCAAGACACGAAAGAAGGGATCCATGAAGATACAAGATTCTACCCTTCTAAATCAATTCCCTTAATCCCTACATAAAGTCATTTATTGATTAGGTTCAACTTTAACAATTTAAAGATGCATTGGTTCCATAATTCTTGATTTAGAACTCACTACTAAGGGTGGTAATTCAATAAAGTGACATAAGTCAACAATACATACCATGATACACATTCAAGTATTTACATCACCATAAACTCTATTTCATGTTAACACATACTAGCATGAATCTAGTCTTCACCTTTTAATAACAATGACACTAAATCACGACATTTAATCACCAATTCATTTTCAACAATTATCCGTTCAATAATGTGAGTTATGATTAAATCCCTACAATTAATAACATTTTCATGCTATCCAATTCCCAATTGTTCATCCTCAATTTATCGTCACATAACCGCCTTAACTCATCACACTAATTTAAGTTAACCTTTTACATTAACAAAACATCATCCAACCACAAGGCACAACATATATAGAAGTCTTGAACCTATACCAATACATGTTGGAACACACATACACACCATCTTCATCCACAAACACATGCTGGACACACACACACACGCAGAAACACACACACACGCACACACACTGCTGCACACACTAGCACACACTCGAACCCTTCCAAAAATGCCAACCAAATCGAACGAAAGCTCATCAAAAATTCGTGGGATTTCAGGGGAATAACGACTAAGGGACGACGAGGATTACCCACGAAACAATCGGAAGAAAATCGTCCCAAAATTGGACGAAATCGCGACTTCAACCCGCGGCGCTTCCTTGCAAGATCCGGACTCAATCCTCGACGAAACTTCGCGATATTGGTATGGAAAGAAGCGCCTGGGAGATACGAAGGCGGCGCCGGTTCGGACGCGCCGGAAGGAGCTCGGACGGTGGCGGGCGCGGCGGTTTAGTGGCGAGTGGTCTGAATGTGCGCGAAATGCAGAAAGAAAAGAGGGGATCGGGATTTCTGTGCGTGATTTTACACCTTTTACTGTGTGTGTCCCGAAAAATGCCCAACAAAACATATTTATTTTTTTGTATCCTAACCCGGTTTTGTACATCGAAGTGTCGCCGGTGCACTGACATATTATTTAGAGACAACGATTGGGATTTATACACACCCCAAAAACCCAAAACTTAAATTCTTCATTTTAATTAATTTATCTCTAAAATATTATCGGAGTATATTTTACAATCTCAAAATATTTTAGGATCCGATTAACTTGTCAGTTGACCTTCACTTGGTCAATTCCACTTCTAATTAATTCTAAAATTAATTATCAATAAAATCCAAATCATATTTAGTCCAACAAATGATTATAATAAATCTGGACATCATATTTTGTGTTTGCAACTTATTTGATATATTTGCTCTTACATGATTTGGAGTGAAATAGTTGATGTTAATATGTGATTATATTTGAGTATGCTGAGTTGTATCGTATTGATATTGACCACGATATCGATACAATACTGTATATTTGCGCCTTATGAGGCGCTAGAGCACCTCACATACAGCCCGGGAAATTCCCGGGCAGTGGTATCACACCCGATTTTTCTCGTTTTTCTCCTCTTTCATACCATTCGACTTTTCTTGTGTCTTTCATACTTAATTTCAATTCATTAAGACAATTTTTTCCAGAAGAGCCTCCCCTGACACTGAGTTCTTTCAGTTGCTGGGAACATGTAGCACATAAATTAGTATCATCTCTTCCAGACGTCATTTTCACCAACAGTTTTACAAGACTGGTGATTTCAAAAATTGCAAAATTTCTCATAAAGAGCTTTCTTTCGGTGATGAGTGTTCAACATCCGCTTGTCAGAAAAGATATAAGGTGTTGCTCCACTGTCGACCCACCATTTTCTTGGGATATCCACCAAATTGGATTCAAATACAATAATAGAAATGTAAGTTTCCATACCCATTTTGAAATTCGTCGGAACAGAATTTGCAATGGTCATATTTACTTGATCTTGGTTGGGGTTGGTTTGGATGTCGGCAATCTTCGGCCTTGTGACTCGGTTTGCCACTGTTGTTGTGAGACCCCTGTTATCTATACAAGATACTAAGGTGCAAATAAGAGAACTAATCATATATAAATCAGAGTATTAGGCCGTGTTGATTACCTGAGCTTAAGAGATTACAGTACCAAAAGTTCAAAAAGGAATTATACATATTCCTAACAAAAGGTACTACACTTATAGCTTTACTCTACACTTTGTAGAAACTATAAAAAAGAAATTTCTGTTCTGCTAATCCTGTAGCACTCCTTACAGCTCATAGTATCAACCCCGACCCTGGTTCTCATCGTCAAAAGCACCTACAAAGACAACCCCCAACACATGATCATATCATAGTTCATATCAATCATAATATGAATGTAAAGCATAAATGCATAAATCATAGGCATAAGATACTTCCTGAATTTCCAATGCATTTAAAACGCCCATTTTGGTTGTCCCTGTACCATAACTCATAATCAAATCAATACATGATATTATGGTTTCCTTAAATAAATGTCATGACATATCTTTACTTCTTAAATCTTTACTTCAATCCTTAGTCAGTTTATCATCAGTGTATTTTAATGTCCCTCGCTTCATAACTTCATAATAAGTGGAATCCCCTCCCTCGCTTCTTCATACAAGCGGTATTTCTATCCTCGCTTCGTATGGTAAACCTCACCTCCATGTGCAAGCGAGCCCCCCCTCCCGCTCCACATTTTAGCGGTATAAACGGTAAGCATTAAAATCATCACTGTGATAACCCTGACTCGTGGAATACACACTCTTTATTCCACAACATACATATGCAACAACAATGCATAACAACATGCATCATACTCATAATGCACAACTTTGCATCTAACATGTGTCAAATAGACAAACATAAAATACATGTTACCGTTGGGTGCCCGTACGTCGCTTACGTACCTTTCCAAAATATGGTGTTGCAGGATTCTATCCCCTGCGTTGTGTGGCTACCTGTGATGGCTCTACACAAGTGTACAACACAATATTAGATGACCAAAACTAAACAAATTCCACATTTTCAAAAATAGGGCATACCGATCGATCGGCCCTCATCACCGATCGATCGGTGATCACTTCGAATTTCATAAAAATGCTACGGCTTTTACCGATCAATCGGTGTTCTTTACAGATCGATCGGTCGCTCTGTTTCAGTGCGATTTTTCAGAATTCTCCAACACCTATATTCATACCATCATATCTAGCATATACTACATACCACATGCTTGAACAATTATGCTAAGAGCTACAATATACTACCCTGGGTGTATTCAAAACAAAGTTCTGCCCAAACTTAAACCCACATGCATCAAAATCACCCAACAAACACGGTGCTCACTCAAGTTCTTCTGAAACAGGGTACATATTTCCTTTTTTCCAGATTTTTGAACACATATATTCAAGCCAACAAATCTACCACATAGCACATATAACATGCTCATATAAACATGCTAGGAACTTCATAAAAACACCATAAATGAACTTGAATCGAAGGTTTAACACAACCTAACCTAGCATGCCATTTTCACACCAATAAAAACATGAACTTAACCAAACTTAAACCAAAACAGAACATGGTTTCTCACCCTCCTTTGCTCCGATTTTTGGAAGGTTTCTTGCAAAGAAAATTGAAATCTCCACCTTCCTACTTGCTCACCTGGTGTTGGACGGTTTTTAGGAAAGAAATGGAAAGGATTGGAGTGGAGGAGATGGAGTGAATTATGAGGGCAAGTGGGGGATAAGGCCAGCTGTGGCAGGTATGGGTTGGGGGGGGGGAGGGGGGTTTGGGTGTTGGGTGGTGTGATGTGTTATGTTTTGGTACCGATATTTAGCACGATGTATTAAAATATCCTCACATGATATTTTATAGTATTTAAACAATAAAATACTTCAATTTCCAAATAAACATGCTATACCCAAATGACCAACACACACCCCAAATAATCATCCTACAACCCAAATTCCCAACATATAACGCATGCACCCTGAAATAAATTTCCCCATATAATTAATTCAACCCAATGAATTAATACCATAATCTTCATAACATAATTAATGTTTTAAAAACACATAATCATTTCGGGGATATCACAATACTCCCCTACTTATAAGATTTTGTCCTCGAAATCAGCATGTGTTGGAATCGAAGAGGGGGGTGAATGAGATTCCTTGGCTACTTTAGCTTTTTAAAATGAGTTTGCAAAATTAAAATAGTTTGCGCTTGCGGAAGGCTTACGTCAATCGATAAATAAAAAAGAATAAGTAAATAAATGCGTAATGAAATTAAAGCGATAAAAGACACAAAGATTTGTTATAGAAGTTCGGCGATGAATCGCCTACGTCTCCTCTTCTCGGTTAGATAACCTCCAACTGAGGTTCCACTAGAACAAATGGTCTTGGCCTTGAGGGCTCCAAGTTAGCCACAATACAACTCTTCCCGAGTTTCCAAAGCTCTTCCCGAGCACAATACTCTTCACGAGTACACAAAACTCTTCACGAGCTACCAACACTCTTCACGAGTCTTCTTGGCCTTAAGGGCTCCAAGGATAGCCACAACACATGCACCAACTTAACTTGTTGATGACTTTACAATTTCCAACTTGCTTTGGTGTTGGAGGACCTTTACAACAACTCAACAAACACCTTCACGGTGTACCAACACGAAGAAAACAAGACTCTAACAAAAAGAATGAATTACAAACTCAACAACAATGTATGGAGATTGCAATGCTATTTGAAATTTGAATGATCAAAGCTTTGTAGAAGTTTGTAGGCTTGTTTCTTCTCTTCAAAATGCTCCAACGCATCAATATTTATAGTGTAGGAGGCCCCCTAGGCTCCTACTAGCCGTTGCTACACATAAGGCTAAAATCACTCGTCGATCGCCTCAGCCAACGCCTCAGGCGATCTCCATCGCCGCGCTCCAACGGTCAGCATAAATCACGGATCGCCTCAGGCGATGTCCCGATCGCCTCAGGCGATCCAAGCACAAATCCAATGCCGTAGCCTCAGCAGCTCAAATCCTTGCATCGCCTCGGGCGAAGTCCAGATCGCCTCAGGCGTTCAACGCATCGCCTCAGGCGTTCAAAGCCATCGCCTCGGGCGACTCCCCCTGCGTGCATGCCCTCGCATGCCTCGGCGTTGCTTCAGTCGATGGCCGTGGCGATGCCCTGCCTGGCTGCCATCGCCTGGGGCGATGATCACCATCGCCTGGGGCGATCCACGCCAGATTGTGCACACTTGATTTTCTTCAATTCAATCCACTTTTCATCACTTAATCTGCACACTAAGTAGATGTATTAGTACAACAAACACAAGTTTTGTTGATCATCAAAACTCAAAGATTGACCGGGGATAATTTAACGCATTAAACGCAACCATGCGTTTAAGGCTCAACAGCATGCACTTACCCAATATAAAACAAAACATAAATCACATACCAGAAAACAGTTCCGGGTAGTGCTGCACCATGTGTCGCTCCGTCTCCCACGTGGCCTCCTCGACACCCCTACGATCCCACTGAACTTTGACCATAGGAATAACTTTGTTTCGTAGTCTGCGATCTGCCCGATCCAGAATCCTGATAGGCCGCTCCACATAGGAAACATCGGACTCTATCTGAACCTCAGAAGGTTGCAACACATGAGAAGGATCTGGCTCGTACTTCCGCAACATAGATACGTGAAACACATCGTGTATGCGGATAGAGAGGGCGGTAAAGCCAATCGGTATGCCAGAGTACCAACACGCTGTAAAATCTCATACGGCCAAACGCATCTCGGGGATAACTTCCCCCGCATTCCAAAAGGTACTACACCTCTGAAGGGTGAGATCTTCAAAAAGACTCTGTAGCCCAACTGAAACTCTAACGGCCGACGTCGTTGATTAGCATACGCTGTCTGCCTGTCCTGGGCTGCTTTCATCTTTCTTCTGATCACCTTTACCTTTTCTTCCATTTCTTGGACCAACTTTGGTCCTCCGACCAATTTACGGTCCACATCATCCCAATATAAAGGCGACCTACAACGCCTACCATAGAGAGCTTCAAAAGGAACCATCTGTATGCTTGCCTGGTAGCTGTTGTTATAAGAAAATTCCACCAAGGCTACTGAGTCCTGCCAAGAAGTATCGAACTCCAACACACAAGCCCGCAACATATCTTCGAGCGTCTGTATGGTACGCTTGGTCTGGCCATCCGTTTGAGGATGATATGCTGTGCTCAACCTCAATTCTGTACCCAGAGCTGACTGAAGACCTTCCCAAAAGTGAGATGTAAACCGCGGATCTCGATCAGACACAATCGAAACAGGGATCCCATGCAGTCTCACCACATCTCTGACATATAACTGAGCCATCCTCAAGTACGTGAAGGTCATACAGTATGGAATGAAGTGAGCCACTTTAGTCAGTCTGTCCACGACTACCCAGATGGCATCAAAACCCGAAACAGTCCTCGGTAAGTGGGTCACGAAGTCCATGGATACGTGCTCCCACTTCCATTTTGGTATCTCCAAACTTCTAAGCTCACCACCAGGCCTCTGCCTCTCAGCCTTCACTTGCTGACAAATCAAACATCTCTTGACGAATGTGGTGACATCTTGTTTCATTCGTCTCCACCAAAACTAGCTACATAAATCTTTGTACATTTTCTTTCCGCCCGGGTGGATGGTCATCCTGCTGCAATGAGCTCGCTGTAATATTCCCTGACGCAACTCAGGCGTATTCGGAACCACCCATCGATCACCTAACCTCAAGGAACCATCCTCAGCCATCCTGAACTTTGACGACTGACCCAGACGAACCACTGACAACCATCTCTGAACTTCCTCATCGGTCACCTGAGCCTTCCTGATGTGATCATAAATAACGGGCTCAGCTAATAAGGTCAATACCTGTACGGGTGAAGTAGACACATCATAATCAAATCCCAACTGACAGTAGGAGCCCATCATAGCTGATAGACACATGGCATCCTCTGTTGTGCTCTTCACCTTCCGACTCTAAGCATCGGCTGTTAAATTTGCTCTTCCCGGATGGTATTCGATTTCACAGTCATAATCTTTCAGCAGGTCCATCCATCTCCTCTGTCTCATATTCAGCTCAGCCTGCGTAAACAAGAACTTCAGGCTCTTGTGATAAGTGAAGATAGTGAATGAGGAACCGTATAAGTAGTGTCGCCATATCTTCAAGGCAAACACTATAGCTGCTAGTTCCAAATCGTGAACTGGATACCTCGTCTCGTGTGGTTTCAATTGTCTCGAAGCGTAAGCCACAACGTGCTTACCCTGCATCAGCACGCATCCTAGACCCTGAAGCGATGCGTCAGTATAGAGAACGAACCCCTTGTTCTCCCTGGGAATTACCAAAACTGGTGCTGAAGTCAGTCTGTGCTTTAATTCCCGGAAACTCTGCTCACAAGCTTCCGACCAAAAGAATGGAACTCCCTTCTGAGTTAGCTGCGTCAATGGCTTGGCAATCTTTGAAAATCCTTCGACAAAGCGTCGATAATACCCAGCCAAACCCAGAAAACTTCGGATCTCAGTAACTGAAGTCGGCGCAGACCAATCCATAACTGCTTCTACCTTTCTGGGATCTACTGATATCCCCTCTCGAGAGATAATGTGACCCAAGAACGCTACACTGCTCAGCCAGAACTCACACTTGCTGAGCTTGGCGTACAACTGATGCTCCCTAAGGATCTGAAGTACCGTCCTCAAATGATTGGCATGCTCCTCCTTACTTCTTGAATAAACCAGAATGTCGTCAATAGACACGATCACAAACTGATCCAGATACCTCTGAAATATTCTGTTCATCAAGCTCATAAATACTGCAGGGGCATTCGTCACCCCGAATGGCATTACTAAGAACTCATAGTGCCCGTACCGAGTTCGAAAGGCTGTCTTTTGTATGTCGTCAGCCCTAACTTGTATCTGGTGATAGCCTGACCTCAAGTCAATCTTCGAGTAAAGCTCTGTGCCCTGAAGCTGGTCAAATAGGTCATCAATCCTCGGAAGGGGGTACTTGTTCTTGATTGTCACTTTATTCAATTGACGGTAATCGATGCACAGACGCATCGAACCATCCTTTTTCTTTACGAACAAGACTGGCGCACCCCATGGTGATACACTAGGGCGAATGTATCCTTTGTCGAGGAGCTCCTACAACTGCACTTTCAGCTCCCTCAGCTCTGCCGGTGCCATCCTATAAGAGGCATGGGAAATAGCAGATGTCCCTGGCAGTAACTCAATCGCAAACTCCACATCCCTGATCGGCAGAAATCCTGGAATCTCATCCGGAAACACATCGGTGAATTTCGTAACTACTGGTATATCCTCGATCCTCAACTCTTCCTTGGGACGAGAGACGTCCACATAGAAGGTCCACTGAAACCCCTGATCAGATAGAAAACGCATCATCCTCTGACGGCAATCAACCACGGCCTGGTATCTGCTCAACACATCAATGCCGACAATGCAGTCAAAATCTGCCATATCCAACAAGATCAGATCGGCCCTCAGATCATTGCCCTCAAAATAAATGAGGCAATCAGATAGTAGTCGATCTGCAATCACATGCTTCCCCGTGGGTGTCGAGACCATAAGAGGCGTGGGCAACGGAGACGAACACAAGTGGTGTCTCTCCACAAAAGCAGAAGATACAAATGAATGAGAATCACCTGTATCTACCAAAATAAATGCAGGGTACGTAAGTAAGTGGCACGTACCAGCAATCACCTCCTTCGGGGCTGCCTCTGCCTGCTCTCGAGTCAGTGCATATACTTGACCCTGCGGCGGTCCTGCCGCCTGACCTCCCTGTGGTCGAGGTGCAAACTGCTGTCTCGGTGGTGCCGTCCTAGCGTCAAATCTTGGCCTATTCGGCCCTGAGTCTGTCTGACCTACCCGATTGGGGCAAGCCCGAGCCAGGTGGCCCACCCTGCCACAAACATAACAGCCTCGGCAGTCACGAGTCAGATGAAATCCTCCACAGTTGTCACACTTGTTCCCTCCTGTTCTATTTCCCTGCGCTGGTCCCCGATTACCCTGCTTCTGATTCTGAAATTTCTTCCCACCAAATCTAGAAGATGAAGAAGCCCCACGAGGCTTAAACTGGTCTCCTCGTGGCCTCAGGCTGTCAACAGCTGGTCTCTGTGGTGGTACAAAATGGGGTACAGCTTCCTTGTATACACTAACCCCAATCTCTGCCAGCTCTGCCCTACTCAGGGCATCATCAAATGAGCTGAGGTTGTTGGAGACAACCCGATCAAACAACTCTGGCCTCAGCCCCTTCAGAAAATGCCTCATCTTGGCATGACCGTTTACAGCAATGTGAGGCACATACCTCAACAGTGAAGAGTACTGCATAGCATAATCTGATACCGTCATGCTGCCCTGCTTTAGATTGGTGAACTCGTCTTCCTTTACTTGTCTGGCAGCGGCGGAGAAATACCGGTTAAGGAATTGGGTCCTGAATACAGTCCAATCCACTGTCATACCCTGAACCCTCAGGTCCATAACTGCTGTCTTCCACCACATGGAAGACTTCTTAGCCAACTGAAACTCTGCCAACCTCAGCCACGCAGTCCGTGCACAGGGTGCCGATACAAATATCTGCTCTAATCTCTCTAGCCATTCCTCGGCTGCTTCCCCAGTCCCAGTCCCTTCAAATAGCGGTGGATGATAGCTCAAGAAATGGGTCAGACTTATCTCCCCTGGTAGCAGTATCTGTGCACTAGGCTCCACGCCTACAGCAGGTGGCGATAGAGGATTTGACTGAGCAATACTGGCATTGATACTGCCTACATCTCCCACCTCTTCATTGGGATTCTCCGGGTTAATAGCCGCCATGCTGTAACACAGGGGTTAACAATAATACCAAAAGCAGTTCATAATATAAGACGTTAGATAACAAGAGTAATCATATGCAAAGGCATGTTAGTATAACAACTTATACATAAATATGCACCACATGCATAAACATGCCCACCAATGAATACCTAGCCAACTTGTTTCTAAAGGCTACCCTTTACTCGTTCCCTGGTTATCTAACCTGGCTCAGATACCACTAAATGTGAGACCCCCGTTATCTATACAAGATACTAAGGTGCAAATAAGAGAACTAATCATATATAAATCAGAGTATTAGGCCGTGTTGATTACCCGAGCTTAAGAGATTACAGTACCAAAAGTTCAAAAAGGAATTATACATATTCCTAACAAAAAGGTACTACACTTATAGCTTTACTCTACACTTTGTAGAAACTATACAAAAGAAATTTCTGTTCTGCTAATCTTGTAGCACTCCTTACAGCTCATAGTATCAACCCCGACCCTGGTTCTCATCGTCAAAAGCACCTACAAAGACAACCCCCAACACATGAGCATATCATAGTTCATATCAATCATAATATGAATGTAAAGCATAAATGCATAAATCATAGGCATAAGATACTTCCTGAATTTCCAATGCATTTAAAACGCCCATTTTGGTTGTCCCTGTACCATAACTCATAATCAAATCAATACATGATATTATGGTTTCCTTAAATAAATGTCATGACATATCTTTACTTCTTAAATCTTTACTTCAATCCTTAGTCAGTTTATCATCAGTGTATTTTAATGCCCCTCGCTTCATAACTTCATAATAAGCGGAATCCCCTCCCTCGCTTCTTCATACAAGCGGTATTTCTATCCTCGCTTCGTATGGTAAACCTCGCCTCCATGTGCAAGCGAGCCTCCCCCCTCCCGCTCCATATTTTTAGCGGTATAAACGGTAAGCATTAAAATCATCACTGTGATAACCCTGACTCGTAGAATACACACTCTTTATTCCACAACATACATATGCAACAACAATGCATAACAACATGCATCATACTCATAATGCACAACTTTGCATCTAACATGTGTCAAATAGACAAACATAAAATACATGTTACCGTTGGGTGCCCGTACGTCGCTTACGTACCTTTCCAAAATATGGTGTGTTGCAGGATTCTATCCCCTGCGTTGTGTGGCTACCTGTGATGGCTCTACACAAGTGTACAACACAATATTAGATGCCTCATTATAACCCGATACCAAAACTAAACAAATTCCACATTTTTCAAAAACAGGGCATACCGATCGATCGGCCCTCATCACCGACCGATCGGTGATCACTTCGAATTTCATAAAAATGCTACGGCTTTTACCGATCAATCGGTGTTCTTTACCGATCGATCGGTCGCTCTGTTTCAGTGCGATTTTCCAGAATTCTCCAACACCTATATTCATACCATCAGATCTAGCATATACTACATACCACATGCTTGAACAATTATGCTAAGAGCTACAATATACTACCCTGTGTGTATTCAAAACAAAGTTCTACCCAAACTTAAACCCACATGCATCAAAATCACCCAACAAAAATAGTGCTCACTCAAGTTCTTCTGAAACAGGGTACATATTTCCTTTTTTCCAGATTTTCGAACACATATATTCAAGCCAACAAATCTTCCACATAACACATATAACATGCTCATATAAACATGCTAGGAACTTCATAAAAACACCATAAATGAACTTGAATCGAAGGTTTAACACAACCTAACATAGCATGCCATTTTCACACCAATAAAAACATGAACTTAACCAAACTTAAACCAAAACAGAACATGGTTTCTCACCCTCCTTTGCTCCGATTTTTGGAAGGTTTCTTGCAAAGAAAATTGAAATCTCCACCTTCCTACTTGCTCACCTGGTGTTGGACGGTTTTTAGGAAAGAAAGGGAAAGGATTGGAGTGGAGGAGATGGAGATGGAGTGAATTATGAGGGCAAGTGGGGGGTAAGGCCAGCTGTGGCAGGTATGGGTTGGGGGGGTGTTTGGGTGTTGGGTGGTGTGATGTGTTATGTTTGGTCCCGGTATTTAACACGATGTATTAAAATATCCTCACATGATATTTTATAGTATTTAAACAATAAAATACTTCAATTTCCAAATAAACATGCTATACCCCAATGACCAACACACACCCCAAATAATCATCCTACAACCCAAATTCCCAACATATAACACATGCACCCTGAAATAAATTTTCCCAATATAATTAATTCAACCCAATGAATTAATACCATAATCTTCATAACATAATTAATGTTTTAAAAACACATAATCATTTCGGGGATATCACAGTTGTAGCACATTCCTTTGAACTTCTTGGTCTTGCATTATCTTTGTCCTTTGCCAGGATGCTTCCTCTTTTTACTAGCATTTGGTTCCACCAACTTTGTCTTAGTATCCACTACTAGAAAAAGCCTCTGAGTTAGACACTTTTATTGTGACACTATTAGATAAGTTTTTCAAAATCAAGCAATTCAGACTTTTATATAGGAACTTCTTGGTCTTGCATTATCATTGTCCTTTGCCGGGATGCTTCCTCTTTTTACTATCATTTGGTTCCACCAACTTTGTCTTAGTATCCACTACTAGAAAAAGCCTCTGAGTTAGACACTTTTATTGTGACACTATTAGATAAGTTTTTCAAAATCAAGCAATTCAGACTTTATATACTACACAAAAGTCTAGTGGTATTCAAAAAGACTTACGGTATTCAAACTTGACTTTTTAAAACTCTATAAAAGTCTATAGGTATCCAAAATCTCGTAGACTTTTAATGGCTTCTGTTGAAATCTTTAGGTACAAACTTTGATGCCCCATGTACATCACCAAAAAGCTAATCTCCACAACTCCTAGTAAAGATTTAGAATGACTTTTAATTCCTAATTACCCTCATCTCTTTTTACGTTTATTTTAATTTCCGACACGGTCACCTTCCCATTAGCTTTTCCTCCCCTGTTTTCTGCATGTACCTTTCTTTAATCCGAATGTGCGGGTGTGAGTATGTTTCTGTATATCTATGTGTACTATATAGAAGATGCAATAAAGAAACATGGAATTGTGATAAATACCGAAAGAATATTCAATTATAGGTTACAATTATATAGCAGCATTGCCTAAATACTCAAGGTCGTCATCTTGAAGATTCAAAAAGTTGTTCAATATTTGTCATGCAAAAGAATTGAATAGCGATTTTCACATTTTTGGCTGTTAAATAAGTAAAATTTATTTAAATTAATAGTTAAAAAAATTTATAAGTTGAATAAGTTATTTATGTTCAATTGTTCGTTCAAATCAATCAATTATAAGTTATAAAATCTATAGACTAAACGACATGTTTATCCCTGGTCAGCCTTCATTCCTGAAACTATATTGGATGATTTCGAACCAGCGAGGTCGTTGTATCGGGAGGTGGATCATAACGGGCATATTGATGAGGTGTTTGATCAATCAAATCAGAAAATGGATTTGATGGAAAACCCCAAGAACTCATGGATATCAGATTCGGTTTGTGTGGACTCATCGTTAAATTTGGGTCTCCAGGATTACATGATCAAGCCTTTGCATTCAAAGCAAATTATATCGAATTCTCAAATCATGTCGTTGTTGAGAAGGAGGAAGAATATAAGCCGATACAAGTGAACTTCAAGTCTAAGTCTGAGGTATCACGAGGCTTTAATCTGGAAAAAGGTATTGAGGCCGGGCAATCAGCCAAAGGACTCAAGTGTCATGTTCCAGATTCAGAACTGAGAAGATTTGGCATAATATACAAAAAAAGAAATCATATCCATCATTCTATCTCTAATCAAATGATGGGGAATGTAGGTTCGAGTGAGCATTTAATCAGTCCACACTCGAAAGTCAAGGATCTGTGGTGGGAAGCTACAGAATTATGGAACATTGGCAGGAAACTTGGAATTATTGGTCATGGAAATGATAAGGATATTATCAAAAGATTGATGGATTTAGAAACAAGAGATGCAAGGGCTATCAATAAGAACTTTGATGAGAATCCAGAATTTGGGGTTGAACTCGTGTCCATGAAAACGTGAGTTATAATGTCAGAGGGTTGGGTGGAAGGGTAAAAAAAAGGGAACTCAGATCTTTTGCTATGAATGAGAGGATAGACTTCTTATGCATCCAGGAAGAGTTTTGTAATTTAATTTGGGGGGATGAAGATTTCAATTGGGTCTTTAAAGAAGCTATAGGGACATCAGGGGGATTACTATGCATTTGGAAATCTTCTGTTTTCCAAATGACAAGTTGTTGGGGAGAGGAAGGTTTATTGAGGATTGGAGGAGTTTGGGGTCAAGCAAAAATACCATGTAATTTCATCAATGTCTATTCTCCAGGGGGCTTAATATCGAATAGGAGATTATGGGAACACATTCTCAGCAGAATTTCTCGACCTGATGAGGTCAGATGGTGTATATGTGGTGATTTTAATGCAGTACGATCAAGAAGCGAAAGGAGAGGAAGAAACCTCTCACCCAATCTGTTGGAGATATCTAAATTTGATGATTTCATTATCAAATCGAGACTGGTTGATATTCCTTTACTTGGAAGAAAATTCACATGGTATAGACCGGATGGTTCGTGTGTTAGTCGACTAGACCGTTTTCTAGTATCGGCTAAATGGCTTTAGGAATGGTCGAACATCAGACATGGGGGATGAATAGATCGATATTGGATCACTATGCTATCATGCTAAATAACCAAGCTTCGGATTGGGGCCCAAAACCATTTAGAGTAGTGAACTCGTGGTCCAATCATAATCAATTCAAAGATTTTGTTGAGAAGGAATGACTCTCGTTTCATGTACAGGGGTGCGGAGGTTTCATATTGAAGGAAAATCTGAAATTAATGAAAAACAATCTCAAAATATGGAACAGAGAGGTTTTGTAAGGCTCTCGTTACCTTAACCCGCTATTAGTGCATTATCACAAATATTAGTGCATACATTCTTGTCATTAGGGAATTCTTACACATGCTTCCATAGCATTGCCATACCATCTATAAAATTTCGACATCAATCCACTTAATGTTAAATCCTCATAAGGCTCAACTAGCCACGTATGCACTGTACAATGCACCAATTTCATATGCTCAATTCATCATGCAATTTCCTTAATTAATTGCATGCAACATATAAATGAAAGAGAAAAGCTCATAACCTTTAAACAACACATATACACATCAGGATGCTCACAGGTGAGCATTGAATAAATGAATGTGTATCTAATGTACAAAGCATACTACTCAATACCAACATTGGTACCTCAGCCCTGGAAGCATTCCCAATCGATAGCCCGAACTCAACTCCGGAACTGGTGTTGTACATGTTCACCTGTCCCAACAGAAACAGCCCCCACACGGGGTGAGCATACCAATCCACCATCTCAATAACATCAATATCACAATTCATAATTTACAGAATATAAAGCTATAAATTTTAAAAGATACTCCATGTATAGTATCGTTATCATATGGGATTCCACGTGCTGTTCCTGTTCTCACAATAACCAAAACCATCAAATTCCCAAAATCAATTAATCATTACATTGATTAACTATGCACATTCTTACCATGCCAATTTCATAATCAAATATGATTAAATCATTACACTAATGATTACAGAAATCATATACAACTCAATTAATGATTTCGCATTATCCCCACATCATGTCCCATCGCTCGCTCAACAGCGGCGGTATCACAATTGACCGCTTTATTTTTAAACAAAAGATTTCAGAGTGTAACGCGATTCTATACCGCAAGTGCACGGTTGTCAAGTTTTAGTATAGTTAAATGAAAGTAAGGGTTGTCGAATCCACAGGGATTAACGTATAAGTACCAAATAAAACTAGAAAAATTATATTTAGCCTACGATTAACAAGGGAGTAGATTAAACTAATGCAACTCTAGAACTAAAGAACAAAAATGGTAAATAAATGGCTTCCGGATATGCAAAGGAAATTCGCTCGAGAAATTTATCTAGATCTGTTCAACTATGTTATCTTCAATGATTCGTTTGAATAGGCAATTACCAAACAATTGATTCTTAAGGATTTCGTTATTATTCAATACACTCTCTCGAGCTGTAAGAAACTAATATCAAATTAGAACAAGTAACTCTCGTTCACTTATTTACTAATCCGATATTGCATAAATCTTCAAAACCTCGTTACTCTAAATCTCTCGATTCAAAGTGCTCACGTATGTGATTTTATCTCTCGATCTCAATCTTAAACATACATCATGAATTACTGTAGCGTATTATAACGTTATCTCTCGATCTCGGTTATAACTCACAAAATTCAATCAAAGTTAGCTAGGCTTTGATCTTAATAAGCATTTAATTCATGAACAATAAGTAATCAATCCACTCAAACACAATCGAATCAATAAATGAAACACAATTTTACTCAAACTCGATAAAATAAACTCAATTCAATTCAAAACAAATCAATAAGACGTTTAATTGTTTCTCAACCTCAAAAACATCCAATTAAAATGAAAATCAAATAAATCCGAGTTTAGAAATACGATAAATGCTGGAACGAATCCGTGCGTTGCACCGTAATCTCTTCTCTTGCTCCTTCCTTGCACTCCGGAATTATCTCGCTCAAGCTCGGACGAAGAACGGAGGAAGATGGCTTTTCCCCGGATTCTTCTTGGCGGCGGCTAGGGTTCTTGGGTGATGAAAATCAGTTCTCAACCCTCTCTGATATGATATGGAATGATATGGAAGAGATCCCTCATTTAAACCACCGAGAATCACGTTAAATTTGGAAAATAAGATTTTCAGAAAATCGCGTATCGATCGATCGAAAATATTTTTCGATCGATCGGCGCACTGTTCACTTCAGCCTTTGAAACTTTCTGCCTCGATCGATCGATCCAGATTTTCATTCCGATCGATCGACACTTCGATAAAAATTTTGCTGAAGTTTCTGCCTGGATCGATCGATCGAGATATAATCTCGATCGATCGAAATTCTGAAAAATCATATTTCTTCATTTTTTTCTCTTTTTCGCCTCGATTTCACCCGTTTTCTTCAGTTTAGCTCATTTCTACCATTTCAACCTATTTTCCTGAAATAAGCAAATAAACACCAAAAAGCGTAATTTCATCCAGGAAAAAGTACGAAAAACGGAAAGAAATTACAGCTAAAAACACTTAAAATCTAAGCCTATCAACTCCCCCAAACTTGGACTTGATCGTCCTCGAGCAAGCAATAAGCTCAAAAAGTAGAGTCAAACTTAATACTTTGAATGAATCATCTTTACAACTCAACGTAAAAGCTCAGCAATCCTACTTATACATCAATAAGAGTCATTCAAAGTTCAACATGAAGCGTTTTCTCCTATGCTAAACAATACATCGCAACATCGGAACGTGCGTGTGTGCTATTGTCAAACATGAGTTATATACATATCTTTTAAGATCAAACCGTGCCATAAAAACTCAAAGTCAAGATTACTTTAAAATACTCTACAAATCTACTATCCAGCACTTCTCCACTAATGTAATTATTCCCTAGACTTGGATCAGAAGGTCTTTAAAAGCTTATAGTGTTAGGCCTTTTGGTGTCGGCTCCAAAGAAAAGGTAGGATGAATGCAAAGAAGAGAGTATAGAAGAATCAGTTCAAACTTGTTCGCACAATATTGAGCTTCTCTTCAACTTTTTCTAGCCTTGACCACTTTGGGTCTTATTTGAATGTTTTCATTTTTTTTTCCAAGGCTTTTCTCTACATCTTTTCTTATTGCTCATTCTTTTGTTCATTTTTTTTTCACAATGAACTCCTCTACATATAACAATTCAGTGCAATGAATGAGATTCATTATACTCTCTTGGGGATGGATAAATGTTTTCATTTAGGCTCAATCCAAGGTAGGTATAATGAGTTAGCCAAAAAATGTCGAATGGGGGTCTAATTATATGCAATACATATACCATTCTTTTTTCAGTAAGGCTCAAGAGGGGACACTAAGGAATGATGTAAACAAGGTAAGCTTGAAAGGCACAAACGGTCCAAAGATTGCCTAAATCATCTCCAAGTCAAGTTCCTAATTATAAAATTTTGCCTCAAAGTGCTTTCAAATAAATTGTAAATTTTTCTAAGATGCTCAAGACTAATCATAGTTAACACAAGTGTTCACTTTATTCAATACATACTTCACTCAATCATGACTCAAAACGTGCTCAAACTATTCCTCAATTTTGACATCAGCTCAACAAAGGATATATACAAACAAGTTAAAAATTTTCATGACTCCTATCTAGATGGGGATTAATTTCATCATGTATTACTGTTGCAAATCCAACTCATCATTTCTCAAGTATTGACTCATTTTCTTAAAAAAAAAAAATTTGTTGATAGTGCTCAAGGACGATTTAGTCTCATAAAAGTGCAGTCATGCAAGAAAAGAAACAAGACAAGAAGCAGAAATGCAAAAACTACAAATATAAACAAACCCCCCCAAACTTAATATGTGCATTGCCCTCAATGTACAAGACAAATAAGCGTAAAGGCAAAACACATACCATGACGACGATCGTCACTGATCGTCGTCCTCATCATGCTCCGGAGGCGGGATTGGGTAGTGATGATGCTCACCCTGGTATGGTGGAAATGGTGGGTAATCAGCAGGTGAAGGTGCATGCGGCTGGTATGGTGGGAAGTATGGCTCTGGCGGGAACTGAAATCCTGGGAAGCCCTGGGCCATGGCAGTGTTCCATGCACTCTGGTACTGCATGAACTCCATCTGACGCTAAGCTACCTGCTCATGGTCCAACTGTAATGCTCTCTGCATGCTATGTATGTCCCGCTGCATGCTATGGATGCTCTGCTGCTCCAGGAGAATGTCTTGGAGATCCCTGTGAAGGGAGTCCAAAGTGATGCGTGTACGCTCTGCAGCAGAGGATGATGATGCTCCGGCATGTCTAGTGTCCGAGGGTTGTGGCTCAGCTCTTCTTCGGCCTGTAGGGGGTGGTGGACCATCAACAATAATCGGAGTCTTCGGCGGAAGTAACTCCTCGTCTTCCCCCCATTGCACTCCGCATCTCTGGCATAAAGCAGTGATGGTAGATGGAAATGGTAGTGCAGAAGTAGGTGGGCTGCTACCAATATCATGGATATGATCACTTATAATCTCGCCCAGATCCACATCCTGCCCTGTGAGAATGGCAAATACTAGGGCCGCTCTGTCTTTTGTCACCTCAGAAGTGTGGGTTGAAGGCATGACCCATGAGGCGACAAATGAGAACCATGCTTGAGCCTCTGGTGTCAAATGCTTCTTGAGAACCACCTATGGCTCTCTCTTATCATTCCGCTGCCAATCTTTTCTCGGCATGCCAATAACTGCAAGTACCTCATCATAATTGATCGTACTCTTTCGGAAGGATTGGTACGCACAGTTATGTATGAATGGCATCCGGTAAATATTATTAATTGCTGCTTGATCGACAAGCACATCCTTCCCTCGGACAAAAACATTCGCTCTTTGTCCTGGTGGGATAACTCGGAGATTCGTGTAAAATTCCCTCACCAGTGGAACCACAGCATCAATTGGTGTTTGAATAAACTGAAACCAACCTCGTCGCCTAACTGCCCTTATGACAGGACATTCAATCTTGTCCAAACTCATGCCCCTTTCACGACTGAGGGGTTTCTTGTGATAATTGGGAAACAACTCAGCTGTTGTGGCATTTTCAAACTTCTGTTTGTCATACTCTGGCTCAGAAGTGGTGGCCTCTATCTGTTTTTGCTTCTGTGAGGCCTCTGCCTGCTTTGCCTTCTTTCTTGAAGCCATTTTCTTGCTAAGTTGTTCTCAATTATTTCGCTTAACTGCAACACAAACACCACACCCAAAACACAGCAATACCGACACTCCGCAACACAACAAAAATTCCCCCAAACTTTGATTCTTCTTAACCCAATTCAACTACAACAAAGTAATTGCACCAAAAGATGAAAAGATATGAAAATTAAAACCAATTACCAAGAAAAAAATCTGATCTTTGATGAATATGCCGCTTGGCTTGGAATTCACTTTTTGGATGCAATTCTACCCAATTCAGCATGCAATTCTTCAGATCTACAATTAAAATCTCATCAGAACAATGCTTACTTCAAAGATTTGAAGTAATTTGAAAATTGGAGAAAATATGGATGAGAGATTGGAGGACGCGATTTGGTTCTTTGCTGAAGAGGAGAGGAAAAAAATTTATGTGCTGCACAGAATGCTCTCCGGTGCCTTATTTTTTAAAATTTTCTCTCGATCGATCGATCGATGCAGTGTATCTCTTTTGCTTTTTAAAATTTCTAGGCGATCGATCGAGATTTTGTCTCGATCGATCGCCAGCACCAGAATACAAAAATCAAATTTTTCAAAAAATTTTTCCTCTCGGGTTGCCTCGCCTACATCTTTATTGATCTTGTTTTTACACCTGCAACAAAAATCGCATGGATTCATTCACAAAACATCTAAAACAAATTAAAAACAACTAGACTACAAAGAGGAAGGGGAAGAAAGTTCTTAATTTATAGTCACAAGCTGGACTGTCACCTCCTCGTCTGTTAACTTGACTGATCCTTTGGATTCTTCACAGAATCACTCGGAAGTGTACCTTGCGTCCTTCCAGAAACGTGGCCAACTGCCCTATCTGCACTTCCAGGTTCTTAATCGATGCATCCTGATTCTGCATCCTCACCTCAGTTGACGAAATCAGTTTCGCCATCAGCTCCTCCATACTCGGTTTTTGTGTGAACCCCGACTGTGGTTATGGATTCAACACATTCTCTTGGTTTGACCACCTCAGATTTGGGTGGTTCCTCCACCCTGGGTTGTATGAGTTCGAATATGGATTGTTCTGCTGCCTGTTCCCTATGAAATTTACAGCTTCATTAGTTTGGTTAAATTGGTTACCTGCTTGGCACTCAATGCTCGGATGACCGCCTCCACATAAATCACAGAAAATAGCTTGAGCTTGCATCGCTGCTGCACTCATGCTATCTATCTTCCGATTCATAGTTTCCAACTGAGCTGAAATAGCATAATCTCATCCACTTGATGGACTCTCATTGGTTTCTGTGGCGTGTTCCTTTTCGATTGCCACTGATAGCTATTGGACGTCATTTCCTCCAATAAGTTATACGCCTCTTCCGGTGTCTTCCGCATGATCGATCCCCCAGATGATGCATCTATCATCGATTGGTTAGCAGAAAACAAACCATTGTAAAAAGTCTGTACCTGCAGCCAGATGGGTAGACCGTGATGTGGGCATCTCCTCAATAAATCTTTGAAACGATCCCACGCCTCGTATAAACTCTCGGGATCGAATTGCCCAAACGTAGTGATATCGTTCCGCATCTTTGCCGTCTTGGAGGGAGGAAAGTACTTCGATAAGAAAGCTTTTGTCATCCCTTCCCATGTTGTAATTGATCCTGCAGGTAATGAATTCAACCAGGATTTAGCTTTGTCTCTCAATGAAAAAGGGAAGAGCCTTAACCTGATGGCGTCGTCGGAGACGCCATTATGTTTAAACGTGTCACAGATCTCCAGTAAGTTGGAGATGTGAGTGTTTGGATCGTCCGTGGCAGCTCCCCCAAACATTACAGAGTGCTGTATCATCTGGATAATTGCAGGCTTGATCTCAAAATTATTTGCCTGGATTGTCGGCCTAGTAATGCTGGATAAGGATCCATGGAGTGTTGGTTGTGCAAAGTCCATCATCGATCTCGGGTTCTGTGCATCATTATTGTCGGCCATTGCTCGAGCTTCTCGTAGTCTTCTAAGTAGAGTTCTCTCTATTTCAGGATCAAATGGCTCGAGAATGGACTCCTCTCTTCTGAGCATGCACTAGAGAAATAGTTCCTGTACTGGATCAGACAAAAGGAGACAACAACAAAAATACAAAAATTAATAACAAAAATCAACTAACGAAAACAAAAAAGAAAAACAAAAACGAAATAATACAAATTAGCTAAATTACAATTAACTAATCTCGTATGATATTATACAGATTAGTCCCCGGCAACGGCGCCAAAAACTTGACCGCTTTATTTTTAAACAAAAGATTTCAGAGTGTAACGCGATTCTATACCGCAAGTGCACGGTTGTCAAGTTTTAGTATAGTTAAATGAAAGTAAGGGTTGTCGAATCCACAGGAACTAACGTATAAGTATCAAATAAAACTAGAAAAATTATATTTAGCCTACGATTAACAAGGGAGTAGATTAAACTAATGCAACTCTAGAACTAAAGAACAAAAATGGTAAATAAATGGCTTCCGGATATGCAAACGAAATTCGCTCGAGAAATTTATCTAGATCTTTGTTCAACTATGTTATCTTCAATGATTCGTTTGAATAGGCAATTACCAAACAATTGATTCTTAAGGATTTCGTTATTATTCAATACACTCTCTCGAGCTGTAAAGAAACTAATATCAAATTAGAACAAGTAACTCTCGTTCACTTATTTACTAATCCGATATTGCATAAATCTTCAAAACCTCGTTACTCTAAATCTCTCGATTCAAAGTGCTCACGTATGTGATTTTATCTCTCGATCTCAATCTTAAACATACATCATGAATTACTGTAGCGTATTATAACGTTATCTCTCGATCTCGGTTATAACTCACAAAATTCAATCAAAGTTAGCTAGGCTTTGATCTTAATAAGCATTTCATGAACAATAAGTAATCAATCCACTCAAACACAATCGAATCAATAAATGAAACACAATTTTACTCAAACTCGATAAAATAAACTCAATTCAATTCAAAACAAATCAATAAGACGTTTAATTGTTTCTCAACCTCAAAAACATCCAATTAAAATGAAAATCAAATAAATCCGAGTTTAGAAATACGATAAATGCTGGAACGAATCCGTGTGTTGCACCGTAATCTCTTCTCTTGCTCCTTCCTTGCACTCCGGAATTATCTCGCTCAAGCTCGGACGAAGAACGGAGGAAGATGGCTTTTCCCCGGATTCTTCTTGGCGGCGGCTAGGGTTCTTGGGTGATGAAAATCGGTTCTCAACCCTCTCTGATATGATATGGAAGAGATCCCTCATTTAAACCACCGAGAATCACATTAAATTTGGAAAATAAGATTTTCAGAAAATCGCGTATCGATCGAACGAAAATATTTTTCGATCGATCGGCGCACTGTTCACTTCAGCCTTTGAAACTTTCTGCCTCGATCGATCGATCGAGATTTTCATTCCAATCGATCGACACTTCGATAAAAATTTTGCTGAAGTTTCTGCCTGGATCGATCGATCGAGATAGAATCTCGATCGATCGAAATTCTGAAAAATCATATTTCTTCATTTTTTTCTCTTTTTCGCCTCGATTTCACCCGTTTTCTTCAGTTTAGCTCATTTCTACCATTTCCAATCTATTTTCCTGAAACAAGCAAATAAACACCAAAAAGCGTAATTTCATCCAGGAAAAAGTACGAAAAACGGAAAGAAATTACAGCTAAAAACACTTAAAATCTAAGCCTATCAACAATCCAATGCTCGCTCAACAGCGACAGCATTAATCATTGCTTGCGCAACAGCGGCACCACATAATCCTCAATGCACATCAAAATGATTGCAACAACAATATATTATTCATGCACATGACAATAATATATTAAATATGCTCGTATTACACGTACCTTATATCCAATAGCAAGTGTCAATCATTGCCTTTGCCCCGAGATCCGGTGAACTATTCGCTAAAGACAGTTAATAACTCACAATTAATTATAAGTACTCAACCACATGCTCAAGCATGGACTCGACCTCCATATACATCATCAATCATGATGATTAACCATTTAAAAGACTCGAGCAAAGCATGCATCGATTCCGCGACCAACCAATAATTTTCCTCAAAAACTGGCCTCTCGATCGATCGGCCAAAGGCCCTCAATCGATCGAGAGGCATAGAAAATTTACCACCAAAATTCATCTTCGCTCGATCGAATCGAGCAGATTGCTCGATCGATCGCCCGACCTTCTCCATCGATCGATCTAGCACACTGTTTATCGTCGTCAAATTCTACTAACGATGTGCGATCGATCGAGCCCATTTTCCGATCGATCGGCGAGCTCTGAAACAGCCAAAAATGGTGTTTTGAGAGCCAAAACCCCCAGAAAATAATCCCAACACCCAATACACGAAAAACCCTCAACAAGGAACCAATATCCTCCAAACACAACAATCCAAAAATCTCTAAAATTTAAAGACTCAACCCAACTCTAAACATGCCCATATTCTACAATACCACAATCAAAACGAAGATAAATATGATGGGAAGAAGATTACCAAATTATCTTCGAGAAACCTCGCTTCGAGATTGAGCCTTGCTCTATTTTGCTCCAAGGGGAAAGGGGGGGGAGTGGGGAGGGAGAGAAAAACGTGATGGAGAGAGAGAAAACGAAATGCCAACTGATTGAACATCGAATCCACTTGGTATATATATAGTACCAAGGCTCCAAAAACCCGAGTCTCAAATACTCGCACCCTGACTCATTAAAAATCATTTGTGTTCAATTATTATCTCACACTCACTATTTTCATTACCAACCTCAATACAAAGCTCCAGATTCCAGATCCCACTACCAACACAAATACAAGGTTTAACGCCTTAATGAGAATAAATCTCCACCCTTGGATCCAACAACCCCAAAATTGGATTATAATCCTCGGGAGTCTCAACACCGTAACTATCTCATAATTACCACCATTAAAATCCATTAAGGATCATAATCACTCCGGGATTATCACAATAATTTCCGGATATCACAACATTCCAACTCATCTGGGGGAATTCAGACCTATTGCTTTAGTTGGTTGCGTCTATAAAATTTTGGCGAAACTTCTGGCCAACAGATTGAGTAAAGTTCTGGATAGGGTCATTTCCAAAAACCTATCAGCTTTTGTGGGTCATCGTCATATTTTGGATGGTGTCTTGATTATCAATGAACTCATTGACGATTTCAAAAGAAAGCAAGGTTCAGGCCTGATATTGGAAGTGGATTTTGAAAAGGCATATGATTCAGTGAATTGGAGTTTCCTCGATCACATCATGAAACTTATGAACTTCAGTATTAAATGGAGAGGGTGGATTATGGAATGCTTATCCACAGCAAAAGCCTCAGTGTTAATTAATGGCAGTACTTCGCCGGAATTCAAACTTAAGAGAGGACTTCGTCAAGGTGATCCACTATCACCGTTTTTATTTGTGATTGTATCAGAAGCTCTGAGTAGAATGATTAATAAGGTGACTCAGAACAATCTTTTGTCAGGGTTAAAGGTGGGAAATGATGATTTGTCGATATCCCACTTACAATTTGCGGATGACACATTACTACTGAGCGAGGCTAGTTTGGAGAATGTACGTTCTTTGAAAGCTAGTCTCCATATTTTTGAACTAATGTCGGGATTGAAGATCAATTTCTGCAAGAGTAGCATTATTGGTTTGAATGTTGATCAAGGAGTCTTAAATCAATTAGCAGACTTTTTGAATTGCAAAGTGGGATTTCTCCCTTTAAAATATTTGGGATTCACGATTGGGGGTAATCCATGGAGGAAAACGTTATCGGAACCAGTTCTGGAGAATTTTCGAAAAAGGTTAGCAAGATGGGAAGATAAGAGTTTGTCCATTGGAGGCCGCCTGATATTACTTAATGACGTTCTGTTTGTGCTGCCAATTTATTTCTTCACCTTCTACCTTGCTCCCAAAAGCATTTTAGCCAAAATTAAATCCTTTCAGATATCATTATTATGGGGAGGCGGGAGAGCATTCGTAAAATAGATTGGGTCAAATGGGTAGAGATTTGCAGACCAAAATCACAGGGGTTTGGCGGTCAGGGATATCGAGTCTTTTAACAAAGTTTTGATTGGGAAATGTGGGTGGAACATTATTTGCGGGGTAGACGCACTTTGGTTGAAAATTCTTGTAAGAATATGGTCCAATGTCGAGTGATTGTGTAAGGACCCTAGTTCCTTAAGTGCGGATTAAAGGCATAATTTAGAGCTGACATGCATTATCAGAGTATAAAAGTTTGTGTTGGGACTTTGAGCCTTAAGAATTACATGCCAAGTTAAGGACTATCAAATGGATTAATTACATTCTCAAACAAATGAATGTTATTCACTATAGCTTTGCACTACTCCTAGAGTAAACACTATACAAAATAATCCTGTACTTCCTTATCAAAAGTTTTCTTCGCAAGCTCATCGCCTCAACCCGCCTTAGCCCCTTTATCATGCCAAAAAGTACCTACAAGGACAACCCCCAAAACATGAGCATATAATAATCCATATCCAACACAATATGAATATAAGGCGTAAATGCATAAACCGTAATAAAACACTTCCTGTTTTTCACATGCATTTTAAACGCTCCCTTTTTGGTTGTCCCTGTACCATAACTCATGAGTATAATCAATAGATTATTTAATGGTTCACACATGTCATGACATAACACTGTTTCATTATCATCAATTACCAATCCCTAGTCTGTTATAATAGTGTATTTTAATGCACCTCGCTCGTCATGACAACGGCACTAATACCCCTCGCTTCGACATATTAGCGGCATTGAATAACCTCGCGCAAATGCGACATGCGGCAATACCCTCGCTTCAACATTTGGCGGTAAATATTATTTCCTCGCTACAATATGACAGCGGCAAGTATTCTATCATCGTTTCAAGTGACAGCGGCAAAGCATTAAAATCATCACTCTATATAACCATGACTCATGGGATGTGCACCAAACAATCATCATATGCATATACAATCATAATGCATAATTCAACATGTATTTGCATCCACAATGCACAATTCAATATACACTTGCATCCACAATGCATATCCTAATGCGTATATAAATTACATGTTACCGTTGGGTGCCCGTACGTATTCTACGTACCTTTCCAAAAGTGGGATTTGATATGATTTCACTTCCTTGGTTGCGTCGCCACCTGGGATGGTTCTACACAATCACACAACCCAATATTAGAAGCCAAATAATAGCCAAATACCAAAAATCCGTCAAAAAATTACATTTCCCACTATTCAGCTGCTGGCGATCGATCGTAGTGTCGAGGCGATCGATCGCGAGCCTTACCGATCGATCGCCTTGACATGGCGATCGATCGCCATAACTCTTTGCCTCGCGGCGATCAATCGCGACATTCCCAGCGATCGATCACCCGCAACAGACTTCGCCACGGCTCTTTGGCGATCGATCACTGCGTTTGTAGCGATCGATCACCAACTGCTGTGTGCGCGATACTTCACCATTTTTTAGCACAATCCAAGTTCCACTACACACACTTCAAACTCAAACATTCCAACAACTCAAATACCATAATAACTCCATAAAACCCACATGAAACACCTCAAAAATCATACTCCAACCACATACAACACATAACCAAAAACAAACCCATATAAACCCCAAAATGCCAACCCATTTCAAAACCAAACACCATTAAAACATTAGGAGGGTTCCATACCTCTTATGGACTCCAAATCTTACAAAAAATCTCACAAACCAAGCTTTTGTGAAGATTTATCCTTCCTCCTTTGGCCAATTTCGAAAATGGGATGAGGGGTTAGGGTTGAGAGTGATTTGGGGATTTTGGTAAAGTGATGGTAAAGTGGGGGTAGTGGGGTTAAAAAGGTGGGTTAATTAAAATTGTACCCCAACAATTATCATGATGTATAAAATACCCCAACATGATATTTTAAAAGCATTTCACCAAAATGCATCAAAACCCCAATTAAAATACATGTTTTTTCAAGTAATTATCAATTATCACTATTAAATCATGCTAACACCCGATTCCCCAACATGCTCAACATGCACCCTGAAATGCACCACCGTGTCACGTCTACCATGTGACTAAGCATTTCACCAAGATTAATTAATTCCAACACTAAATTAATTAACACCATAAATAATCACATAAACATAATTAATGCCCAAATTGCAATTAATTATTTCGGGGATATCACATATTGTATTTTTTTCGAGGAATGTTGGTATCTCATCTAATCATGCTATTTGGTGGAGATACATCAGGAATCTACTTTTTGTCAATCCTAACGGTTGGTTCCGCAGGGGAAGTGTCTAAAAGAGTGGGAAATGGTGTCGGGACTCGTTTCTGGAAAGATGTCTGGGTGGGGGAAGAGAGTTTACAAAGTCGATTTCCTAGGTTGGCATCATTGGCTAGGAACAGTAATATTTTAGTTAGTGAGATGGGTAGATGGGAGGAAGGTGTTTGGCATTGGACTTGGGATTGGAGGACAGATTTATTCACTTGGGGAAGATGAATTATTCTCACATTTTTGCTCATGTCTTAACAGGGTCTATCTTATACAGGACTTGGAAGACATATGGGAATGGCAACATGAGACTTCGAGGCAATTTTCAGTCACCTCCGCTTATTGCAGTTTGCAGGATGCTGGTTCTCCGGAAGAGGATTACGATCATAACGCTTACATACAGCCTTGGGAAACTATGGCGCCAACAAAAGTATACATTCTAGTTTGGAGAATATTCAGAGATCGTATACCTTCGAAGGTCAATCTTCAAAGACGGAACATTATTTTCGGGCAGCAGTATATCAAGTGTGACCGATGTTTATCTCTAGAGGAATCTACTGTTCATTTGTTCTTCTCGTGCCCGTTCTCATATGACATTTGGATTAAGTGCTATCAATGGTTGGGGTTTCAGATGGCTCTCAGCATGGATCCTAAAACGCATTTATCTCAACACAAGGCGTTATGGTCTCACAACAGGAATATGAAAGAGTGGCTTCTATCTGGCACGTTGTTATTGGACTTTGTGGATGGATAGAAATAGAAGGATCTTCAATACAGGCGCGGATAGGGAGGAAGATTTGCTAGATTCAATCAAGTTTAGAAGCTGGAGTTGGATAAAATTTAGGGGTTCTAGATTGTTAAATTATGCTTTTGTTGATTGGGCTCGTGAGCCGATAGTTTGTCTTCTGGATTAAGTCTTAGGATTTTAACTTTTATGTAAAACTTCGGAGTATCTCTTATGCTCTTTTATTTTTAATAATATGTATATTTCCTGATAAAAATAAAAAATTCCGTATAATTCTATAAAAATTATTCGAAATCTATCAATTTCATAAAAGCCTATAATTTAAAAAAAAGTTCTTAAAAATCAAAAAAATTCATAGAAATCTATTGAAAAAGTCTACGAGATTCTATAATAATCTTTTTATAACTCTATGAAATTCTATAAAAATTAATAGAATGTCCATAAAAATTTATTTAAAAAATCAATAAAAAACAATAAAAATTCACACTATTATTAAGATGGATTTTGGTTTTAACTTCCAAAAGAATTGAATTGATACCGACTGTTAATTTCATTTCTCCCACTGCCTCATCTCTCACCTATTACGTGAAAACCTTGCCCCAAAGAATATTTTCCCAAACAAATATTCCTTCATTTCATTCCCCGTCGGGCCGATCGGCGTCTTCATTCAAGCGATGACAATGATGCGGAAAATCCAGACTTGAAAGGCGAAGATCCGGTGGTGTGAATTTCGGAAAGTCAGGCCGATCAACTCAGAGATGCGGAGGTACTTTTTTGATCCGATTCTTCTGTATATCTCCATTTTCAAATTAACCGATGGTTCGTAACATATGGATTTTCTCTAATTCATAGTTCTCAATTCTCGTACCTCCAATTCTGATAATTTTCTGTGTTCATTTTACGATTTATATCTCCGATTTCGATTTTTTCTTGTGTTCAATGTACGATTAAGAGCATATATTCTGATTTTTTTGAAGCAATGGTGTTTGATAGTTAGACTTGGAAGCAAAATGGTGTTTCGGTACACAATCTTGGATTGGAACATTGCTCCGTATACAATCTCAGATTGGAATTCTCATGTTACTCAGAGAGCTCTTAGTCGCTTGATTCTCTCTGATGAATTTGTTCTTCTCTTAATATATTATGAATGTTCTACCTTGTAATGCTCATGTATCTGGGCATGCATAGTAATAAACATTATTTTCTTTTTATTGTTGAAGGAGGAGGAGAAAGGTGGACAAGGAAAGCGTGGCTGTGCTAGCCATCCTCGCAGCATTACTGAGGGGGTATTTTTCTCAGAATCTTCTTTCTTGCAGTGAATATGAGTTAGATATATTATTTTCTCCTGATCTATTCTTGAAGCATAGTTGCTATGTTCGCGTATCATGATAATTTGATCGGAAGTGCTATTATTTATTTTTTAAGCTGTCTTTTGTTCCTTATCTTTCCGAGCTACTGGTATTTCAGGGCTGAACTAATGAAAAAAATAAATGGGCAGTACTTCCCTGAGGAGGTTTGATTTGTTTCCCATAAAATATTGTTTCATTTTTTTCGCTATCCATATAACTCTTACTTAACATATATTTCCAATAAAAATATGATTACTCGTCTTTTGTTTTCAGCTAACTATACATTTTCCCATTGGTAGTTGGCAATAATGTGTAATCATGTGTATGGTGCAGAAACTGTTGAAGTGGTTCACTCAATTGTTATTGGCTGTCGACTACCTGCATTCCAAATTTGTTCTGCACCGGGACCTCAAGTAGTAATCTAATTTGTTGCAATCTTTGGTCGTAGTTTCTTTGTTATCTTTTATGTTTATTTGTATTAATTGACAACATCTCTCTCACCAAAGATCAAGATGTCTGTCTAGGTAGTTCGGATTTTTTTCTTTGCCTTGTGTTTAGATTGCAAGATTTTGCTATTGGTTAGAAATCCTTAATTCTACACTTATCATTTCAAACAACACATTATTTCAACAAAATGAAAATAATAAATTTTAAATATCTAGGCTACAATAAACAATTCATATTATTCATATTGATATGATGCTATGCGATGAAGAATTTCTATAAACCAATTTTTGAATTAAAAAGAAAGCTTCTGAATATGGCTTAGTATGACATAATCTCTCAGTTTTTAACTCTGTTTTGACCAGGTGATTTTGGACTTGCTAAAACTTTGAAATCTGATGATGTTGCTTCTTTTTTGAGTAATTATCATGCAAACCATTCTCTGGCGAATTTTAATAATTATGATTGTGAAGTGGAGCTTGTTGTTTTGCATAGGTTGTTGGAACTCCCAATTACATGTGTCCTGAACTTCTTGTTGATATTCCATATGTTTTTAAATCCGATATTTGGTCCCTTGGTATGCCAATGTTCTTCAATAATGTCAAACTAGCCTAATCGAATTTTAAAGCTATCATTTTTTTTTTATTTTAGGGGAAGGGGATGACTCGAACCCGAAACCTCTTACATTGGGAAATAGATGACAACCACTATGTCAGTCATTTTAAGGCTAACATTTCATTTCATTAAGCGAAAGCCTTTTGTGGAGAATACGATGCAGGTTTTTGTCACCTTTTTAATTTTGTTAGCATTCTGTAACTCTGGGAATGATTTTACGCTTAGCTGAATCTTATTACTGCCCTCAAATATAAAGTCTCTTCTTGCATTCTTTCCTTTGTGAATCAGGTTGCTGCATGTACGAAATGGCTGCTCATCATCCCGCATCCAAGGCTTTTGTAATATTCACAACCTCGTTTCCTTTTTTGTTTTATTTTTTTATTTTTTTGTGTTGCTTCTAAGTTAATTCTTCTCTTTTACCTCGTTTAATTCTTAGTGCATCGGTATTAATAACTGAATGCATGCTTCAGGACATGGCGGGCTTAATAAGCAAATCAATCGATCATCTATAGGCCCTTTGCCTCCCTGCTACTCCCCAGTACAATTCCCAAAGTACTAACGATAATGATTTTGTAGTTAATTCCCTTTGCTGCAGGCTTGTCAAATTCTTCGAATCATAACTTTCTACTCCATGTAACTACCTGGTCCCAACTACCATTGTCGGGAGGTAAATATGGCAAATATTATTCTCTTTCTCAGCGGATATCTTGTGCTTTCACTTTCTACTGAAGATGTTTGCCATCATTTCATATTTCCTTCAGAATGTATAAATGAATGTTATAATTTACATTTGAAAACTGTTATAAATGATTTCGGTCGTGATAATCTTTTCGAAGTTCTATTAATAGGTAACAATTGCCTTGATTCCTTTCCGCTGTTCTAAAAAGTTTTTTTAAAAAAAATCTTTTTGTTCATTGGGATACTTATGGTTATGCAGTACCTCGCGAAGTGCATTTTGGTTGTGGTTATTTGATATTTTCATCTCACATGATATTCTCCAAAGTCTTTGTTCGGACATATCAGAAGTACGGTACTCGAAGGTAACTATCATAGGCTATATCTCATGCTATATTTTTACTTGGATATTAAAAATTTATACGTGGTATATGTAATATTGTTTATGTAACTAAAGCACTTTCTGCTGAAATTGTTTATGTCAAATTCTCCTCTAAGCTTGTAGTTTCATCTCATCTTCCTAATAGTTTAAACATTTGATGTATCTCAAATACATACAGTGCGTGATAAGCTTATAAAGAGTTCATATTTTCAGGGGAGCTTGTAACTATCACAAACCATCTTGAAGCTGTGGCATGTGATTTCTCTTGTTATTGTAGTTAGGAGTTAGCAAAGAGAAAGCTGTGGACATTAGTCACGTTGTACAAAGACATGGAAATCTTATTGGTTTGCTAAGTTTATACATCGTTCTTGGGATGTATGTAGATATAGTATGTTGTGTCGCATTCTCGTTAGTCAAAAAATGAAATAAGTCATTTATTTGTAATAAAGGAGTAACCATGAAAAGCTTGTTGTCGGTGGCGCTAGTTGCGGTGGCGGAGGAGAAAACATGAGAGCTACGGAGGTGAAAACTTGTAATAAAGGAGTAACTACTTGAAAAAACTTGTAATAACTTTGATAGTTGTATTAACTTTCAAATAGTTTTTGTAATTTGTGCATTAATATTTGATAGAATTTTGTGACAGGTTTCATGATTTTAAGTTAATACAAATGTTTGCTTTTCTTTTATTTGTTTCTATATGTCTAAACACGGAAAATGAAAAAACAAAAACAAAAAATTAAGTTATTGTGATGCAACTACTTGTAGTGTGTTTGAAATATATACAGTGACATTAAAAAGCGTAACGAAATGTGGATACAGTGACATTTGTTTTTAGTGACGCTTGTATGTGGGGGTTATCAATAGGTATGCATGTTATATTGACACTGTAAAGCAAGGCGAATACTTTTTTTTTGTGACGCTTTCAAGTGTCACTATAACCTACATATCTATTGAAACGCCTACATATGTGACGCTTTAAGCAAGCGTCACTATAACCACATTTTCCGACACTTTTTTGCGTCACTAAAGCCGATTTTTCTAGTAGTGATCCATAGACATTTTCATTGACTTTGGTTAAGGCTAATTACGATTATCCTCTTCAACGCTCAGTCTAACAATCAATCCTTAAGTCACATCTCCTTTTGCTTATGCTTTAGATAATTTTTGAATTCCTCTCATAATGACAGAAGTTTCGCAATTATCGCAACAACTTGAGAGGATTCATTCATTTCCATACCCACATGCGGATCATGTAGGATTAACTGCAGTTGTTGGACTTGATTCATAAATTTTTTGGAATCTGCTATTTTAAATCTAGGAATCTGCTAACAATGAATTTCTTCAATCATGCATTTTCCATTTTGTATTTCTTTTTTTCAAAGATCACACAATTTCTTGTAGTTGTCATTAGACTATACATGTTGTATAGTGTGTTATACAAACCATTAAAGACATTGTTATGTGAGAGAGAGAGAGAGAGAGAGAGAGAGAGAGAGAGAGTCACCATGCATCGTATGCCACCATTTTGTTTTTATCAGTTTCCCTTTTGGCGATAATAGGAGCATATTCACATAGAAACCTCGTAAGATTCAACGTGGTCAGATAGAAAATCAATGTTGTCATCTCTTAAAATCAATAACGATAAACTTGTGCTGGAACAAGAAAAGTTGATGATGATGCCATTTCCAATTGCATAAATCCGTCTTTAAATTATTGGTACTGGTTATGCCACAAAACTGAAATGGAGAATTCTAGTGCACTGGAATCTAAAGATAGAACTGAAATATTTGCAAAATCGAGACAATAGTTGGACTATATTATTTTATGATGAATTTGGCTGATACACATTGCTTATGAAACACAGTAATCATCTCCAAGATTCAATGACTTTGATCTTGTAATGTTAGTACTCAAAATCACAATAACAATAAATAGATATGATATTTGAACTATCTTGACTTATATATATATATATATATATATATATATATATATATATATATATATATGAACTCTTTAATTTTATTCACCCCTTAAATTTAAGCATTTCTTTCTTATAAATTCAAATTTCAGATTTTATTTCTTAAAAATTTGAATCTAATTGTTATTTCTTAGAAATTCAAAATTTAAATTCAATAAAAGTTAGAGAGAAATAAATGAATGGGGGTATGCAAATGAAACAAGAGAGTCTTATTTATAGTTTTTGTTAGTCTTTAATTTTTAACACTTCATTGTGGTCCATAAATTCAATATCAAATTTGTCAATTGTGTTAATTAGTCCCAAATTTTGGATTCTAAGCATGTATGATAGTTTTTATGTAGTTATGCAATTTGTGAATTTCTCTGATGTTAAATGTGATATTCCCGAACTAAAATATGACAAGTATAAAGTCTGGAATGAGAGAATTCTTCTTCATTTAGGGTGGATGTACATTGATTATGCCACAACGAAAGACGAATCACCTCCGATTGATGAAATCAGCATTCCTGATAAGGTTGATCTTTATGAATAGTGGGAGCAATCTAATCGTATCTGAGTAATGTTCATAAAGACTAAAATCTCTGCTGGTATTCGAGGTTCTGTCGAAGAGCATAAAAATGTCAAGGCATTGCTGAAGGCTATTGATGAGCAATTTGAGACTTCAGATAAGGCACTAGCTAGCACCCTAATTATGAAGTTTTCATCATTGAGGATCACTACTGTGAAATGTGTGCCAGAGCATATCATGCAAATGAGGGACATTGTGGCTCAATTAAAGACTCTTGAGGTTGAGATGTCTGAGTCTTTCTTTGTGCACTATATTTTGAACACTCTCCCATGTCAATATGGATCCTTTAAGATATCATACAACACACATAAGTATAAGTTGTCAATTAATGAACTTTTGACCATGTGTGTTTAAGAGGAGGGAAGACTAACAATGGAAAAGAGTGAAAGTGTGTTTTATGGCAACAGAAAAAAAGGACATAAAGCAAGCCAAATGGAAAAATGTAAAATACCACCCCGAGGTGGAATCAGAAAGGAATCCAAGTGTTTCTTCTGCAAAAAGAAGGGACACATAAAGAAAGATTGCACCAATCTCATATGTTTGTTATAAATCTAATATGGTTGATGTTACTTATAACACGTGTGGATTGATTCTGGTTCTACAATCCATATTTCGAATAACTTGCAGGGTATGCGAAACCTAAGGAAACCAGTGGAAGTGAGCATGCATTTATTCAGGAAATTTAATAATGTCTCAATTTGATGGTGAAAGAGTTTGGGACTTTAATTTTTTATTTTTATTTTTGTTTCGTATTGTGAGAGAATATTTTTAGTTTTAATTTTAGTACATGATTTAGATATATAGTGTTATGATGACCGTGATATGATTGATGATCTATCGTTTCAGTTGAAAATGATTCGATAACTATGTTATGTTTCAGATAATATTTTTGTTCACATTATTTTAGATTTTTTTGTTTGTTTTATATTGCTATATTATTTTATTTAATTTTAGTTCTTTTTTATTATCATAGACAATAAAGACTTTAGATTAAGAACTTGTAAAATACATATGATTTATTTCTATTTGACCCAATAACCACCCGAGCCCGCACCCATACCGATCCGAACCACCCGCTGTTCTATATTTATTGTGCAGTTGTGATTTAACAATCTAGCAACTCATATATTGGGCTAAGTGAATTTTTAATGTCCACCCACTCAAATTCACCCATGTATATGATACACCCCTAGTGTTCATCGGAAAATAACAAAAGCTTGGATCTGATAGCCCACAACTTCCAAACAAATAGTATTAAAACCAGATTTTATAGATTTGAGTTCAATCACCGTAGATTTCACAGTCCTAGAAATTGTTTGAGGCCATTGGCGACCTGGACTAGCCCATATCATCATGGATTAAGTTTGGCCCACAAAAATAACATGATAGGTTGATCAAAATAGACATAAAATATAACATGTGCAACTCTCCTCTACGCTGCCCTCTCCTTCTCCCTCATTCTCTACCTCCACCACCTTCAATCTCCTCTTCCATCATAGTCTTCTCTTCTCTCTCTGCCGCTTGCTAATTCCATAAAGAAAAAATCTTGTCCTTGCACCATGTTTTCCAAACTACATCTCTCGTACTGCTGAGGTTATATCATTTAGCTGTTCTCAAAAGTTCTTTTTGTTGTGCAAATTTTTCCTGAGTGGCCTGCATCTAATGCTATCATTTTTCCATTGTGTATATATTGAGGATTGGGCTGTAACATAATTCTTGAGCAGTTTAGATGCATAAAGTTCATTGGTTTTAATCAGCATTTTTGTTGCTATTCCAAGGCTAATTTCTCTGCAGATCGTCTTCTCTTCTCTCCGTCAATGGCTTCTAATGCACCAGTGTACAATTTACACTATCGGTGCACGTTTTAAGACTGTATTTTTTAAGAAACTAAGCATCGGCTCATGTATTTTTCTCCAAATTTCACGTATGAAAAAATGAATTTTTAAAATAACTTATTTAACCATGGCGCTGGGATAATGAACATGTGCATGTATGAGGAGGAGGAATAAAACTTGCAGGTGCATGTATGAGAAGGTGCCATCATAAAAATTCACGTATTTTTTCTCCTATGCACGTTTTTCACGGTAGACACAAGCTGTGCATTTTTTATATTAAGGATGATGATGCACTTGCTTATATTAAATTGGTGTATGTAAGTTAAAGCAAAATGGGGATTTTAACATTGTGATACACTTAATTTTTAACAAAATCAAGGATTTTTCATTGCTGGCAAGAGAGAAGGCTGACAGCCGTGGCTTCCATGAAGAAGGAGGGTAGGCTTTGATGGTGAGGTGAGGAAGATGAAGTTTGGGAGATGATTGGGAAGGATGATGGATTTTAGGGTTATGGTTGTTTGAGGGTATTTTAGTACAAATAGATTAAAGGTTTAAAAAAGAGACCTATGTGAATAAACTTTCTAGAAATGTGAACGGTTATGGTTTGTTGTTTTTTGCCCAAACTTAGTTGAATACATGTTTTGTAACTGGTACCTTTTTATAATTTTTCCCTAAATTAAAATTAAACATTTTATTGAACAATAAATTGACCCAAATATAAATCCAACTACGACCTTTCCTTAAGAGAAGATTAGGTATGTACAAAAATACTGAATCCACCCAACCCGCATTCACCCACCCATATCCGTCCGTTTTAACTTTAAAAAAAAAAGTGTTGCAGTTAAAAAATTAGGCAACCCACATTTATTTGGGGGGTAGTGGATTGTTCCACCTCCACCCGCATACCCACCCAATCCGCCTGCATCTGATATTTTAAAGATTATTTTAATTATAAAATTAAATATTTTAGGGGTTTAAAAATATTAGTTTCAAGTTGTACTTATTCTTATATTTTTAATATAATATATTTTGTCGATTAAAGAAATTGTTGGTTCATTGAGAAACAGTAGTTTCAAATTCTTTCATTATGAATCTTATAATAACAAGAAATATAAATATATATTTTTTATTTTGGAAACTTCATCTTGTAGTAATAAGAAATATTTTTTTTTTTGGGACTTACGAGTTGTTTTTTTCTTTTATACAAGTAAATGTTTAAAGTTATTGATATCTTAATTTGATGGTAGAAGATTTTGATACTTTAATTTATTATATTTTTTATTTCGTATTGTGAGATAACATTTTCAGTCCCAGGTACATAATTTGGATATATATAAATTTTAGGATGACATTGATATAATTGATGATCTGCCATTTTAACTATCTTTGATTTTCAATTGCAAAGGATTTGATAATTATGTTTCATATAATATTTCTATAATATGATTTTATTTTTTTTTATTTTATATTGCTATATCATTTTATATAATTTTAGTTCTGTTTTATTATAATCGTTAATGATAAAAACTTATAAAATGCACTAATCGTATTGATTTCTATTTATGTAGAAGGACGATGAATTGTAGAAAATATGCCAAATAATGACAAAAGGATGGCAAAATACACAAACGGGCTAACATGTCAAAGAAATGACCAAACTCTCAATTTGGAAGAATATGAGCCGCGGTCGATCCTAGAAGAAGCCCCGATCGATCGCGCCTTCACATACATTGAAGCAATGCAATTAAACATTCGGTGATCGATCGCAGGACGTTGCGTACCAATTGTTGTAAGGCCTCGCTACTTTAAGTGCGGATTAAAGGCATAAGGAGAGCTAAACATGCATAAATCAGAGTATAAGGTTCATGTTGATGCCTCGAGCTAAGTGTTTACAGTGCCAAAAGTAAAATTCCAAAAAAGATCAATTACATTCCTGCAAAAATGAATGTTAAGGCTATAGTTTTACACTACTCCTAGAGTAGAGACTATACAAAATAATCCTATCCCGCTATACTGATAGCGCTCCTCACAAAGCTCATCGCATCAACCCAGTCCTTAGCTCTCCGTGCCAAAATGTACCTACAGGAACAACCCCAAACCATGAGCATATAATAATCCATATTCATCACAATATGATTATAATGAGTAAATGCATAAACCGTAAATACAAAGCACTTCCTGTATTCCAATGCATTTAAAACGCTCCCTTTGGTTGTCCCTGTACCATAACTCATAATTATAATCAATGGATTATATTACGGTTCCACAAATGTCATGACATATTATCATTCCACTAATACCAATAACCAATAACCATTCCATAGTCTTGTTATAACAGTGTATTTTAATGCACCTCGCTTGTCATGACCGCGACACTAATACCCCTCGCTTCGACATATCAGCGGCATCGAATAACCTCGCTTTAAATGTGACATGCGACATTAATCCGATCTCCGCTCGTCAAGGTCGTCAATTCCGTATTCGCTTTTTTCTTCGTAGTGTTCTTCAACAAAATTGATAGAAAAATTATAAAACTAGTTTAAACTATTCTACCTACTCTCCCTATATGTTTAAAAGGTCTGATTTTTTGTCCATATATGTAGGGTTAGCTCGGAGGATAGGTTAGAGTCTATGTAGGAAGGAAAGAAATCAAGAATCCAAACTTTCCAAAACTCTGCTGGCAATCGATCGCGGATGGCTGGCGATCGATTGCCAGCCTTTATTTTTTAGCCAGAAACATTCGGCGATCGATTAGTAAAATGTGCTGATCGATCGCTAATCTTTAATTTTTCGCCCAGTAACGGCGATCGATCGGTAAAATGTGTCGATCGATTGTGGAGCCTTTATTTTTGTTGCTCGGTTTCTTTCATTTGGCGATTGATATCGGCTTCCATTGTCAACTTTTATGTATTTTTCTTGGTCTACTTTGATCCCTTGTCAATTCCAATGCATTTATCGATCCTTATTCGCCCTTGTTAGCTCGGTTTTGTCGATTTCACCTACATTTACACAAATATACGATTATGTAGCATATGTATCACATTATTCATCAAAACATACCAAATCGTAGACAATTAAGTGCAATAGATGTGTCTATTTCTAGTAACATCAACATCCATGGTCAAAATCATTTTGACTACTTTCTAGGAATAAATTCAATCTATCAGGAGTTCTTGAATCACTTTCAGATCTCCTTGGTATGTGTAGTTCAAAGGTTATGGTTGACTCAATTAATTTCACAGTTTTCATGTTTCCAGTGGTTTGCGGTTCTTGAACCCTTTCAAGTTTTATTATCTTGTCATTCATTTCTAATAGAAACATTTCTCTGAAAGATTGCACTAGAGAAACAAACATTTTGTCTCCAATTGATAATATAAATTTTCACAAAATAGCGGTGTGAGCAAATTCCTCATATCTATATTGAAACTCATTCGACTTTGATGCTACCATATAACACCATGTCTCGAGATCATCATACAATCACTTCTCAAGTGAGGTGGTCTCTTCATCAGACGATCCGGGAGGCACTGCAACAAGAGGCTTCCCAACAAATATATAAAACAACTTCTCAGAGGCAAACATTATTTTTTTAAAAATTAATAGCCAATCAGAATAATTTGGTCCGATTAATTTGTTTGTATCGAGACTTTATGTAATCGAATTCACGTCAATCACAATACTGAGAATAAAGAAAATATAAGCAAATCGTTTGCTAATTAATTAATTCAAAAACTATAAACTTTAGTTATTAAATGCTCCCACTAATTTTTTTGAATTCCTCACCCTCATGACAAATGAACGGAAAATCATGTTTTCTTGGTGGGATTGGAGTCCAACTAGCTCATGATAGCCCCAGGCGAGAGTCTAGCCGACCTCATGATACTAAAGGTAGTCACAATTGCATCATATGAAACCCTCATTCGTCTCGCGATTGGCATAACCCTACGGAGGCAGGCCAATTATGCATTCTCACGTCAAACTAACTCATCCCACGTATGACAATGTTCGTCAATAAGACCACACGAGAGTGAGCAATCTTAAAGGTTAACAAACCCATAATTAAGTGGCAGTTAAACACACAGCTTTCCCACACCAGATGCCCCCCACGAGGGTGAGACAAGTAGCATCTCATGGCTTAACTATTGATGGACGACAGGAAGCAACAAATCATTTTGAGCTCCCCTTATCAATTTGATATTAAAAGTTTTGAATCATACTAATTTTAAAATCACATCAAGTGCTTGTTTGTTTGTTTGTTGGATTCATGCAACTATGTTTTATTCATGTAAATTGTACTAAAACATACAAACAAATAATTAACATACATCACATGCATAATAAAATAAACATGGATAATTACGGCATTTTCCTAATTGATCCACGTGAGCCAAACATGATGCTCTATCTTTAATCTCGATCTCTCTCTAATTCTAATGATTTTACATTTAAATCATGCAAATAAGAGAATAAAGATACAAATACAGGGTGGGATACATCAGAAAATAGAGAGAGCAGACTCACAGGCCCGATAACCAAAAATCACAATTATTATGAAACAATAAAAACATAAGCATTCACCTAAACACGTTGGTCAATGCTCGTAATCATCCACCATGCAATCACATCATATGTAATTAAATATTAAATTAAACAATTGCATCATATGTAATTGTATTAATCACATCACATGTAATTAGAGCACAATAATTAATTTATTCTATCGTTTCCCACTAATCGTATCATTAATTGAAAATAAAATTAACAAATTAATAAAATAATTTTATTTAATTTCTAATTAATTTAATTTCAATTGATTGGTAAAATCACCATTTTACCTTTTAACCATCAAATTAATCGAAAATAAATTTAACAAATTAAATGAAACACTTTCATTTAATTTCTAATTAATTAAATTTTCATTTACTTGGTAAAATCTCAAGTTTACCTTCTAATCATAATTAAAAATTATATTTTTAATTAATTAAAATTAATCGAAAATATTATCAACAAATTAAATGAAACATTTTTCATTTAATTTTTAATTAATTAAATTTTCAGTTACTTGGTAAAATCATTATTTTACATTCAAATCATAATACTAATCGAAAATATAATCAACAAATTAAGTGAAACATTTTCATTTAATTACCAATTAATACAAAATCTCTATTTTACATTTAATAAATTAAAAATCATATTTTTAATATATTAAGAATCGTGATTTATTATTTCAAAAATTAATATCTGAAAAAATATCTAAAATTACCCAAAATAATTTATAGACTCCAAACAATTTGGATATAAAATAAAAAATTAAGCCCAAATTCGAAAATGGTCCAAAAAATTATTTTAATTTTACGGGCTGTGTATTACTGGTTTGGGCCAATTTGTTTTTTCGGGGCCCACTTGGAACCCTAGCTGCTTCATCTTCCCAAGATGAACAATCTGCGCCGCCTCCTTCCAACTCGGAAACCCTAGCCTCCAACGAAATTTCGCCACCGCCATTGTCACACGAGATGGTCGCGCAGGCAGCTGCCATCCCGACGACTTTGACAGCGTTCGTGGCAGCAGATCTTTCGCAAATTACAGCCTGGTCTCGGAACCTTTTGGCCACCATGGATTCGCGAGTCTCGCTTCTCCTTGTGCGCACAGCCACTGGAATCGCGATTCGCGGGAGGCTTTGAGCAGTTCACAAAAATGTTCGCACTCAGACCAACGATTGGGTCGTGATCATCCTTGCGCGCTGCACGGCTGCTAGATACACGAGGAGCAGCCATCGCGTAGACCTTCGCAGGCCGCGCGTGGTGGCGGAGAACAGTTCTCCTCCGCGGCGCCGCCACGCACAGTCAGCCCTCCATGGAGACGACCTGATGTCGGAAAAATTTTCCGGCACGTTTAGTTTTTGAGTCTCGATTAAAACTCTTTTTAATCATTTTCTATATTTTCTAGATTCCAATTATTTTTGAAATCCCAAACACGATTAATATAGATTGGAAATGATCTAATATATATTAATTATTTAATATATGAATCAAAGAGCAAACATATCTATGATATTACTGTTGGGTTTCCGCCCCCGACGTCAAATTCAAACGTAGCGAAAAATAAACATAAACAGATCTGACCCAGTGACATACGATCGCGCCTGATTCATATATAACATGCATAAAGCAAATATAAATGTACGAAAAAAATTATCGTTCACCGACGTAAATTTGATAGTGGTGATCCTCAAGTCCAATCAACCTGACCAGATCTACAAATTCAGTACCAGTGCTAGTTTGATATGAACTTTTCTGAGAGAGATTGAATTGATTGAGAGTAGTATTACCATAGAGAATGAATGTTATATTTATAGTCGTAATATGTCAGCTAACTAGGCTATGATTCATAAAGCTCATCGGGCCAACGTTTGACTTGCTGGGCATTTATGCTAACATGGCGATCTTGAACTTGCTACGTCTATCATTTGTGCTCTCGTTCGTCGTTCTCATCCTTGTAATATTCGGAAATCGCTACGGTACAAGGAATTTTGTGCGGCATTTTTCTGGTTTGAATAGATTGTTGAATCTGTGGTTTTGTTCTTAAAAATTGATTGAGTAAATGCAGCCTCGTTGGATCGAATGAATTGTTCCTTGCACTATTAAATCTTTCGATTTCTTTCTTGCGTTTGATGTGATTCGATATTTTCAAGTATAAAGTAGAATAAAGTGTTAATGAAAAATAACGATAAACACACCAAGATTTTTTACTTGAAAAACTCTCAAATTGAGAAGGAAAACCACGGGACCTAGTCCAGTATAAAACTTTACTATAAACGTTGATAATTTACAAGACTCTCCTCACACAAGTGACAATCGCTCCATGACTTATAAGAATATCCTAGAAAAATAATGAAGATGACCGAACAGAAGTAAATTTGCTCTCATCGTAGTCTTTTTGTCTAGAAAATTTCAACCCTCTACTGTGAGACTATCCGCGGGTATTTATAGGGCTGTTCCCAGTGATTGGTTCGCAGGAGATCCGGAATACGATGTCCTCTGATCGTGGCTTAACTGGAGCCAAACGTGTCCGAGAAATCCGCGCCCCATTACTGCATGTTTATCCACGCCGGTTGATTTGTCGGTTATCTCCGGGTCTTCCGCTAGTCTTTTACCAGAAAACCGAGGAGGGTTTAGCAGCTATTCGGTAAAACCCTGCTCGGTACAATCTGCTCGGTGTTCTCCTGTTCGGTATATGACTTGTTCGGCTCTTGATGGGATTTTACCCGAGGAAGTCAATATGTCATATGACATCACCTCACCCCCCCCCCCCCCAAAGTAAAGCAAGACGAGACTTTTGAAGTTTTGTTTTATTGTCTTCGGGTAAAATCCTAAACTTAACCTGCTCGGGACATTTTTGCCGCCCTTTCTTCCCGCCTAAAAATTTCAAATGCCGCGCGACGCTTCGTATCCCGAGGCACCTTTATAACCGTTCATTCCATCATTTTTGGACGGTGAAGATCGAATGACTGTTCATATGGTCACATCTATAAATACCCATCACTTTTCTTCATTTGTCTTACTTTGCTGCACTTTGCTTCCGAGCTAGCATCAGACGATCGAACAACTTTCCCCAGTAATCTTCATTTTTACGTCACCAAGTATGGTTTCTTCCTCAGCCGACTCTTCGTTACAGGCGATAGATATGTTCAGTGAGGGAGACGCTCTTAGCCCCTCTCCTCAACCTTCTTCCTCTTCTTTTGATAGCGACAAAACTCTAAGCTCTTCTGCTGCTTCAGCTGCTCGTATACAAGAGCAGAGACTTGCTACAGAGCGAGATTTAGTTAAAGCCCGCGTTCCCTGGTTCGAGATCTTTGAGCCTGAGGTCAAATTGACTCAGCACGTAAGTAATATCCGAACTAAATGGGGGATTTCGGAGGGGACTTCTATTATTGATCCCCCTTCCGGATCTCGCCCCCACTTACCCCCTAAGGGGTATTTTCCTTTTTATATAGACCAGCTCCGAGGAGGCCTCCGTTTTCCTATCCCTCATTTCTTTATTGAAGTAGCCTCCTACTTCTCTGTTTCTCTTAGTCAGTTATTTCTCAATAGTTATCGATTGTTAGCAGGCTTTTTCATAGTTCTTTCTTTTCTGGGTTTTACCCCCACTCCCGAACTTTTCCATTGTTTTTTCAACTGAACAAGAAAGAGATCGGGCTCTTTTACTTTTCCTCTCGGGCAGGGGTTGGCTTCCTCAAAAAATAACCCTCGTCCATAAAAAACTGGAAAAACTCTTACTTTTTTGCTCGTCCGCTCCAACCTTGGGATTGCCCTATGGAGTGGAGGGAAAATCTCCCGAGGGGCAAGTCAATCAAGGGTCACCTTGAGGGGGAACCGTATTTGTCGGTTCGTCGTGCACTTGGCGATTAGTGTTTTAATTTGATGGAGCTAATTGACGACGGACTGCTATACTTGTTCCAGCTGAGCCCGAAGGGTGCATCCTTGAAAATGCCCCTCGGTGGGTGCTTTTCAAGCAGTCTCGTTCGTTTTACTTTCTACTTGTTATGTTCGGACTAATATTTATCTGTTCTTTTCAGAAACAAAAATGATGAAGGCTAGGATGGCCGAGAAGCTGAAGGAAAAGAGCCAGAAAGGCCAAACTTCTAAGGCTGTTACTGCTCCCGCCCCTCCCCCTTCCGTCGAGATTGTGACTCTTCCTGAAGCGAGGACTTCTCCCGAGAGGACTCAAGCTCTTCATCGCCGGAAGAGGGCTACTCCCGAAGGTCCAAGTTCTTCACCCCAAGCACCTCCTCTTAAGAAAACTTCTTCTTCTGTCACCCCTTCCGAACCCCGTGCCTCTTCTCAACCTGTACTTGGTGTTTCTCGGCCTACCTCGAGATACCATATCCCTTCGTTGACGTATTCTCCCACCGTTCCATTACTGAAAAAACCCGACCCCAAAGCCTCACAATCCATTTTGTGCTACACCCCCAACTCAGCCGACCGTAAGTACCTCGGGGAACTGGCCTTCAGCAACCTGGTGAACGACTTCTCCTCCTCCTTTACTCAGGTAGATACTTTTACCAATTAATCTGCTTTGCTCGTCTTTTTTCAATACATTCATTCGTCACTTTAATTTTTTATATGCTCTGATGCAGGCCCACATGATGGCGGGTGAGCTTCTCACTCGTTTTCATTCAGTACGATTAGCTGATGGGCAGAACCAGAAGCGCATCAGGCAGTTAGAGAGTATGGGTGAGGAGCTGAAGAAAACAGTGAGCCTTCTGGAGGAGCGGCACTTGGCCCTGGTGTGATGTCCCCGAAATGATTAATTGCAATTAAGGCATTAATTATGTTTATGCGATTAATTATGTGAATAATTGATTTACGTGTTGAAATTAATTATCATGTTGAAATGCTTAGCCACATGATAGACGTGATCCGGGGTTGCATTGCAGGGTACATGTTATGCATGCTAGAAGATGAGGTGTTAACATGATTTAACTATGTTGATGGTTAATTATGAGGAAAGCATGATTTAGTGGAAGTTTAATGCATTTTTGTAAATGCTTTTAAAATTCCATGTTGGGGTGTTTTATACATCATGTTAACTTTGGGGTATAATTTTAATATTAACCTTATAACCCCTTTTCCCTCTATACCCACTTACTTTACCAATCACTTTTAAAATCCCCAATTCATTCCTCAACCCTAACCCATCTCCCATTTTCGAAATTCACCAAGGAAGGAAGAAGAAAGCTTCACAAAAACTTTGTTTGTGTGATCTTTGTTAGGATTTGGAGCCTACAAGAGGTATGGAACCATTCCTAAAAGTTTTATGATGTTTGGTGTTGAAATGGGTTGATTTTGAAGTAGATTATGTGGGTTGTTTTGGGGTATGTGTTATATATGTTTGGGGTATGATTTTTGAAGTGTTTTATGTGGGTTTTAGTGGGTTATGATGTTATTGTTATTGTTGGGAAGTTTGGTTTTGAAAGGTATGAAGATAAGCTTGGAAAATGCACTTAAAAATGGTGAAATCGCGACCACTGGTTGTGGCGATCGATCGCTACAAATGCAGCGATCGATCGCCGAGAGGCAGTACAGCGAAATAAGGTTAGGCGATCGATCGCCTCAAATGGCGCGATCGATCGCCAACGTCCAGTAGCGAAATGAGCATCAAGGCGATCGATCGCCTCATTTTAAGCGATCGATCGCCGCTATGTGAAAAATCTGGCGATCGATCGCCATGTTTTGAGCGATCGATCGCCACTGCTCAAAAGTTGGAAAATGATGATTTTTGTTGAATTTTTGGTATTTGGCTATTGTTTAGCTTCTAATATCGATTTGTATGGTTGTGTGGAACCATCCCAGGTGCCAACAACATCGAGAAGATAGAGTTCTCCAATTTCTCCACTTTTGGAATTAAGGTACGTAAGAAGCGTACGGGCATCGGACGGTAACACACTCCTAACTATGACTATGTATTGATTGCATAAGTATTTATGATGATGATGTTTATGATGATGATGCTTACGATGATGATTATGATGATGATGTTTATGATGATGATACTTACGATGATGTTTATAATGATGATGTTTATGATGATGTGATACGATGTTTATTATGTGGTAAGATGCCGCGGGGTAAGATGCCCATATGGTAAGAGGCCATACGATTTGATTATGTGGTAAGATGCCACAGGGTAAGATGCCCATATGGTAAGAGGCCATACTCCTATATTAGGATCATACTATGATTGCATAAGAATTTACGATGCCATGATGATGGGTATAATGAATGAAGAGGATAGGATGTTTAAGATGATGTTATGATAAGTAAGTTCACGGTGAAGATGATTTTACAATGAATAAAGATGATAAGATGTTTAAAATGACGTTATGATAAACGAAGATGATTTTATGACGAATAAAGATGATAAGACACTTACGATGATGTTATGATGAATAAAGATGATTATATGATGAATAAAGATGACAAAATGCTTACGATGATGTTATGATAAAAGAAGATGATATGACGTTACTATAACGATTATGATGAGACGTTGATGATTATAAGATGATAATGCTTATATGATAATGATGTTTACAAGATGATGATGTCTATGAGATGCTATGATGTTTATGATGAATATGAAACTATGTTATTAAGAATGGTTGACTGTCCGGTGGTTATTATGGGTAAGCGAGGAAGGTCTTGCCGCTCACATAACTGAGCGATGGGGTACATCCGCTATCAAGGTGTAGCGATGGGTATCATCCGCTGAGCGATGGGGTACATCCGCTATCAAGGTGTAGCGATGGGTATCATCCGCTGAATGAAGAGATACATCCGCTATCAAGGCGTAGCGATGGGTATCATAAGATGTGTTATGTCGAGCGAGGGGGCCAATTGTGCCGCTGTCATAATAGAACCGGGACAGTTCCACTTCTAATTAACATAGTTTGATGTGATCATATATGTGAAGTGTGATTTTAACCATTCATGCCGAGAACTAACGATTAAATGCATGACTATGAAACAGGGACAACCAAAGAGGGTTAATGCGATTAACCAGGAAGTATACGTTACCCATTTACTTCATGCATTTATTTATATGCCATTACTCTATGATGTTGAGTAATGATATACATGCTCACGATGGGTTGTTCCTGTAGGTACACTTTTGGATTTGGAGGGCTATGGGCAGGGTTGAAGAAGTGAGCTTCGAGATGCCTTATGAATTAGGATTCAGGATTTGGTATAGTCTCTACTCCAGGAGTAGTATAATTCTATAGCGCCATTCATTTGAGAATGTAATTAATTTGCTTGAAGTTTTATTTTGGCCTGTAATTTTAATAACTCACGTAATAACCGGAGCCCTAAGCTGTCTGTGATGCATGTTTAGCCCTAATTATTTCTTGCTTATGATGTTAAGGTAGGGAGACCCTACATTAGTGGTATCAGAGCAGTGGTTAGATAACCCGGGAATGAGTGAAGGGTAGCCTTAGCAATAAGTTGGCTAGGTGCTTACTTGTAAACATGTTGTGTGCATATGTTACATATGAAGTATAGGTTGCTATGCTAACACGTTTTGTTTCTCTAACGATGTATTATATGAACTGCTTTTGGGTATTGTTGTTAACCCTTGTATTGCAGCATAGCAGCAAATGTTGAAGTAGATGATGTGATTTCATATGCACTTCTCCGTCGCCCATGCCTCTTGTAGTCTCGACACCCGCTGGAAGAAGTTTGGTTGCTGACCGGATTGTTTATGATGGCCTCATTTATTTTGAGGATAACGAACTAAGGACAGACTTGATCGTTCTGGGAATGTCAGATTTCGAATGCATTGTGGGCATCGATGTGCTGAACAAGTATCAGGCAGTTGTGGACTGCAGACAAGGGCTGTCCGATTCAGGTCTGATATGAGAGTCCAATGGACATGCTATGGGGATGGTTCCCATTCAAGGATTCCGTTAATACCTGTTGTCAAGATGGCACAATTATTGGAACGAGACCATAAATGATATCTCATATATACTGTTGATATTACTGAAAAGAGGAAAGAGTTAAAGGTTGAGGATGTGCCCGTAGTGGCGGTGTTTCCTGATGTATCTCCGGAAGAGATTCCCGGATTCCCACCGACGAGAGAGGTCGAGTTTGGGATTAAGTTACTACCAGGGACGTCTACCATTTCTCGTGCCCCGTATAGGATGGCACCAACGGAGCTAAAGGAGTTAAATGTTCAGTTGCAGGAGCTCCTTGACAAGGGCTATATACGCCTTAGCGTATCGCTCTGGGGTGCACCAGTTTTATTTGTTAAGAAGAAAGGTGGTTCAATGTGGTTGTGCATCGATTTCAGACAACTGAACAAAGCCATGATGAAGAATAAGTATCCGCTTCCGGGGATTGATGATTTGTTTGATCAGCTGCAGAGTACGAGGCTCTACAGTAAGATCGATCTGAGGTCGGAGTATCATCAGATTCGAGTTCGAGAGGATGATGTACAGAAGACAGCTTCCAGGACTAGATATGGACACTGCAGATTCTTAGTCATACCTTTTGGGGTGACGAATGCCCCAGCTGTTTTCATGAGTTTAATGAACAGGGTATTCCAGCCATGTTTGGATCAGTTCGACATAGTTTTCATTGACGATGTTTGCTTATTTACTCTTGAAATGAAGAGGAACACGTAAAGTACTTGAGAACAATACTCCAGATCATTAGGGATTGCCAGACCCCTGACACAGCTGACTCAGAAAGGAGTGCCGTTCTATTGGTCTGAAGCTTGTGAGGAAAGCTTCCAAGAATTGAAGTGTCGTTGGCTACGACACCGATATTGGTGATTCCTTCTGAGAATAAGAGGTCTGCCTTGTACACGAATGCATCACTGCAGGGTTTGGGCTGCGAGTTGATGCAAGATAAGCATGTGGTGGCTTATGCATCGAGGCTGCTGAAGCCACATGAGGCTAGGTATCCAGTCCATGATTTAGAGCTGGCAGCTATTATATTTGCCTTGAAGATTTGGAGGCATTACTTGCATGGTACGTCGTTTACCATCTACACGGACCATAAGAGCCTGGAGTTTTGTTCACACAGGCTGAGATGAATATGCGACAAAGAAGATGGATGTCATGAATTTGTCAGCTATGATGACCTCTTGTTGCCATTTGGCTATGATTTTAATATGAACACGTCGCCGGTGCGAGTGTCGACCTTGTTGGCTGAGCCAGACTTATCTGAGGCTATTAGGAAAGCCCAGAGGCCAGATGATGAGGTTCAGAGGTGGTCGTTTTTAGTACTTCGAGGACAGCCACCAAAGTTCAGAATGACAGAAAATGATTCCTTGAGGCTGGGCAACCGATGGGTAGTCCCAGATACGCCGGAGTTGCTTAAAGGAATATCGGAACGGGCTCATAGTAGTCGGTTCAATATCCACCCAGGAGGAAGGAAAATGTATAAGGACCTAAGTGGTCAGTTCTGGTGGAGACGCATGAAGCACGATGTGATCGCTTTCGTTAAAAGATGTTTGATCCGCCAACAGGTAAAGGCAGAAAGGCAGAGGCCTGCTGGCGAGCTGAAGAGCTTGAAGGTACCTAAGTGGAAGTGGAGCCATATCATTATGGACTTTGTGACCCACTTACCAAGGACGGCCTCTGGATTTGATGCGATCTGGGTGATCGTGGATAGGCTAACGAAGGTAGCTCACTTCATCCCCTACTGTATGACTTTTGCGTACCTAAAGATGACCCAATTATATGTGCGGGATGTGGTGAGGTTGCATGGGGTTCCAGTCTCGATTGTGTCTGACAGAGACCCAATGTTTACTCCACATTTCTGGGAGGGTCTTCAGACAGCTTTGGGCACAGAAGTGATACTGAGTACAGCTTATCACCCTCAGTCAGACGGCCAGACAGAGCGTACCCTTCAGACGCTCGAGGACATGTCGAGGGCATGTGTTTAGGAGTTTGATACTCCGTGGCAAGATTCAATGCCAATGATGGAGTTCTCCTATATTAACAGCTATCAGGCGAGCATTCAGATAACTCCTTTTGAAGCTCTTTACGGACGACGATGTAGGTCACCGCTGTATTGGGAGGACTTGACTAGTAAAGCGGTCGGAGGACCGGATATGATTAAGGATATGTAAGACAAATAAAGTTGATACGCTTAAAGATGAAAGCGGCCCAAGATAGGCAAGCAGCCTACGCCAATAAGCGGCGACGGCCGCTAGAATTCCAAGTAGGAAACAAGGTTTTCTTAAAAATCTCACCCTTCAGGGGTGTGGTCCGTTTTGGTATGCGGGGAAAGTTATCTCCGAGATATGTCGGACCGTATGAGGTATTGCAGCGTATTGGTACATTGGCTTACCGTTTAGCTCTACCGCCGTCTTTATCTGGAATTCATGATGTCTTCCATATTTCTATGTTGAGAAAGTATGAGCCAGACCCATCTCATGTTTTACAGCCTACTGAAGTGCAGTTGGATTCAGATGTATCCTACGTTGAACGACCGGTCAGAATTCTGGATCGTGAGGATCGTAGACTACGAAGTAAAGTTATACCGATGGTCAAAGTTCAGTGGGATCGTCGGGGTGTCGAGGAGGCTACGTGGGAGACGGAACGACATATGGTACAGCACTACCCAGAACTATTCTCTGGTATGTGATTTATGTCTAGTTTCTTTTGGGGTAAGTGCATGCGATTTCGAGGACGAAATCTTATAAGTAGGGGAGTAATGTGATGTCCCCGAAATGATTAATTGCAATTAAGGCATTAATTATGTTTATGCGATTAATTATGTGAATAATTGATTTACGTGTTGAAATTAATTATCATGTTGAAATGCTTAGCCACATGATAGACGTGATCCGGGGTTGCATTGCAGGGTACATGTTATGCATGCTAGAAGATGAGGTGTTAACATGATTTAACTATGTTGATGGTTAATTATGAGGAAAGCATGATTTAGTGGAAGTTTAATGCATTTTTGTAAATGCTTTTAAAATACCATGTTGGGGTGTTTTATACATCATGTTAACTTTGGGGTATAATTTTAATATTAACCTTATAACCCCTTTTCCCTCTATACCCACTTACTTTACCAATCACTTTTAAAATCCCCAATTCATTCCTCAACCCTAACCCATCTCCCATTTTCGAAATTCACCAAGGAAGGAAGAAGAAAGCTTCACAAAAACTTTGTTTGTGTGATCTTTGTTAGGATTTGGAGCCTACAAGAGGTATGGAACCATTCCTAAAAGTTTTATGATGTTTGGTGTTGAAATGGGTTGATTTTGAAGTAGATTATGTGGGTTGTTTTGGGGTATGTGTTATATATGTTTGGGGTATGATTTTGAAGTGTTTTATGTGGGTTTTAGTGGGTTATGATGTTATTGTTATTGTTGGGAAGTTTGGTTTTGAAAGGTATGAAGATAAGCTTGGAAAATACACTTAAAAATGGTGAAATCGCGACCACTGGTTGTGGCGATCGATCGCTACAAATGCAGCGATCGATCGCCGAGAGGCAGTACGCGAAAATAAGGTTAGGCGATCGATCGCCTCAAATGGCGCGATCGATCGCCAACGTCCAGTAGCGAAATGAGCATCAAGGCGATCGATCGCCTCATTTTAAGCGATCGATCGCCGCTATGTGAAAAATCTGGCGATCGATCGCCATGTTTTGAGCGATCGATCGCCACTGCTCAAAAGTTGGAAAATGATGATTTTTGTTGAATTTTTGGTAATTGGCTATTGTTTAGCTTCTAATATCGATTTGTATGGTTGTGTGGAACCATCCCAGGTGCCAACAACATCGAGAAGATAGAGTTCTCCAATTTCTCCACTTTTGGAATTAAGGTACGTAAGAAGCGTACGGGCATCGGACGGTAACACACTCCTAACTATGACTATGTTGATTGCATAAGTATTTATGATGATGATGTTTATGATGATGATGCTTACGATGATGATTATGATGATGATGTTTATGATGATGATACTTACGATGATGTTTATAATGATGATGTTTATGATGATGTGATACGATGTTTATTATGTGGTAAGATGCCGCGGGGTAAGATGCCCATATGGTAAGAGGCCATACGATTTGATTATGTGGTAAGATGCCACAGGGTAAGATGCCCATATGGTAAGAGGCCATACTCCTATATTAGGATCATACTATGATTGCATAAGAATTTACGATGCCACGATGATGGGTATAATGAATGAAGAGGATAAGATGTTTAAGATGATGTTATGATAAGTAAGTTCACGATGAAGATGATTTTACAATGAATAAAGATGATAAGATGTTTAAAATGACGTTATGATAAACGAAGATGATTTTATGACGAATAAAGATGATAAGACACTTACGATGATGTTATGATGAATAAAGATGATTATATGATGAATAAAGATGACAAAATGCTTACGATGATGTTATGATAAAAGAAGATGATATGACGTTACTATAACGATTATGATGAGACGTTGATGATTATAAGATGATAATGCTTATATGATAATGATGTTTACAAGATGATGATGTCTATGAGATGCTATGATGTTTATGATGAATATGAAACTATGTTATTAAGAATGGTTGAATGTCCGGTGGTTATTATGGGCAAGCGAGGAAGGTCTTGCCGCTCACATAACTGAGCGATGGGGTACATCCGCTATCAAGGTGTAGCGATGGGTATCATCCGCTGAGCGATGGGGTACATCCGCTATCAAGGTGTAGCGATGGGTATCATCCGCTGAATGAAGAGATACATCCGCTATCAAGGCGTAGCGATGGGTATCATAAGAGGTGTTATGTCGAGCGAGGGGGCCAATTGTGCCGCTGTCATAATAGAACCAGGACAGTTCCACTTCTAATTAACATAGTTTGATGTGATCATATATGTGAAGTATGATTTTAACCATTCATGCCGAGAACTAACGATTATATGCATGACTATGAAACAGGGACAACCAAAGAGGGTTAATGCGATTAACCAGGAAGTATACGTTACCCATTTACTTCATGCATTTATTTATATGCCATTACCCTATGATGTTGAGTAATGATGTACATGCTCACGATGGGTTGTTCCTGTAGGTACACTTTTGGATTTGGAGGGCTATGGGCAGGGTTGAAGAAGTGAGCTTCGAGATGCCTTATGAATTAGGATTCAGGATTTGGTATAGTCTCTACTCCAGGAGTAGTATAATTCTATAGCGCCATTCATTTGAGAATGTAATTAATTTGCTTGAAGTTTTATTTTGGCCTGTAATTCTAATAACTCACGTAATAACCGGAGCCCTAAGCTGTCTGTGATGCATGTTTAGCCCTAATTATTTCTTGCTTATGATGTTAAGGTATGAAGACCCTACACCTGGTGTCAGCTCGTGATAAAGCGGAGAAGGCCCTTGCAGAGGAGCGGACAAAATTCGCCGATCTGGAAAGTGCTAACTCTACTTTGTCGGAGCAGTATAAATCCCTGGCCGAGCAACATCAAGCTGTCTCTGAGCAACTTGCTCAAGAGAAATCTTCCACTGCTGCTCGTATGGAAGAATTCTGGCTCTCGAAAAAGGCCGAGTTTTTGAAGTCTCCAGAATATAGCAACATGGTGGCTGACCGTGCTTACAAGTTTTTTGATCACGGATTTGAAGCATGTGTCAGCCAATTTGGATCTCAAGGCTACCCTCCCGAAGGAGCTTCAAAAGATTTCCTTGATGTAAGTGCTGCTTTGGAAAGCCTCCCTGAGGAGCAATTTCACCCGTAGGGTAGAGCTTTTACCTTTTCTTGTATTTCTTTCCGCTCATGAATAAAATCATTTACTTGGTTATTTCCTTCGTAAAACAACAATTTTTTTTTTTTTGTAAGTTTAAACGTGGACCAAACATCCCGATCCCACGAGTAAACACTTAAAATTCCGAAAAAGCTCGCTACCCCGAGCATAAACACTTAGGCAATTTTAGGTTTAAAACGTGGACCAAACATCTCGATCCCACGAGTAAACAATTAAAATTCCGAACAAGCTCGCTACCCCGATCACAACCACTTAGGCAATTTTAAGTTTAAACGTGGACCAAACATCCCGATCCCACAAGTAAACAATTAAAATTCCGAAAAAGCTCGCTACCCCGAGCATAAACACTTAGGCAATTTTAAGTTTAACGCGGACCAAACATCCCGATCCCACGAGTAAACAATTAAAATTCCGAACAAGCTTGCTACCCCGAGCACAACCACTTAGGCACTTTTATGTTTAAACGTGGACCAAACATCCCGATCCCACGAGTAAACAATTAAAATTCTGAACAAGCTCGCTACCCCGAGCACAACCACTTAGGCAATTTTAAGTTTAAACGTGGACCAAACATCCCGATCCCACGAGTAAACAATTAAAATTCCGAACAAGCTCGCTACCCCGAGCACAACTACTTAGGCAATTTTAAGTTTAAACGTGGACCAAACATCCCGATCCCACGAGTAAACAATTAAAATTCCGAAAAAGCTCGCTACCCCGAGCATAAACACTTAGGCAATTTTAAGTTTAAACGTGGACCAAACATCCTGATCTCACGAGTAAACAATTAAAATTCCGAACAAGCTCGCTACCCCGAGCATAAACACTTAGGCAATTTTAGGTTTAAACGTGGACCAAAGATCCCGATCCCATGAGTAAACAATTAAAATTCCGAACAAGCTCGCTACCCCGAGCACAACCACTTAGGCAATTTTAAGTTTAAACGTGAATCAAACATCCCGATCCCACGAGTAAACAATTAAAATTTCGAACAAGCTCGCTACCCCGAGCACAACCACTTAGGCAATTTTAAGTTTAAACGTGGACCAAACATCCCGATCCCACGAGTAAACAATTAAAATTCCGAACAAGCTCGCTACCCCGAGCACAACCACTTAGGCAATTTTAAGTTTAAACGTGGACCAAACATCCCGATCCCACGAGTAAAAAATTAAAATTCCGAACAAGCTCGCTACCCCGAGCACAACCACTTAGGCAATTGTAAGTTTAAACGTGGACCAAACATCCCGATCCCACGAGTAAACAATTAAAATTCCGAACAAGCTCGCTACCCCGAGCACAACCACTTAGGCAATTTTAAGTTTAAGCGTGGACCAAACATCTCGATCCCACGAGTAAACCATTAAAATCCCGAACAAGCACGCTACCCCGAGCACAACCACTTAGGCAATTTTAAGTTTAAGCGTGGACCAAACATCCCGATCCCACGAGTAAACCCTTAAAATTCCGAACAAGTTCGCTACCCCGAGCACAACAACTTAGGCAATTTAAGTTTAAGCGTGGACCAAACATCCCGATCCCACGTGTAAACCCTTAAAATTCCGAACAAGCTCGCTACCCCGAGCACAACAACTTAGGCAATTTAAGTTTAAGCGTGGACCAAACATCCCGATCCCACGAGTAAACCATTAAAATTCAGAACAAGCTCAATGAATCAAATACTTTCATCTTATTAATACTGAATTCATAATTGAAATAACAAAGAAAGATTACACAAAATACTTCTTCAAATTATGAATGTTCCAAGGTCTTACCAACTCCCGACCTTCATGATCTTCCAGAGTTTAGGCTCCTCTTCCGATCACTTCCTTGATTTTGTAAGGGCCCTCTTATTTGGGTGCCAGCTTTTTCACCTCATCAGCAGGATTTGTTCTTCGTAACACCAAATCCCCGACTTGAAATGTTCTTGGGCGAACCCTTCGGTTATAGGCATTGGTAATCCTTACTTTATACAGCTCTGTTTTTGTTACAACTTGTTCTCTTAGTTGATCAATCTCATCTAACTCTTGCTTTCTTCTATCCTCGTTCTGCTCGGGATCATAACATTGTACTCGAAGAGATTCAACTCCAATTTCCACTGGAATGAGGGCCTCCGAACCGTATACCAGACTATACGTAGTTTCCCCTGTAGATACCCGAGGAGTTGTTCGGTAGGCCCACAAAACTCCAGGTAGTTCGTTTACCCATTCTCCTCGGGCTGCTTCCAGCTTCGTCTTAATCCCATGTAATAGAATCCCGTTAATCACTTCGACTTGCCCATTTGACTGCGGGTAGGCCACCGATGTGAATACTTGCCTGATTCTCATATCTTTGCACCATTTCTGTACTTTCTTCCCCTGAAACTGCCTCCCATTATCGGAAATTATTCTCCTCGGTATTCCGAATCGACATATTATGCTTCTCCATAAAAATTTAATGATTTCCTCCTCTGTTATTTTTGCCAAAGGCTCAGCTTCCACCCATTTTGTAAAATACTCAACTGCTACTAGGAGGAATTTCCTTTGTCATGTGGCAAGAGGAAAAGGTCCAACGATGTCCATCCCCCACTGATCGAAGGGACAGGAGGTAACACTACTATTTAAGACCTCCGCGGGCATATGAGACAAATTTGCATGTTTCTGGCAGTTGTTACACTTTTTAACAATTTCTTCGGCATTCTCTCTTATGCTGGGCCAATAGTATCCTGCTCGAAGAGCTTTCTGATACAACATATTGCTTCCCAAATAATTTCCGCAACAGCCTTCGTGAATCTCCTTTAGCAAATGTTCTCCTTCTTGTATTGATGCGCATTGTAAGAAGGGAGTTGAAAATCCCTTTTTGAACAATTTACCTTCCACTAACACGAAGCGCTTCTCCCCTCTTTTTACCCGAGCAGCCTCCTTTGGGTCTGATGGCAACACCTTGGTTTTTAAGAATTTAATGATATGTTCCCGCCAATCAGATATAATACAGGGCTCTAAATTCATTATCTTGTTGATAGCTACATGCGAGACCAACAGATCTTGTACCAGTACCTTCCTGTTCTTCCACTCATGAATGGGACTGGCCAACTTTGCGAGTTTATCGGCTCGGCTATTATCCTCTCGTGGTATTTGCTTCAACTCCACTTCCTGGAACTGAGTCATTAATGTTTGGGCATTCTCCACATATTTTTTTAACTTTTTTTCTTTCACCTTGTATACCCCATTTACCTGCTGAACAACCAGCATTGAATCCATGAACACTTTTACTTTCCGAGCTCCGACATCTAATGCTACTCGTAAACCTGATAGGAGAGCTTCGAATTCGGCTTCATTGTTTGAGGAATGAAAACCGAACTGAATAGCTACGACAATTTCTTCTCCTTCTGGAGTGACAAGTAGAACTCCTGCACCGCTTCCTATTTGAGTGGATGACCCATCTATAAACAAGCTCCAATCTTTTTCTTCACGAGTATGAGTCACCTCGACCAAGAAGTCCGACAAGGCTTGAGCTTTAATGGTAGTTCGAGGCTGATAAGAAATATCGAACTCACTCAATTATGTGGCCCATTTCACCATTCGTCCTGAAATTTCTGCTTTTGATAGGAGTCTTCCCAAGGGAGTGCTCGTCACCACCATGATAGGGTGAGACTAGAAGTACGGCCGAAGCCTTCTCGCAGTGATCACGAGAGCCAAGGCTAATTTTTCAATTTCAGGGTACCTCTGTTCGGCTCCTTGCAAAGCTCGGCTGACATAGTATACCGATTGCTGATGCCCCAACTTCTCTTGAATTAACACCGAGCTGACAACTTCCTCGGATACCGACAAGTAGACGAGGAGGGTTTCATTGTGCTCGGGTTTATTCATTAACGGTAACTGAGCTAGATACTCTTTCAAGTCCTCGAAAGCTTTCTGACACTGATCATCCCACTCGAATTGCATTCCTCGCCTTAATGCTGTAAAGAAGGGCAAACTCACATCAGCTGCTCGTGATATGAATCGACTAAGCGCCGCTATTCTCCCTGCTAATCTTTGTACTTCGTTCAATGTCCGAGGAGGGTTCATTTCTTGTATTGCTCGGATCTTCTCAGGGTTAGCTTCCACACTCTCTCTGTCACCATGTACCCCAAGAATTTTCCCTATGAATCCCGAAAGTGCATTTGGCGGGATTCAATTTCATGCCAAATCTCCTTAAAGTGGCGAAGACCTCCTCCATATCTTCGATCAGATTTTGGGCCTTCTTTCTTTTGATCAGGACATCATCGACATAAACCTCCACGTTCCGCCCTATTTGATCTTTGAACATCTTATCCATTAGTCTCTGATAAGTGGCCCCAGCATTTTTCAACCTAAAGGGCATTACTACATAGCAGAAAGTTCCACCAGCTGTGACAAAGCCAACCTTGGGTTGATCTTCTTGTGCTAAGGGGATTTGGTGATATCCTTGATATGCATCCATAAGACACAACAGCCCGTGTCTCGCAGTAGAGTCCACTAATTGATCGATCCTCGGCAGTGGATAACAATCTTTGGGACACGCTTTGTTCACGTCTCGAAAATCTACACACATCCTCCACTTGTCTCCTGTTTTTGGTACTAGAACCACATTTGAGAGCCATGTAGGGAAACTAATTTCCCGTATATGACCTGCCTTCAGCAACTCCTCTACTTGTTTAGCTATGACGGCATCCTTCTAGGGTCCGAAATGCCTTCTCTTCTGCTTAATTGCCCGAGCACTCGGGTCCACATTGAGATGATGTTCAGCAATCTCGGGTTTTACTCCAATCAAATCAGAAGTATTCCAAGCGAACACATCCACGTTGTATATCAAGCATTCAATCACCCTTTTCCTCAATTCTGGATCCAACTTGGATCCGATGCGAGTAGTTTTTTCAGGGTGACCTAACTCGATACTCAGAAATTCCTCCTCAGGGACTATCCGCTCTTCTGCCTCCGGCTGTCCATGTTTCCTCTTATTATTTCCTCGTTCCACTTCCTCTCTGTTATTCCCCTTGTCTTGCTTTAACTCTTGCACATAGCACTTTCTTGATGAGCTCTGACTTCCCCTTACTTGTCCAACTTCCTATCCGACTGGGAATTTTATCTTCAAGTGGTAAGTAGAAGCAACCGATTCGAAGGCCGTTAACGCCGGCCGACCCAATATTATATTACAAGAGGAAGGTGCATCCACTATGAGGAAGGTGATCATCTTCATTTTTGTCTTTGATTCCTCACCTAGAGTAACGGGCAAAGACACTTGTCCTATTGGACTTATGACTTCTCCGGTAAACCCATGCAAAGAAGTATTCACTTTTTGTACGGCTATACTTCCTAATTCCATCTGTTTCAAGGTATTAATGAAGAGCACATCTGCCGAGCTGCCTGTATCGACGAAGATTCTCTGTACACTATAGTTGGCCACCGTGGCCGAAATAACCAATGCATTGCCTGCCCGAAAGCTATAGAAGGACTTTCGTGGGTATGACTTGGATCAATGGATAATACTTCGAGTCTTCGAGCATAACTTTTTCTTGCTCGGTTTGAATCTCCACATGAGGTTCCTCCAGAAATCATATGTATAGTTCCTCGGTTAGGAACATTGCTCACAGTCCTTTCCTCCGGGGACTTGATTTCCTCCCTCCAATCTTTCCCCCCGTACTGCCCAAGGAACTGGCTGAAGTGCTCCTCTCCCTGGATTAGCATTATTCCGAGGAAACGAGGCATTGCTCCTCAGGTCACCGTCACCTCCTTGCCTTACACCCATCCTTCCTTCATGAACATTCCCTCCTCGAGTGCTTCCTCCTCGGAATACTCCTCTTCCGTAAGGTCCTCCCCGACCCCTCTTTGGCATAATTTGGTTGATGGCTACCTCCCGATGAGATCTCATCGGTAGGTATTGATCAAAGTTCCTCTTTGGCTGTTCCAGTGGCCTCTCTTTCCTACTGACTTCACCACCATTTTTTATTTCTTTCTTCTGTTTTATCCTCTGCGCTTCCTCTAAATTAATGTATTTAGAGGCGCGTCCTAGCAATTCATCATAATCCGATGGTGGCTTCTTGGCCAAATGATCTGAACAGGTCCCCCTCCCTCAACCCTTGGGTGAAAGCGCTGGCTAGTATTTCGGACGTCACATGTGGAACATCAAGGCATGCTTGATTGAATCTTTTCAAAAAATCCCGCAGGGACTCTTTCTCCATCTGCCTGAGACCGAACAGACTCAAGGCTGTTCTCTTGCAACTCCTACTGCTCGCAAATTGATGGAGGAACAATGAGCTGAATTTAGGAAAGGAATACTATTCCTGATGGTAATTGATTGAACCATGACTGAACAACGCCAGCTAGGGTAGTCAAGAAGACTCTACATTTCACCCCAATCTGTTAGCTGATGAAGGAGTGAAGCATTCTCAAATCGATACAAATATTCCTCTGGATCCGTGCTGCCATCATAATTCCCCACACTTAAAGTTCTAAAATTAAGAGGCAGAGGATCGTCAATGACTTGAGGAGCGAATGGGGTGCTCCTCCTTGCTGAGTAAATACGCCCTTCCATTTTATTGCGCATTTTTTGTAACTCCTCCTTTAAATCCTCCATTTGGTGGTGCAAAGTCCTGTCTATTTCATCATTTGAATGATTAGGAAAATCTTCCGATTCTCTAACCTCCTCCTCCGACTTCTTTACAGAGGCTGAGTCTTCCTCTTCTTCCTTAGTTTCTTCTTGACAAGGGGGGGTCATAAACTATTTCATAACCTCTCCGACAGTTTTAGCAATCATCTCCGTTAAATGTTCCATGGGTATCCCTCCAGTAGGTAATAAACGTGAAACATTCTGAGATGATCCAGCCTCCCTTGCTCCTTCTGGTTCTGGGCATGAACGCGGGGGGGGGGGGGGGGGGGGGGTTGGGAGTTGGTTTGCCCCTTCCCGATGTTGGCCCTCGTCCCTTGCTTCTAACCATCTAACCCTGGATTCTTAATGAAAAATTCTTGCTTCGATGTCTTTACTCTTTTGTTCCCACAGACGGCGCCAATGATGTGATTCGATATTTTAGAGTATAAGGTAGAATAAAGTGTTAATGAAAAATAACGATAAACACACCAAGATTTTTTACGTGGAAAACCCTCAAATTGAGAGAAAAACCACGGGACCTAGTCCAGTATAAAACTTTACTATAAACGTTGATAATTTACAAGACTCTCCTCACACAAGTGACAATCGCTCCATGACTTATAAGAATATCCTAGAAAAATAATGAAGATGACCGAACAGAAGTAAATTTGCTCTCCTCGGTGTGATATCCCCGAAATGATTATGTGCTTTTAAACATTAATTATGTTATGAGGATTATGGTGTTAAATTATGTAGTTGATTTATTTATATTGGGAAATGCATTTCAGGGTATATGTGATATATGTTTTCAAATTCAGGGTATATGTGATATATGTTGAGAATTTGGGTTATGGCATGATTATTTTGGGATGGGTGTTATTCGTTTTGGTGAAGCATGTTTAATTTGGAATTTGAAGTATTTTATTGATTAAATACTATAAAATATCATGTGAGGATATTTTAATACATCGTGCTAAATACCGGGACCAAAACATAACACATCACACCACCCACCACCCAACCACCCCCCTCAACCCATACCCATTTCAGCAGCTGCTGGCTGCCCAAACCCCCAACTTGCCCTCCCAATCACTCGATCTCCATCACTCAAACTCTCCCCAATTTCACCCAAAAATCGTCCAGCATTTGCTAAGCAAGAAGGAGGAGGAGATCTACAATTTTATTGCTTGGAACCTTGCCAAAAATTGGACCAAAAGAGGGTGAGGAACCATATCTTGCTTTGGGTAAATTTTGGTTAAGTTTGGGTTTGGTTATGATGTTTTAATGGCATGCTAGCTTAGGTTTTGTTAAACCTTCGATTTAAGTACATTCATGGTGTTTTTATGAAGCTTCTAGCATGTTTACTTGAGCATGATGCATGTTTAATTGGGTGGATTTATTGGTATGAAAGGGGTGCTCGAAAATATGGGAAAAGAATTATGATACCCTGTTTTCAGAAAGCTTGGGTGAGTACCGATAGAGTTGGGTGATTTTGATACATGGGGGTTTAAGTTTGGGTGGAACTTCGTTTTGAATACATTCATGGTAGTATATTGTAGTTCCGGGCATGTTGTATGTCTTATATGCTAGATTTGATGGCTTGAAAATAGGTGCTCGAAAATGTCTTATGTTCGCGATTTGCAGGTATTGGCGATCGATCGGCGCGTTTTCCAGATCGATCGCGAGCACTAGGTGCGAGGCAGAACACTTCAGCGATCGATCGCAAGTTTGGCGATCGATCGGCGAAGCCGCGATCGATCGGCACAACATCAGCGATCGATCGCGGAATGCAAAATTTTGAATGTTGAGGCAGTAGCATCTCGCGATCGATCGGGGCATTTTGGCGATCGATCGCGAGAAGCCAAAACATGTGTTTTTAATTATTTTTGTGGGGTTTTTGGTATTGGGCTATTATTGCCATCTAATATTGTGTTGTACACTTGTGTAGAGCCATCACAGGTAGCCACACAACGCAGGGGATAGAGCCCTGCAACTGAAGATATTTTGGAAAGGTACGTAAGCGACGTACGGGCACCCAACGGTAACATGTATTATATGTTCATTATTTGACATACGATAATTCAAGTTTGTGCATTATGAGTACGATACATGTTGTTATGCATTGTTGTTGCATATGTATGGTGTGGAACATTTGGTGTGTATTCCACGAGTCACGGTTATCACAGTGATGATTTTAATGCTTACCGCTATATACCGCTAAAAATATGGAGCGAGGGAGGGGAGGACCGCTTGCACATGGAGGCGAGGTTTACCATACGAAGCGAGGATAGAAATACCGCTTGTATGAATAAACGAGGGAGGGGAGTTCCGCTTGTTCTAAAGTTATGAAGCGAGGGGCATTAAAATACACTGATGATAACTGACTAAGGATTGAAGTAAAGATATGTCATGACATTTATTTAAAGAAGCCATAATATCATATATTGATTTGATTATGAGTTATGGTACAGGGACAACCAAAATGGGAGTTTAAATGCATTGGAATTCAGGAAGTATCCTATGCCTATGACTTATGCATTTATGATTTACATTCATATTATGTTGAATATGAACTATGATGTGCTCATGTGTTGGGGTTGTCTTTGTAGGTGCTTTTGACATGGAGAACCAGGGTTGGGGTTGATACGCTGAGCTGTAAGGAGTGCTACAGGATTAGCAGAACAGAAATTCCTTTTGTATAGTTTCTACAAGTGTAGAGTAAAGCTATAATTTAGTACCTTTTTGTTAGGAATATGTATAATTCCTTTTTGAACATTTTGGTACTGTAATCTCTTAAGCTCAGGATAATCAACACGGCCTAATACTCTGATTTATGAATGATTAGTTCTCTTAATTGCACCTTAGAATCTTGTCTAGATAACGGGGTCTTACATCAGAGCCAGGTTAGATAACTAGGGAACGAGTAAAGGGTAGCCTTTAGAAACAAGTTGGCTAGGTATTCATTGGTGGGCATGTTTATGCATATGGTGCATATTTTTGTATATGTTGTTATACTAACATGCTTTTGAATATGATTACTCTTGTTATCTAACGGCTTATATTATGAACTGCTTTTGGTATTATTGTTAACCCCTGTGTTACAGCATGGCAGCTATTAATCCGGAGAACCCCAATGAGGAAGTGGGAGATGTAGGCAGTATCAATGCCAGTATTGCTCAGTCAAATCCTCTACCACCATCTGCTGTAGGCGTGGAGCCTAGTGCACAGATACTGCCACCATGGGATATAAGTCTGACCCAGTTCTTGATCTATCATCCACCGCTATTTGAAGGGACTGAGACTGGGGAGGCAGCCGAGGAATGGCTTGAGAGACTAGAGCAGATATTTGTATCGGCACCATGTGCACGGACTGCCTGGCTGAGGTTGGCAGAGTTTCAGTTGGCGAAGAAGTCTTCCATGTGGTGGAAGACAACAGTTATGGAGCTGAGGGCACAGGGTATGACAGTGGATTGGACTGTGTTCAGGGCCCGGTTCCTTAACCGGTATTTCTCCGCCGCTGCCAGACAAGTAAAAGAAGATGAGTTCACCAACCTGAAGCAGGGCAGCATGATTGTATCAGATTATGCCATGCAATACTCTTCACTGTTGAGGTATGTGCCTCACATTGCTATGAACGGTCATGCCAAGATGAGGCATTTTTTGAAAGGACTGAGGCCAGAGTTATTTGATCGGGTTGTCTCCAACAACCCCAGCTCATTCGATGATGCCCTGACTAGGGCAGAGCTGGCAGAGATTGGGGTTAGTGTGTACAAGGAAGCTGTACCCCCTTTTGTACCATCACAGAGGCCAGTTGTTGACAGCCTGAGGCCACGAGGAGACCAGTTTAAGCCTCGTGGGGCTTCTTCATCTTCTAGATTTGGTGGGAAGAAATTTCAGAATCAGAAGCAGGGTAATCGGGGACCAGCGCAGGGAATAGAACAGGAGGGAACAAGTGCGACAACTGTGGAGGATTTCACTTGACACGTGACTGCCGAGGCTGCTATGTTTGTCGCAGGGTGGGCCACCTGGCTCGGGTTTGCCCCAATCGGGTAGGTCAGGCAGACTCTGGGCCGAATAGGCCAAGATTTGACGCCAGGACGGCACCACAGAGACAGCAGTTTGCACCTCGACCACCGATAGGTCAGGCGGCAGGACCGCCGCATGGTCAAGTATATGCATTGACGCGAGAGCAGGCAGAGGCAGCTCCGGAGGAGGTGATTGCTGGTACTTGCTACTTACTTACGTACCCTGCATTTATTTTGGTAGATACAGGTGCTTCTCATTCATTTGTATCTTCTGCTTTTGTGGAGAGACACCACTTGTGTTCGTCTCTGTTGCCCACGCCTCTTATGGTCTCGACACCCACGGGAAAGCATGTGATTGCGGATCGACTGTTATCTGATTGCCTCATTTATTTTGAGGGCAACGATCTGAAGGCCGATCTGATTTTGTTGGATATGACAGATTTTGACTGTATTGTCGGTATTGATGTGTTGAGCAGATACCAGGCCGTGGTTGATTGTCGACAGAGGATGGTGCGCTTTCTATCTGATCAGGGGTTTCAGTGGACCTTCTATGGGGACGGCTCTCGTCCAAGGATTCCGTTGATTTCGGCAGTTAAGATGTCGCGGTTGTTAGAATGCGGTCACACATGCTATCTTATTTATGCCGTGGATGTATCAGAGGAAAAGGAAGAGCTGAGGATTGAGGATATACCAGTAGTTGCGGAATTCACCGATGTGTTTCCAGATGAGATTCCAGGATTTCCGCCGATCAGAGATGTGGAGTTTGAGATTGAGTTACTGCCAGGGACATCTGTTGTTTCCCGTGCCCCTTATAGGATGGCACCGGCAGAGCTGAGGGAGCTGAAAGTGCAGTTGCAGGATCTCCTCGACAAAAGATACATTCACCCTAGTGTATCACCATGGGGTGCACCAGTCTTGTTCGTAAAGAAAATGGATGGTTCGATGCGTCTGTGCATCGATTACCGTCAATTGAATAAAGTGACGATTAAGAACAAGTACCCCCTTCCGAGGATGGATGACTTATTTGATCAGCTTCAGGGCACATAACTTTACTCGAAGATTGACTTGAGGTCAGGCTATCACCAGATACGAGTTAGAGCTGATGACATTCAAAAGACAGCCTTTCGAACTCGGTATGGGCACTACGAGTTCTTAGTGATGCCATTCGGGGTGACGAATGCCCCGGCTGTCTTTATGAGCCTGATGAACAGAGTGTTTCAGAAGTATCTTGATCAGTTCATGATCGTGTTTATTGACGGCATTCTTGTCTACTCGAGAAGTATGGAGGAGCATGCCAATCATTTGAGGACGGTGCTACAGATCCTGAGGGATCATTAGTTGTACGCCAAGCTCAGCAAGTGTGAGTTCTGGCTGAACAGTGTAGCGTTCTTGGGTCATATTATCTCTCGAGAGGGGATATCAGTAGATCCCAGGAAGATAGAGGCAGTTATGGATTGGTCTGCGCCTACTACAGTTCCTGAGATCCGAAGTTTTCTTGGTTTGGCCGGGTATTATCGATGCTTTGTCGAAGGATTTTCAAAGATTGCCAAGCCATTGACTCAGCTAACTCAGAAGGGAGTTCCATTCTTTTGGTCGGAAGCTTGTGAGCAGAGCTTCCAGGAATTGAAGCACAGATTGATTTCAGCGCCAGTATTGGTGATTCCAATGGAGAACAAAGGGTTCGCTCTCTATACTGACGCATCGCTTCAGGGTCTAGGATGCGTGCTGATGCAGGATAAGCACGTTGTGGCTTACGCTTCGAGACAATTGAAGCCACACGAGACGAGGTATCCAGTCCATGATTTGGAGCTAGCAGCTATAGTATTTGCCTTGAAGATATGGCGACACTACTTATACGGTACCTCATTCACCATCTTCACTGATCACAAGAGCCTGAAGTTCTTGTTTACGCAGGCTGAGATGAATATGAGACAGAGGAGATGGATGGACCTGCTGAAGGATTATGACTGTGAAATCGAATACCATCCTGGAAGAGCAAATCTGACAGCCGACGCTTTGAGTCGGAAGGTGAAGAGCGCGGCAAAGGATGCCATGTGTCTATCAGCTATGATGGGCTCCTACTGCCAGTTGGGATTTGATTATGATGTGTCTGCTTCACCGGTACAGGTTTTGACCTTATTAGCTGAGCTGGTTATTTATGAACACATCCGTAAGGCTCAGGGGGCAGACGAAGAGGTCCATAGGTGGTTGTCATTGGTTCGTCTTGGTCAGTCGTCGAAGTTCAGGATGGCTGAGGATGGTTCCTTGAGACTGGGTGACCGATGGGTGGTTCCAAATACGCCTGAGTTGCGTCAGTGATTATTACAGCGAGCCCATTGCAGCAGGATGAGTATCCACCCGGGCGGAAAGAAAATGTACAAAGATTTATGTGGCCTGTTTTGGTGGAGACGAATGAAACAAGATGTCACCACATTCGTCAAGAGATGTCTGATTTGTCAGCAAGTGAAGGCTGAGAGGCAGAGGCCTGATGGTGAGCTTAGAAGTTTGGAGATACCAGAATGGAAGTGGGAGCACGTATCCATGGACTTCGTGACCCACTTACCGAGGACTATTTCGGGTTTTGATGCCATCTATGTAGTCGTGGACAGATTGACTAAAGTGGTTCACTTCATTCCATACAGTATGACCTTCACGTACTTGAGGATGGCTCAGTTATATGTCAAAGATGTGGTGAGACTGCATGGGATCCTGTTTCGATTGTGTCTGATCGAGATCCGCGGTTTACATCTCACTTTTGGGAGGGTCTTCAGTCAGCCCTGGGTACAGAATTAAGGTTGAGCACAGCATACCATCCCCAAACGGACGGACAGACCGAACGTACCATACAGACGCTCGAAGATATGTTACGGGCTTGTGTGTTGGAGTTCGATACTTCGTGGCAAGACTCAGTGGCCTTGGTAGAATTTTCTTATAACAATAGCTACCAGGCAAGCATACAGATGGCTCCTTTTGAGGCTCTCTACGGTAGACGTTGTAGGTCACCGTTATATTGGGATGAAGTGGACCGTAAATCGATCGGAGGGCTAGAATTGGTCCAAGAAATGGAAGAAAATGTAAAGGTGATCAGAAGAAAGATGAAAGCAGCTCGGGACAGACAGGCAGCATATGCTAATCAACGGCGTCGGCCGTTAGAGTTTCAGTTGGGCGATAGGGTCTTTTTGAAGATCTCACCTTTCAGAGGTGTAGTACGTTTTGGGATGCGGGGGAAGTTATCCCCGAGATATGTTGGCCGTACGAGATCTTACATCGTATTGGTACTCTTGCATACCGATTGGCTTTACCGCCCTCTCTGTCCGGCATACACGATGTGTTTCATGTGTCTATGTTGCGAAAGTACGAGCCAGATCCTTCTCATGTGTTGCAACCTTCTGAGGTTCAGATAGAGTCCGATGTTTCCTATGTGGAGCGGCCTATCAGGATTCTAGATCGGGCAGATCGCAGACTACGAAACAAAGTTATTCCTATGGTCAAAGTTCAGTGGGATCGTAGGGGTGTCGAGGAGGCCACGTGGGAGACGGAGCGACACATGGTGCAGCACTATCCGGAACTGTTTTCTGGTATGTGATTTATGTTTTATTTTGTTTTGGGTAAGTGCATGCTGATTTCGAGGACGAAGTCTTATAAGTATGGGAGTATTGTGATATCCCCGAAATGATTATGTGCTTTTAAACATTAATTATGTTATGAGGATTATGGTGTTAAATTATGGAGTTGATTTATTTATATTGGGAAATGCATTTCAGGGTATATGTGATATATGTTGAGAATTTGGGTTATGGCATGATTATTTTGGGATGGGTGTTATTCGTTTTGGTGAAGCATGTTTAATTTGGAATTTGAAGTATTTTATTGATTAAATACTATAAAATATCATGTGAGGATATTTTAATACATCATGCTAAATACCGGAACCAAAACATAACACATCACATCACCCACCACCCAACCACCACCCTTAACCCATACCCATTTCAGCAGCTGCTGGCTGCCCATACCCCCCACTTGCCCTCCCAATCACTCAATCTCCATCACTTCAAACTCTCCCCAATTTCACCCAAAAACCGTCCAGCATTTGCTAAGCAAGAAGGAGGAGGAGATCTACCATTTTATTGCTTGGAACCTTGCCAAAAATTGGAGCAAAAGAGGGTGAGGAACCATATCTTGCTTTGGGTACATTTTGGTTAGGTTTGGGTTTGGTTATGATGTTTTAATGGCATGCTAGCTTAGGTTTTGTTAAACCTTCGATTTAAGTACATTCATGGTGTTTTTATGAAGCTTCTAGCATGTTTACTTGAGCATGATGCATGTTTAATTGGGTGGATTTATTGGTATGAAAAGTGGTGCTCGAAAATATGGGAAAAGAATTATGATACCCTGTTTTCAGAAAGCTTGGGTGAGTACCGATAGAGTTGGGTGATTTTGATACATGTGGGTTTAAGTTTGGGTGGAACTTCGTTTTGAATACATTCATGGTAGTATATTGTAGTTCCTAGCATGTTTGTTTGGGCATGTTGTATGTCGTATATGCTAGATTTGATGGCTTGAAAATAGGTGCTCGAAAATGTCTTCTGTTCGCGATTTGCAGGTATTGGCGATCGATCGGCGCGTTTTCCCGATCGATCGCGAGCACTAGGTGCGAGGCAGAACACTTCAGCGATCGATCACGAGTTTGGCGTGATCGATCGGCGAAGCCGCGATCGATCGGCACAACATCAGCGATCGATCGCGGAAGGCAGAATTTTGAATGTTGAGGCAGTAGCATCTCGCGATCGATCGGGGCATTTTGGCGATCGATCGCGAGAAGCCAAAACATGTGTTTTTAATTATTTTTGTGGGATTTTTGGTATTGGGCTATTATTGGCATCTAATATTGTGTTGTACACTTGTGTAGAGCAATCACAGGTAGCCACACAACGCAGGGGATAGAGCCCTGCAACTGAAGATATTTTGGAAAGGTACGTCAGCGACGTACGGGCACCCAACGGTAACATGTATTATATGTTCATTATTTGACATATGACAAATGCAAGTTTGTGCATTATGAGTACGATACATGTTGTTATGCATTGTTGTTGCATATGTATGGTGTGGAACATTTGGTGTGTTTTCCACGAGTCACGGTTATCACAGTGATGATTTTAATGCTTACCTCTATATACCGCTAAAAATGTGGAGCGAGGGAGGGGAGGACCGCTTGCACATGGAGGCGAGGTTTACCATACGAAGCGAGGATAGAAATACCGCTTGTATGAAGAAGCGAGGGAGGGGAGTTCCGCTTGTTCTAAAGTTATGAAGCGAGGGGCATTAAAATACACTGATGATAAACTGACTAAGGATTGAAGTAAAGATTTAAGAAGTAAAGATATGTCATGACATTTATTTAAAGAAACCATAATATCATATATTGATTTGATTATGAGTTATGGTACAGGGACAACCAAAATGGGCGTTTAAATGCATTGGAATTCAGGAAGTATCCTATGCCTATGACTTATGCATTTATGATTTACATTCATATTATGTTGAATATGAACTATGATGTGCTCATGTGTTGGGGTTGTCTTTGTAGGTGCTTTTGACATGGAGAACCAGGGTTGGGGTTGATACGCTGAGCTGTAAGGAGTGCTACAGGATTAGCAGAACAGAAATTCCTTTTGTATAGTTTCTACAAGTGTAGAGTAAAGCTATAATTTAGTACCTTTTTGTTAGGAATATGTATAATTCCTTTTTGAACATTTTGGTACTGTAATCTCTTAAGCTCAGGATAATCAACACGGCCTAATACTCTGATTTATGAATGATTAGTTCTCTTAATTGCACCTTAGAATCTTGTCTAGATAACGGGGTCTTACATCAGAGCCAGGTTAGATAACCAGGGAACGAGTAAAGGGTAGCCTTTAGAAACAAGTTGGCTAGGTATTCATTGGTGGGCATGTTTATGCATATGGTGCATATTTTTGTATATGTTGTTATACTAACATGCTTTTGAATATGATTACTCTTGTTATCTAACGGCTTATATTATGAACTGCTTTTGGTATTATTGTTAACCCCTGTGTTACAGCATGGCAGCTATTAATCCGGAGAACCCCAATGAGGAAGTGGGAGATGTAGGCAGTATCAATGCCAGTATTGCTCAGTCAAATCCTCTACCACCATCTGCTGTAGGCGTGGAGCCTAGTGCACAGATACTGCCACCATGGGATATAAGTCTGACCCAGTTCTTGATCTATCATCCACCGCTATTTGAAGGGACTGAGACTGGGGAGGCAGCCGAGGAATGGCTTGAGAGACTAGAGCAGATATTTGTATCGGCACCATGTGCACGGACTGCCTGGCTGAGGTTGGCAGAGTTTCAGTTGGCGAAGAAGTCTTCCATGTGGTGGAAGACAACAGTTATGGAGCTGAGGGCACAGGGTATGACAGTGGATTGGACTGTGTTCAGGGCCCGGTTCCTTAACCGGTATTTCTCCGCCGCTGCCAGACAAGTAAAAGAAGATGAGTTCACCAACCTGAAGCAGGGCAGCATGATTGTATCAGATTATGCCATGCAATACTCTTCACTGTTGAGGTATGTGCCTCACATTGCTTGAACGGTCATGCCAAGATGAGGCATTTTTTGAAAGGACTGAGGCCAGAGTTATTTGATCGGGTTGTCTCCAACAACCCCAGCTCATTCGATGATGCCCTGACTAGGGCAGAGCTGGCAGAGATTGGGGTTAGTGTGTACAAGGAAGCTGTACCCCCTTTTGTACCATCACAGAGGCCAGTTGTTGACAGCCTGAGGCCACGAGGAGACCAGTTTAAGCCTCGTGGGGCTTCTTCATCTTCTAGATTTGGTGGGAAGAAATTTCAGAATCAGAAGCAGGGTAATCGGGGACCAGCGCAGGGAATAGAACAGGAGGGAACAAGTGCGACAACTGTGGAGGATTTCACTTGACACGTGACTGCCGAGGCTGCTATGTTTGTCGCAGGGTGGGCCACCTGGCTCGGGTTTGCCCCAATCGGGTAGGTCAGGCAGACTCTGGGCCGAATAGGCCAAGATTTGACGCCAGGACGGCACCACAGAGACAGCAGTTTGCACCTCGACCACCGATAGGTCAGGCGGCAGGACCGCCGCATGGTCAAGTATATGCATTGACGCGAGAGCAGGCAGAGGCAGCTCCGGAGGAGGTGATTGCTGGTACGTGCTACTTACTTACGTACCCTGCATTTATTTTGGTAGATACAGGTGCTTCTCATTCATTTGTATCTTCTGCTTTTGTGGAGAGACACCACTTGTGTTCGTCTCTGTTGCCCACGCCTCTTATGGTCTCGACACCCACGGGAAAGCATGTGATTGCGGATCGACTGTTATCTGATTGCCTCATTTATTTTGAGGGCAACGATCTGAAGGCCGATCTGATTTTGTTGGATATGACAGATTTTGACTGTATTGTCGGTATTGATGTGTTGAGCAGATACCAGGCCGTGGTTGATTGTCGACAGAGGATGGTGCGCTTTCTATCTGATCAGGGGTTTCAGTGGACCTTCTATGGGGACGGCTCTCGTCCAAGGATTCCGTTGATTTCGGCAGTTAAGATGTCGCGGTTGTTAGAATGCGGTCACACATGCTATCTTATTTATGCCGTGGATGTATCAGAGGAAAAGGAAGAGCTGAGGATTGAGGATATACCAGTAGTTGCGGAATTCACCGATGTGTTTCCAGATGAGATTCCAGGATTTCCGCCGATCAGAGATGTGGAGTTTGAGATTGAGTTACTGCCAGGGACATCTGTTGTTTCCCGTGCCCCTTATAGGATGGCACCGGCAGAGCTGAGGGAGCTGAAAGTGCAGTTGCAGGATCTCCTCGACAAAAGATACATTCACCCTAGTGTATCACCATGGGGTGCACCAGTCTTGTTCGTAAAGAAAATGGATGGTTCGATGCGTCTGTGCATCGATTACCGTCAATTGAATAAAGTGACGATTAAGAACAAGTACCCCCTTCCGAGGATGGATGACTTATTTGATCAGCTTCAGGGCACAGAACTTTACTCGAAGATTGACTTGAGGTCAGGCTATCACCAGATACGAGTTAGAGCTGATGACATTCAAAAGACAGCCTTTCGAACTCGGTATGGGCACTACGAGTTCTTAGTGATGCCATTCGGGGTGACGAATGCCCCGGCTGTCTTTATGAGCCTGATGAACAGAGTGTTTCAGAAGTATCTTGATCAGTTCATGATCGTGTTTATTGACGACATTCTTGTCTACTCGAGAAGTATGGAGGAGCATGCCAATCATTTGAGGACGGTGCTACAGATCCTGAGGGATCATTAGTTGTACGCCAAGCTCAGCAAGTGTGAGTTCTGGCTGAACAGTGTAGCGTTCTTGGGTCATATTATCTCTCGAGAGGGGATATCAGTAGATCCCAGGAAGATAGAGGCAGTTATGGATTGGTCTGCGCCTACTACAGTTCCTGAGATCCGAAGTTTTCTTGGTTTGGCCGGGTATTATCGATGCTTTGTCGAAGGATTTTCAAAGATTGCCAAGCCATTGACTCAGCTAACTCAGAAGGGAGTTCCATTCTTTTGGTCGGAAGCTTGTGAGCAGAGCTTCCAGGAATTGAAGCACAGATTGATTTTAGCGCCAGTATTGTCGCTATCAAAAGAAGAAGAAGAAGGTTGAGGAGAGGGGCTAAGAGCGTCTCCCTCATTGAACATATCTATCGCCTGTAACGAAGAGTCGGCTGAGGAAGAAACCATACTTGGTGACGTAAAAATGAAGATTACTGGGGAAAGTTGTTCGATCGTCTGATGCTAGCTCGGAAGCAAAGTGCAGCAAAGTAAGACAAATGAAGAAAAGTGATGGGTATTTATAGATGGGACCATATGAACAGTCATTCGATCTTCACCGTCTAAAAATGATGGAATGAACGGTTATAAAGGTGCCTCGGGAAACGAAACGTCGCGCGGCATTTGAAATTTTTAGGCGGGAAGAAAGGGCGCAAAAATGTCCCGAGCAGGTTAAGTTTAGAATTTTACCCGAAGACAATAAAACAAGACTTCAAAAGTCTCGTCTTGCTACAAGTCATATACCGAACAGGAGGACACCGAGCAGATTGTACCGAGCAGGGTTTTACCGAATAGCTGCTAAACCCTCCTCGATTTTCTGGTCAAAGACTAGCGGAAGACCCGAAGATAACCGACAAATCAACCGGCATGGATAAACGTGCAGTAATGGGGCACGGATTTCTCGGACACGTTTGGCTCCAGTTAAGCCACGACCAGAGGACATCGTATTCCGGATCTCCCGCGAACCAATCACTGGGAACAGCCCTATAAATACCCGCGGATAGTCTCACAGTAGAGGGTTGAAAATTTCTAGACAAAAAGACTCCGAGTGTAAGACCCCGTTATCTAGACAAGATTCTAAGGTGCAATTAAGAGAACTAATCGCTGTGATTGAATTATTTTAGCGCAAGTATCTTTCTTCTCGGTTTCATTTTCTTCGCTTTTAGAAATTTCCAGAAGCGATTTTTCGTTCCAACTCACGCGAACACATCTCCTTTGATTATTAAAGTACTTCGGATCCTTAAAGAGTAAGCATCGCCTCCTATTATTTGGATGATATTGGTACGAGTGGATGCGTAAAAATGGATTCATTTCTGGTTGGACGGAATTTTTAGCGGCATTAGAAACACGGTTTGGTAAGGATCAATGTAACAAAGGTGATGATGTCGTTATAGAGGACACTCACAATGACACTTCGAATTTTCGGCTGACATGGTAACATATGAAGATGATAATGATGGTAGCAATGAAGAGATTTCCAATTCAGAAAATGAAATTACTCAGTTGAAAATTGAACTTCAAATGTACAACTGTATGAATTATTCAAATACTTTCTTCCTGAGGATATTATGAATTAGAACAATTCCAGTGCATGGATTCCATCACAGAAGTACAGCAAAATCGGGTCAAAGATCTTCAAGTAAGTTTGGATGGCAAAAAACAAGAGTTTTCGGAGTGTGATAACAAGATTCAAACGTTTGGTGCAGAGCTTATCATCACAGAAAAGAAGTTTCATTTGGTTGTATACGAGGCTTCACACGTGAGGCGAGAACTAACAACCGCACTTGGCTATAACTATGGGGTCATACTCATAACAGATGGCTTGAGGTGCACCCACAGATTGCAAAGTTGAATGAATTTACGTTCATGACATTGTTAATGAAGATGGAATGTGGTAGTAACCCAGGCGACACTCTCACAGCCTCTTTGAACTTTTATCACAAGCAATTCCGGAGCAACTGTTGCTGGGAAGAGCTCCACATGAAAACGTGCAGGTTGCTAAATTTGAAATAGAGAAAAAGCTTATTCAGCGGGTTGAAACGGAACTGGAATCCATAAAGAAGCAGGGTTTATACAATAAAGAGTTTAAGGGACAAATCTTGGGAGTGATTGATTCTTTTGTTGGGATGAATTATGATCATGGATTTCTAATGATGTGGCAACAGAATGTACAAAACGCCATCATGAAAATTTCCAGAATGAAATGGATGGGGGAGAGGACTTTAACTATAGTGGTAGAAAGGCATTACTTTCATATATTTTGGGTATTATTTGGAGCATCTCCATAGACTTCCACCTTGAGGAAAATGTGCTTGTTGACGAGTGTGGAGAAATGATACGACTAAGATTCTAGAGACTAATGATACAACAGTAGTTGATGAGTAAGGACTGAAGAACGCAACAGCTGATACAACAATAGGGCAAGTGAGCACACAGAAGGCTTAATCATTAAAGGAGCGAGTGAGTAACACGGCAAGGATGAGCTATAGCACTAACCTTTAAGCGGTTAGGTGATAGTTGCAGGATAGGTGGAAGAGTTAGTTACTAGAACAATGTATATATACCATGTAAAGCCATTGTATGAACTAAGCTTGTATTGAATAAATTAGTTCTTGTTTCCCTCTCCAATTATTCTGTTCTTCCTCCATTTCTTAGGAGTTGACGATCTCGAACTCGCTTCGTCTATCTTGCAACTATCACCTAAACGCCTACAAGTTAGTGTTGTAGCTCATCCTTGCCGTGTTGCTCACTTGCTCCTTTTATTATTAAGCCTTATGCGTGCTCGCTTGCCTTCTTGTTGCATCAGTTGTTGAGTTCTTCAGTACTTGCTCATCAACTACTATTGTATCATTATACTCTAGAATCTTAGTCGTATCATATAACCATATGTTCATGCCTATTAGTGAATTCTATTTTACATTTCCAGTCAGTTTACTTAGTTCTCGGGCTTAATCAAAGGAGATTATAAACAACAGTCAAATCGAGGTTCACATCGCCTAGAGTTAGAAGTTATATATTCACACTTTTGGCATGTTTTAGTGTCTAGCACACCAGCAACTAATTTTTACACCAAACAGCTTAGTAGTGTCCTTTTTTCGTAACATGGTCCCGTATTATATTTGTGATATGATCATATTTAGTTTAGTCTCCCCTAACATGCAATCATGGGTCTGTTTAAGGATGGCAATGGGTCAGGTCTTATTCGAACCCGTATTAAACATGCCCCGTAATCATGGGTCTGTTTAGGGATGGCAATGGGTCAGGTCTTACCCGAACCCGTATTAAACCCGCCCCGTTGGGGCGGGTCTGGCCCCGATTCAACTTGTTTTGAAGCGGGGTGGGGCAGGGCGAATCCCGGACTGGCTAAACCCACCACAGACCTGCCCTGCTATACATATTAAATTTTTTAAATAAAAATTTAATAATATACATTTCAGTTCTTTGGTTGAATCATAACATGGTAATACGTGTTCATATTAAAGAAGATAAATATTTGGTAGCTTAAAGATACTCATACAAGGCTATTATAAATATTTACAATACTTCAAAATTGATTTCTGGCTAATAAAAAGATTAGAAAATTGTTCGTGGGTCGGGGCATTTCTAACCCGCCTGGTTCGCGAGGATGGGCGGGCCTTGCTTTTGAATGTAGCGGGACAGGTAGAGTTTGATCAAACCCTTCTATATTCGTCCTGTTGCATGCCTAAATCTGTTCTTGCAAATATCTCTTGCAAATATCTCTTAAGGAGAGAGCTAAATATAATTTTTGATCAATGATTGAATTTTTTTACAATATTTGCGTTAGCTTTTGAATTAAATAAAAAATTAGATATTAGGTAAAAAAGTGATAAAGATTATACTGATAAATATTTAAGTAAAACCACATAAAAATAATATAATAAAAATATTAAATATGTAAATGATTTAATCGAAATTGTGTAAAATATTATAGTTTATAAATAAATATGAACATAGAAAAAAAAGTAATTTGGATAAAAAAATAAGAAAAAAAAAACCGGTTGCTAAAGAAAGAAATGTGAACTTTTGATAAAAAGTGAAAAGCACAAAAACAAAAAAAAGTAGTTTAGCTTGTAGAAATAATAAAAAAAAAAAAAGGCTCGATTTCTGTTTTTTGGTTGATTATATTTATCATGTATGTTGAAACAAATACTCTTAAGCGTGATATTTACCAATAACCACGTGCATACATTACGTTCTTATACATTCTTTTTTTTTTTTATATGTAATATTTTTTGAAATTAAGTAAAAATATAGATATTGTACTAAGGCCCAGTCATTCTCCTCCATCAAGAAGGTCAAGTCGGTATCAAAACCATTATTACTCCAAACACTACATGCATGGATTGGGTGTATTCATACACCAACATATATAAATTATATTCAACTATGGTTTGATAAACCATGAATGAATATTGTTATGAATGTTGATGCATAAACTGGAACTCAAATCCGATCTATGCAAGAATATCCTAAATACTAGTCACGTAATGTATTGAAAAAATAAATACTGTATAGCTATGCCAAGTTACATTTATTTTAATCTTTTTTTTAACACTAAGTTCATTTATTCTTAACAATATTTCTACTATTTTATTAAAGTAAAGAGTAATATAAAACGTATCAGAAATTACAAACGTACCATCAATTTGGGTGTAGAGGGTTCGGTTAGCATATAACTTTCACTGAAGCACGAGAATGACGAACGATTTCACAATGGATCTAAACAACAATAGCAATCAAGATGCAAATTCAAATCTATCCGCAGCATCCACACTACTGAACAACAAATCCTACAAAGGATAAGCTTCACCAAAAACACAAATCACTTCCCAAGCAATGGGCATTCATAAGATGTGAAGAACAAGACAGCTATCATATAGTAAGTTGAAGCTTGATAACCATAAGTTCGTAACAGAAAAGTATCAAATCATAATAGGAGCGAATCTACCTGAAATCAAACAAAGCATTACCAAGAACTCTTTCAAATCAAAAGTCATAGTCCTAGAAAACAAACACGATCAATATGATAGTCCTTCCATCTGAATCCAAGTGCATAGTCAATTTCAAGGCCATGTCATGGGGAATACGACCTGTCCCTTCTTGATCTTCTGCCAGCAGGTGAACGCCGAGGAGAGTAATCACGTCCACCTCCATATGGAGATCGCCTAGGAGAGTAATCGCGTCCACCTCGGTATGGAGAACGCCTAGAAGACCTCTGGTATCCATAATCATCACGGCTAGAACCTCCACGATATGTGCCACGATCGCCACGATCGCCACGATAACCTTATACCCAAATGATGAGAATATTTCCATCATATCAAAAGACAAAGTTACACTAAAGTATAGATAATTAAGAATAACTCACCATCACCCCGAGTGCTTTTGAGTCCCAAGTAATTACCAGGAGTGGGAGTCCTTGCACGTTTCCTACGTGACTGCACGAAAATAAATGGTCTCATTCCATGTACAGTAGTGAAGCCGTGTTTATAACTAAATAAGTTGAAATAGAAACTAAGCACATGTGTCTCAGAAAGAGAAGGCAAGAGTAGAACCTCATAAATATGAACGTAGATAAAAACAAAGAAATCATATCTAAGTTTTCCTGACTCGTTACAATCTAGGAAAAGATATACAGCAGAAAGAATCTCTATCTCATTTGCCTGAATCAGAATCCAATGAAAAGGGTAAAACTAAAAAATGCCAGGTATGAAATACCATAAATGCTCGATTACAATGTTGATAAAGACCGTTGTTTATTTGAGAGTATTTGCTGAGGTTGTAAAGTTGTTGGACAATAAAGTTGATATTTAGTTGATCAGATGCAAGTGAAAAGCTGTTTTAGCTTGTTCCAATGGATAGACTCATCATCTTTGATTTCTGCTAACATAGCTGGCGCAATGTCTTCTGAATATAATCAGAAAACCTTCACGTCAAACAAACTAATATAGAATCAAATAGTGCAGAGGCAACAGTTTCTTATCAGACAGACTGCTTACCCTCTCCACAGTTATGTACCGGCCTTCAAGTACTGATTGATCAAGGTACTTGATACTGCGGTTGGCATCCTCAACAGAATCCATTGTTACAAAAGCAAAACCACGAGAAACACGGGACCGCGGTTCCACAACCAAAAAAACTGATTTCACCTATAATAAAATAGGGGGAACAACAGATATCAACATGAAAAAAAAAAGTGCAGGCCAAATCGAGAAAGCAATGATGTGGCACTCATTGTGATCAACAAGCATTTCGATGAAAATCAATTCAAGCGCAAAAATGGAAATATTATTCTTGTAGTCCAAAGTGGATCGGATCCACTTATCTAAATTCAAATTTTTTAGTTATGGGATACGTTTATTTAACAATTTTTTATCAGGAGCCTAATTACAACTATTTTGTGCCTCTAGACCTGTTTATGTTCTTTAATTTTGTACCATTTTACTAGGCCATTTTCGTGGGCTAAAACAAAACTTAGTCTAAGCCCATAATGCATTGTAAGTTTAGGGTTTTGATATAATCAGGCAATGTTTTATGTAATACACCGTTCATTATTACTATTATCAATAAAGTAGTGAGTTTTCTCTCGTGTTCTTATCGAACAAACCGATTGAATTTATCAAGAATCATTCTTGTGGCATTTAATCTGGATTCATCATCCTCGGATCTTTAACGAAGTGGCGCCAAGATCTAGCTTTTGGGGTCATGGTTTGATATTGTGTGATCGTGTATCAATTGAAGACATTCTGAATAAAATATTTAGACTATAGACACAGATCATATTATCAGGGTTCTTGTCAAGTACAAACAATATATCAATCTAATACACTTGACCAAAACAATTATTGACTTAAGGCCAAGTTTGGATACAGAAGCACTTATTAGCTTTAAAAATATTTTATTAAGCAAAGCTTTTTTAGGTGCTCTCCTTAAAAAAGGCAGAAGTAATTTTAGTATTGGAGGCTTCTTGTTTTATGGTGCTTTTTTTAAAAACAAACACCTATCGAGGCACCTTTTGTTCTAGCAACACACTTTTTTTGAAAAAAATTGAAAAAGTGGTCAAAAAAGCATTTTTGCTCCAAAAACTTCTATATCCAAACGCAAGCTTAAAGCCCAATTGACTCAACTTATAAGTTATTTAAAACATCTAATAATATGTTTAGCATTTTATAGGATGTTTGCAAATATTTGTTAAAAGTTTCTTTAAATAATGTTTAAAATTAAGTATTCACATTCTGTAAATTTTTTTAAAAGACGCCAGATCAAGCCAGCTTATTTTTTTAAAATAATAAAAGATTTATTCAAAATAACCTCAATATGTTTACCTATATATCCTAAATTATCATCCAATCAATCCTTTTTACCCCTAACTGTTTTTTTTCCTTCCTCCAACTCATTTGATTTGTTCCTCTTCTCTCTTGAATATTTTTCTTTCTCCGATGACTTGTTTTATTCAAATATTTTAGAGCTTAATTTTAAAATTAAATCTAAGAATACATAAGTTACCACAAAATCTTAAGTTCCAGACTTACAAGATGCTTAATAGAAACTTAGCTAACAAGCTCGTAACCACTTTCGGACCAAAATTTCACTTAATTTTTGTAGAATAAACCCCAAGGCCATCACTCAATAACATCATCATCAACATATTCTGATGGTAAAGGTTCCACATGAACTCAAACCATCTCATACCCAATTGGTCAGGTTCAATTTTTCACAAAATGAAAAAATAAAAAATAAAAGGAGCAATTCACCTTTCCTTCCTTTGAGAAATGATCCTCAAGATCACGCTCGGTGACCCTCGTAGATAGTCCCGTAACATAGAGCGTGTCTCCTTCGTTAACAACTTCAGTTCTGCAGGACAGATCGAGGACAATGTCATCTATGATGGACACATCAAATTACGAAGTGACATAATCAAAACTGCAAAACTGAACATAACACATATTGCAACTTGCCTGCCACGATCTCTAGACCTAGATCTGGACCTAGACTTGGGTCTTGGCCTCGACCATGATCTAGATCGAGATCTAGAATTAGACCTCGACCTTGACCTGGACCTCATATTTTCTTCCCATGGAGGAGAGTTTGCATAGCTAACGCAATTATAAAGTAGAACAGAACGTCAAACATTTAAATAAGATAAACAGTAGCAGTAAACTAAATACAATGACTGAAAAGATTGAACTCCATCTTTGCACCATAAAGAACCATGTCAAGAAGGATCTTGCAATAGGAAAAAGTCTATCCATGATTACCAGATAGAATCTAAATATTGGAATGTAATGCCAGAGGTATCAGTATCAGCCATCACATGGCTGTTGAAAAAATATAGCTGCATAAAAGCTTGACTGGATATAACTGTATGGAAACTAGATTAAAAGAATAAAAAAAATGCTTAGAAACAGCTCAAAATATGGCCCCAGGTTAGTAATAGCAGACTGTAATATGTTATTTCATTCCACTAACATAAGACACATCAAATCACAGTTTCGAGCCACTACTATTCTTCACCTTGAGCAACATCCGCTGCACGTAATACTAGGCCGTCTAGAAACATAAGGCCTCGCACATTCATAGGTGGATCCGGAACCCAAGCCGAAATCAAGAAAATTCCCGATTTACACAGGAGTTGTTTCCACAAATTGGAGTTTTTTTTTTCTTTGGTGCAATACACATTATATTGTCCCATATAAATTAGTCGACTGTCCCTGTGCTCATACTCCATAAATTGTCCCATAGCAATGCCTTGAGCTCTTCTAACCAGAGACAACATTACAACGTAATTTAACTAACGTTTCTCTCACAATTGAAAACCCTAATTGTAAACCCCCTCTAACCGAAAGAAACTGGTCAGAAAACCCTATAGTAAATCAAAATGATCAAAAACACTGTCAAATAAGGCAAAACACAAGCAATTGAAAATTTTACCGTGCACGAGGAGAATCAGCCTACAGAATGAAAATCAATCTGTTAATACTTGTGGAACAGCATAAATCATCGATATATGTATTATATACAAAAGAACATTAGAGGCGGAGATCTTGCCATCGTAGGAGGGGATACGGAGGAAAACCCTAAATCGCGACTTTTCGAGGGCTCCGAGCAGTTATTTCTTTGAACTTTTACTTGCAAATGGATGACCCGGTTCAAATGTGTAACTAGCAAGGTTTTAAATAGGACGAGATGTAATATTACAAATTCAAATTCGTATATATTTAGGGGTCTATGAAGTTTAAAAATTTAGAGATATTCAATCCATATTTTTATATACTCCACAAAAGTCCAGTAATATTCAAAACAGACTTTCATAGAGTTTTTAAAAGTCAAGTGGTATTCAAACTTGACTTTTTAAAATTCTAAAAAAGTCTATAGGTATCTAAAATCTCATAGACTTTTAATGACTTCTGTTGAAATCTTTAGGTACAAACTTTGATGCCTCATGTGCATCCCAAAAAATTAAAAAATTCTCCACCACTCCTAGTAAAGATTTGGAATGACTTTTAATTCCTAAATACCCTCATCTCTCTTTACTTTTTCATTTTCGACACGGTCACCTCCACATTGGCTTTTCCTCCCCTGTTTTCTGCATGTACCCTTTCTTTAATTCCTAATGTGTGGCTGTGGGTATGTTCTGTATCTATGTGTACTATATAGAGGATGCAACACGGAAACATGGAATTGTGATTTTATCGATTAATAACCTCGACTTGTCCATTTGCTTGCGGGTAGGCTACTGACGTGAATACTTGCTTGATTTTCATATCTTTACACCACTCTTGTACTTTCCTCCCCTGAAACTGCCTTCCATTATCGGAAATTATCCTCCTTGGTATCCCGAATCGACACACTATACTTCTCCATAAGAATCTAATGACCTCTTCCTCGGTTATCTTTGTTAAAGGCTCAGCTTCCACCCATTTTGTGAAATATTCCACAGCTACCAGAAGGAATTTCCTTTGTCCAGTGGCAGGAGGAAAAGGTCTGACAATGCCCATCCCCCATTGATCGAAAGGACGGGAAATAACATTGTTGTTTATGACCTCTGCGGGCACATGAGATTAATTTGCATGTCTCTGGCAATTATTGCATTTTTTCACAATCTCTTTGGCATTCTCCTTCATGGTCGGCCAATAATATCCAGCTCGAAGAGCTTTCTGATATAACATATTGATTCACAAATGATTTCCACAACAACCTTCGTGGATATCCTTTAGCAAATGTTCTCCTTCTTGTATTGAAGTGCATTGCAAAAAGGGAGTTGAAAATCCTTTTTTGAACAGTTTACCTTCTGTTAATATGAAACGATTCTCCATTTTCTTCACCCGAGCAGCCTCCTTCGGATCAGATGGCAAAACCTTGATTTTCAAGAATTTAGTGATATGCTCTCGCCAATCGGACCTAATACATGGCTCCAGATTCATTATGTTGTTGATAGCTATGTGAGAGATTAAAAGGTCTTGCACTAGTATTTTCCTGTTCTTCCACTCATGAATGGAACTAGCCAACGTCGCGAGTGCGTCGGCCCGATTATTCTCTTCTCTCGGTATCTGCCTTAATTCCGCCTCTTGGAACTGAGTCATTAATGCTCGGGCATTCTCCACATATTTTTTTCAACTTGTCTTCTCTTACCTTATATATTCCATTCACCTGCTGAGCGACCAGCATTGAATCCATGAACGCCTTTATTTTCCGAGCTCCGGCGTCTAATGCTACCCGTAAACCTGAGAGGAGAGCTTTGAATTCAGCTTCATTATTTGAGGAATGAAAACCGAACTGGATAGCTACGACAATTTCTTCTCCTTCAGGACTAATGAGTACAACTCCTGCACCACTTCCTATTTGAGTAGACGATCCGTCTACAAACAAATTCCAATCCTTCTCTTCGGGAGTATGAGTCACCTCTACCAGAAAATCTGACAAGGCCTGAGCTTTGATGGTAGTTCGAGGCTGATAAGAGATATCGAATTCACTCAGTTCAGTGGCCCATTTCACCATTCGTCCTGAAATTTCTGCTTTGGACAGGAGCTTTCCCAAGGGAGTACTTTTCCCAAGGGAGTACTTGTCACCACCATGATAAGATGAGATAAAAAGTATGGCCGAAGCCTTCTCGCAGTGGTGACTAAAGCTAATGCCAATTTTTTCGATTTCAGGATATCTCTGTTCGGCCCCTTGTAAAGCTTGGCTGACATAATATACCGGATGTTGTTGTCCTGACCTTTCCTGGATTAATACCGAGCTGATCACTTCCTCGGTCACCGACAAATAGGCGATGAGTGTTTCATTATGATCAGGTTTATTCATCAATGGTAACTGAGCCAGATATTCTTTTAAGTCCTCGAATGCTTTCTGGCATTGATCATTCCACTCGAATCACACTCATCGTCTTAATGCTTTAAAGAAAGGCAAACTCCTATCAGCCGACCGTGATCTGAATCGACTAAGCGCCGCTATTCTCCCTGCTAACCTTTGTCCCTCGTAATGTTCTAGGAGGATTCATCTCTTGAATTGCTCGGATTTCTCGGGATTGGCTTTCACGCCTCTCTCTGTTACCATGTCTCCCAAAAATTTCCCACTATGAATTCCGAAGGTGCATTTTGCATGGTTTAATTTCATGCCAAACTTCTCAAAGTGGCGAAGACTTCCTCCATATCCTGGACCAGATTATGTGCCTTCTTGCTTTTAATCAAGACATCATCCACATATACTTCCACATTCCGCCATATCTGATCTTTGAACATTTTATCCATCAACCTTTGATAAGTGGCCCCGTCGTTTTTTAATCCGAAGGGCATTACCACATAGAAGAAAGTTTCTCCTGCTGTGACAAAGCTGACCTTTGATTGATCTTCTCGCGCCAAGGGGATTTGATGATATCCCTGATAAGCATCCATAAGACACAACAGTTCGTGTCCTGCAGTAGAATCCACTAATTGATCGATCCTCGGCAATGGATAACAATCTTTGGGACACGCTTTATTCACATCGCGGAAATCTACACATATCCTCCATTTGTCTCCTGCCTTAGGCACTAAGACCACATTCGAGAGCCATGTAGGGAAACTGATCTCCCGTATGTGGCATGCTTTCAGTAACTCCTCTATTTGTTTAGCGATGATGGCATCCTTTTCGGGTCCGAAATGCCTTCTCTTCTACTTAATTGCCCGAACACTAGGGTCAACATTGAGATGATGTTCGGCAATCTCAGGCTTTACTCCGATTAAATCAGAGGTGCTCCAAGCAAATACATCCACATTATGAGTTAAACAATCAATCACCCTTCTCCGTAATTCTGGATCCAATTGGGATCCTACTCGGGTAGTTTTAGTAGGATGACCTAGCTCGATGTTAAGAAATTCTTCTTCGGGAACTAACCGCTCTCACCCTCTAGTTGTCCGCGTTTCCTCTTACTACTGTCTCCTCGTTCACCTCCTTCTCTTTTCTTCTCTTTCTCTTGCTTTAACTCATGTACAACACTTTCTTGATGAGCTTTGACTCCCCCTTACTTGCCCAACCTCCTTTCTTACTGGAAATTTTATCTTCAAGTGGTAAGTAGAGGCAACTGCTTCAAAAGCAGCTAATGCCGGACGACCCAATACTATATTGTAAGAGGGAGGTGCGTCCACTTGAGGAAAGTGACCATCTTCGTTTTTATCTTTGATTCTTCACCCAGAGTAACTGGTAAAGACACCTGTCCTACTGAGCTTATGACCTCCCCAGTAAACCCATGTAAAGAGGTATTCACCTTCTGCACGGCTATGCTTCCTAATTCCATCTGGTTTAAAGTATTAAGGAAGAGTGCATATGCCGAGCTGCCTATATTCACGAAGATTCTTTGTACATATAATTGGCTATTGTGGCAGAGATAACCAATGCATCCTCATGGGGAAGATAGATCCCCTGTAAATCTGCGGGCCCGAAAGCTATAAAAAGACCTTCGGGTGTACGATTTGGGTCGATGGATAATACTCCGAGCTTTCGAGCATAACTTTTTCTTGCTCGTTTGAATCTCCACATGATATTCCCCCAGAAATCATATGTATAGTTCCTCGGTTAGGAACATTGTTTAAGGTCCTTTCTCCGAGGGTCCGATTACCTTCTTCTAATCTTTCTCCCCGAACTGCCCACGGAACTGGCTGAGGCGTCCCTCTTCCAGGATTAGCGTTATTCCGAGGAAAAGGAATATTGTTCCTTAACCCATCGCTGATTCCTTGCCCTCTATCCATTCTTCCTCCTCGGATATTTCCTCCTCGGAACAACCCTCTTCTGTAAGGTCCTCCCCGACCCCTCTTCGGCATAATTTGATTCATGGCTACCTCCCGATGAGATCTCATTGGAAGGTATTGGTCAAAATTTCTTTTGGGCTGCTCCATTGGCCTATCTTTCCTGTTGATTTCACTACCATTTTTTGTTTCTTTCTTCTGCTTCATCCTCCGAGCCTCTTCTAAATTAACGTATTTAGAGGCTCGTCCCAGCAACTCGTCATAATCCGAAGGTGGCTTCTTTGCCAATGATCTGAAGAGATCTCCTTCTCTTAGCCCCTGAGTGAAGGCGCTGACCAATATTTCGGAAGTGACATGTGGAACATCAAGGCATGCTTGATTGAATCTTTTCAAGAAATCCCGAAGTGATTCTTTCTCCATCTGCCTGAGCCCGAACAGACTCAGTGCTGTTCTTTTGCAATTCCTACTGCTCGCGAATTGATGAAGGAACAGGGAGCTGAATTTAGGAAAGGAATCTATGATCCCTGATTGTAATTGATTGAACCAGGATTGAGCGGCGCCAGCAAGTGTAGTCAAGAAAACTCTACATTTCACTCCATCTGTCAGTTGGTGAAGGAGTGAAGCGTTTTCAAATCGAGACAAATATTCCTCTGGATCTGTGTTGCCATCATAATTCCCCACATTTAAATTTCTGAAATTGGGGGGCAGGGCATCATCAATAACTTGGAGAGCAAATGGGGTGCTCCTCCTTGCTGAGTAAATACGCTCTTCCATCTTGTTGCGCATTTGTTGCAACTCATCCTTTAAGTCCTCCATCTGGTGATGCAAAGTTTTGTCCCTTTCAACATCCAAATGATTGGGAAGATCATTTGACTCTCTAATTTCTTTGCAGGGTCTTCCTACCTTAACATAGTTATCATAACGTATTATGGACTAAACATGCATTAATAACATCTTAGGTTTCCGGTTGTAGCTTTGAGCTAATAGGATTACAGGCCAAAAATAAAATTCCAAGAGCTAATTAATTACATTCTCGATAATGAATGTTAAAGCTATAGATTTACACTACTCCTAGAGTAGAGACTATTCAAAAATCATGTATCTTAAATTCTTTCATGCTCCTCGTAGCTCACTGCCTCAACCCGACCCTTAGACCTTCAGTCCAAAAGTGTACCTATAGGAACAACCCATCATGAGCATGTACATCATTACTTAACATCATAAGATAATGGCATATAAATAAATGCATGAAAATAATCGTTATCATATACTTCCTGGTTAATCGTCTTAACCCACTTTTGTTGTCCATGTTTCATAGTCATGCATGTAATCATTAGTTCTTGACATAAATGATTAAAATCATACTTCACTTATATGCTCATAAACAACAATGTTAATTAGAAATGTGACTGTCCTGGTCCTGTTATGACAGCGGCACAATTGGCCCCCTCGCTCGACATATAGCGGTACTGTGATACCCCTCGCTACACCTTGATAGCGGATGTATCTCCTCACTAGCTATGTCAGCGGTAAGTACATTCCTCGCTTGCCCATAACAACCACCAGACATTCTACCATTTCTAATAACATAGTTTAACATACATCATAAACATCATAGCACCTTTACTCATCCATGGACATCATCGTATCTTTACTTATCATAATCATAATCATCATCATAAACATCATATCATCTTTACTCATCATAGACATCATCATATCTTTACTTATCATAATCATCATCATAAACATCATATCATCTTTACTCATCATAGACATCATCATATCTTTACTTATCATAATCATCATCATAAACATCATAAACACTTATGCAATCATTGCATAGTCATAGTATAGGAGTGTGTTTTACCGTCCGATGCCCGTACGTCTCTTACGTACCTTAATTCCAAAAGTGGAAAAGTTGAAGAACTTTATCTCCTTGATGTTGTTGGTACCTGGAATGGTTCAACACAACCATACAAATCAATATTAGAAGCCAATTATAGTCCCAATACCAAAAATTCAACAAAAAAAACATTGTTTGCCACCTTGAAGCTGCTGGCGATCGATCGCTGCATCGAGGCGATCGATCGCGAGCCTTACCGATCGATCGCTTCGATGAAGCGATCGATCGCCTGACCCTTCTGCCTCGCGGCGATCGATCGCGCCATATATGGCGATCGATATCCTGTAGCATTTTTCGCTACTGGCCTTCGGCGATCAATCGCTGCATTTGTAGCGATCGATCGCCACCTTCTGTGTGCGCGATCCTTCACCATTTTTGAGCATTTTTCAAGTTCTATCATATACCCTTCAAACCCAAACATTCCAATAACTCAAATATCATCATAACTCACTAAAACCCACATTAAACATGTAAGGACCCTAATCCTTAAGTGCGGATTAAAGGCATAATTAGAGCTAATAAAAATGATCAGAGTAAATTAATCGTGTTGAGGCTATGAGCCTTAAGAGTTACATGCCAAAATGAGGACTATCAATGGATTAATTACATTCCCCATCAAATGAATGTTATCAACTATAGTTTTACACTACTCCTAGAGTAGACACTATACAAAATAATCCTGTCCTTCATCTACCAAAAGTGCTCTTCAAGCTCACGGTCTCAACCCGTATTAGCCCCCTTCATATCATGCCAAAAGTACCTACAAGGACAACCCCCAAACATGAGCAATGATATCATTCATATGCAACACAATATGGATATAAAGCGTAAATGCATAATCATAATAAAACACTTCCTGTTTTTCCCATGCATTTCAAACGCTTCCCGTTTGGTTGTCACTGTACCATAACTCATGAGTATAATCAATAGATTATTTTTAATGGTCTACACATGGCATGACATAATACCATCTCATCAATATCAAATACCAATCACCAATCCCTAGTCTGTCTATCACAATGTATTTTAATGCCCCTCGCTTATTTACATATAGGCGGCATAGAATAACCTCGCTTCAATGGACATGCGGTACTCCCACCCCTCGCCTCACATTGAGCGGCAAATATCCTTTCCTCGCCCTATATGATAACCACGCTCAAATGTGACATGCGGCGCTCCCACCCCTCGCTTCACATTTAGCGGAACCAAAACAAATAGCGGCAAGCATTAAAATCATCAAGGGATGACCACGACTCATGGGATGTGCACCAATAATCATATGCATCTACAATCATCATGCATAATTCAACATGTATTTGCATCCACAATGCATAATCACATATATACTCGCATCCACAATGCATAAACAATGAGTATATTAGATACATGTACCGTTGGGTGCCCGTACGTCCTCTACGTACCTTTCCAAAGAGTAGGTGTGGTAGGACTTCAATTCCTTGGCTGAGTTGCCACCTGGGATGGTTCTACATATTCACACAATTCAATATTAGAACTCAATAATAGTCCAATACCAAAAATCCTACAATCATACCAAGGAAATAATTTTCAGCAAAAATGCTCTACCGATCGATCGGTCATCCTTACCGATCGATCGGTCCAAGATACCGATCGATCGCTAGCCATCCACCGATCGATCGGTCGCTTTTACCGATCGATCGGTAAGCATAGAATTTTTACCCCTCGCTTCGCACTTGCACCGATCGATCGTAGCCCTGCTACCGATCGATCGGTCGCCGCGACATTTTCGAGCAAACTCCATTTTTTTTTGGCACAAAACTCCCAAATAACCCAAAACATCTTAAACCAAAGACATCCCAACAACATATCATCACAAAAACCTCATAAAACCCGCATTCAACCAACATAACCAATCCCAACAAACCCATTTCAAAAACCCTTCAAAACCAATCCAAAATCAAATCAAACACTACAAAAGCAACAATGAGGTATCCATACCTCTTGGGGACCTCAAATCTCCCAATAGACTTCACAAATCAACTTTTTGCAAGGGTTTCTCTCCACCTTTTTGCTCCAACTCGAAAATAAGGGGGAAAGGGTTTGTGGGAAGTGATTTGGGGAAAGTGAGTAAAGGTGGGGGGTTTGGGGTATAAAAGGGGTTGGGTTATAATTAAACGCATTCCACAATCCCATGGTGTATAAAACACCTCAACATGATATTTTCAAAAGCATTAATCCAAAATGCACCAACATACCAATTAAACTCATGATTTCCAATTAATTGCTAACCATGGCAAATAAATCATGCTAATAACAATTTTTCCCAACATGTACAACATGCACCCTAAAATGCACTCCCGGGTCACTCTATCATGTGACTAAGCATTTCAATAAGATAATAAATCCAACACATAATTAATTACCACCATAATTAATCATATAAACACAATTAATGCCCAAATTGCAATTAATCATTTCGGGGATATCACAAAACACTTCAAAAAATCATACCCCAACCACATTCAACACATACACAAAACAAACCCACATAAAAACCCAAATACCATCCCATTTCAAAATAAATCCATACAAAAGCAACAAGGAATGATATATGTCCTTCCTAGGCATCAAATCTTACCAAGAATCACAAGAATGGAGTTTTTGCAAAGACTTCTCTTCCACCTTGAAGCCCAACTCAAAAATGGAAGGAAAAAGGTAGGGTTTGAGAGTGAAATTGGGGATTTAAGAGTGGTGGGAAAAGTGAGAGAAAGTGGGGGTATAGTGGGGTTGAGGGGGTTATAAAGTTTAATTAAAAATTGTACCCCAAAATTAACATGATGTATAAAATACCACAACATGGTATTTAAAAGCATTTTACAAAAATGCAACAAACTTCCACTAAATTCATGTCTTCCACATATTCATCAATCGATATAATTAAATCATGCTAACACCTCATTTTCCAACATGTATAACATGCACCCTGAAATGCAACCCCCAGGTCACGCCTACCATGTGACTAAGCGTTTCAACAAGATAATTAATTTCGACACATAAATCAATTATCACCATAATTAATCATATAAACATCATTAATGCCCAAATTGCATATAATTAATTTCGGGGGCATCACAATACTCCCCTACTTATAAGATTTCGTCCTCGAAATCGCATGCAATTACCCAAAATGAAACTAAACATAAATAACATACCAGAAAATAGTTCCGGGTAATGCTGCACCATATGCCGTTCCGTCTCCCACGTAGCCTCGTCGACACCCCGACGATCCCACTGAACTTTGACCATAGGTATAATCTTGCTTCTTAATCTGCGATCCTCTCGATCTAGAATTCTGATTGGTCGTTCTACGTAGGATACATCTGAGTCCAACTGTACTTCAGTAGGCTGTAATACATGAGACGGGTCTGGCTCATACTTCCGTAACATAGAGACGTGAAAGACATCATGAATCCCAGATAAAGACGGCGGTAGAGCCAAACGGTAGGCCAAAGTACCGATACGCTGCAATACTTCATATGGCCCAACATACCTCGGAGATAACTTCCCCTGCATACCAAAACGAACCACACCCCTGAAGGGTGAGATTTTCAAGAAGACCTTGTCTCCTAACTAGAATTCTAGCGGTCGTCGTCGCTTATCCTGGGCCGCTTTCATCTTCTTGAATATCAACTTAATCTTTCCTTCCATATCCCTAATCATATCCGGTCCTCCGACCGCTTTACTAGTCAAGTCCTCCCAATACAGTGGTGACCTACAGCGTCGTCCGTAAAGTGCTTCAAAAGGGGCCATTTGAATGCTTGCCTGATAGCTGTTATTATACGAGAACTCTACTAGTGGTAATGAATCTTGCCACGTAGTATCAAACTCCAATACACATGCCCTCAGCATATCTTCGAGCGTCTGTATAGTACGCTCCGTCTGGCCGTCTGTCTGAGGGTGATAAGTTGTACTCAGTCTCACCTCTGTGCCCAAAGCTGTCTGGAGGCCCTCCCAGAAATGTGAAGTAAACCTTGGATCTCTGTCAGACACAATCGAGACTGGAACCACATGCAATCTCACCACATCCCGTACATATAATTGGGCCATCTTTAGATATGTGAAAGTCATACAGTAAAGGATGAAATGAGCCACCTTCGTCAGCCTATCCACGATCACCCAGATCGCATCAAATCCAGAGGCCGTCCTTGGCAAGTGGGTCACGAAGTCCATAGATATGTGCTCCCACTTCCATTTAGGTACCTCTAAACTCTTCAGTTCGCCACCAGGCCTCTGCCTCTCTGCTTTTACTTGCTGACAAATCAAGCACTTCTTGACAAAGGTGGTGACGTATCTTTTCATCCGCCTCCACCAAAACTGGTCGCATAAGTCCTTGTACATCTTCCTCCCACCTGGATGTATGCTAAACCTGCTGCTATGAGCACGGTGCAAGATCCCTTGACGCAACTCTGGTGCCCTCGGCACTACCCAACGGTTACCAAGCCTCAAAGAACCATCTTCTGCCACTCTGAACTTTGATGGCTGACCTTGAAGTACTATTGATGACCATCTCTGAACCTCATCATCCGACCTCTGGGCTTCCTGATAGCCTCAAATATGTCTGGCTCAGCCAATAAGGTCGACACTCACACCGGTGACGTGTCCACATCGAAATCATAGCCCAGATGGCAATAAGAAGTCATCATAGCTGATAAACTCATGGTGTCCTCAGCAGTACTCTTCACCTTCCGACTTAAGGCGTCTGCTATCAAGTTCGTTTTACCAGGATGATACTCAATTTCACAATCATAATCCTTGAGTAAATCCATCCATCTTCTTTGACGCATATTCAATTCAGCCCGTGTGAACAAAAACTTCAGGCTCTTATGGTCTGAATAGATGGTAAACGTCGTACCATACAGGTAATGCCTCCAAATCTTCAAGGCAAATATAATGGCTGCCAGCTCTAAATCATGGACTGGATACCTAGCCTCATGTGGCTTCAGCAGCCTTGATGCATAAGCCACCGCATGCTTATCTTGCATCAACACACAGCCCAAACCATGCAGTGATGCATCTGTGTACAAGGCAAACCTCTTATTCTCAGAAGGAATCACCAATACAGGTGCCGTAGTCAAACGACGCTTCAATTCTTGGAAGCTTTCCTCACAAGCTTCGGACCAATAGAACGGGACTCCTTTCTGAGTCAGCTGTGTCAACGGCTTAGCGATCTTAGAGAATCCCTCGACGAAACGTCGGTAATAACCCGCTAAGCCAAGGAAGCTCTCTCGGGTACAGAAGTGGGTGCAGCCCACTCCATCACAGCTTCAACCTTCCTGGGATCTACAGATATCCCGCTGCTAGATATAACATGAGCCAAGAACACCACACTGCTCAACCAGAACTCACACTTGCTGAGTTTGCATATACTGATGATCCCTAAGGATCTGGAGTTGTGATGACCAGAGATTATAGATGTTAATCACGGAGTGTTAATAACCCATAAAGTTGTTTTACGTGGCGATTTGGAGTTTACTCGCGGTGTTGGGCCTTCTGGGCTCATTTATTTGGGTAGTTGGGATTGTTGGATCCCGAGGTTGAGATTGTATTCTCATTACGGTGAAAATCTAAGAGTTGGGTTTTTAGTGTGACTCGGAATCTCGGGTGCGTGGTGTGGGCACCGGTAGGGAGTTTTTGAGTTAGAGAGAGAGTTTTTGAAAACAGATGATTTTTAATGAATCATGATGTATTTGTGGGGCTATTAGTTTTTCGGGGTATTTTTGCTATAAATACCAGTTGAACCCGAGATTTTAATTATCGGAACCATTTCAGCACCTCGTTTCTCTCTCCTCGCGCGCGGCCCATTCCCGATCCCCTTTGACCCCCGCGCACAAAAGTGCTCCGTCCGCCGCCGTCCGGCCGCCGTTCGGCACGTCCGACCCGCCGCCAGCTTCGTCTCTTCCAGGCGCTCCTATCCATACCATCAATTCGAAGTTTGGTCGCGATTTGAGCTCGGATTTCTGCAGAAAGTGCTAGGGTTCGAACTGGATTTCTGTCCGATTTTGTGGCTCGATTTTGGTACGATTTTTGGGGCTTTTCTTCCAGTGTTTTTGAGGCGTTTTGTGCTGCATTTTGTGTCGAAAATTTTATGCTTTGTGGTTCAAAGATTTTGGTTGCCAATTGATTCGATTTGAGCGCTGGTTGCATTGTTTGGTTCGAAAATTATTGCTGTTGGGCGAGGGTTTGGTTCGAAAATTGGGGTTTTTGGCAGGGAGTTATGATTCTTGTTAGTAATCGATTAATTCATGTTTTAGATGAATTATGGTGTTTAGTTTGGGTTCGATTTGTGTTGTGAAGGTTCGAAATTTGTGGGGTGTTCTTGAGCAATTTTTGATAATGGTTAATTGTCGTGTGTTGACAATATTTTTGAGGGTTATGGGTGTGCTTGAGCATGGGTTGCATGTTCGTAATTAATTGTGAATAAATTTATCGTGTTAGCACATCGTTCCTCGGAGCATGGAACTCGAGCAAGGTTTGGCTCGGACTTCGGAAATTTGAGGTACGTGTGACGTACGAGCATTACTTTATATGAAAGCATTTTTGAAATGCATAATGTGTTTTAATTGCATTAGATGGTTGTGGGTATGGTTATATATATATATGTGTCGATATGACTATGGGACGACCTAGTCTTGATATCGCTGCCACAAGTGTGTGTAATACTAGAGTAGTATGACCTTATATGAGATATGGAGTACTGGGTCTATATGACTATTGTACGGCATTTGAGATGCCTGAGAATGATCGTGGGATCATGTACTCATTATAAGACATGTGAGATGTCTAGGTATAATGGAAAATTGGTAAAATAAATGCTAGGCATTTGAGCTATCTGTGATTGGTAGCAAAGTTGAAAATCAGTATTAGATATTGAGATATCTATATTCGTATGTATAATGAATTTGGAATCATCAATTATTGATATTTGAGAATCAGGCATGCGATGAGTTAAATCAATGTGTTGATTTACTGATTTATGAGATTTGATGAGTTTGATGATTGTGAGAACAGGGACAGTACACGGAATCCCGGATGAGGATGTTGCCATCCAGGGAGTATCATTTAAAATTCATTAGTATTTACTTTTGTTGTAAATTATGAATTTCATTATTGTGATTATGGGATTTTGTGTATTGGTATGCTCACCCCGTTGGGGGCTGTCTCTGTTGGGGCAGGTGAACAGGTACATCGATGGCTTTGGAGTTGAGCTCGAGCTGTTGATTGGATTTGCTCCCAGGATCGTGATACCAGAGCTTGATGGAGCACGGTATCGTATAGAGTACCTATATACACCTGAGGGCTATATGCATATTCATGATGCTCGCATGTGAGCACGATTATACTTGTATATGGATTGTATATAAAGGCATGAGCCTTTCTCTCTTTCATTTGATGTTGCATGCAATTAGAGGTAGAATGCTAAATGATATGAGAGTCATTGGTGTATTATGTGGGTGTTGAAACCCACTTTTGTCGTCATATGTGTGGTGTCTTCCCTGGCTGGGAATTTACTTGGTATTGCTGCATTCTGATGAGTATTATGTTTTCCCTGGCCGGGAATTATGTTATGTGTTGTGCTTTTATTTCGGGATAGCTCTATTTATGGGGAGACTCTGCCCAAATTTTTATAAAAATCCACAATGTAAAAAGTGGCACAAAGGGGATTGTAATGGGCAAACTTTATGAGTCTATTTGTTGTTAGGCTGATGATCTTTTAACATTGAGTGTTAATGGAAATTTTGTAATTGCCATTGCAATGATAAAGTATCATCTGAGCTTCCCGATTGACTTTTTAGTGAAAGCATGTGCCACACATAGTGGTTAATACACTAATCAAGGGTTAAGGGCTTGGGGTCCTTACATTAGTGGTATCAGAGCAGTGGTTAGCTCTTTGGGGCTGTTGAGGGCCTGGAACATGCTGATAGGGATGAGTAGCACATATTTATGCATGATAGTAGCTAGTGTTGTGTGACACAACTATTTTGCTTATGTGCATTTGTAACATGTGATCATAGTGAAACGATTATATGTCATGACATCTATAGAATCATAATATAACCTGTTGATTATGATTGTGAGTTGTGACACAGGGACAACCAAGTGGAGCATATTGAAATGCATTGGGATACAGGAAGTACTTTGTACTCATAATTTATGCATTACTCATTATAATCATATTGTGGGGAATATGGATTATCGTATGCTCATGGTTTGGGATTGTTCCTGTAGGGACACTATGACGTGGAAAGGCTAAGGCCATGGTTGAAAGGCACGAAACGGTAACCTGCGTTTTATATACATCCTGGAATTATGCATTGTGGTTGCATGTATACATGTAGTGATGATTTTAATGCTTTGCCGCCAAATGTTGAAGCGAGGGGTGGGAGTACCGCATGTCGCATTTGAGCGAGGTGCATTAAAATACACTCATGATGATGTATGTTGGTATATGGATTATGCTTTGTGATGCAGGTATGGATGAAATACTTGGTGAATATCCCATGAGTCATTGTTATGGATGAGTGATGATTTTAAATGCTTGCCACTATTTATTGTTTTGTGCTGCTAAAATGTGAAGCGAGGGGTGGGAGCGCCGCATGTCACATTGAAGCGTGGTTATCATATGAGGCGAGGAAAGAATATTTGCCGCTAAAATGTGAAGCGAGGGGTGGGAGCGCCGCATGTCCATTTAAGCGAGGTTATTCTATGCCGCCTATATGTGAAGCGAGGGGTGGGAGTACCGCATGTTTTATTTGAGCGAGGGGCATTAAAATACACTACCGTGACAATGACTAGGGATCGGCTATATTGACTGGGGATGGTTCTTGCCGCCATGTATATTGATAGCGATGGTTCATTCCGCTATATTGACTGGCGATGGTTCTTGCCGCCATGTATATTGATAGCGATGGTTTATTCCGCTATATTGACTGGCGATGGTTCTTGCCGCCATGTATATTAATAGCGATGGTTCATTCCGCTATATTGACTGGCGATGGTTCTTGCCGCCATGTATATTGATAGCGATGGTTCATTCCGCTATATTGACTGGCGATGGTTCTTGCCGCCAGATATATTGATAGCGATGTCTCATTCCGCTATTCTAGTGGCGATGATTTATGCCGCCGGGTATTGATAGCGATGCCTCATTCCGCTATATTGATTGGCGATGTGTAAGGACCCTAATCCTTAAGTGCGGAATCAAGGCATAATAGAGCTAATATAAATGATCAGAGTGAGAAATAACGTGTTGAGTTTATGAGCTTAAGCATTACATGCCAAAAATAAGGACTACCAAAAAATGGATTAATTACATTCCCCATCAAATGAATGCTATCAACTAGTTTTACACTACTCCTAGAGTAGACACTAGGCAAAACAACCCTGTCCTTCAATTCACAAAAGCATCCTCAAGCTCACTGTCTCAACCCGTCTAGCCCTTCTATCATGCCAAACGTGTACCTACAAGGACAACCCCCAAACATGAGCAATAATAATCATTCATATTCAACACAATATGAAGATAAAGCGTAAATGCATAATCATAATAAAACACTTCCTGTTTTTCCCATGCATTTCAAACGCTTCCCGTTTGGTTGTCCCTGTACCATAACTCATGAGTATAATCAATAGATTATTTTTAATGGTCTAAACATGTCATGACATATACCAGTTCATCAATACCAAATACTGATCACCAATCCCTAGTCTGTCCATCACAATGTATTTTAATGCCCCTCGCTTATTTACATATAGGCGGCATAGGATAACCTCGCTTCAATGGACTGCGGGACTCCCACCCCTCGCCTCTCATTGAGCGGCAAATACCCTTTCCTCGCCCTATATGATAACCACGCTCAAATGTGACATGCGGCGCTCCCACCCCTCGCTTCACATTTAGCGGAACCAAACCAAATAGCGGCAAGCATTAAAATCATCAAGGGATGACCACGACTCATGGGATATGCACCAATAATCATATGCATCTATAAACATCATGCATAACATGTATTTGCATCCACAATGCAATACCACATATATACTTGCATCCACAATGCATAACAATAAGTATATAAGATACATGTACCGTTGGGGTGCCCGTACGTCCACTACGTACCTTTCCAAAAGTGGAATATGGTAGGACTTCAATTCCTTGGCTGTGTTGCCACCTGGGTTGGTTCTACATATTCACACATACCAATATTAGAACCCAATAATAGTCCAATACCAAAAAAATCCCACAAAATAACCAAAAACACCAATTTTGGTGTCTCGCGATCGATCGCCATAAGGCCCCGATCGATCGCGAGACCTCACTGCCTCGGGCAACAAATTTAAGCAATCCGCGATTGATCGCTGAGTTAGCGCCGATCGATCGCGGCCTCGCCGATCGATCGCGCCAAACTCGCGATCGATCGCTGAAGTGCACTGCCTCCAGCTCTGTTGCTCGCGATCGATCGCGGAAGGCGCCGATCGAACGCCGAGCTCTGGGCATGCGGGATTTGGGCACTATTCACCCATCTTCAATCCCAACTCAAACATACCCACATACTCCAACATCAACCAAGCCAACCCACTCAAAACCAACAATAAACATCTACATTAACTCATATATTTAACATCCACCCAAAATAATACCAAAACCACAACAACCCAACACAAACCCATTTTAAAACCATTCAAAATCATACCAAACTTAAACAAAACCTTACAAAAATAACCATGAGGTATCCATACCTCTTGGGGACCTCAAATCACCCAATAAACTCCACAAAACAAGATTTTGCAAGGACTTCTCTTTACCCCAAAGCTCAAGAACGAAAATGGGGGGAAAGGGTTTGTGGGAAGTTGATTTTGGTAAAGTGAAATGGATTGGTAAAGGTGTGGGGTAATAAAATGAGTTTATTTAATTAAAAAGCATACCAAAATAATTCCATGGTGTATAAAACTCCCCAACATGATATTTTTCAAAGCATTTACTCATAATGCACCAAATATCAATTAAACACATGATTTCTAATCAATTGCTACCAATGGCAAATAAATCATGCTTCCAATAATATTTACCCAACATGCACCACATGCACCCTGAAATGCAACCCCGGGTCACCCTATCCACATGACCATGCATTTCCATAAGGTAAATAAATTCCAACACATAATTAATTACCACATAATTAATCATATAAGCACAATTATTGCCCAAATGCAATTAACCATTTCGGGGATGTCACAATACTCCCCTACTTATAAGATTTCGACTCGAAATCACATGCACTTACCCCAAAAGGAAACTAAACATAAACACATACCAGAGAATAGTTCCGGGTAGTGCTGCACCATATGCCGCTCCGTCTCCCACGTAGCCTCCTCGACACCCCTGCGATCCCACTTAACCTTGATCATAGGTATCACTTTGTTCCGAAGTCTGCGGTCTGCTCGATCTAGAATTCTGACAGGCCGTTCCACATAAGATACCTCGGACTCTAACTGAACTTCGGAAGGCTGTAAAACATGCGACGGATCCGGCTCATACTTCCGCAGCATCGATACATGAAACACATCATGTATACCAGATAAAGAAGGCGGCAGAGCTAGTCGGTAAGCTAAGGTGCCAATGCGCTGCAAAATCTCGTACGGTCACATACCTCGGAGAAAGTTTCCCGCGCATCCCAAATCGCACAACGCCTCTGAAAGGCGAGATCTTCAAAAAGACCTTATCTCCCAACTGAAATTCCAACGGTCTCCGCCGTTTATTTGCATAAGCTGCCTGTCTGTCCTGGGCTGCTTTCATTTTCTGCCTTATCGTCTTTATCTTCTCTTCCATCTCCCGAATTAACTCCGGTCCTCCGACCGATTTGCGGTCCAAATCATCCCAACACAAGGGTGATCTACACCGTCTGCCATAAAGAGCTTCAAACGGAGCCATCTGAATACTCGCCTGGTAGCTATTGTTATAAGAAAACTCTACCAGAGGCACTGAATCCTGCCAAGAGGCATCGAACTCCAAAACACAAGCTCTTAACATGTCCTCAAGCGTCTGAATAGTGCGCTCGGTCTGGCCATCCGTCTGAGGATGATAAGCAGTGCTCAATCTGACTTCAGTTCCCAAAGCTGACTGGAGACCTTCCCAGAAATGAGATGTGAATCGCGGATCTCGATCTGACACTATGGAAACGGGGATCCCATGCAATCTCACCACATCTCTAATATACAACTGCGCCATCCTCAAAAAGGTGAAAGTCATGCTATAGGGGATAAAGTGAGCTACCTTAGTCAATCGATCCACGATCACCCAAATAGCATCGAAGCCCGAAGCACTCCTCGGCAAATGAGTCACGAAGTCCATGGAAATGTGCTCCCACTTCCACTCGGTATCTCCAAGCTTCTCAACTCGCCGCCAGGTCTCTGTCTCTCTGCCTTAACCTGTTGGCAGATCAAACACCTCTTCACAAAAGCGACGACATCAGATTTCATTCTCTTCCACCAAAACTGACCACGCAGATCTCTGTACATCTTCTTCCCGCCTGGGTGGATGCTAAGTCTGCTACTGTGAGCTCGTTCCAAGATCCCTTTACGCAACTCCGGCGTACTCGGAACCACCCAACGGTCACCCAATCTCAAAGACCTGTCATCGGCCACTCTGAACTTCGTTGGCTGACCAAGATGTACTAAAGATAACCACCTCTGAACTTCATCATCTGACCTCTGCGCTCTCCTGATGTTCTCGTAGATATCTGGCTCAGCTAACAAGGTCGATACATACACAGGCGATGCATCTATGTCAAAATCATAGCCCAGATGGCAATAAGAGGTCATCATGGCCGACAAATGAATGACGTCCTCAGCAGAACTCCTCACTTTCCGGCTCAAAGCGTCTGCTGTCAAATTGGCTTTCCCGGGATGGTACTCTATCTCGCAATCATAGTCCTTGAGTAGGTCCATCCATCTCCTCTGCCTCATGTTCAACTCCGCCTGAGTGAATAAAAATTTGAGGCTCTTATGATCCGTGTATATGGTAAACGACGTACCATACAAATAATGCCTCCAAATCTTCAGGGCGAAGATGATAGCCGCCAATTCCAAGTCATGAACTGGATATCTGGTCTCATGCGGCTTCAACTGCCTCGATGCATAAGCTACCACATGCTTATCTTGCATCAGAACACACCCAAGGCCCTGCAGTGATGCATCAGTATACAGAGCAAATCTGGAGTTCTCCGTAGGGATCACTAACACTGGCGCCGTCGTCAACCGGTGCTTTAATTCCTGGAAGCTCTCCTCACAAGCTTCTGACCAAAAGAAGGGCACTCCCTTCTGAGTCAACTGTGTCAACGGCTTGGCAATCTTCGAAAAGCCCTCGACAAAGCGTCGATAATAACCGGCCAAACCCAGAAAACTCCGAATCTCCGGCACAGAAGTGGGGGCAGCCCACTCCATCACAGCCTCAATCTTCTTGGGATCTATAGATATCCCGCTGCTCGATATGACATGCCCCAGAAACACTACACTGCTCAGCCAAAATTCACACTTACTGAGCTTAGCATATAACTGATGCTCTCTGAGAATCTGAAGTACTGTCCTCAAGTGTTTCACATGCTCTTCCTCACTCCGGGAGTAGATGAGAATGTCGTCAATAAACACAATGACGAACTGATCAAGATACGGCTGAAACACCCTGTTCATCAGACTCATGAAGACTGCTGGAGCATTCGTCACGCCGAACGGCATCACTAGGAACTCATAATGTCCATATCGGGTCCGGAATGCTGTCTTCTGCACATCTTCCTCTCTGACTCGAATCTGATGATACCCGGATCTCAAATCAATCTTGCTATACACCCTGGTACCTTGCAACTGATCAAACAAGTCATCTATCCTTGGGAGAGGATACTTGTTCTTCACTGTAGCCTTATTCAGTTGCCGGTAATCGATACACAACCGCATCGAACCGTCCTTTTTCTTCACAAAGAGAACTGGTGCGCCCCATGGCGACACGCTCGGGCGTATATATCCCTTGTCAAGGAGATCCTGCAACTGTTCTTTCAATTCTCTCAGCTCAGCCGGTGCCATCCTATAAGGTGCACGAGAGATAGCGGATGTCCCTGGCAACAGCTCGATTCCAAACTCAACTTCCCTAGCCGGTGGGAAACCTGGGATGTCTTCTGGGAATACATCAGCAAACTCTGCTACCACTAGTACATCCTCAACTCTTAACTCCTTATTCTTCCCAGACGTGTCCACGGCATAAATGAGGTAACCCGTGTGACCACGTTCCAACAACTGAGTCATCTTGATCGCTGAAATCAACGGAATCTTCGCACGAGAACCGTTGCCATAGAAGATCCACTGACTGCCCAACTCAGGTCTGAACTTCACTGTCCTCTGCCGGCAATCTACCACTGCCTGATATCTGTTCAGAACATCAATACCCAAGATGCAGTCAAAGTCTGAAATACCCAGCACAATCAAGTCTGATCTCAATTCGTTGCCCTCAAAATAAATGAGGCAGTCTGCCATAAACTGATCAGCAACAACATTTCTTCCAGTGGGTGTCGAGACAAGGAGAGGCGTGGGTAAAGAAGACGTGCGCATATGGTGTCTTTCCACAAAACCCACCGATACAAAAGAATGGGAGGCACCTGTATCGATCAAAATAAAAGCAGGGTACGTAAATAAATGACACGTACCGGCGATCACCTCCTCTGGGGCTGCCTGGGCCTGCTCCCTGGTCAGTGCATACACTTGCCCCTGGGGCGGTCCTACTGTCTGACCTCCCGATGGTCGAGGCCCAAACTGCTGCCTCTGCTGCACTGTCCTATCATCAAACCTCGGCCTGCTGCCCTGATACTCTGACTGTCCTCCCCGAGTGGGGCAATACCGAGCGATGTGGCCCATCTTGCCACAGATATAACATGCAGGACACTTGTTTGAAGAATGTGGCCCTCCACAATTGTTGCACCTCGGCTCTCCCGGCCTATCCCCTTGTGAAGATCCTCGATTGGCCGACCAATTACCCTTCTTGCTATCCTGTTTCTGACCAAAGTATTTCTTTCCACCATACCGTGAAGATGAAGAGGCACCACGGGGTTTAAATGGCTCACCCCGAGGCCTCAAGCTGTCACTAGTCTGCCTCTGTTGCGGTACCGGTGGTGGCATAGCGTAAGCTCCCACTCCTAGCTCAGCAAGCTCCGCTCTTGTGAGAGCATCATCAAAAGAAGTTGGGTTATTGGTGATAACCCGGTCATAGAGTTCCGGTCGCAACCCTTTCATAAAATTCCTCATCTTAGCGTGCCCACTGGTGGCAATGTGGGGAACGTACCTCAGCAACGAAGAGTACCGTGTGGCATAGTCTGCCACTGTCATGTTCCCCTGCTTCAAACTTGTAAATTCATCCTCCTTTGTCTGTCTCGCTGCTGCGGAGAAATACCGGTTCAGAAACCTAGTCCTGAAGAGTGTCCAGTCAATCACAGCACCTAGTGCTCTCAGCTCCATCACCGTGCTCCTCCACCACATGAGGGGTTTCTTTGCTAACTGAAACTCCGCCAGCCTCAGCCAAGCTGTCACAGCACAAGGAGCCGATACAAAGATCTGCTCAAGTCTTTCCAGCCACTCTTCAGCCTCCTCTCCGGACTCTGTCCCCTCAAACCGGGGCGGATGGTAAGATAGAAATTGTGTCAGACTGATCTCACCCGGTAGCAATAACTGAACCACTGGTTCCATGCCTACGGCCGGTGGAGGTAGAGGGTTCACTTGTCCAACGCTTGCGTTCACACTACCAATATCTCCAACCTCCTCATTAGCAGCCATGCTGTAACACAAATGTTAACAACAATTCCAAAGCAATATATATGTTATGCCGTTAGATAACAGGAATGAGAATAAGCACGTTAGTATAACAGGATATACATTAATATGCACCACATGCATAAACATGCTTCAAATGTAAGCACCTAGCCAAACATGCTAAGGCTACCCTTCACTCGTTCCCGGGTTCTCTAACCACTGCTCTGATACCACTAATGTAAGGACCCTAATCCTTAAGTGCGGAATCAAGGCATAATAGGGCTAATATAAATGATCAGAGTGAGAAATAATGTGTTGAGTTTATGAGCTTAAGCATTACATGCCAAAAATAAGGACTACCAAAAAATGGATTAATTACATTCCCCATCAAATGAATGTTATCAACTAGTTTTACACTACTCCTAGAGTAGACACTAGGCAAAACAATCCTGTCCTTCAATTCACAAAAGCATCCTCAAGCTCACTGTCTCAACCCGTCTAGCCCTTCTATCATGCCAAACGTGTACCTACAAGGACAACCCCCAAACATGAGCAATAATAATCATTCATATTCAACACAATATGAAGATAAAGCGTAAATGCATAATCATAATAAAACACTTCCTGTTTTTTCCATGCATTTCAAACGCTTCCCGTTTGGTTGTCCCTGTACCATAACTCATGAGTATAATCAATAGATTATTTTTAATGGTCTAAACATGTCATGACATATACCAGTTCATCAATACCAAATACTGATCACCAATCCCTAGTCTGTCCATCACAATGTATTTTAATGCCCCTCGCTTATTTACATATAGGCGGCATAGGATAACCTCGCTTCAATGGACTGCGGGACTCCCACCCCTCGCCTCTCATTGAGCGGCAAATACCCTTTCCTCGCCCTATATGATAACCACGCTCAAATGTGACATGCGGCGCTCCCACCCCTCGCTTCACATTTAGCGGAACCAAACCAAATAGCGGCAAGCATTAAAATCATCAAGGGATGACCACGACTCATGGGATATGCACCAATAATCATATGCATCTATAAACATCATGCATAACATGTATTTGCATCCACAATGCAATACCACATATATACTTGCATCCACAATGCATAACAATAAGTATATAAGATACATGTACCGTTGGGGTGCCCGTACGTCCACTACGTACCTTTCCAAAAGTGGAATATGGTAGGACTTCAATTCCTTGGCTGTGTTGCCACCTGGGTTGGTTCTACATATTCACAAATACCAATATTAGAACCCAATAATAGTCCAATACCAAAAAAATCCCACAAAATAACCAAAAACACCAATTTTGGTGTCTCGCGATCGATCGCCATAAGGCCCCGATCGATCGCGAGACCTCACTGCCTCGGGCAACAAATTTAAGCAATCCGCGATCGATCGCTGAGTTAGCGCCGATCGATCGCGGCCTCGCCGATCGATCGCGCCAAACTCGCGATCGATCGCTGAAGTGCACTGCCTCCAGCTCTGTTGCTCGCGATCGATCGCGGAAGGCGCCGATCGATCGCCGAGCTCTGGGCATGCGGGATTTGGGCACTATTCACCCATCTTCAATCCCAACTCAAACATACCCACATACTCCAACATCAACCAAGCCAACCCACTCAAAACCAACAATAAACATCTACATTAACTCATATATTTAACATCCACCCAAAATAATACCAAAACCACAACAACCCAACACAAACCCATTTTAAAACCGTTCAAAATCATACCAAACTTAAACAAAACCTTACAAAAATAACCATGAGGTATCCATACCTCTTGGGGACCTCAAATCACCCAATAAACTCCACAAAACAAGATTTTGCAAGGACTTCTCTTTACCCCAAAGCTCAAGAACGAAAATGGGGGGAAAGGGTTTGTGGGAAGTTGATTTTGGTAAAGTGAAATGGATTGGTAAAGGTGTGGGGTAATAAAATGAGTTTATTTAATTAAAAAGCATACCAAAATAATTCCATGGTGTATAAAACACCCCAACATGATATTTTTCAAAGCATTTACTCATAATGCCCCAAATATCAATTAAACACATGATTTCTAATCAATTGCTACCAATGGCAAATAAATCATGCTTCCAATAATATTTACCCAACATGCACCACATGCACCCTGAAATGCAACCCCGGGTCACCCTATCTACATGACCATGCATTTCCATAAGGTAAATAAATTCCAACACATAATTAATTACCACATAATTAATCATATAAGCACAATTATTGCCCAAATGCAATTAACCATTTCGGGGATGTCACACGATGTCTTATGCCGCCGGGTGTTCATAGCGATGGTACATTCCGCTACATCTATGGCGATGGTTCATGCCGCCAGATGTCTATAGCGATGTGTTATGCCGCTGACTCTATGACGAGGGATTATGCCCCTGATTCTATAGCGACGGGTTATGCCGCTATGTACATGACGCTGGATTACGCCACCTACGAGCGATGGGTGCTGATTGCGTACCACTGTTGGATGACGGAGACAGGTATGCCGCTATATTGTTAGCAATGAGGTATGGCATATTACTGTTTATTTAGCACTATTGTGGATATCATGTGTTGATTTACTTATGTTGTCATGTGTTTGACGATGAGATTATAGACGTCGTGTATCGACATATACTGTCACGAGTCGACAATATTATTATATTATTTCAAAGTCATATGTTGACAGGTACCGTCACGGGATGACAATGACATAGTGGATGTTCTATGTAGACGTGTAGCGTCGTTTTGATGGCTAATACATTTATGTTATGTATTTAGTTGTATGGTTTGAGTGCCGATGGTGAGCACATGGTAGAGTCTGGGTCACTAGTTGACGAGACCTTTTTGCCAAGCAGGTTTGCTCTGTGGAGTATTGGATGTATTGCACCGGTAAATGTACCACATCATGTTATAGAGTTAAATATTTGTCGAGCAATGATACCCTTAGGTATGCTCGTTGGTTTGGCTAGGGCCAAGTGATTGGTGGTAAGAGTAGTCATTGAGGAAACTACTCGCTTGTGTTGTGATGTAGGGTAGACATGGTTGCACCCACCCTGAGGGTGTGAGATAAACATATTGGATTATGATTGCATCATAAGTGAGTAAGGACACCGGGTTGTCCATTGTGCTTGGTATTTTAGAGATATGTTGGGCGATGACCCATTACTCTAACGGTTTGTACGGTATGGCATACCGAGATGGAACATATGGTTTGTTGGTGGACTTGATATGAACCTATGGAGACAGCACTTTGCTAGCCAGATATCGTAGTGATGATATAGTGTGCTTGTTGGGGCCATGATACTGCTCGTTGGAACCAAGTTTGGCAAATCGTAAAGTGATACGATGTGGATTATGGTGGACTTTAGTAGTCACCACGTCATTTGAGGTTGAGGTTGTGCATGCCTCACTGAAACGTGTATATGTTTATGTTTAATCTTGGTGAGACTTGTCTGGGACAGCTCATAATGTTGAAGTACCAACAAAAGAGTCATCAAGTCGTCATTGACTCGATCTGGAGAATCCGTGTACTTGGGATGCAATGGGTGTTATTGTATCCAGTTTTTCCGAACGGTGGTTCGAGACTAGTGGATCTCGAGTCCGATAGCACTTTCCTTGTGGGGAAGGAGGTAGTATAATATCTATTTGGAATCTTAGAAAGATTCGGTAAATTGGTACATGTGGTGTTGATTTTGGGAATCACGCCGTGTTGTTGATCGTCGATTATCAGCCTCCTCTGGATGGGAATGACTCAGAATTGACGGTTGTGTTTGGGACGTAGGGGTATGTTGTAGATACCCGAGCCAAGTGCATTGAGTATGCATGTGATGTCCGTGCTTAGGCAAGTATACCGGTGAGTATACGGATGCCAATTTTTGATTTCCTTTTTGACAAGCATAGAGTCATGCTATTTTGGATGGCTAAATCTCTGATGAGAGATATGGAACACCTTGAGATTGGGAATCTCCATGGCACTATAATTATGAGAAACAATCGTGGAGTTAGTTGACTCCCTTTGAGGAGGGATTATCTTGTGTGGGTTGAGGTGTTTCCTTGTTGGTGTTTTCCTTCGAGTTATGCGATAGCCTTCCCAAGTTTGGATTGTTAAATCCTAGGATTGCCAAGGGATGGCAGGAATTCAGATTGGTTGGGTGTCGCTGCCGACACAAGCGTTGAGGATGCAATGGGTTTATTGCATGTCCTTTCAGAATTTGAAACTCTGTGGAGTCTCGATTGTTTATTAATGATCAGGATGTGATCCTTGGAATACCCGAAGGTGGACATCTTGTGAGATGTCTTTTGTGTGAATCTGTGGCCGTGAGTTGCCCAAATTGAGTTGCAATGATGCGACTGCTCATTTGATGGAGGAGGTTTGGAAGTGGAGACCAGGTTTGGTATGTGTACATCGTGGTATACTAGTGTGTTCCTCGTAATGACGTGTATTAGACATCGTGAGTCATAATAAAGATGTCATTGGATGATATCTACGATGGAATCGGGAGCGATTCGAATCCTTGCAGTTTCAGTCGACTAACTGCTTTTGGGCCGTTAGCGTTGAGTTGTGCTGACACTTTTGACGTTATGATGGATTTGGAAGTCTATTCCACTCCAGAGTTTGACACGAGGTCAACGTTCTCACGGTTGAGGTGTCATTCATGATGCGTTCTTACTAAGTGGTATTAGAACGAAGGATGACTGTCCGATCTACAGTCGTAAGTATTGGTTGTTTTGCAGTCATGAGGGACTGACTTTTGGGATGAACCGCATCGAGGTATGTTTTGCCTCTTGGGTGATATGTTGGTTTTGGTATGTCGCTCTGTTTCAGAGTTTGATGTGAGGTAAGTATCCTCGCGTTTATTAAGACGATCCTAATATGGTCGAGGATCGAGGTTATGGTTTCATGTTGTTGTGTAGCCTGGGTGTTACGTGATACACCGGTGCTAATTTCGAGGACGAAATTCTTTTAGTGGGGGATATTGTGATGACCAGAGATTATAGATGTTAATCCCGGAGTGTTAATAACCCATAAAGTTGTTTTACGTGGCGATTTGGAGTTTAATCGCGGTGTTGGGCCTTCTGGGCTCATTTATTTGGGTAGTTGGGATTGTTGGATCCCGAGGTTGAGATTGTATTCTCATTACGCTGAAAATCTAAGAGTTGGGTTTTTAGTGTGGTATCTCGGGTGCGTGGTGTGGGCACCGGTAGGGAGTTTTTGAGTTAGAGAGAGAGTTTTTGAAAACAGATGATTTTTAATGAATCATGATGTATTTGTGGGGCTATTAGTTTTTCGGGGTATTTTTGCTATAAATACCAGTTGAACCCGAGATTTTAATTATCGGAACCATTTCAGCACCTCGTTTCTCTCTCCTCGCGCGCGGCCCATTCCCGATCCCCTTTGACCCCCGCGCACAAAAGTGCTTTGGCCGCAGCCGTCCGGCCGCCATTCGGCGCGTCTGACCCGCCGCCAGCTTCGTCTCTTCCAGGCGCTCCTATCCATACCATCAATTCGAAGTTTGGTCGCGATTTGAGCTCGGATTTCTGCAGAAAGCGCTAGGGTTCGAACTGGATTTCTGTCCGATTTTGTGGCTCGATTTTGGTACGATTTTTGGGGCTTTTCTTCCAGTGTTTTTGAGGCGTTTTGTGCTGCATTTTGTGTCAAAAATTTTATGCTTTGTGGTTCAAAGATTTTGGTTGCCAATTGATTCGATTTGAGCGCTGTTTGCTTTGTTTGGTTCGAAAATTATTGCTGTTGGGCGAGGGTTTGGTTCGAAAATTGGGGTTTTAGGCAGGGAGTTATGATTCTTGTTAGTAATCGATTAATTCATGTTTTAGATGAATTATGGTGTTTAGTTTGGGTTCGATTTGTGTTGTGAAGGTTCGAAATTTGTGGGGTGTTCTTGAGCAATTTTTGATAATGGTTAATTGTCGTGTGTTGACAATATTTTTGAGGGTTATGGGTGTGCTTGAGCATGGGTTGCATGTTCGTAATTAATTGTGAATAAATTTATCGTGTTAGCACATCGTTCCTCGGAGCATGGAACTCGAGCAAGGTTTGGCTCGGACTTCGGAAATTTGAGGTACGTGTGACGTACGAGCATTACTTTATATGAAAGCATTTGTGAAATGCATAATGTGTTTTAATTGCATTAGATGGTTGTGGGTATGGTTATATATATATATGCGTCGATATGACTATGGGACGACCTAGTCTTGATATCGCTGCGACAAGTGTGTGTAATACTAGAGTAGTATGACCTTATATGAGATATGGAGTACTGGGTCTATATGACTATTGTACGACATTTGAGATGCCTGAGAATGATCGTGGGATCATGTACTCATTATAAGACATGTGAGATGTCTAGGTATAATGGAAAATTGGTAAAATAAATGCTAGGCATTTGAGCTATCTGTGATTGGTAGCAAAGTTGAAAATCAGTATTAGATATTGAGATATCTATATTCGTATGTATAATGAATTTGGAATCATCAATTATTGATATTTGAGAATCAGGCATGCGATGAGTTAAATCAATGTGTTGATTTACTGATTTATGAGATTTGATGAGTTTGATGATTGTGAGAACAGGGACAGTACACGGAATCCCGGATGAGGATGTTGCCATCCATGGAGTATCATTTAAAATTCATTAGTATTTACTTTTGTTGTAAATTATGAATTTCATTATTGTGATTATGGGATTTTGTGTATTGGTATGCTCACCTCGTTGGGGGCTGTCTCTGTTGGGGCAGGTGAACAGGTACATCGATGGCTTTGGAGTTGAGCTCGAGCTGTTGATTGGATTTACTCCCAGGATCGTGATACCAGAGCTTGATGGAGCACGGTATCGTATAGAGTACCTATATACACCTGAGGGCTATATACATATTCATGATGCTCGCATGTGAGCACGATTATACTTGTATATGGATTGTATATAAAGGCATGAGCCTTTCTCTCTTTCATTTGATGTTGCATGCAATTAGAGGTAGAATTGCTAAATGATATGAGAGTCATTGGTGTATTATGTGGGTGTTGAAACCCACTTTTGTCGTCATATGTGTGGTGTCTTCCCTGGCTGGGAATTTACTTGGTATTGCTGCATTCTGATGAGTATTATGTTTTCCCTGGCCGGGAATTATGTTATGTGTTGTGCTTTTATTTCGGGATAGCTCTATTTATGGGGAGACTCTGCCCAAATTTTTATAAAAATCCACAATGTAAAAAGTGGCACAAAGGGGATTGTAATGGGCAAACTTTATGAGTCTATTTGTTGTTAGGCTGATGATCTTTTAACATTGAGTGTTAATGGAAATTTTGTAATTGCCATGCAATGAGAAAGTATCATCTGAGCTTCCCGATTGACTTTTTATTGAAAGCATGTGCCACACATAGTGGTTAATACACTAATCAAGGGTTAAGGGCTTGGGGTCCTTACAGGAGTACTGTCCTCAAGTGTTTCAGGTGTTCCTCTTCGGTCCGAGAGTAAATGAGTATATCGTCAATGAAAACAATGACAAACTGATCCAAATACGGTTGAAATACTCTGTTAATCAGACTCATAAAGACAGCTGGGGCATTTGTCACCCCAAAAGGCATGACTAAGAATTCATAGTGCCCATACCTAGTCCTGAAAGCTGTCTTCTGAACATCATCTTCCCTTACCCGAATCTGATGATACCCCGACCTCAGATCGATCTTGCTGTAGAGCCTCGTACCCTGCAACTGGTCAAACAAATCATCGATCCTCGGAAGTGGATACTTATTCTTCACTGTGGCTTTGTTAAGTTGTCTGTAATCGATGCACAGACGCATCGAACCATCTATCTTTTTGACAAATAGGACTGGTGCACCCCAGGGCGATACGCTAGAGCGTATATAACCCTTATCAAGGAGCTCTTGTGTGACGCCCCGAAATGATTAATTGCAATTAAGGCATTAATTATGTTAATATGATGAATTATGTGGTAATTGATTTATGTGTTGGGTAGTAAGATGTTAACATGATTTAATTGTGTTGATTATTGTATATGAGGAAGATGTGATTTTAGAGGAAGTTTATTGCATTTTATTAAATGCTTATAAAATACCATGTTTGGGTATTTTATACATCATGTTAACTTTGAGGTGCAATTTTTTTATATTAAACTTTATAACCCTCTTTCCCCACTATACCCACTTACTTTTCACCACTTTACCAATCACTCATTTAACCCCCAAATTTCATCCTTCAACCCTAACCCCACACCATTTTTCGAAATCTAGCAAAAGAGGAAGGAGGAATCTTCACAAAACCTTTGTTTGTGAGATTTATTGAAGGATTTGGAATCCTTAAGAGGTATGGAGCCCTTCCTAAAGTTTTTATGATGTTTGGTGTTCAAATGGGTTAGCTTTTGATGTTTTATGTGGGTTGTTTTGGGGTATATGTTATTTATGGTTGGGGTATGATTTTTGAAGTGTTTTATGTGGGTATTTGTGAGTTATGATGATATTGATGTTGTAGGAAAGTTTGGGTTTGTAAGGAATGAAGTGGAGCTTGAAAAATGCTCATTAATGGCGATTTTTCGATGTACAGGGACTGGCGATCGATCGCCCGTTTTTGGCGATCGATCGCGAGCCAGCAGTGGGCGCCAGTAACATTTGGCGATCGATCGCCAACTTTGGGCGATCGATCGGCAAGGCTGTAGATTGATCGCGCCAAAAGTGGCGATCGATCGCCAAGATGTAAAATTTTGAGCCCCGTCCAGTATGATCTCGCGATCGATCGGGCCTAGGCGGCGATCGATCGCGAGGTATAAAAATGTATATTTTTGATGTTTTGTGGAATTTTTGGATATTGGACTATATTTATATTCTAATATCGATTTGTATGGTTATGTAGAACCATCCCAGGTACCCACAACCTCAAGGAGATAAAGCTCTCCGATTTCTCCACTATTGGGAATTAAGGTACGTAAGAAACGTGCGGCATCGGACGGTAAACCTTACTCCTACATATGATGTTTATAATGATGATGTTTATGATGATGATGTTTATGATGATGATGTTTACGATGATGATTTTGATAAGTAAGTTATGATGATGATGTTATGATGATGATGTTTATGATGATGACGTTTATGATGATGAAGTTTATGATAAGGTCATACGATGTATATGATTGGGTAAGATGCCCATGTGGTAAGATGCCACCCAATGTATATGATTGGGTAAGATGCCCATGTGGTAAGATGCCACCCAATGCATGTGATTGGGTAAGATGCCCCTGTGGTAAGATGCCACACAATGTTTATGATATGGTAAGACGCCATACGATTGGGTAAGACGCCCATGTGGTAAGATGCCACACGATGTGTATGATGTGGTAAGACGCCATACGATTGGGTAAGATGCCCATGTGGTAAGATGCCACACGATGTTTATGTTATGGTAAGATGCAATACAATGGGGTAAGATGCCCTTATACATGAACAAGAATCAGGGATAACAAAAGAAGTTGAAGAACGATCAATAACTTTTACTTAACTAAGATGTTATGCATTTACCGTATGCCTTTTAATATGATGTTAAGTAAATATGTATATGCTCACGCTGTGTTCTCCCTGTAGGTACACTTTTGGACCGAAGGGCCTAGGGTCGGGTTGAGGCGGTGAGCTAAAAGGAGCAGGATGAATATAGGATACAGGATTTTGATAGTCTCTACTCTAGGAGTAGTGTAAACCTATAACTTTAACATTCATTATTGAGAATGTAATTAATTAGCTTTTGGAAATTTTATTTTGGCCTGTAACCTTCTTAGCTCAAGCTACAACCAGAACCCTTAAGAGGTTATGAATGCATGTTCAGTCCATTATATGTGTCTTATATGATGTTAAGGTAGGAAGACCCTACATTAGTGGTATCAGAGCAGTTGTTAGATAACCCGGGAATGAGTGAAGGGTAGCCCGTTGCTTACCCAAGCAAGAACCTAGGTATATGATTCGAACCTCGACCCGTTGTCTACAATTGAGACAAGAACCTTGGTATGTAAAATCGCACCTCGACCCATCGCTTAACACGAAGCAAGAAACAAAGGTTTCAACATGCACCTTGACCCACTACTTAGAAAAGTAGGAACCTCGGTATCAACATGACGCACCTCGACCCACTACTTAGAAAAGTAGGAACCTCGGTATCAAATGACGAACGCCACAAGGAATACTCCTTGATAAGTTCCAAGAATGGGATCACTTGGATCCATGAGAGAAAACTCTCCACAAGCCAAAGAGCCACTATTTTGAATGAATATTGTTGTATATCCTTATTAAAATGATTAAATACAAGTATTTATAGGACCAATTGACTTTCCATGACCTAATGGGCTCATAACAGGTTCAATACAACATTTTTGTTTGCCCATCTAGCAATAATTCGAAAATAGCATGATAAAAACTTAAATAAAAGCCTACTAATATATAATTCAATCCAAACTAGCACAATCACTAAATATGAATACAATGATGATCCAAAACATTATGTAGAATCCATGCTCTTGATTTTGGACTTGTATGTCTATTTGAAGCTCTTCATGATTCTCACATCATTCAAATGATACGACCCTCGAGATTCAATGACACGCGAGGATAGTATTTCAAACTCTTTTTTTGCCAATGACTTAAATATCAAGCAAAAGACACGGAATTGACAAATAAAAACGATTTATTTGACCCAACACAAAGAACAAAACGACTCAACTAACAAAATTAACCCCTACCCGTTGCTTACCCAAGCAAGAACCTCGGTATATGATTCGAACCTCGACCCGTTGTCTACAATTGATACAAGAACCTTGGTATGTAAAATCGCACCTCGACCCATCGCTTAACACGAAGCAAGAAACAAAGGTTTCAACATGCACCTTGACCCACTACTTAGAAAAGTAGGAACCTCGGTATCAACATGACGCACCTCGACCCACTACTTAGAAAAGTAGGAACCTCGGTATCAAATGACGAACGCCACAAGGAATACTCCTTGATAAGTTCCAAGAATGGGATCACTTGGATCCATGAGAGAAAACTCTCCACAAGCCAAAGAGCCACTTTTTTTGAATGAATGTTGTTGTATATCCTTATTAAAATGATTAAATACAAGTATTTATAGGACCAATTGACTTTCCATGACCTAATAGGCTCATAACAAGTTCAATACAACATTTTTGTTTGCCCATCTAGCAATAATTCGAAAATAACATTATAAAAACTTAAATAAAAGCCTATTAATATATAATTCAATCCAAACTAGCACAATCACTAAATATGAATACAATGATGATCCAAAACATTATGTAGAATCCATGCTCTTGATTTTGGACTTGTATGTCTATTTGAAGCTCTTCATGATTCTCACATCAGGTAGCCTTAGCAATAAGTTAGCTAGGTGCTTACTTTTAAACATGTTTTGCGCATAAGTTGCATATGAAGTATATGATGCTGTGCTAACATGTTTTGTTTATCTAACGAGGTATTATATGAACTGCTTTTGGGTATTGTTGTTAACCCTTGTCTTGCAGTATGGCAGAAAACGTGGAAGTGGGTGACGCAGTGAGTGTCAATGCAAGTGCAGGACGTACGAATCCCCTACCACCGCCAACTTTTGGCGAAGAACCGACTGAGCAACCGTTGCTACCTGGGGAACTGAGCTTGACTCAATTTCTTGCATACCGACCCCCGACCTTTGAAGGAACTGAAACAGGGGAACAAGCTGAAGAGTGGTTGGAAAGAATAGAACAAATCTTCGTAGCAGCTCCTTGTGCTAAGACAGCCTGGATAAAACTAGCAGAGTTCCAGTTGGCCAAGAAGGCGCTGATGTGGTGGAAGACCACAATAGTAGAGCAAGAGGCTCAAGGTCATGAAGTTAATTGGAAGCGGTTCTGTGAGACCCCGTTATCTTATCAGATACTAAGGTGCAATTTAGAGAACTAAACATTCATGTGAATATATCAGAGTAACGTGCCGTGTTGATTAACCTGAGCTTTAGAGATTACAGTACCAAAATGTTTCAAAAGGAATAACACGAATCCCTACAAAGGTACTACATTATAGTCTTACTCTACTCAGTAGAAGTTATACAAAATTTTTCTCTAACATGCTAATCCTGTAGCGCTCCTTACAGCTCAGCATATCATCCCCGACCCTGGTTCTCGTCAACAAAAGCACCTACAAAGACAACCCCCAACACATGAGCATATCATAATTCATATTCAACATAATATGAATGTAAAGCGTAAATGCACAAATCATAAATACAAAGCACTTCCTGTATTTCCAAGCATTTACAACGCCAATTGGTTGTCCCTGTACCATAACTCATAATAACACATTATATTAGCATATGGTTTCATAAATAAATGTCATGACATATCTTTCCTTCTCAAATCCTTATTTCAATCCTGAGTCACTTATCAATAGTGCATTTCAATGCTTCTTACTTTTCCACGTAAGCGGAATTCTTCCTCGCTTCTTATGGAAATCCACGTAAGCGGAATTCTTCCTCGCTTCTTATGGACGTTAGCGTAAGCATTAAAATCCTCACTAGGATAACCTTGACTCGTGAAATACACCTCTTATATTTCACAACATACATATGCAAAAACAATGCATGTCAACATGTATCATACTCTTAATGCATCACCTTGCATTCATCATGTGTCAAATAGACAAACATAAAGTACATGTTACCGTTGGAATGCCCGTACGTCGCTTACGTACCTTTCCAAAATGTAGTGTGTTGTGGGACTCTATCCCCTGCGCTGTGTAGCTGTCAGTGAAGGCTCTACACCAGTGTACAACACAATATTAGATGTCTCATTACAATCCAATATCAAAATTAACAATTTCTACATTTAAAAAAAAAAAGGCACTACCGATCGATCGGACCTCATCACCGATCGATCGGTGAACTGTTTGAATTAAACAAAAAAGCTACGGCTTTTGCCGATCGATCGGTGTTCTTCACCGATCGATCGGTCGCTCTGTTTCAACCCAGGTTTTCCAGAATTCTCTAACACCGATATTCATACCCTTCAATCTAACATGTAAGACATACAACATGCCAAGACCAACATGCTAGCAGTTATAACACACTACCCTGAGTGTATTCATATCAAATTACACCCCAAACATAAGCCCACATGCATAAACGTCGACCATTTACACAAGTACTCGATCAACTTTTCTGGAAACAGGGCAACATATTCATTTCCCGATTTCTTGAGCACCTCATTTCATGCTATTAAAACTACAACATATAACATAAAGCATGCTTGAACAAAAACGTCCTGGGCTTTAAAACACTACCATGCATGCACTCAAATCGAAGGTCCACCAAAAAACCCATCTAACATGCATGATATCACCTCCTCAATATCACTCCCAATCCACATTTTTCCAGAAAAACAGGGGAAATATCTACCCAGATTTTCGAACACCCTACTTTACATGCTTATTTCCTCTACATAAAACATGTAATATACATAAGGAAAAATACTGAGAGCTTCATAACAACACCATGTAAGCATTTAAATCGAAGGTTTTAAGAAACCTAATCTAACATGCCGTTTTCACGCCACCTAAAAACATGTACTTAAACAAGTTTAAAGCAAAAACAGAGCATGGTTTCTCTACTTTGCTCCGATTTTTGAAGGACTTCCAGGCGATGAAAAAGGGAAAGCTCCTCAGAATTTTTCTTAGCAGGTGCTGGTGAAGAAATGGGAGAGAAGGCTCGAGAATTGGAATGGCTGAGAGTGGTGAAATGATTGAGCCAAGTGGTGACTAAAGTCAGCATGTGTACAGGCTGATTGGCATTGGTTGGGGGGGGGTGGTTGGGTGTTGGGTGGTTTGATGTGTTATGTTTTGGTCCCGGTATTTAGCACGATGTATTTGAATATCCTCACACGATATTTATAGTATTTTCTCAATAAAATACTTCAATTCACATTAACATGCTTTACCAAAACAAACAACACACACCCCAAATAAACATGCCATGACCCCAAAATCCCAACATATATCACATGCACCCTGAAATGAATCTCCCCAATAATATTAATTCAATCCCATGAATTAACACCCAAATCATCATAATTTAAATTAAATGATTAAAATCACATAATCATTTCGGGGATATCACAATACTCACCTACATGAAGTAAAACAATAAATAAACGCATACCAGAAAGCAGTTCTGGATAGTGCTGCACCATGTGTCGCTCTGTCTCCCACGTAGCCTCCTCGACACCCCTACGATCCCACTGAACCTTGATCATAGGAATAACTTTGTTCCAAAGCCTGCGGTCTGCTCTATCTAGAATCCTGATAGGCCGCTCCACGTAAGAAACATCGGACTCAATCTGCACCTCTGAAGGCTGCAACACATGTGAAGGATCCGGCTCATACTTCCTCAGCATAGACACATGGAATACATCGTGTATACCAGACAGAGAAGGTGGTAAGGCCAAACGGTACGCCAGAGTACCAACACGCTGTAAAATCTCATACAGCCCCACGTATCTAGGAGACAACTTCCCCCGCATACCAAACCGTACTAAACCTCTGAAAGGTGAGATTTTCAGAAAGACTCTGCCGCCTAACTGAAACTCCAACAGTCTACGCCGCTGATTGGCATATGCTGCTTGTCTGTCCTGAGCTGCCTTCATTTTTCTTCTGATAACCTTAACTTTCTCTTCCATTTCCTGAACCAACTCTGGTCCTCCAACCGACTTACGGTCCATGTAAGGACCCCCGTGCCCTTAACCCGTTATTAGTGTATTAAGCCGTACCATTGGTGCATATAATCATACCATAATGGGGAAAACCACGTGCAAGTGCAACACCGTATGCTACCCAGAAAATTTCTTGCATCCAATTCACATAATATTCAGATTCCCCAACCCAGATTAATCATATAACATGCACCCACAAAATACACTAACATGCTCTTAGTTCATTTAGCAATTCCATAATTAATTGCATGCGGCCATAATGAACAGAGAGAAGCCGTAGCCCATTTATACATTCTATACACACGTAAAATGTACTCACATAAGAGTACCAAATGGATAAGCATGTATCTGATGTATAACACTCTACCGGATACCAGTCCTGGTAGCACCTCCCAAGCGCAACTCGATCTCAACTCTGGATCTGAGCGTCTATCCAGCCAGCTCTGGTACCTCGATCCTGGAAGTACCTCAATCAATAGCCCGAGCTCAACTCCAAAGCTACCGCTACACCTGTATTACCTGCCCCAACAGAGACAGCCCCCACACGGGGTGAGCATACCAATACCACCAATCCAATAAGCATAATATTGCAATTCAAATACAAAAATGTAAATGCTTTTAATTTAAATGATACTCCCTGGATGGCAATACCCTCATCCGGGATCCCCTGTATTGTCCCTGTTCTCAAAATAACCAAACTCATCAAATTCCCAAAGCCAGTTAATCGTCACATAGATTAACTAATACCGTTATATTATACCAGTTCCATGATCAATATAGTAAGAACACAATGTAAAAGACCATAGATATCACATATATCTACCCAAGCATTCCATGTTCCTATTTCCTCGCTCGCTCCTCAATAGCGGCATACTAAACCTCACGCACGCTCAACAATAGCGGCGTCATAACCGATGGTCGCCCAATGGCGACCGCATCCCGAATCATTGCTCGCTCGAAGGCGGCACTGTATGATTCCCAATATACTTATATGTCCATTGAAGGCAAATACCATTTACCATGCATATCATTATCCATTTGAAGTAAATATAATGCACCATGCATTTCAATACTTATTCGATGTAATTACCACATGCCAGACATTGCAATGTCCATATAATACAATTACCATACACCATGTATATTACAGTTGCAATACTATAATAGGTTATGCTCGTACGTCCCACGTACCTTAGCATTCCGTAGTCCATATCAAGCCTGGCTTGAGTTCCATGCCCCGAGAAACATGTGCTAAAACACATAAATATTCACAATTAATTACGAACATGCAACCCATGCTCAAGCACACCCATAACCCTCAAAATATTGTCAACCCACGACAATTTACCATTTACAAGACCCGGGGCAGGGCATATACAGGGAGGGGAAACGAATGAGACAATATCAAAAATTGCTCAAGAACCACTCCTAAAATTCGAACCCCAGCCACACAAATCAAATCCAAAAATCACCATAATTCATTTAAAACATGAATTAATCAATCAACAACATGAATAATCGCCCCACATGCGAAACCCCCAAAATTCGAATTTAAAGCCCTAAATTCGAATCCAATTCCTCAATTCGAACCCAATAAGCATCTAAACCATAAATTAATTAATTAACAACAAGAATCAACATCCCCAAACCAAAACCCCCAAAATTCGAACCCTAACCCGCCCAACACAAGAAATTCGAACCAAACCATGCAATCCAGCGCTCAAATCGAATCAATTGGCAACCAAAATCCTTGAACCACAAAGCATAAATTTTCGACACAAAATGCAGTACAAAACGCCCCAAAAACACTGGAAAAAGAGCCCCAAAAATCGTACCAAAAACGAGCCACAAAATCGAACAGAAACCCAGTTCGAACCCTAGCGCTTCCAGCAGAAATTCGAGCTCAAATCGCGACCAAACTTCAAATTGGTGGTATGGATAGGACCGCCTGGAAGAGACGAACACGGCGGCGGGTCGGACGCGCCGAACGGCGGCCGGACGGCGGCGGGCGCACGCCTGGAAGCGGCGTGGGTCAAAAGGGGATCGAGAATGGCGCGGCTACGGGGAGAGAGAAGGAGGGGAAGAAAATGGTTCCGATAATTAAAATCCCGGGTTTAATTGGTATTTATAGCAAAAATACCCCGAAATACTAATAGCCCCACAAATACATCATGATTCATTAAAAATCATCTGTTTTCAAAAACTCTCTCTCTAACTCAAAAACCCCCTACCGGTGCCCACACCAAGCACCCGAGATTCCGAGTCACACTAAAAACCCAACTCGCAGGTTTTCACCGGAATGAGAATACGATCTCAACCTCGGGATCCAACGATCCCAAATGCCCGATTTACCAACCTCGGGAGATGCCAAACCGCAATTAATTCCTAATTGCCACAATTAAAAATCCATCAAGGATTAATACAACACCTGGATTACCACCATAATTCCCGGACATCACAATTATCCCCTACTAATAAAATTTCGTCCCCGAAATTGCACCGGTGTACTCCACGTAACACCAGGACTACACCAACAAAACAAAGCCAAGACCCCGATTCTAAACCACCTTAGAATCGAATTAACAACTGCGAGACTACCAGTCTCGCACCAAGCCCTAAAATAGAGCAACACCAAAACCAATACAAACCCGAAAGATAACAACATACCTCGACGTGAATCGTCCCACAAGTCAGTTCACCAAAACTGCAAACCAACCAAATCTCCATTGGTTCTGACAAAGATATCATCCCGTGATATTCACCACCTGCCCACGATGCTTGACACGCATCGTCAAGATGGGGACCACTAGCATACAACAGTATACTCACAAAAGAAACCAGTCTTCGTTTCCCAGTCCATCTCCTCCAAAGGAGTAGTTGCACCACTTTGCAACCCGGACCGGGTTACCCACGGTCACTGATCCACATAAAATACATCACCGAGGATGTTTACACCGGTGTGTTCCAAAAATCATATCTTGGTCCCGACACACCATCAAGACTCCACAAGGTCTCGAGTTCCACAGGGGACATGCAAGGCAACCAAATGCATTCCTACACACGTGTCAACCATGACACTAAACAAATCCGAATCTCGGCCATCCCTCATTTATCCTTGGATCCAACAATCCTAAAATAGGAAGGCTATCGAATTATCCAACAAAACCACCATGATTCCAAAACACGTCGATTCCTCCTCAGGGGAAGTCAAACGACCCTCACGATCATTCATCAAGAATGCATCGTGCCATCGAGATCACCGATCTCAAAGTCCCACAATCTCGCACCGGAGATTCACCATCCCAAGCAAATTAAACCAATGTTCAACAATGAACAAAAAAAAATAGAGTTGGCATTCGTATACACACACGGCATACATGCCCATACACCACACAACATGCATACGCAATGCAATAGACTCGGGTATCCCAATCATACCCACATCCCAAAGCCAACTGTCAAACCTCGATTATTCTCACCCCACGGAGAATGATGGTTGACAAACCAAAACCAAAGGGTGTGATTTCAACATCACCACCACACGAACCAAAATAACGAATCTCCACAAAAGATTCAACCGGTAGGAATCATAATACCGTCTTCCTCTCAAGGAAGAAGTCATGAATCCATGATCCTCCAATCCTCGAACCACCGTTCGGAGAACCTGGGTATATTTATACCAAAACATATCCCGGAACCCAGAAATACACAATTGGTTAGAGTAGTGCATCAATACTACCATTACCCGATCCAAAATCCGTATACGCCATGTATACTCATCCCAACGATGCTCTGTACTAATACCATAGTACTCCACAATCGAGCATCTCCCGAAGACGTCTCCTCAAACGTCTCACCGAGGTAAGAAATCCATTACCCGGTCCAACACCAGTAATACGTACCATGACTGATTTACAATCAGTCCACGACCGCTGCAAGCTGTCTCCAAGACAGTACAATCCAAATCTCTCCAAGAGATAAGGTCAAAATAGTAGTGCCACCTCACTAACCATATCTCACAAACCACTGTGACTCCCATTGCATGCCACATGCAAGGGTGCTCAACCAGAGCTAACCACGACTTGACGACACTCACGTTGGCATTCCAAACAGAATTGAGCTGTCCCAAAACAAGTCTCTCAAAACAATGACGTATAAACGTCCCCGTGAGGTATTCCCTACCTCAAATACCATGCCACATAGAGACTACAAGAGTCTACCATAACCCTCATCGTATCACCATACGATTCACCAAACTCGAGTCCAACGAGCATTATAATAGCTAACACAAGCACACCAAAGTACTGCAACAATACCTGGCTAGTGATTCGCTGGTCCCATAGGCTTATACCAACCTATCAACGTGACACACATACCATCCCGGTATACCATACCGTACAAACCATTAGAGTTGTGGGTCATTGCCCAACATATCTCTAAAACACCAAAGCATACTAGACAACCCAGCGTCCATGCTCAATTATCATGCAATCCTAATCCATTAGGACTTATTCCTCGCCCTTAGGGTGGGTGTAACCATGGCTACACCACATCACAACAACAAGCGAGTAGTTTCCTCAAAGACTACTCTTACCACCAATCACTTGGCCTTAGCCATCCCAGCGAGCATACCCAAGGGTATCATTGCTCGACAAATATTTACCTCTACAATATGATGCGGTACACTCACCGGTACAATGCATCAATGCTCCACCGAGCAAACCTGCTCAGCAAAAGGTCTCGTCAACCAATGATCCAGACTCTACCATGTGCTCACCATCGGCACTCAAACCATACTACCAAATACATAAACATGAATGCATTATTCGCCAAAACGACGCCACGCGTCCACATAGACATCCCAAATAACATCGTCAAACACATGACGGCTCATGTCGATATACGACATCCATAATCTCATCGTCAAACACATGACGGCACATGTCGATATACGACATCCATAATCTCATCGTCAAACACATGACGGTACATGTCGATATACGACATCCATAATCTCATCGTCAAACACATGACGGTATAAAACAACACATGGAATTCACAATAATGATATCAAAAGCAATTTGCCATACCTCATCGCTATCGAGATAGCGGAATACCTGTATCCATCGTCCACCAGCGGTACATAAGCAGCACCCATGCTCGTAGGCGGCATAATCCAGTGCTATACACATAGCGGTATAACCCATCGCTATAGAATCAGCGGCATGATCCCTCGCCATAGAGTCAGCGGTATAAAACGTCGCTATAGATACCCGGCGGTATGAACCATCGCCATAGATGTAGCGGAATGTACCCTCGCTGAGAATACCCGGCGGCATAACCCATCGCCAATAGAATAGAATGAACCATCGCTAATAAAATACCCGGCGAAACCATCGCCAATAAAATACCCGGATAATCGCGGACTCAAGAGGTACTCACACTCATGTAGTACTTTGTTCCCGATCACATCGCTACGTCATGACAACGGCATCATCGCTTCGACGTGACAGCGGCATGTATCATCGCTTCGACACGACAGCGGCATCATCGTTTCGACATGACGGTGGTACCATCGCTTCGACGTGACAGCGGCATTTACCATCGCTTCGACACGACAGCGGCATTTACCATCATCCCGGCATGACAGCGGAAATACCCCTCGCTTCGACATATTAGCGGCATAATATCCCTCGCAATAGTAATATGACAGCGGCATTATCCTTCGCTTCGACATATTTGCGGCAAATATTCTTCATCGCTATAATATGACAGCGGCAAGTATTCACATCGCTACGCCATGCATGCAACCGTAATGCATAACCCGTATTCCCATAAACATCGCCATGAGTGTATTTTAATGCACCTCGCTCCAACATGTAGCGGCAAAGCATTAAAATCATCACTCCGATGTATACCTATGCAACCGTAATGCATAGTCCATGTCTCATAAGACCCTGCAACCACCATGGTTAGCAACACATATTCTAATTATGAACACATATCATAAACGCACATAAGCAATCATGCATAAGTATGTGCTTCTCATTCCCAATAACATGTTCCTAGGCCCTCAACAGCCCCAAAGAGCTAACCACTGCTCTGATACCACTAATGTAAGGACCCCCGTGCCCTTAACCCGTTATTAGTGTATTAAGCCGTACCATTGGTGCATATAATCATACCATAATGGGGAAAACCACGTGCAAGTGCAACACCGTATGCTACCCAGAAAATTTCTTGCATCCAATTCACATAATATTCAGATTCCCCAACCCAGATTAATCATATAACATGCACCCACAAAATACACTAACATGCTCTTAGTTCATTTAGCAATTCCATAATTAATTGCATGCGGCCATAATGAACAGAGAGAAGCCGTAGCCCATTTATACATTCTATACACACGTAAAATGTACTCACATAAGAGTACCAAATGGATAAGCATGTATCTGATGTATAACACTCTACCGGATACCAGTCCTGGTAGCACCTCCCAAGCGCAACTCGATCTCAACTCTGGATCTGAGCGTCTATCCAGCCAGCTCTGGTACCTCGATCCTGGAAGTACCTCAATCAATAGCCCGAGCTCAACTCCAAAGCTACCGCTACACCTGTATTACCTGCCCCAACAGAGACAGCCCCCACACGGGGTGAGCATACCAATACCACCAATCCAATAAGCATAATATTGCAATTCAAATACAAAAATGTAAATGCTTTTAATTTAAATGATACTCCCTGGATGGCAATACCCTCATCCGGGATCCCCTGTATTGTCCCTGTTCTCAAAATAACCAAACTCATCAAATTCCCAAAGCCAGTTAATCGTCACATAGATTAACTAATACCGTTATATTATACCAGTTCCATGATTAATATAGTAAGAACACAATGTAAAAGACCATAGATATCACATATATCTACCCAAGCATTCCATGTTCCTATTTCCTCGCTCGCTCCTCAATAGCGGCATACTAAACCTCACGCACGCTCAACAATAGCGGCGTCATAACCGATGGTCGCCCAATGGCGACCGCATCCCGAATCATTGCTCGCTCGAAGGCGGCACTGTATGATTCCCAATATACTTATATGTCCATTGAAGGCAAATACCATTTACCATGCATATCATTATCCATTTGAAGTAAATATAATGCACCATGCATTTCAATACTTATTCGATGTAATTACCACATGCCAGATATTGCAATGTCCATATAATACAATTACCATACACCATGTATATTACAGTTGCAATACTATAATAGGTTATGCTCGTACGTCCCACGTACCTTAGCATTCCGTAGTCCATATCAAGCCTGGCTTGAGTTCCATGCCCCGAGAAACATGTGCTAAAACACATAAATATTCACAATTAATTACGAACATGCAACCCATGCTCAAGCACACCCATAACCCTCAAAATATTGTCAACCCACGACAATTTACCATTTACAAGACCCGGGGCAGGGCATATACAGGGAGGGGAAACGAATGAGACAATATCAAAAATTGCTCAAGAACCACTCCTAAAATTCGAACCCCAGCCACACAAATCAAATCCAAAAATCACCATAATTCATTTAAAACATGAATTAATCAATCAACAACATGAATAATCGCCCCACATGCGAAACCCCCAAAATTCGAATTTAAAGCCCTAAATTCGAATCCAATTCCTCAATTCGAACCCAATAAGCATCCAAACCATAAATTAATTAATTAACAACAAGAATCAACATCCCCAAACCAAAACCCCCAAAATTCGAACCCTAACCCGCCCAACACAAGAAATTCGAACCAAACCATGCAATCCAGCGCTCAAATCGAATCAATTGGCAACCAAAATCCTTGAACCACAAAGCATAAATTTTCGACACAAAATGCAGTACAAAACGCCCCAAAAACACTGGAAAAAGAGCCCCAAAAATCGTACCAAAAACGAGCCACAAAATCGAACAGAAACCCAGTTCGAACCCTAGCGCTTCCAGCAGAAATTCGAGCTCAAATCGCGACCAAACTTCAAATTGGTGGTATGGATAGGACCGCCTGGAAGAGACGAACACGGCGGCGGGTCGGACGCGCCGAACGGCGGCCGGACGGCGGCGGGCGCACGCCTGGAAGCGGCGTGGGTCAAAAGGGGATCGAGAATGGCGCGGCTACGGGGAGAGAGAAGGAGGGGAAGAAAATGGTTCCGATAATTAAAATCCCGGGTTTAATTGGTATTTATAGCAAAAATACCCCGAAATACTAATAGCCCCACAAATACATCATGATTCATTAAAAATCATCTGTTTTCAAAAACTCTCTCTCTAACTCAAAAACCCCCTACCGGTGCCCACACCAAGCACCCGAGATTCCGAGTCACACTAAAAACCCAACTCGCAGGTTTTCACCGGAATGAGAATACGATCTCAACCTCGGGATCCAACGATCCCAAATGCCCGATTTACCAACCTCGGGAGATGCCAAACCGCAATTAATTCCTAATTGCCACAATTAAAAATCCATCAAGGATTAATACAACACCTGGATTACCACCATAATTCCCGGACATCACAATTATCCCCTACTAATAAAATTTCGTCCCCGAAATTGCACCGGTGTACTCCACGTAACACCAGGACTACACCAACAAAACAAAGCCAAGACCCCGATTCTAAACCACCTTAGAATCGAATTAACAACTGCCAGACTACCAGTCTCGCACCAAGCCCTAAAATAGAGCAACACCAAAACCAATACAAACCCGAAAGATAACAACATACCTCGACGTGAATCGTCCCACAAGTCAGTTCACCAAAACTGCAAACCAACCAAATCTCCATTGGTTCTGACAAAGATATCATCCCGTGATATTCACCACCTGCCCACGATGCTTGACACGCATCGTCAAGATGGGGACCACTAGCATACAACAGTATACTCACAAAAGAAACCAGTCTTCGTTTCCCAGTCCATCTCCTCCAAAGGAGTAGTTGCACCACTTTGCAACCCGGACCGGGTTACCCACGGTCACTGATCCACATAAAATACATCACCGAGGATGTTTACACCGGTGTGTTCCAAAAATCATATCTTGGTCCCGACACACCATCAAGACTCCACAAGGTCTCGAGTTCCACAGGGGACATGCAAGGCAACCAAATGCATTCCTACACACGTGTCAACCATGACACTAAACAAATCCGAATCTCGGCCATCCCTCATTTATCCTTGGATCCAACAATCCTAAAATAGGAAGGCTATCGAATTATCCAACAAAACCACCATGATTCCAAAACACGTCGATTCCTCCTCAGGGGAAGTCAAACGACCCTCACGATCATTCATCAAGAATGCATCGTGCCATCGAGATCACCGATCTCAAAGTCCCACAATCTCGCACCGGAGATTCACCATCCCAAGCAAATTAAACCAATGTTCAACAATGAACAAAAAAAAATAGAGTTGGCATTCGTATACACACACGGCATACATGCCCATACACCACACAACATGCATACGCAATGCAATAGACTCGGGTATCCCAATCATACCCACATCCCAAAGCCAACTGTCAAACCTCGATTATTCTCACCCCACGGAGAATGATGGTTGACAAACCAAAACCAAAGGGTGTGATTTCAACATCACCACCACACGAACCAAAATAACGAATCTCCACAAAAGATTCAACCGGTAGGAATCATAATACCGTCTTCCTCTCAAGGAAGAAGTCATGAATCCATGATCCTCCAATCCTCGAACCACCGTTCGGAGAACCTGGGTATATTTATACCAAAACATATCCCGGAACCCAGAAATACACAATTGGTTAGAGTAGTGCATCAATACTACCATTACCCGATCCAAAATCCGTATACGCCATGTATACTCATCCCAACGATGCTCTGTACTAATACCATAGTACTCCACAATCGAGCATCTCCCGAAGACGTCTCCTCAAACGTCTCACCGAGGTAAGAAATCCATTACCCGGTCCAACACCAGTAATACGTACCATGACTGATTTACAATCAGTCCACGACCGATGCAAGCTGTCTCCAAGACAGTACAATCCAAATCTCTCCAAGAGATAAGGTCAAAATAGTAGTGCCACCTCACTAACCATATCTCACAAACCACTGTGACTCCCATTGCATGCCACATGCAAGGGTGCTCAACCAGAGCTAACCACGACTTGACGACACTCACGTTGGCATTCCAAACAGAATTGAGCTGTCCCAAAACAAGTCTCTCAAAACAATGACGTATAAACGTCCCCGTGAGGTATTCCCTACCTCAAATACCATGCCACATAGAGACTACAAGAGTCTACCATAACCCTCATCGTATCACCATACGATTCACCAAACTCGAGTCCAACGAGCATTATAATAGCTAACACAAGCACACCAAAGTACTGCAACAATACCTGGCTAGTGATTCGCTGGTCCCATAGGCTTATACCAACCTATCAACGTGACACACATACCATCCCGGTATACCATACCGTACAAACCATTAGAGTTGTGGGTCATTGCCCAACATATCTCTAAAACACCAAAGCATACTAGACAACCCAGCGTCCATGCTCAATTATCATGCAATCCTAATCCATTAGGACTTATTCCTCGCCCTTAGGGTGGGTGTAACCATGGCTACACCACATCACAACAACAAGCGAGTAGTTTCCTCAAAGACTACTCTTACCACCAATCACTTGGCCTTAGCCATCCCAGCGAGCATACCCAAGGGTATCATTGCTCGACAAATATTTACCTCTACAATATGATGCGGTACACTCACCGGTACAATGCATCAATGCTCCACCGAGCAAACCTGCTCAGCAAAAGGTCTCGTCAACCAATGATCCAGACTCTACCATGTGCTCACCATCGGCACTCAAACCATACTACCAAATACATAAACATGAATGCATTATTCGCCAAAACGACGCCACGCGTCCACATAGACATCCCAAATAACATCGTCAAACACATGACGGCTCATGTCGATATACGACATCCATAATCTCATCGTCAAACACATGACGGCACATGTCGATATACGACATCCATAATCTCATCGTCAAACACATGACGGTACATGTCGATATACGACATCCATAATCTCATCGTCAAACACATGACGGTATAAAACAACACATGGAATTCACAATAATGATATCAAAAGCAATTTGCCATACCTCATCGCTATCGAGATAGCGGAATACCTGTATCCATCGTCCACCAGCGGTACATAAGCAGCACCCATGCTCGTAGGCGGCATAATCCAGTGCTATACACATAGCGGTATAACCCATCGCTATAGAATCAGCGGCATGATCCCTCGCCATAGAGTCAGCGGTATAAAACGTCGCTATAGATACCCGGCGGTATGAACCATCGCCATAGATGTAGCGGAATGTACCCTCGCTGAGAATACCCGGCGGCATAACCCATCGCCAATAGAATAGAATGAACCATCGCTAATAAAATACCCGGCGAAACCATCGCCAATAAAATACCCGGATAATCGCGGACTCAAGAGGTACTCACACTCATGTAGTACTTTGTTCCCGATCACATCGCTACGTCATGACAACGGCATCATCGCTTCGACGTGACAGCGGCATGTATCATCGCTTCGACACGACAGCGGCATCATCGTTTCGACATGACGGTGGTACCATCGCTTCGACGTGACAGCGGCATTTACCATCGCTTCGACACGACAGCGGCATTTACCATCATCCCGGCATGACAGCGGAAATACCCCTCGCTTCGACATATTAGCGGCATAATATCCCTCGCAATAGTAATATGACAGCGGCATTATCCTTCGCTTCGACATATTTGCGGCAAATATTCTTCATCGCTATAATATGACAGCGGCAAGTATTCACATCGCTACGCCATGCATGCAACCGTAATGCATAACCCGTATTCCCATAAACATCGCCATGAGTGTATTTTAATGCACCTCGCTCCAACATGTAGCGGCAAAGCATTAAAATCATCACTCCGATGTATACCTATGCAACCGTAATGCATAGTCCATGTCTCATAAGACCCTGCAACCACCATGGTTAGCAACACATATTCTAATTATGAACACATATCATAAACGCACATAAGCAATCATGCATAAGTATGTGCTTCTCATTCCCAATAACATGTTCCTAGGCCCTCAACAGCCCCAAAGAGCTAACCACTGCTCTGATACCACTAATGTAAGGACCCCCGTGCCCTTAACCCGTTATTAGTGTATTAAGCCGTACCATTGGTGCATATAATCATACCATAATGGGGAAAACCACGTGCAAGTGCAACACCGTATGCTACCCAGAAAATTTCTTGCATCCAATTCACATAATATTCAGATTCCCCAACCCAGATTAATCATATAACATGCACCCACAAAATACACTAACATGCTCTTAGTTCATTTAGCAATTCCATAATTAATTGCATGCGGCCATAATGAACAGAGAGAAGCCGTAGCCCATTTATACATTCTATACACACGTAAAATGTACTCACATAAGAGTACCAAATGGATAAGCATGTATCTGATGTATAACACTCTACCGGATACCAGTCCTGGTAGCACCTCCCAAGCGCAACTCGATCTCAACTCTGGATCTGAGCGTCTATCCAGCCAGCTCTGGTACCTCGATCCTGGAAGTACCTCAATCAATAGCCCGAGCTCAACTCCAAAGCTACCGCTACACCTGTATTACCTGCCCCAACAGAGACAGCCCCCACACGGGGTGAGCATACCAATACCACCAATCCAATAAGCATAATATTGCAATTCAAATACAAAAATGTAAATGCTTTTAATTTAAATGATACTCCCTGGATGGCAATACCCTCATCCGGGATCCCCTGTATTGTCCCTGTTCTCAAAATAACCAAACTCATCAAATTCCCAAAGCCAGTTAATCGTCACATGGATTAACTAATACCGTTATATTATACCAGTTCCATGATCAATATAGTAAGAACACAATGTAAAAGACCATAGATATCACATATATCTACCCAAGCATTCCATGTTCCTATTTCCTCGCTCGCTCCTCAATAGCGGCATACTAAACCTCACGCACGCTCAACAATAGCGGCGTCATAACCGATGGTCGCCCAATGGCGACCGCATCCCGAATCATTGCTCGCTCGAAGGCGGCACTGTATGATTCCCAATATACTTATATGTCCATTGAAGGCAAATACCATTTACCATGCATATCATTATCCATTTGAAGTAAATATAATGCACCATGCATTTCAATACTTATTCGATGTAATTACCACATGCCAGATATTGCAATGTCCATATAATACAATTACCATACACCATGTATATTACAGTTGCAATACTATAATAGGTTATGCTCGTACGTCCCACGTACCTTAGCATTCCGTAGTCCATATCAAGCCTGGCTTGAGTTCCATGCCCCGAGAAACATGTGCTAAAACACATAAATATTCACAATTAATTACGAACATGCAACCCATGCTCAAGCACACCCATAACCCTCAAAATATTGTCAACCCACGACAATTTACCATTTACAAGACCCGGGGCAGGGCATATACAGGGAGGGGAAACGAATGAGACAATATCAAAAATTGCTCAAGAACCACTCCTAAAATTCGAACCCCAGCCACACAAATCAAATCCAAAAATCACCATAATTCATTTAAAACATGAATTAATCAATCAACAACATGAATAATCGCCCCACATGCGAAACCCCCAAAATTCGAATTTAAAGCCCTAAATTCGAATCCAATTCCTCAATTCGAACCCAATAAGCATCTAAACCATAAATTAATTAATTAACAACAAGAATCAACATCCCCAAACCAAAACCCTCAAAATTCGAACCCTAACCCGCCCAACACAAGAAATTCGAACCAAACCATGCAATCCAGCGCTCAAATCGAATCAATTGGCAACCAAAATCCTTGAACCACAAAGCATAAATTTTCGACACAAAATGCAGTACAAAACGCCCCAAAAACACTGGAAAAAGAGCCCCAAAAATCGTACCAAAAACGAGCCACAAAATCGAACAGAAACCCAGTTCGAACCCTAGCGCTTCCAGCAGAAATTCGAGCTCAAATCGCGACCAAACTTCAAATTGGTGGTATGGATAGGACCGCCTGGAAGAGACGAACACGGCGGCGGGTCGGACGCGCCGAACGGCGGCCGGACGGCGGCGGGCGCACGCCTGGAAGCGGCGTGGGTCAAAAGGGGATCGAGAATGGCGCGGCTACGGGGAGAGAGAAGGAGGGGAAGAAAATGGTTCCGATAATTAAAATCCCGGGTTTAATTGGTATTTATAGCAAAAATACCCCGAAATACTAATAGCCCCACAAATACATCATGATTCATTAAAAATCATCTGTTTTCAAAAACTCTCTCTCTAACTCAAAAACCCCCTACCGGTGCCCACACCAAGCACCCGAGATTCCGAGTCACACTAAAAACCCAACTCGCAGGTTTTCACCGGAATGAGAATACGATCTCAACCTCGGGATCCAACGATCCCAAATGCCCGATTTACCAACCTCGGGAGATGCCAAACCGCAATTAATTCCTAATTGCCACAATTAAAAATCCATCAAGGATTAATACAACACCTGGATTACCACCATAATTCCCGGACATCACAGTCCATGTCATCCCAACACAAGGGTGACCTACAACGCCTACCATAGAGGGCTTCGAAATGGGCCATCTGTATACTTGCCTGGTAGCTGTTGTTGTAAGAGAACTCCACCAAGGCTATCGAGTCCTGCCATGAAGTGTCGAACTCTAGCACACAAGCTCTCAACATATCTTCAAGCGTCTGTATCGTACGCTCAGTTTGTCCGTCCGTCTGAGGGTGATAGGCTGTGCTCAGCCTCAACTCTATACCTAGAGCTGTCTGCAAACCCTCCCAGAAGTGAGATGTGAACCGCGGATCTCGATCGGACACTATTGAAACAGGGATCCCGTGCAGTCTCACCACATCTCTGACATATAACTGTGCCATCCTCAAGTGCGTATATGTCATACAGTAGGGAATGAAGTGAGCTACTTTAGTCAATCTGTCCACGACTACCCAGATGACATCAAAACCCGAAACAGTCCTCGGTAAGTGGGTCACGAAATCCATAGACACGTGCTGCCACTTCCACTCGGGTATCTCCAAACTCCTTAGCTCACCTCCAGGCCTCTGCCTCTCGGCCTTTACCTGTTGACAAATCAAACAGCGCTTGACGAACGAAGTAACATCCCATTTCATTCGCCTCCAACAGAACTGGCTGTATAAATCCTTATACATCTTCTTCCCGCCTGGGTGGATACTCATCCTGCTGCAATGAGCTCGCTGTAATAAACCCTGGCGCAACTCGGGTGCATATGGAACCACCCATCTATCGCCAAGTCTCAGAGAACCGTCCTCAGCCACTCTGAATCTCGATGGCTGATCTGAATGAACCACTGACATCCATCTCTGAACCTCTGCATCGGTCCCCTGAGCCTTCCTGATGTGATCATAAATAACAGGTTCAGCTAACAAGGTCAAAATCTGTACCGGTGAAGCAGACACATCATAATCAAATCCCAAATGGCAGTAGGAGCCCAACATAGCTGATAGACACATGGCATCCTCTGCTGTGCTCCTCACCTTCCGACTCAAAGCGTCGGCTGTCAGATTTGCTTTCCCGGGATGGTATAGGATTTCACAATCATAATCCTTCAGGAGGTCCATCCATCTCCTCTGCCTCATGTTCAGCTCAGCCTGTGTAAACAAGAACTTCAGGCTCTTGTGATCAGTGAAGATGGTAAATGAGGTACCGTATAAGTAGTGTCGCCATATCTTCAAGGCGAACACTATAGCTGCCAACTCCAGATCATGGACTGGATACCTCGTCTCGTGTGGCTTCAATTGTCTCGAAGCGTAAGCCACTACATGTCTGTCCTGCATCAGTATGCACCCTAAGCCCTGTAGCGATGCGTCGGTATAAAGAACAAATCCTTTGTTCTCCTTGGGAATCACTAGAACTGGTGCAGTAGTCAGTCTGTGCTTCAATTCCCTGAAACTCTGCTCACAAGCCTCTGACCAACAAAATGAGACTCCCTTCTGAGTCAGCTGTGTAAGTGGCTTGGCGATCTTTGAGAAACCCTCGACGAAACGTCGATAATAGCCAGCCAGACCAAGAAAACTTCGAATCTCACTGACCGAAGTAGGGGCAGACCAATCCATAACTGCCTCTATCTTCCTCGGGTCTACTGATATCCCCTCTCGTGATATGATATGGCCCAAGAATGCAACACTGCTCAGCCAAAACTCACACTTGCTGAGTTTGGCGTACAACTGATGATCTCTGAGGATCTGGAGCACTATCCTCAGATGATCAGCATGATCCTCCTCACTCCTTGAATAGACCAGGATGTCATCAATGAACACGATCACAAACTGATCGAGGTACTCCTGAAATACTCTGTTCATCAGGCTCATAAATGTAGCAGGGGCATTCGTCACCCCGAATGGCATCACTAAGAACTCGTAGTGTCCATACCGAGTTCTAAAGGCCGTCTTTTGGACATCTTCAGCTCTAACCCGCACCTGGTGATAGCCTGACCTTAAGTCTATCTTTGAGTACACCCCTGTACCCTGAAGCTAATCGAACAGATCATCTATCCTCGGAAGTGGATATCTGTTCTTCACTGTGGCCTTGTTCAGTTGCCTGTAGTCAATGCACAGACGCATTGAACCATCCTTCTTTTTCACGAACAAGACTGGTACACCCCAAGGCGATACACTAGGACGGATGTATCCCTTGTCGAGGAGCTCCTGTAACTGTACTTTCAGCTCTCTCAGCTCTGCCGGTGCCATCCTGTATGGGGCACGGGAAATAGCAGGAGTCCCCGGCAGTAGCTCAATGGCAAACTCAACGTCTCTAACAGGCGGAAACCCTGGAATCTCATCTGGGAACACATCAATGAACTCTGCCACAACCGGTATGTCTTCGGCTCTCACTTCCTTTTCCTCAGATACATCCACGGCATAAATGATGTAACCTGTGTGGCCGCGCTCCAATAATCGCGCCATCTTAACCGCTGATATTACCGGAATCTTTGGACGAGAGTCGTCCCCATAGAAAGTCCACCGGAACCCCTGATCAGACAGAAAACGTACTATCCTCTGTCGGCAGTCTACCACAGCTCGGTATCTGCTCAACACATCAATGCCGATAATACAGTCAAAGTCTGCCATCTCTAACTGAATCAGATCGGCCCTCAGATCATTGCCCTCAAAATAAATGAGGCAATCAGATAACAGTCGGTCTGCAATCACATGCTTTCCCGTGGGTATCGAGACCATGAGAGGCGTGGGTAACAGAGACGAGCACAAACGGTGTCTCTCCACAAAAGCAGTAGATACAAAGGAATGGGAAGCACATGTATCTATCAATATAAGTGCAGGGTACGTAAATAAATGGCACGTACCAGCAATGACCTCCTCCGGGGCTGCCTCAGCCTGCTCCCTAGTCAGTGCATACACTTGACCCTGCGGCGGTCCTGCCGTCTGACCTCCCGGTGGTCGTGGTGCAAACTGCTGTCTCTGTGGTACCCTCCCAGCATCAAACCTTGGCCTATTCGGCCCAGAGTCTGTCTGACCTGCCCGATTGGGGCAACCTCGAGCCAAGTGGCCCATCTTACCACAGACAAAGCAACCCTGACAGTCACGTAACAAGTGCCATCCTCCACAGTTGTTACACCTGCTTCCCCCTGTCTTGCTCCCCTGTGTGGGTCCCCGATTGTTCTGCTTCTGACCCTGAGACTTCTTCCCACCAAATCTGGAAGATGATGAGGCCCCACGAGCCTTGAACAGATCCCCTCATGGCCTCAAACTATCAGCAACAGGCCTCGGTGGTGGTACTGAAGGGGGTACATCATCCTTATACGCGCCCACCGCAATCTCCCCCAACTCTGCCCGTGTCAGGGCGTCATCAAATGAGCTGGGGTTGTTGGAGATAACCCGATCAAATAGCTCTGGCCTCAATCCCTTCAGAAAGTTCCTCATCTTTGCATGGCTGCTCACAGCGATATGAGGTACATACCTCAGCAGTGAGGAATACTGCATAGTGTAGTCTGACACTGACATGCTACCCTGCTTTAAAGCATTGAACTCGTCTTCCTTTAATTGTCTGGCAGCTGCAGAGAAATACCAGTTAAGGAACCGGGTCCGGAATACAGTCCAGTCAACTGCCATACCTAGAGCTCTCAGCTCAATCACGGCGGTCTTCCACCACATAGCAGGCTTCTTAGCCATCTGAAACTCGGCTAATCTCAGCCATGCCGTGCGTGCACAGGGTGCAGTCACAAGTATTTGCTCTATACGCTCCAACCACTCCTCAGCTACTTCACCAGACTCAATCCCCTCAAACATGGGCGGATGGAAACTCAGAAACTGCTTCAAACTGAGCTCCCCTGGCAGTAACATCTGTACACTGGGCTCCACGCCCACAGCAGGTGGTGGTAAAGGATTCAGCTAAGCGATACTGGCATTCCTACTGTCCATATCCCCTACCTCCTCATTGGGGTTCTCCGGGTTAATCTCAGCCATGCTGTAACACAAGAGTTAACAACAATACCAAAAGCAGTTCATAATATAAGTCGTTAGATAACAAGAGTATCATATTCAAAGCATGTTAGTATAACACTTATACAACCATATGCATCACATGCATAAGCATGCCCAAATGAATACCTAGCCAACTTGTTTCTAAAGGCTACCCTTCACTCTTCCCTAGTTATCTAACCTGGCTCTGATACCACTAAAATGTGAGACCCCGTTATCTTATCAGATACTAAGGTGCAATTTAGAGAACTAAACATTCATGTGAATATATCAGAGTAACGTGCCGTGTTGATTAACCTGGGCTTTAGAGATTACAGTACCAAAATGTTTCAAAAGGAATAACACGAATCCCTACAAAGGTACTACATTATAGTCTTACTCTACTCAGTAGAAGCTATACAAAATTTTTCTCTAACATGCTAATCCTGTAGCGCTCCTTACAGCTCAGCATATCAACCCCGACCCTGGTTCTCGTCAACAAAAGCACCTACAAAGACAACCCCCAACACATGAGCATATCATAATTCATATTCAACATAATATGAATGTAAAGCGTAAATGCACAAATCATAAATACAAAGCACTTCCTGTATTTCCAAGTATTTACAACGCCCATTGGTTGTCCCTGTACCATAACTCATAATAACACATTATATGAGCATATGGTTTCATAAATAAATGTCATGACATATCTTTCCTTCTCAAATCCTTATTTCAATCCTGAGTCACTTATCAATAGTGCATTTCAATGCTTCTTACTTTTCCACGTAAGCGGAATTCTTCCTCGCTTCTTATGGAAATCCACGTAAGCGGAATTCTTCCTCGCTTCTTATGGACGTTAGCGTAAGGATTAAAATCCTCACTAGGATAACCTTGACTCGTGAAATACACCTCTTATATTTCACAACATACATATGCAAAAACAATGCATGTCAACATGTATCATACTCTTAATGCATCACCTTGCATTCATCATGTGTCAAATAGACAAACATAAAGTACATGTTACCGTTGGAATGCCCGTACGTCGCTTACGTACCTTTCCAAAATGTAGTGTGTTGTGGGACTCTATCCTCTGCGCTGTGTAGCTGTCTGTGAAGGCTCTACACCAGTGTACAACACAATATTATATGTCTCATTACAATCCAATATCAAAATTAACAATTTCTACATTTTAAAAAAAAAAGGCACTACCGATCGATCGGACCTCATCACCGATCGATCGGTGAACTGTTTGAATTAAACAAAAAAGCTACGGCTTTTGCCGATCGATCGGTGTTCTTCACCGATCGATCGGTAGAACACCGATCGATCGGTCGCTCTGTTTCAACCCAGGTTTTCCAGAATTCTCTAACACCGATATTCATACCCTTCAATCTAACATGTAAGACATACAACATGCCAAGACCAACATGCTAGCAGTTATAACACACTACCCTGAGTGTATTCATATAACATAAGCCCACATGCATAAACGTCGACCATTTACACAAGTACTCGATCAACTTTTCTGGAAACATGGCAACATATTCATTTCCAGATTTCTTGAGCACCTCATTTCATGCTATTAAAACTACAACATATAACATAAAGCATGCTTGAACAAAAACGTCCTGGGCTTTAAAACACTACCATGCATGTACTCAAATCAAAGGTCCACCAAAAAACCCATCTAACATGCATGATATCACCTCCTCAATATCACTCCCAATCCACATTTTACCAGAAAAACAGGGGAAATATCTACCCAGATTTTCGAACACCCTACTTTACATGCTTATTTCCTCTACATAAAACATGTAATATACATAAGGAAAAATACTGAGAGCTTCATAACAACACCATGTAAGCATTTAAATCGAAGGTTTTAAGAAACCTAATCTAACATGCCGTTTTCACGCCACCTAAAAACATGTACTTAAACAAGTTTAAAGCAAAAACAGAGCATGGTTTCTCACCTTACTTTGCTCCGATTTTTGAAGGACTTCCAGGCGATGAAAAAGGGAAAACTCCTCAGAATTTTGCTTAGCAGGTGCTGGTGAAGAAATGGGAGAGAAGGCTCGAGAATTGGAATGGCTGAGAGTGGTGAAATGATTGAGCCAAGTGGTGACTAAAGTCAGCATGTGTACAGGCTGATTGGCATGGGTTGGGGGGGTGGTTGGGTGTTGGGTGGTTTGATGTGTTATGTTTTGGTCCCGGTATTTAGCACGATGTATTTGAATATCCTCACACGATATTTATAGTATTTTCTCAATAAAATACTTCAATTTCCATTAACATGTTTTACCAAAACAAACAACACACACCCCAAATAAACATGCCACGACCCCAAAATCCCAACATATATCACATGCACCCTGAAATGAATCTCCCCAATAATATTAATTCAATCCCATGAATTAACACCCAAATCATCATAATTTAAATTAAATGATTAAAATCACATAATCATTTCGGGGATATCACATGTTCAGAACTCGGTTTCTGACCCGCTACTTTTCGGCGGCTGCACGACTGGCCAAGGAGGATGAGTTCACTAACCTTAAGCAAGGTAACATGCCGGTGTCAGATTATGCTCTTCAATACTGCTCTTTACTCAGATATGTGCCTCATATCGCCACAAGTACTCAAGCAAAGATGAGGAACTTCATGAAGGCTTGAGGCCGGAACTGTATGATAGGGTGATCACTAATGGCCCTACTTGCTTTGATGATGCACTTTCAAGGGCTGAACTAGCCGAACTGGGAGTTGGTGCATACCCTGATACTGTGCCACCTCCATCACCTCCTCAGAAATCCACTCCTGGAAATTTGAAGCCGAGGGGTGAATAGTTCAAGCCAAGGGGGAATACATCGGCGTCAAGGTTCAGTGGTAAGAGGCCCGACAATCGATGGAAAGGAAACCGTAGGAACGATGCCCCATCCGGAAGAGGGCAGTCTCAGGGAGACAGAATTGGGAGGGTCCAGTGCAATATTTGCGGGCAACCACATTTGACTAAAGACTGTGTGGGATGTTATGTTTGTGGCAACAAGGGCCACTTTGCTCGGCAATGTCCCAACCGAGAGGGACAACAGAACTCTGCCGGGAGGTCTGCAGACAGAGCAGCACAACACATACCACCTTTTGCACCAAGGCAGTATGGAGGTCAGCCTATGGGGCCACCTCAGGGACAAGTTTATGCTTTGACGAGGGAGCAGGCTACAGCAGCTCCGGAGGGGGTTATAGCGGGTACGTGTCTTTTATTTACGCACCCTGCTTTTATATTGATCGACACAGGTGCGTCACATTCTTTCGTGTCGACAAGTTTTGTGGAAAGGCACCACATATGCACTTCTCCGTCGCCCACGCCTCTTGTAGTCTCGACCCCCGCTGGGAGAAGTATGATTACTGATCAGATTGTCTATGATGGCCTCATTTATGTTGAGGATAACGAGCTAAGGTCAGACTTGATTGTTCTGGGAATGTCAGACTTTGACTGCATAGTGGGCATTGATGTTCTGAACAAGTATCAGGCAGTTGTGAACTGCAGGCAGAGGACTGTCCGATTCAGATCTGAAATGGGAGTCCAGTGGACATTCTATGGGGATGGTTCTCGTTCAAAAATTCCATTGATATCTGCTGTCAAGATGGCGCAGTTATTGGAACGAGGCCATACATGATATCTCATATATGTCGTTGATGTTACGGAAAAGAAAGAAGAAGTACAAGTTGAGGATGTGCCCGTAGTGGCGGAGTTCCCTGATGTCTTTCCGGAGGAGATTCCCAGATTCCCACCGACGAGAGAGGTTGAGTTTGGGATTGAACTATTACCGGGAACGTCTGCCATTTCTCGTGCCCCTTATAGGATGGCACCAGCGGAGCTGAGGGAATTAAAGACACAGTTGCAAGAGCTCTTTGATAAGGGCTATATACGCCCTAACGTATCGCCCTGGGGTGCACCAGTTTTATTTGTCAAGAAGAAAGATGGTTCGATGCGTCTGTGCATTGACTATAGACAACTGAACAAAGCTACAGTGAAGAATAAGTATCCGCTTCCAAGGATCGATGACTTGTTTGACCAGTTGCAGGGTACGAGGCTTTACAGTAAGATCGATCTGAGTCGGGGTACCATCAGATTCGAGTAAGGGAAGATGATGTCCAGAAGACAGCTTTCAGGACTAGGTATGGGCACTATGAATTCCTAGTCATGCCTTTTGGGGTGACGAATGCCCCAGCTGTTTTCATGAGTTTGATGAACAGGGTGTTCCAGCCATATTTGGATCAGTTCGTCATAGTTTTCATTGACGATATACTCATCTACTCCCGGACTGAAGAGGAACACGTGAAGCACTTGAGGACAGTACTCCAGATCCTTAGGGATCATCAGTTATATGCAAAGCTCAGCAAGTGCGAGTTCTGGTTGAGCAGTGTGGTATTCTTGGGCCATGTTATATCTAGCAGTGGGATATCTGTAGATCCCAGGAAGATTGAAGCTGTGATGGAGTGGGCTGCACCCACTTCTGTGCCCGAGATACGGAGCTTCCTTGGTTTAGCGGGTTATTACCGACGTTTCGTCGAGGGATTCTCTAAGATCACTAAGCCGTTGACACAGCTGACTCAGAAAGGAGTCACATTCTATTGGTCCGAAGCTTGTGAGGGAAGCTTCCAAGAATTGAAGCGTCGTTTGACGACAGCGCCAGTGTTGGTGATTCCTTCTGAGAATAAGAAGTTTGCCTTGTACACGGATGCATCATTGCAAGGTTTGGGCTGTGTGTTGATGCAAGATAAGCACGTAGTGGCTTATGCTTCGAGGCAGTTGAAGCCTCACGAGACCAGATACCCAGTCCATGATCTGGAACTGGCGGCCATCATTTTTGCCTTGAAGATTTGGCGTCATTATCTTTATGGTACGACGTTTACCATCTATACGGACCATAAGAGCCTGAAGTTCCTATTCACTTAGGCTGAACTGAATATGCGTCAAAGAAGATGGATGGATCTACTCAAGGATTATGACTGTGAGATTGAGTACCATCCCGGTAAAGCAAATTTGATAGCAGACGCCTTAAGTCAGAAGGTGAAGAGTACTGCTGAGGATGTTATGTGTTTATCAGCTATGATGACTTCTTATTGCCATCTGGGCTATGATTTTGATGTGGACATGTCGCCGGTACGAGTATCGACCTTGTTGGCTGAGCCAGACATATTTGAGGCTATCAGGAAAGCCCAGAGGTCGGATGATGAGGTTCAAAGATGGTCATCTATAGTACTTCAAGGACGGCCATCAAAGTTCAGAGTGGCAGAAGATGATTCCTTGAGATTGGGCAACCGATGGGTAGTCCCAGATACACCAGAGTTGCGTAGAGGAATATTGGAGCGAGCCCACAGTAGTCGGTTCAGTATCCACCCACGAGGAAGGAAGATGTACAAGGACCTATGCGGTCAATTCTGGTGGAGACGCATGAAGCGTGATGTGATCACTTTTGTTAAAAGATGTTTGATCTGCCAGCAGGTAAAGGCAGAAAGGCAGAGGCCTGGGGGCGAGCTGAAGAGCTTGGAAGTACCTAAGTGGAAGTGAGAACATATATCTATGGACTTCGTGACCCACTTGCCAAGAACGGCCTCTGGATTTGATGCGATCTGGGTGATCGTGGATAGGCTGACGAAGGTAGCTCATTTCATCCCTTACAGTATGACTTTCACGTATCTAAAGATGGCCCAATTATATGTACGGGATGTAGTGAGGTTGCATGGGATTCCAGTCTCGATTGTGTCTGACAGAGACCCAAGGTTTACTTCACATTTCTGGGAGGGTCTCCAGACAGCTTTGGGCACCGAAGTGAGACTGAGTACAGCTTATCACCCTCAGACAGATGGCCAAACAGAGCGTACCATACAGACGCTCGAAGATATGTTGAGGGCTTGTGTGTTAGAGCTTGATACTCCATGGTAGGATGCGGTGCCATTGGTGGAGTTCTCCTATAATAACAGCTATCAGGCGAGCATTCAAATGGCCCCTTTTGAAGCTCTTTATGGTCGACGCTGTAGGTCACCGCTGTATTCGGAGGACTTGACGAGTAAAGCGGTCGGAGGACCGGATATGATTAAGGACATGGAAGAAAAGATTAAGATAATACGTTTAAAGATGAAAGCGGCCCAAGATAGGCAAGCAGCCTATGCCAATAAGCAACGACAGCCGCTAGAATTCCAAGTAGGAGACAAGGTTTTCTTGAAAATCTCACCCTTCAGAGGTGTGGTCCGTTTTGGTATACGGGGAAAGTTATCTCCGAGATATGTCGGACCGTATGAGGTGTTACAACGTATTGGTACATTGGCTTACCGTTTGGCTCTACCGCCGTCTTTATCTGGGATTCATGATGTTTTCCACGTTTCTATGCTACGGAAGTATGAGCCAGACCCGTCTCATGTATTACAGCCTACTGAAGTGCAGTTAGATTCAGATGTATCCTACGTTGAACGACCGGTCAGAATTCTGGATCGTGAGGATCGTAGATTACGAAGTAAAGTTATACCGATGGTCAAAGTTCAGTGGGATCGTCGGGGTGTCGAGGAGGCTACGTGGGAGACGGAACGGCATATGGTGCAGCATTACCCGGAACTATTTTCTGGTATGACTTATGTTTAGTTTCTTTATGGGTAAGTGCATGCGATTTCGAGGACGAAATCTTATAAGTAGGGGAGTATTGTGACGCCCCGAAATGATTAATTGCAATTAAGGCATTAATTATGTTAATATGATGAATTATGTGGTAATTGATTTATGTGTTGGGTAGTAAGATGTTAACATGATTTAATTGTGTTGATTATTGTATATGAGGAAGATGTGATTTTAGAGGAAGTTTATTGCATTTTATTAAATGCTTATAAAATACCATGTTGGGTTTTTATACATCATGTTAACTTTGAGGTGCAATTTTTTTATATTAAACTTTATAACCCTCTTTCCCCACTATACCCACTTACTTTTCACCACTTTACCAATCACTCATTTAACCCCCAAATTTCATCCCTCAACCCTAACCCCACACCATTTTCGAAATCTAGCAAAAGAGGAAGGAGGAATCTTCACAAAACCTTTGTTTGTGAGATTTATTGAAGGATTTGGAATCCTTAAGAGGTATGGAGCCCTTCCTAAAGTTTTTATGATGTTTGGTGTTCAAATGGGTTAGCTTTTGATGTTTTATGTGGGTTGTTTTGGGGTATATGTTTATGGTTGGGGTATGATTTTTGAAGTGTTTTATGTGGGTCTTTGTGAGTTATGATGATATTGATGTTGTAGGAAAGTTTGGGTTTGTAAGGAACGAAGTGGAGCTTGAAAAATGCTCATTAATGGCGATTCTTCGATGTACAGGGACTGGCGATCGATCGCCCGTTTTTGGCGATCGATCGCGAGCCAGCAGTGGGCGCCAATAACATTTGACGATCGATCGCCAACTTTGGGCGATCGATCGGCGAGGCTGGCGATCGATCGCGCCAAAAGTGGCGATCGATCGCCAAGATGTAAAATTTTGAGCCCCGTCCAGTATGATCTCGCGATCGATCGGGCCTGGGCGGCGATCGATCGCGAGGTATAAAAATGTATATTTTTGATGTTTTGTGGGATTTTTGGATATTGGACTATATTTAGATTCTAATATCGATTTGTATGGTTATGTAGAACCGTCCCAGGTACCCACAACCTCAAGGAGATAAAACTCTCCGATTTCTCCACTTTTGGGAATTAAGGTACGTAAGAAACGTGCGGGCATCGGACGGTAAACCTTACTCCTACATATGATGTTTATAATGATGATGTTTATGATGATGATGTTTACGATGATGATTTTGATAAGTAAGTTATGATGATGATGTTATGATGATGATGTTTATGATGATGACGTTTATGATGATGAAGTTTATGATAAGGTCATACGATGGATATGATTGGGTAAGATGCCCATGTGGTAAGATGCCACCCAATGTATATGATTGGGTAAGATGCCCATGTGGTAAGATGCCACCCAATGTATGTGATTGGGTAAGATGCCCCTGTGGTAAGATGCCACACAATGTTTATGATATGGTAAGACGCCATACGATTGGGTAAGACGCCCATGTGGTAAGATGCCACACGATGTGTATGATGTGGTAAGACGCCATACGATTGGGTAAGATACACATGTGGTAAGATGCCACACGATGTTTATGTTATGGTAAGATGACATACAATGGGGTAAGATGCCCTTATACATGAACAAGAATCAGGGATAACAAAAGAAGTTGAAGAACGACCAATAACTTTTACTTAACTAAGATGTTATGCATTTACCGTATGCCTTTTAATATGATGTTAAGTAAATATGTATATGCTCACGCTGTGTTGTCCCTGTAGGTACACTTTTGGACCGAAGGGCCTAGGGTCGGGTTGAGGCGGTGAGCTAAAAGGAGCAAGATGAATATATGATACAGGATTTTGATAGTCTCTACTCTAGGAGTAGTGTAAACCTATAGCTTTAACATTCATTATTGAGAATGTAATTATTTAGCTTTTGGAAATTTTATTTTGGCCTGTAATCTTCTTAGCTCAAGCTACAACCAGAACCCTTAAGAGGTTATGAATGCATGTTCAGTCCATTATATGTGTCTTATATGATGTTAAGGTAGGGAGACCCTACATCATGCAACTGAACCTTCAACTCCCTTTAACTCCGCTGGTGCCATCCTATACGGGGCACGAGAAATGGTAAACGTCCCCGGTAGTAACTCAATTCCAAACTCGACCTCTCTCATCGGTGGAAATCCGGGAATCTCTTCCGGAAAGACATCAGAAAACTCCGCCACTATGGGCACATCCTCGACCTTTAATTCTTCCCTCTTTTCAGTAATATCAACATCATAGATGAGATATCCTGTATGGCCCCGTTCCAACAACTGTGTCATCTTTGACAGCATATATCAACGGGATCTTTGAACGGGAACCATCCCCATAGAATGTCCAATGGACTCCCATATCATATCTGAATCGGACAGTCATCTGCCTGCAGTTCACAACTGCCTGATACCTGTTCAGAACGACAATGCCCACAATGCAGTCAAAGTCTGACATTCCCAGAACAATCAAATCTGACCTTAGCTCGTTACCCTCAAAAAAAATGAGGCTGTCATAGACAATCCGATCAGCAATCAAACTTCTTCCAGCGGGTGTCGAGACTACAAGAGGCGTGGGAGACGGAGAAGTGCATATGTGGTGCCTTTCCACAAAACTTGTCGACACAAAAGAGTGTGACGCACCTATGTCTATCAATATAAAAGCAGGGTGCATAAATAAAAGACACGTACCCACTATCACTTCCTCCGGAGCCGCTGTCGCCTGCTCCCTTGTCAATGCATAAACTTGCCCCCGAGGTGGCCCATAGGCTGACCTCCACACTGCCTCGGTACAAACGGTGGCCTGTGCTGCACTGCTCTGTCCGCAGGCCTCCCCGTAGAGTTCTGTTGTCCCTCCCGATTGGGACATTGCCAAGCAAAGTGGCCCTTATTGCCACAAATGTAACAACCTACGCAGTCTTTCGTCGAATGTGGTTGCCCACAAAGAGAGCACTGGACCTTCACAAATCTGCCTCCCTGAGACTGTCCTCTTCCTGACGGGGCGTCATCCCTACGGTTTCCTTTCCAACGATTCTCGGGCCTCTTACCACTGAACCTCGAAGCTGACGTGTTCCCCCTTGGCTTGAACTGATCACCCCTTGGCTTCAAATTATCAGAAGTAGATTTCTGAGGGGGTGCTGGAGGTGGCACGACATCAGGATATGCACCAACTCCCAGTTCGGCTAGCTAAGACCGTGAAAGGGCGTCATCAAAGCAAGTAGGGCCATAAGTGACCACTGTTGGGATATGCCCTAAGACATGTCATTAGATGATTGTTTATGACATACAATGTATTATGATTTTATAAATGGCAAATCATTATTATATATTATTCGAATATCTGCGCAATATGAATTGATATATAAGTTAATGTCCTTAGAATAATATTGTATTGTTCTTAAAGATTGTCCCTAGTCAAGTATTATCATGAATCGGGATAATGATAATGCATTGAGACTAGTATGTTTTGATTGATGAATTGTTCATGGATATGAGATATCAAATCAACACATGGGTGCATGTTAGAGAACAATGTACTGGACAGACCCACCATGAGAATGCTACATGGATAGTTATATGAGCGTCATAAGAAATTCTCATAGTGATAATAGTGTATGTAACCCTTACGACTTGAGATCATCAGAGATCCCAACATAAGGAGTTATGTATCTTGATATTGTCAAACGTTACCCGTAACAGGGTAAACTATAAAGGCGACTATTGGATACACTACGAATTATGTAGAGGGCTGTTGATTGATCGAGATAGGATTTGTCCCTCATATATAACAGGAGAAGTGTTTAGGCCCTTGATCAAGTAAGACTAAAATGCATGGCCATGCTCGAATGAGTCGATATGTGATATCGAGCTTATTCGTTTATTCTAGTTCTACTTGGGGATCAAGAAATAAAGATTGAATATACGAGTATGACTATTCCATGACTCGTGTTCAATCTAAACACATAGGACAAAGGGATTAAGTTACATGGTTAATATTATCACGGTTCCTAGGTTATGTCGAGTCAATGACATTCTTGTAATTTGGGTAGCATTGATGTGTTGCTAGATACCGCTCATTGCTTGCGACATAAAATGAGATTTTATGTCACTACCAACATTGCAAGATCCTATCGGGTCGCACAAAAGATTAAATCGAGAAGGGAAATTAAATTCATTAGATGAATTAATTAATTAAGAAGAGTCTTAATTAAATGATTAAAATGACTTAATTAAATCATGGGTTTGGGCCCATGAGACTTTGAGAAAGTCTTGAACCTTAATTAAACCTTTTAATAACAAGGTTATGATTAATTGTGAATTAATTCATTCCAACCTAGCCATCACAAGTAGACACGGCCGTTCAACTCTCGGCTTCATAATAGTCGACGTGGGTTTTGTGAATTCCGGCCATCTTTCTTGATTGTGAATCGAGTGTGATTCTTGTATCGGTTTAAGAACAAATCTAGCACTTTGTTCTTAAACTATCCCTTGTTCGATTTGATCGTGTGGATACCGTAGAGGCAAGACCTTGGAGGTGTTGCTCGTGACTCGGAATTCGTTGGACGTGGTGCTTCGTGGATTCTGCTCAAACACGCTACAAGGGTGAGACTCTTATTATCTCTATTCCGATATGAACCCTTTGTATAGATCCGCGGTTTTAGTAATCCAAATATTATTATTCCGCTGCGTTGTATGCTCGTTGGATTACTTTCAACCACCCTGTTATATAGTTCAGGCCTCAAGCCTTTCATGAAGTTCCTCATCTTTGCTTGAGTACTTGCGGCGATATGAGGTACATATCTGAGCAAAGAACAGTAATGGAGAGCATAATCAGACACATGCATGTTACCTTGCTTAAGGTTAGTAAACTCATCCTTCTTAGCCTGTCGTGCAGCAGCTGAGAAATAGCGGGTCAGGAACCGAGTTCGAAACATCTTCCAATTTATTTCCTGTCCCTGAGCCTCTTGCTCTACCACTGTGGTCTTCCACCACATCAATGCCTTCTTGGCCAGTTGGAATTCCGCTAACCTTATCCACGCTGACTTCGCACATGGAGCTGCCACAAATATCTGTTTCATCCTTTCTAACCACTCCTCGGCCAGTTCCTCTGTCTCAGTTCCTTCGAACATCGGGGGTCGGTATGCCAGAAACTGAGCCAAACTTAGCTCCCCAGGTAGTAACTGTTGCTCAGAGGGTTCTTCGCCCAAGGCTGGCGGTGGTAGGGGATATGTACGCCCGCACTTGCATTAACACTCACTGCGTCTCCTATATCGATATTTGCTGCCATGCTGCAAGACAAGGGTTAACAACAATACCCAAAAGCAGTTCATATAATACATCGTTAGAAACCATAACATGTTAGTATAATAGTCATATGCTTCATAGGCAACATATGCACAAAACATGTTTAAAAAGAAGTACCTAGCCAACTTATTGCTAAGGCTACCCTTCACTCATTCCCGGGTTCTCTAACCACTGCTCTGATACCACTAATATAGGGTCTTCCTACCTTAACATAGTTATCATAACGTATTATGGACTAAACATGAATTAATAACATCTTAGGTTTCCGGTTGTAGCTTTGAGCTAATAGGATTACAGGCCAAAAATAAAATTCCAAGAGCTAATTTATTACATTCTCGATAATGAATGTTAAAGTTATAGATTTACACTACTCCTAGAGTAGAGACTATTCAAAAATCCTGTATCTTAAATTCTTTCATGCTCCTCGTAGCTCACTGCCTCACCCGACCCTTAGACCTTCAGTCCAAAAGTGTACCTACAGGAACAACCCATCATGAGCATGTACATCATTACTTAACATCATAAGATAATGGCATATAATAAATGAATGAAAATAATCGTTATCACATACTTCCTGGTTAATCGCCTTAACCCACTTTTGTTGTCCCTGTTTCATAGTCATGCATGTAATCATTAGTTCTTGACATAAATGATTAAAATCGTACTTCACTTATATGCTCATAAACAACAATGTTAATTAGAAATGTGACTGTCCTGGTCCTGTTATGACAGCAGCACAATTGGCCCCCTCGCTCGACATATAGCGGTACTGTGATACCCCTCGCTACACCTTGATAGCGGATGTATCTCCTCGCTAGCTATGTCAGCGGTAAGTACCTTCCTCGCTTGCCCATAACAACCACCGGACATTCTACCATTTCTAATAACATAGTTTAACATACATCATAAACATCATAGCATCTTTACTCATCATAGACATCATCGTATCTTTACTTATCATAATCATCATCATAAACATCATATCATCTTTACTCATCATAGACATCATCATATCTTTACTTATCATAATCATCATCATAAACATCATATCATCTTTACTCATCATAGATATCATCATATCTTTACTTATCATAATCATCATCATAAACATCATAAACACTTATGCAATCATTGCATAGTCATAGTATAGGAGTGTGTTTTACCATACGATGCCCGTACGTCTCTTACGTACCTTAATTCCAAAAGTGGAAAAGTTGAAGAACTTTATCTCCTTGATGTTGTTGGTACCTGGGATGGTTATACACAACCATACAAATCAATATTAGAAGCCAATTATAGTCCCAATACCAAAAATTCAACAAAAAAAACATCATTTGCCACTTTTAAGCTGCTGGCGATCGATCGCTGCATCGAGGCGATCGATCGCGAGCCTTACCGATCGATCGCTTCGATGTAGCGATCGATCGCCTGACCCTTCTGCCTCACGGCGATCGATCGCCTGTAGCATTTTTCGCTACTTGCCTTCGGCGATCGATCGCTGCATTTGTAGCGATCGATCGCCACCTTCTGTGTGCGCGATCCTTCACCATTTTTGAGCATTTTTCAAGTTCTATCATATACCCTTTGTGATGACCAGGGATTATAGGTGTTAATCCCGTAGTGTTAATAATCCCTAAAGTGGTTTTACGTGGCGATTTGGGATTTAATCGAGGTGTTGGGCCTTCTGGGCTCGTTTATTTGGGTAGTTGGGATCGTTGGATCCAGAGGTTGAGATTGTATTCACATTACGGTGTAAAACCTAAGAGTTGGGTTTTTGATGTGTCTCGGAATCTCGGGTGCTATGTGAGCACCGGTAGAGGATTTTGGAGTTAGAGAGAGAGTTTTTGAAAACAGATGATTTTTAAGGAATCATGATGTATTTGTGGGGCTATTAATTTTTCGGGGTATTTTTGCTATAAATACCATTTGAACCCAAGATTTTAAGAGAAAATCATTTCAGCCCCATTTCTTCCCCTCTCTCCCGCGATGCGTGTTCCGCTGCTACAGGACCCCCGCCGTTTCAGGCGCTCCGCCAGCCGCCGTCCGGCCGCCGATCGGCGCGTCCGACCTACCCCCGTCTTCGTCTCGACGAGGCGCTTCTTTCCCCTCTGCCAATTGAAAGTTTCGTCGCGTTTCTCGTTCGGATTTGGCTGGTAAGCGTCGATCCCCAATTTCTAGGGTTCTTCGATTTTCGTTTGATTTTGCTTCCGATTTCGTATGGATAGCCTCCCTTACCCCTTTTGCATCCCTCTCATGTTATTCCCTACTAAATTCGGTGGTTTTGGTTCGAAATTATTTTCGAAAATTGTAGGGTTTGATTTCGATTTTTGGGGGTTTTTGGCAGGGGTATTATTTCGTGCAATTGATCGATTATTGCATGTTTTAAGAGTATTATGATGCTTGATTGAGATTGAATTGAGAAGCTTTGGTTCGAATTTGAAGGATTTTAAGGGTTTGAATTTAAGGGCTTGTTTGGATTCGAAATTATGGGGGTTGAGTTCGAAAATGGGGAGTTTTTGTCAAGGGATGTTGATTCTTGCTTGGTTAGCTTAATTGACATTTTAGATGAATTATGGTATTTTATTGGGTTCGAAATTGTGAGATTAAGGTTCGATTTTTGTAGGGCATTCTTGAACAAATTTCGATTGTCTCATTTATTCCTTCCCTGCATGTACCCTGCCCCGGGTCTTTTAAGAGGATAATTGTCGTGTATTGACAATGTTGTGAGGGATATGGGTGTGCTTGAGCATAGGTTACATGTTCGTAAATAATTGTGAATTATTTATCGTGTTAGCACATCATTCCTCGGGGCATGGAACTCGAGCAAGGCTTGGCTCGGACTTCGGAGATTTAAGGTACGTGCGACGTACGAGCATTACTATATATATGTGAAATGCATAAGGTGTTTTTGATTGCATTGAATGTTTTGCGTATGGTTATACATACATGTTGATATAGCCAAGGAATGACCCAAATCTTGATATCGCCGCTTGTAGCGTGCGTGACACTAGAGTAGGATGACTCTTGCATGATATATGGGGTACTGGGTTTATTTGATTATATTAGGGCATTTGAGATGCCTGGGAATGATCGTAAAATCATGTATTCTTCGTAAGACATTGAGATGTCTAAGTTCGTAGAATCGTGTATTCATTATAAGACATTTGAGATGTCTAGGTTTGTAGACTCATGTATTCATTATAAGACACTTGAGATGTCTAAGTATAATGAAGGATTGGTAAAATAAATGCTAAGGCATTTGAGCTATCTGTGATTGATAGCAAGGTTGTGAAATCAGTATTAGATATTGTGATATCTGTAATTGCATGTTTAATGAATTTGTAATCACTATATGTTGATATTCGAGGATCAGGCATGCGATGTGTAAATCAATGTGTTGATTTACTGATTTATGAGATTTGATGAGTTTGATGTTGTGAGAACAGGGACAGTACACGGAATCCCGGATGAGGATGTTGCCATCCAGGGAGTATCATTTAAATTCATTAGCATTTACCTTTGTTGTAAATTATGAATTTCATTATTATGATTATGGGATTTTGTGTATTGGTATGCTCACCCCGTTGGGGGCTGTCTCTGTTGGGACAGGTGGACAGGTACATCGATGGCTATGGAGCTGAGCTCGAGCTGTTGATTTGAGGTACTCCCAGGATCGTGGTACCAGGGCTTGATGGAGCACGGTATCGTATAGAGTACCTATATATACACCTGAGGATTTATACATATTCATATTCATGATGCTCGCATGTGAGCACGATTATACTTGTATATGGATTGTATATAAAGGCATGAGCCTTTCTCTCTTTCATTTAAGGTTGCATGCAATTAGGTTGAATTGCTAGAATGATATGAGAGTCATTGGTGTATTATGTGGGTGTTGGAACCCACTTTTGTTGACATATGTGTGGTGTCTTCCCTGGCTGGGAATCTACTTGTATTACTGCTTTCTGTTGAGTATTATGTGTTCCCTGGCCGGGAATTTTGTTATGTGTTGTACTCTGTTTTGGGATAGCTCTATTTATGGGGAGACTCTGCCCAAATTTTTGTAAAAGTTTACAATGTGAAAAGTGGCACCAAGGGGTTGGTAAAGGGCAAACATATGAGTCTTTTATTGACAGGCAATGATTAAGTATCATCAGAGCTTCCCGATTGACATTTTATAGAAAGCATGTACCACACATAGTGGTTAATACACTAATCAAGGTTTTAAGGGCTTGGGGTCCTTACACCCTTCAAACCCAAACATTTCAATAACTCAAATATCATCATAACTCACTAAAACCCACATAAAACACTTCAAAAAATCATACCCCAACCACATTCAACACATACACAAAACAAACCCACATAAAAACCCAAATACCATCCCATTTCAAAATAAATCCATACAAAAGCAACAATGAATGATATATGTCCTTGCTAGGCCTCAAATCTTACCAAGAATCACAAGAATTGAGTTTTTGCAAAGACTTCTCTTCCACCTTGAAGCCCAACTCGAAAATGGAAGGAAGAAGGTAGGGTTTGAGAGTGAAATTGGGGATTTAAGAGTGGTGGGGAAAAGTGAGAGAAAGTGGGGGTATAGTGGGGTTGAGGGGTTATAAAGTTTAATTAAAAATTGTACCCCAAAATTAACATGATGTATAAAATACCCCAACATGGTATTTTAAAAGCATTTTACAAAAATGCAAGAAACTTCCACTAAATTCATATCTTCCACATATTCATCAATCGATATAATTAAATCATGCTAACACCTCATTTTCCAACATGTATAACATGCACCCTGAAACGCAACCCCCAGGTCACGCCTACCATGTGACTAAGCGTTTCAACAAGATAATTAATTTCGACACATAAATCAATTATCACCATAATTAATCATATAAACATCATTAATGCCCAAATTGCATATAATTAATTTCAGGGCATCACATTCTTCCTCTGATTCCTTTGTGGAGGTTGAGTCGTCTTCTTCCTCCCTGGTCTCTTCTCGATGGGGAGGAATCATAAACTGCCTCATGACTTCCCCTACAGTTTTGGTAAATGTTCCATGGGTATTCCTCCTGTAGGAAATGCCCGAGAAACATTCTGAGATGATCCTGCATCTCTTGCTCCTTCTTCTGGTTCTGGGTATGAATGCGGGGGGGGGGGGGGGGGGGGGGGGGGGTGGGGGGATGATTTGGTTTATCCCTCCCTGAAGTTTGCCCACTACCTTTACTTCTAGCCATCTCGCCTTGGGTTCTTGCTAAAATCTTCTTACTTCAACGTCTTTGCTCTGATTTCCCACAGATGGCGCCAATGATGTGATCCGTTATTTCTCAATTTATGGTAGAGTTTAATGTTTATGAAAAGTAAAGGAAAGACACCAAAATTTTTACGTGGAAAGCCCTCGAATTGAGAGAAAAACTACGGGACCTAGTCCAATATAATTTTCACTAGCACACTCTTGATTTATTACAGGACCTTTTGACACAATTTGCAATCGCAGAACGACTATGAAAATATTTCAGAAAATGACCGAACAGAAGTAAATATGCTCTCCTCGGAGTTTTTTTTACCTAAAAAATCCAACCTCCTCAATGAGACTACCGGTGGTATTTATAGGGCTGACCCCAGTGGTTAGCTCACAGGAAATCCGGAACACGATCTCCTTTGATCTTTGCTTTATTGGGGCAAAACGTGTCCAGGAAATCCGCGTCCTATTACTGCACGTTTATCTACGCCGGTTGACTTGTTAGTTATCTCCGGGTCTTCCGCTAATCTTTGACCAGGAAACCGATGAGGGTTTAACAGCTGTTCGGTATAACCTTGCTCGGTGTCACCTGTTCGGTGTTGCTCTGTTCGGTATTTCTATGTTCGGCTCTTGATGAGATTTTACCCGAGAAAGTCAATATGTCATATGACATCAGTTAGCAACACAATAAAAGTTTTGTTAACATCAAAATCAAGATTATTCGGGTTTCCAAAACCCAACATTATATTTAAATTTACGGAAGATTTTATACATTCTCGATATTCAATAGCTTTATAATTATAATTGTTTTTTATTCAAGCATTATATTTTTAATTTGCGCCTGTACACGAAGTGTCATTTAAGATTTTCTGTTAAATCCCTCCAAGTAGTACGTGAAATTACACCTTCAACTGCGTGATGAGTACGACTAGTACCTTCTTCCCCATATCATCCCCCTTTCTTCCCTTCAATCGAACTCCTTCTCTTTCTCCCCCTTCTCATCCATTTTATACTCATTCAATTCCCCGCATCAAGGTTCGTATTCTCTCCTTTTTTATACGTCGGAATGTGTTTTCTCGGCAATTGATTGTTGAATTTTAATTGATTTCGAATTGTAGAATGGAGCTTGGGGACGGGAAGTACTGCTTCTCAGAGTAAATTGCGTTTCGGAGAGGAGTAAAGGTGCTGCACCTGCTGAGTCCGAGTCCGAAACGACGTCTCCTGAGCCTTCATCATTTGAATCGTCATCAGGAAATCACGGTGATGATGATACAGGCATTTCAGCATACAAATGGTGTGCGGCGCTCGGAGGCGTTGGATTTTTGGAGACTGCGTATTTGACGTATCTCAAGTTAACCGATTCAGACGCCTTCTGCCCCGTGGGAGAGGGCTCTTGCACCACCATACTCACCAGTGACTACTCCTATGTTTTTGGTATTTTTTTTTTTCTAATCGTAGTTGAAGGAGGGATGTTAAGCAACGAAGTTATGGAATACATAATTTATCGAGAGTTACTAAATTAAATTCATTTTTATGAAATTTTGGACCGACAAAAATATTGTTCCGTGGAACGACTATACCAAACAAATAAGGACCCCTTTGGTTACTTATTTAGGAAGCTGGTTCACCGCTCGAGTAAAATTGCTGTAAAGATTGATAAAAATATGGCATTCACAAGATTTTAGGAGGAAAAAAGAGAGATAGAGAAAGCGGAATAGATTCAGGACTCTAACATGAAAAGGATTACTACCTGCTTCTACGCTTATATTCATAGCTTTAGGTTGAGTTCAATAGTGTTATAGACAGTGAATTACAACTTATTGTTATGTAGATCTTCAGCTACCTTTTTTAACGTGTTACGAGTTTTTGTCCCACTCATGTCGTGGGGATCATTTACCTGGTTCTCAGCTCAACAATTTCCATGTTATGTTTAAAGGGAAAACAATTGCTTTATGTTAGAATATAACCAAGACGAGTACTATTTTTATTCAAAGCACAAGAGTATCTAACTGTCATCCCTTTTTAGGTGTCCCTCTACCATTGTTTGGCATGCTTGCATATGGATTAGTTGCATCCCTCAGCCTACAACTGGGTGCAAAGAATAGAGTATTTGACTCTGGGAAAAGTGATGGTGAAATAATCTTGCTGGGGACATCTACCTCTATGGCAGTTGCTAGCGCGTACTTCTTGTACATTCTTAGCACTAAATTTACTGGAGAATTCTGTTTATATTGTTTGACATCAGCGATACTATCCTTCAGCTTGTTCTTCATCACCCTAAAGGTTTTTCCGTAGATAAAAGATCAGCCTTGTAGTTATAGGTACTTAATGATGTAGCAATGACAGTAAAGCTTTTGTTTAATTTGCAGAATTTTGGGGCACAGGATATTCCAAAAAAGTTGGGTTGGCTTCTATCCATAGCTGTTTTGGTGGTTATTGCCTTGACTGCATCATATAATACTGTCCAACCTGTCTCTTCAAGGTAACACAGTATGTCAGTGATATGGAATAACCGCGAGTAAATACTTTTATTTGATAAATTGATATGTAATTTGTGATAGCATTTGATGCTCCTATCTAGGTAACGAGTTATTCTATTTGGACTACTCATCAACATGCCTTGCCAAGTTCAGTCGACATTCTATCCATAGCTATTTGCAATTTTTAAAATTGTTTGAATTATGCTTCAGAGAAAATTTGATTGATGAGAGCTGGTATGTTTGATAAATATTCAATGAAGCTTCTCAGAGTGTAGCTGAGTTGAATTTTCTTTCTAAATCTAGCAAATAATTGAAATGCAGATATTCTCGATTGCATATTCTTGATGCTGTGATTTGTGCCTGCTTGAATAAAAGACCTTTTGACATTGGGGATTACTTAACAAAAGGCATAATAACCAATAGTTTTTGAAATTGCTATAAATAGTGAATACCAGGTACAAAATATTTTTAGATCGAGTTCAATCCCATGGAAGCGTGACCAACAGAAGATATGTCTTTGGCAAAAAGATGGACAATGTGACTATGAATCATTACATTGACTAAAATATTTAAGAGACCCTTTTGGCTTGTATGAAAAAACTGTTCAAAATGATATAACCTTTTGCAAAAATGATATATCACATGATCTTTGTATCATCTTCCTTTACCTTGTATTTAACACAGCTTGACAGATATGGAACTACCATATTTCGAATCCAAGGTCACAAAAAAGTCAAGTCCTTTGGCCCTTTCACTTGCAAGACATCTACGTTCAATTGGAGCAAAAGTATATGGGGCTTTCTGGTGTTCACATTGTCAGGATCAGAAAGAGGTAATGTCCCTTTTGTTGATGTTAGTGGTTGGTTACTCAACAATATATCCTATTAATTTTGAAGTATTGTTTGCGTAAAGTCTGCTAAAAAATTAAATGAAGAAAAGGATCATAGTTGTGGTAATTTGGTCAGGAAAAATACTTTGGTTATTTACAATAGAAATCATAATCTATTTCATTTTCGCTCATAAATTATTTTGAGATTTGACAGAACACTAATTGGTTAGGATTTGCAAGTTGGATTTTTTTAACTTCTTTGGTTTCCAAGTCATCATCATAATCGAATATAAGAAATCTAAAGTATACTAGAACAATATAAGTTATATAACCCATCTCAACTTGGATATATCTTTAGAAGACTCACTCTCCTGCCCTTTACATTTTTAAAAGGTAGGGCTCCATCAAGTTCTTCTAAGAGTGATTCTTAGAAGGCATTAGAGAGGTTTTAAAGTTTGTTTTCCGCCTTGGACACAATTCAAAATTTCTTCATTTTTGAAACTGTCCATTCACTCTTCTTGCCCTTCCATTTCTTTCTTTAGTGAGTCTTGTGTAAGTTACAGATTCAAACAACTGCATGAACAATTGTACAATAAAAGTTTGGCCAGTTAAAGTTTCTTTTTGTGCTGGTAGGTTATCTAGGAGTTTTTGAAGGAATAAAAGTACTTAGTTGCTCTAGGTTCTTGTTAATCGATCAATAAAGGATATCCTGAAGTTGTAAGACTGAACTACTTCACTGCGCTTTAACTACATGAGCTAGTATTGTCCAAACAAAAAAAAAATCATATGTTCAGCTGTACATTGTTTCCCCAAAAAACAATGTCTCTAAATCTTTGATTTATCTAACCTGAAAATTGATGTCATTATCATAGAGTGACCAATTAGTTGCGAAATATACTAAGAAATATCACACATTGCAACAGAAAACTCATAATGCATGCTCCTTATCACAAACGCAAAGAAATAGAAGCAGATAGCAGGGTGAGCTGGCATATTTGTCCCTATCAAATGAAAATAGATCAATTTATATGAGTAATTTCTCAAATAGATTGAGTTTTGTCCCATAATTTAAAATTGTTTGGTGTATTACATGTAACATAAAGGTTTTAAGTTGACCTTCCAATTAAAAATCATGGGTCTACCCTGCCTGCGTAAAACTATTTTTCTATGATAAATATTTTTACGGGGATGGACGTGGAGTTCTTGCAGAATGTACTCTATTTTTCATTCCAGATACTCTTAGAGAAACAGTGAACATGATATTTTTGAGGTTAATGATATAACATTCTTGAGTTAATGTTGCAGAATGCTGGTGAACTATCATCTTACAGATTGAACTAACTATTTTTCTTTGTGCTTGTATTTGATTTCTATGCCGGCAGATGTTTGGGCGTGAAGCAGCCAAATTGTTGGACTATGTGGAGTGCTTTCCTGATGGTGTAAAGAAAGGAAATAAAATGGATCAGGCCTGTTTAAGTGTTAAAATTGAAGGCTTCCCAACCTGGGTAATCAATGATCAGGTATGCTACCTCTTCAATTGAATATGAAACCATGGTTCCTCTATTTTTTCACGCGCTATTTCACATTCGTAAAAACATATCTATAACTGCTGATGATTGCCCTACCCACCCACTTCATTTGATACGGCTTTCAGTACTTGCTTGTTGGTTCCATTAATCTGTTATATATTGGCAATAAGAGCTATTATTTTTTTCACTTTATCATCTTGGGGTTGCCTTAAGACTGTGCCTTTTTAGTATACTGCACCTTTTGTGATTTCATTCTCTAAAAGACACTATTTCCAGGTTTTGAGTGGAGAAAAGGAGTTCGCGGAGCTTGCTGAACTATCTGGTATGAAGCTCGAAGATTTAAGCCAACCAAACTAGGTCAACCCCCTGAAAAACTAGGCTTTGCTATATCGTTTGGTGGATTAAAGTAACATGCACCTTTTCTTTATGCTTCTACAGTTGTGATATTATGTACTAGACTGACTTGAACAATGTTTTGCAGGTGTTCTTCCTTAAATAATTTTTATGGATATAAAATCTTCATACGAGGGTTTAGCACAAGAGCAGATCGAATGGAAAAGGGCGGAAAGGTGCGCCAATTCCTGAATTACTCTATGAAACATATGTGCGAACTACATTTCTGGTTGCCAAATGGATTATCTTTACAGTGATGGTGCATCATCAAAAATTTGTAAACGGTAGCAGTGACTGATCTGTTATAGTTCATAGGTGAGATTATCATAACTCTTCGGCATCAGGAAGGGTAGAGTGCAGTTCCTTGGATAATAGGATATTGAGCAAGTAATAAAAAGAATTACGAATCATGGAAATACTTTGCTGTGAAGCGATAAGTATCTCTCTTGTAAGTTTTCCTAAGCTCAAGCTTTGTGTAGATTGTTTATTTTCAACCCAGATTTGTCTCTTAAAATACCTGTCTTCACCTCTCTACTCTTTGTTTGTAGTTTCTTACTTTTGGGTAGATAAAAGAATAACCAAACTCGAGTTACCCTGACTTACTCATCCCTTAAAACATTACATTGCATTCTTTACTCAAACCCCAAGTTTAACGACAATTGAGGATTATTTCCCAAGGTTGATCTTATTTTGGGTTATCGTTGTTATTATTATTCAATGGACAGAAAGTGATTGATTATGTGATTAGGTTAACGTTTAAACTGCATAAAGTTCAAACAACAAATTAATATGTTAAGAGGAGCATCTTTAAACCAATTTCTTAATACTTCATCATCTCTCGTTTGCCAGTTAAGTGAATTGCAACAGTTTAGTGAATTGCAACAGTTAAGTGACAAGCTGTTTTGTGAATCCTTTCCATTTGACTTGTAAAACCATTAGAAAGATGAGTCGAGGTAGGCACCTACTTGTCATTAAACGTTGCATTTGCTGCATCCAAAGGACCAAATCCTAAAAAAATGGATAGAGAATATGTGAATCACAGTTTGCTTTACACTGCACATAATATGCCCATATCATTGTCTTCATTTGAATGCATCCACCTACATCTGACCTATTGTATTAGGTGAAAGAATATTATGGTTACTGAATATAGCAAATATATTTACCGAATGTTCGAATAAAAAGGAAGCTAGAGGGGGCACAACAAATTCTAACTCATGTTACGGCCCATGTTTCAATGTCTCTTCTTGTTTCGCACACTTAACGAATGTTTTCAATGGCTAGTAGTGGTTAATCGTTAACACTGGAAAACAAATCTACGCAATCTAACTTCTCAACTCGAATGAATTTTATCAGACCAATTTTATCTCCTTTTTTAGCATGCACACTTTCTCTTCACCAGCATTATCCCTCTTAATGTATTTGTTATGTACCTGAGCATCTGGTGCATCTAGTGTAGGAATAATGAAATTTTGTCTATTAGTATAGTTGTTTGGTTAGTTACTCTAGAAAATCTTAATCATGCATCGAATCTATTGGAATGTGTCCCATGTCTACATACAGTGGGAAATATTAAAGTAGCCATAATAGAGGAGAAGTGCGTCACAGGGCACTATAACAAAACATATATAAATTATGAAAATCGTAATAAACAACGCATACATACACAAACAAAAATGAACATAAACCCCAGACTACTGTGATATGACTTGGGAAGACAGACTGATAACTGGACTGGACTTGAAACCTATATGAAGAGGAATGCATGACATGCTCCTGATTACAAACCAAAGCTAGAAATTTGATAAATAATAGACATCACAAATTCATCATGGATCCCTTTTGTAGCATGCTTCATGGCTAGAGTAAATGAAATTCTAGCAATGAAACCCAATGATGTGATAGAAATTCTAGTTGGAAGGGGGTGGAGATGATATGAATGGAATATAAGGGATCATAGGGAAGCCGGTGGGAATAAAAGACAATGGAGGCAAAAAATTAGGTACACCAGGGATTGATGGAATAGCTGGAATGGTGGGAATTGATGGCATTGGTGGCACACTTGGCTTTGGCAATGCTGAGGGAATAGCAGGGTTCATAGGAACTGATGGCATTGGTGGTAAGGTTGGTTTTGGAAATGCCGCAGGAATAGTTGGGTTGTTAGGAATTGATGGCAATGGTGATGGAATGCTGGGTAACCCTGGAACAGATTGCAACAGATGACGTGAAGCTTCAGATTTCTCGATATTGTCTGCGATGAATGTCATCATTGAGAGAGCCATAAGACAAGTGTAAATGGTTCTGGCCATGATATATTTGTTTCGAGATTGAAATAAATTATGAAAATGTACTGAACTTGGGATTTGTTGCTAGAAGTTTTGGTTTAGATGATGGCAAACAAATGGGATTTTGGGGTTTATATAGATATGGAGTTGAGAGATGTTTTTGGTACTTTTAACTTGTGTTCTTTATGTTGGTGGAGATGAGTTTATTTTGGTTACGACTACGAGAGGTTGTTTGGAAATGTTGACATGTGGATACAATCTTCAAATTTTTGGTCTTAAATCTTCTCGTGAATTTTGAATCAATGATTTTCGATGTGCTTAATCTACGAGTTGTTAAACAACCAATATATATCTGCAAAATTCTGTTTTGTTTTTCATTTATAAATAAATAGAAATAATTTAATATATATTTATATAAATAGAATGTGAAATATGACATAATCGAGAGTGGTTGAAATTGACCATGAAATATTTGTAGTTCATCAGACAAGGAAAAAACCCTCGAAAGTATTGCTGTATTATAGTAATGGACAGACGATACTTTACAAACGCAAACATATAAAATATCATAGGCTTATGCCATATATCAATCGGAATTAAATAATATACTTCATTTTCTGCTATATTTTCTGATACATATATACTGTATATATTTGAGAACAAAGAAATATATATAAAATAGATGGAATAATTACAGTTGTTATACTTCATTTTGTGCATATATCTAATGCATAAATATATATTAATTAATGATTTTTATATAATTTGAGAACCAAGAAATATAGTATAAAATAAAATGATAGTTGTCTTTTATGTGAAGTATTTTTATTACATTTTGATCTTTAATCTGAACAATGACGTATGTACCTCATATAGAATTGTTGTATTATAAATTTACCTCGCCTAATTTGTTAGTGAGGAGGAAAAATTTTAGTTTACTCATCTATGATTTGGCACAAAAATTCATAATATGGGAGATATATATTATTTTTTAAAATAGATGGGGAAATTCGTAATTGTTTAAATTAGACATGTATAACATATACTTTGTGTTACTTTTTTTACTTTTTATTTTTGTCATATGATTTTAAATATTATGGGCCACTCGTGTTAAAAAATCATATACAGTCACCGACATAATCAAATTGCTTTCCGTAAAAATTAAGTTGGTTTTCCTTAAATCAATTTACATTTATTCGATAAATTAATCTTATTCGTGAAAATTAAATGTTTAGTTTAAATTGCATTTTAACAAAATAAGTTTTTAAATTATGCTTTTTACACAATTAAGTTGTATTAATCACATTAAAATAATTTCATAAATAATTGCTTGTTTGACGAATGGTGTAAGAAATACTTTGAATCATTCACTAGTCGAAACACTGGACTAAGCAACCGATTTCTAAAATTTTGGCAGTCTTAATTTTATTTTCGAAATCAAATTTCAAAGCTACGGAAGTAAACCCTTAGATTTATATCATCGTATTGAATTGTGGTTTTCAATCCATGATTTTGTCATTCCTAAAACAAACATCTTATTATGTTTTATGATGTAGCTCAACTAATTTGAGTAATTGTATTTTTAACCTTTAGAATATCATGTGTCACGCTCCAGAACCGGAGCCGATGACACCGACGTTACTTCTAAACTAAAAATTCGAAAGTAACAAGCCTCGTGGTACAAAAACGCATAAAATCAGTTTGTATCATAATAATTCGAAATGTCTTTTACACTTAAACTGACTTAAATTGAACTGATACAAATAATACTAAAACTTCTAATACACATCGGAAGCTTAAAGAAAGTAAACACGACAGGTACAGAACTGAAATTTTGCTACAGCAGCCTTGATTTCACCAGTCAAACACTGTCATCATCTTCAACCTCTTGTAGAGGGAGGTGCTTTGGAAACACTCAGCAAGCGAAGGCCAGTCGAATATCGTAGAAACATACATATATACATATATATTTTCATTATAGAGCAGATAACACATATTCGGAACCTAACAGAATAGATGTATCATATTTCAAAATACACAGAGCTTAAACAGAGATCCATTAACATCAAGAAATTGGAGGTATTAATATGGATTCAAGTGGTGGTTCCCGTGTACGTGTCACTTTGCTCCACAGATTCAAGAGGTGGCCTTGTACACATAACACTTTGCTCATAAACACTTATTTTTTTTGTTGTCTCGGATTTTCAGAAATCTCAAAGCTTACATTTGATTGAATTTTAACACAAACGTATAATTTTAATTCGTAATGAACAATAGTATACAAAAACCCACTTACCGTAATTTTACAAGGAGCACTTACAAGTCGGTACCACTTGGTCAACAATAATTCAACATAGTCTACCAAAAAAACATCAATTTACTTAGGTCCATTCCCTGTCGAAATGATATTACTAACCCTCGTGTGGTTACTGTAGCACGTGCACCTACAGGCCAAAAAAATCGTACACCCACAGGCAAAAAACAAAATCGTGCACCCACATGCCAAAAAAATCATGCAACACACAGACCAAAAAAATCATGCACTCACAGGCTAAAAATCGTGCACCCAAATGCCAAAAAAAAATCGTGCACCCAAAGGTCAAAAAAATCGTGCACTTGCAGGCCGAAAATGGTCGTGCACCCACAGGCCAAACAATCATACACCCACAGGCAAAAACTCATGCACCCACAGGCCAAAAAAATAGTACACCCACATACAATATCCAATTTTAGTGCATACAATGTCCAATCTGTAGTGCAACCAATGCCCAATTTTAGTGTATTAATGTCCAATTTTAGTGTATCAAGTCCAATTTTATTACACCAACATCCAATAGTGCAACCAATGTCCAATTTTAGTGCACCGATGTCCAATTTTATTGCATCCAATGTCCAATTTTAGTGCATCCAATGTCCAATTTTAGTGTATCAGTACATCAATGTCCAATTTTGGTGCGTCCAATATCCAATTTTAGTGCATCCAGAAATCGTACACCAATTTACAAAAAATCGTGCATCAATTTACAAAAAATCGTGCATCAATGTCCAAAAATCGTACACCAATGTACAAAAATCATGCACCAATATACAAAAAATCGTTCATCAATGTCCAATTTTAGTACATCAATGTCCAGTTTAAGGTTGATGCACGCACATGGTTAAAACATCGTGCAGCACATGGTTAAAAAATCGTGCACATGCATCACATGGTTAAAAAATCGTGCACCACAAGCTTAAAAAAATCGTACAACAATGGTTAAAAAATCGTGCACCACAATTACCTGGAAAAACATAGAAATAATTTAAAATTTATACTTTAATACAAACCCATTGGAAAACCAATAGTCTTCATCATTCGGGGGCACTGATTTGCGCTGGGCGGCAGCGCACATGGCGAAGAATTGTTCCCCATGGCCGTGTGCACCGCCCGGACTGAATCAAATCAGCACGCATCGAGATTCGCGGCTGGGTGCGTGACCACACAGGGGAATCACGAACAAATGGTTGTGCATGGAGAAGATGAACAGGCTGCACGGCGCTGTTTGGAGCACGAACAGGGAGTGTGCACCTTCAGTGATGGTGACGCTTGCAAGCAACCATGAAAATCGTTGCAGTTCGTCTTCCAAAGCTTACGCAAGTTTACTGCCATTTCGTCTTCCAAACCAAACGTTGTTGTTGCGAAGTAGGCGAGAGGAGGCAGCTGCTGGTGAAGACGCGATGAACAATGGGCGGCGCTGAGGAGGAAAAAGAGTTTGTTGGTGGCTAGGGTTTGTTGTGGTGCAAAGGTTGATGACGATGAGGTTTTGGGTGGATGGGGTTAGGGTTTCTGAAATTTTTCGGGGGAGGGAAGATGATAAGGAAATGATAAATTTTTAAAATGAGGGATATTTTAGTCTAAAAAAAAGTTGTTGATAGACTTAAGTTCAAAAATTGGATATATATGAATTGTGTTTCTTGAAACAAGTAGCTTTATGTACTGTTGATTTTTTTCATGACTTAGTTAAATTATTGTTTTGTTATTGATACATTTTTTGCAATTTCCTCAAATTATAACCTAATTTTATTTATTTATATGGGGATGAGATGATCTATAATGCAACGATAATAAATTTAAAGATATGGATAACATAACTTTTTCTAACTCTAGTTAATGTAGACTCGAGTCTCGAATCAAGCATTGGATGAAACAATGATGTTGAGTCTTATCCTTCGTACCATACGATTAATCATCGATTAACTATATATTTAATATGTCGAGTTTTATCCTCTATAACTCCAGAATTGTGTTAGTTAATGGTACAAAAATATGAGTTCATTAGACAACACGACTTTGCTTCCAAAATATGTGTACAGGGTAGGACAGACTAAGCCCTCAAATCCAACATAGAATTCATATCAATTTGTTCAGCTTATAAATAATAAATTGTCAAATCTCTATATATAAGCTCGAGCTTTTAGATAAGATGACAATTCAACATAGTATCAGAGCATCTGGCTATCACCAAGTCATGTTGTTCAAAACTCATAAACAACTTCACTCACATTAAATATCCACTTGATGAGCCTAAAAAAAAAAGATGAACAAACCAGCCCACAATTAAATGTGAGTGTTAAAGAATAAATAATAATTATCCAATATCTCTATAAACTCGAGCTTTTAGATGAGACAACAATTCAACAAGAGGAATCGAGAATATCAAGTCATGGCCCTCCGTTGATTGTTTTTAATTGGTTGTATTTTTTTATTTTTTAACAAGTTTCTTTTATGCTTTATTGAAATGTCAAGAAGTTCATATAATTTTCCAATTATCGAATGACAACAAGTCTGCTTTTTTGAGCTGTTGTCATTTTTTGCAGATCGAGTTTGAGTTGATTTAGTTTTTGTAATTCTAGGATTGTCCTCAAGTTTATTGTAAAATGAGTAGCACAGAGAATAGAAATTATAAATGAATTTGCATAATGCACAACAAAGCCGAATTGTATCATGCGGAAGCGTAGTACGGTTATTTAGTAGCTCTGATTGATACTCCTACGCTAGATCACATAAGTCCGATGCACGAGCGGGTGCAGATATGGATACGGATGCGTGAGAGCGTCAATTTTCAAAAAAATTGAGTGCGGGTGCGCCTTAATGCGCCTATTAAAAATTAATAAAAATATAAATATATATACATACACGCTGATGAAATGAAGTTAAACATACATAATATACATCATATTTAATAAACTTACATCATTATTATATTATTTACAAATTTACAATATGAAGTTCTTAACAACTTTGGTGTTTGCAGCTTTACAATTCGTTAAAAGATTAAAACTAGATATTATTGAATGATCTAACATTTGCAGCTTTACAAAATGTTATAGCCAGTGATACAACGTAATTTGAATCTTGTATTTGATTGTTCGTCTAGTAAGGATTCTTCGAAAATTATATTTTAGAAAATGAAAAATGAAAATGAAATTAAGTACAAAGTGTTTTGTAATAGTATGAATTTATTAAAATGACTCACACTATTTCGGAAGACTTATATTATTACCTTATGAAATGACTAATATAAACATTTAAATTAACTCAATAAAACTAAAAGTTTTTTTTTATAAAGTTCATTCTATTAATTTTCATGCAAAAAGCTAAGATATCAAAATTATTATTATTTACTCCGCAAAAATATTACAAAATCACAGATTTATCATACTTTATTTTATCACATGTTTTAATCTTTCATATGTTATTATGTCTTTTGATTATTCATTACATAATAGTGAATATTATCTATCTATTTACCATATAATATAATTTTCTTAACCCGAAATACCTAGAAACCATGAAAAGTCATCTAAATCTAAAATCGGAGATTTTTTTTTATAATCACAAAAAAAAAAAATCGAAGAATTAAGAAGGATTAACAAGACTTAGTAACTTAGTGCGTGACTTAGTAAATCTTAGTGCGCGAATTATGAATTCTTAGTGCGCGAATTATAAATCTTAGTGCGCGAATTAGAAATTCTTAAAGCGCGAACTAGAAATTCTTAAAGCGCGAACTTGAAATTCTTAATTCGCCTTAATGCTGCGCGCACGCGCACCCAGTTCGTCAATTCGCGGCCGGAGCGCCAGTGCGTGGAGGGGGGCATGAGGATTATGTGACTTTAGCTCCTACGATATCTGGATTATGAACAAAATTATACTTGTGGTAACGTGAGTATTAAGAGAACACCAACGAAGCACTCCGGTGTGTGTTAAATGGATGCCCACGAACGAGTCCCTTTTACAAAGAGATCCAACGATATCAAATATGATACTTAAATGTATCAAATTCTATCATATAAACATGTTATTTTGAACCTGTCAAAACCCACATATGCGACTAAGTTCAACAGTAATACATTATGGAAATTATATATTATAGACACTAACATAGATAATTGTACTAAAACCTCCAAACACAAACTCAAGTTGGGATCAATCCTATGTTAGAATATATTTGGTGTGAGTTCTCGTTCCAAGTTTCAATATAGTTTCAGGTCCCTATTAGCTTATAATACTGAAATGTACCCTTTAAATAAAAATTATTGCGCACTATATATCCTCTTCTTCACTTCTGTCAAACTCATTTGCTCACTTATCTTCTCTCTTTATTCCATAATTGACCAGTCCATCCTCTAAAAAGCAAAAAATGGTGCTAATCAACCATCTACATCTATACATGTATGGATTATATCTCAAATTTCCCTTCATATCTTCGTCTTTCCCACTTCTCTCAAGTCAATTTTCTCAACCAGCTCTACTTTTCTTCTATCTTTGTTCCATAATTGATCAGCCCATGTTCCCAATTATCAACTATATTCATCCATACATATAAATGTTTTTGCAAACAATACTTCATTACTGAGACCACCATCGTCGTCTAGCTGCAGTAAGTTTATTTTATTGTATTTTCAAATGTTTGAAAGTAAAACTAAAAAAAAAAAAAATTGGATTTAATTTTTGGATTTATTACATATTATGAATTTAAGCAGAATTTTTTGAGTGATCAATTAGAATTTGATTTATATTTATATTAGTTCCAATTATATTCAATTTAGGGGTTTTGTTTTTTACTTGGGATTATGAAAATTAAGACCAGACTCGTTTTTATCAATATTGTAATTATTCATAAATTCGTACACAAATGTAAAAGTGCCTAGTTATATCGATTTGATATTGTAATAAGCTTACAGCATATTATATATTGAACCGTCTTATACTCTTAATAAAAGTGTTTTGTTTTTTAAGCTAACTATTTCAATTATGATGAACACATTCATATTTGCTTGTATAACATCTGTCACTTATATGCATATCTAAGATGTGTGATATTGGATATCAACACATATATATAATCAAGATGGAGATGGTATTCATATATATCGGTATATTTCTATCCTCTATGTTGCTTTATTCATTTGTATTTCATGTGATTAATTGAGGGGATAATACCCATTTTAGTCCATATAGTCTAGGGGTTTTACAAGTTTGGTCTCTCTTGTTTGTCTCGTAAAAAAATGGTTCCTCATGTTACGATCTTTGACCCGATTTAGTCCCCAAATTAGTGTATCGGAGACAAAATTCACTTCATTTCACTCTCCCTGATATTCCCCCTTACGCCTTAACCTAATTTCACGCTCATTTTTCCTTTCATATGCGACCTCTTCCACTGCACTTGCATGGTTGTACCTAGAGTGAAGTTAGGTTATTGATATACTAAATTGGGGATAAAATATCAGACATGGACCTCTCACATGACCAAAGTTGTGAGTCATTAACATATTAGTAATGGCGAGGATTAAATCGGGTCAAATGTTATAACATCAAAGACCATTCGGTACAAGACAAAAAAAAAAAAAAACCGAACCGGGGAATCTCCTATACTACAGAGACTAAAATGGGTAGCATCCCTTTAATTAAGTATTTTGATATTTTTCCTTGATATTGTATTGTACATTATTAATGGCTTATTTGGTTATTAATTTGCTTTAAGAATAATTTTGGCTTAAAGGTCTTACATATCTACCTATCTAGAATTTAAACAAGAGGTATACGATAGATCGAAAATTGTGATGTATGAACTATTTTTTTAAATCAAATTGTGTATTCAACATATTGTTTACCTTCGGTAGAAAAATGATAAGCTGCAAATAATATTGATTTCATACTAATTGTATGGATGATTGTACTATCGATGGGAAATCATAGTCATGTTGGTTATAGATTTTCTAATGGTATAGTTGTATATCGAGTTAACCCGTTGCTCTTTAAACAACAAAAACAAAACAAGATTGCAGGGAGTCATATACATGAGTAACATGATGAAATCTCCACTCTTACATCGCATTCTTGTCAGCTGAATTGTTATGCTGTCTCTCATTTTGACTACATGTAGTGTTTGCTGAGATGCAGAAAATTATTATATGTGCATCAAATGGAAAAGGTAACTGAAGATGTACCGTTGAGCACGTTAATGTTGTCCACCGCTTTGTGACACCAATTTATCTGCAATTACAAGACATACATAACATTGCTCGTAGGCATCTTTGAATAAGCTTATAGAAGACTTTATCACAACAGTAAAATACAAACCAAGAAAAAACAATAGAATCAGAGGTACCCAAGGGTAGATAAGAGGTTAGCGCGGTTGGTTTTTCTTAGATGAAAGCAATAAAATTTTCATTGTATATTTTCTTAAACATGTAGATTAACCAAATACACTAAGTCACCCCCTCACTTAAATTTATGGGTTCGCATAAGAAAGCATTCATGAAAGTAACCCGTTAATCTACAAACATGGCACATCCTACAACAAAACAATCTCTGGATATCCAAAAGCTGATTTCTCGAGGAAAATTTTCATATCATAATCCAGTGTTTTTAAGAAACAACTTCAAAAGTTTGAAGAAGTTAATCAGTTAACTGAAATAACCAGGGAACAGGATCAAATGGAACGGCAACATAGAGCTCTTAAATCATCAATCACTATAAGCACAGAAGAGGAATGCAGCAATGCATGCGAATTATGCAATTCACGGCGAAAAGACCACACTTCACCACATGAAACACTACCATTTTTGCAATCAACCACAAACTCAAATGCACCTTTATGTTGCCATGATTAACACAAAGTGTAAATATATATGAAAAACACCTAACCAAATTTCTTAGACGACAACTATCACCAATTTTTTCAAGATTCATACACTCCATATGCTGCTGTGACAACTTGTTAACATTAGCATATGTTGTCATTTTTAACCGGTACTACCATCCATCTCCTCCCCTTCGCTAACCCTCACTCCCCTCTCCTAGCCCATCTCACCGAGACGAGAAGTAACAAATAAGTATTGTTTAAGTTTGACAGGTAGATAATTTGCACAACTGAAATAAAACAGTAGTATAATCTTATACTTTGGAGTACATAACTGATTTCATATATTAACTATTGCATGCTAACAAAGAGGCAGCTAAAATTAAGAGTGCAACAAAAAGTCATATTTTATAATTGAACCTCCAGTTCAACTGTAGTAGAGACGGACATTAAAAAATGAACAATTTTGAGCTCATCCTCCTCTCGAATTAGAGCTTGACTTGTATTAGTTAGCACTTGCGACCGAACGAACAAAAAAATTGGCTTCAAAGTTCAAATAATTTCGAAATCAAGCTAAACTTAAGTGTGAAATTTTGAATTCAAATAACTGGTTTATTAAGTTAGTTATGTTCAGTTGCACTTGCACATCAGTTTATAGTTAATATGTCTTACTACCAATCCACTTCATAAAATGGACAAAATTGAGAGAATAAGAAAGGCTGGAAGTATACCGCGCATCAATCCAGCTGATATCATTCGATCCATATTGTCAATCCGCTGTTGGATAGACTTTAAAACTGAATTTAATGATCTGACCCTTTTCCTAACACCAGAAATCCTAGCTGAATGTTGCATAATAAAGGTTGATGGTGCATCTTCCAGTAAATTATCCAGCTCTGGAGAAAATATAAAATAAAAAGTAGTCTAATAAACTGTGTCCAAAAGTTAAACAGGTCACGAATTGTTATACAATTACCACTAACGAGAATAAATATCTCTTTTTTCAAATTTTATAAGCACCAATCGAAGCACTAGATAAATCCAAATTGTCCAGAGTGTTTTCAACAAACGTACAAAATGGAAAAAGTGAAAAAAAAAAAAAAAACTAGTTAATAACCTCCAGTGAGGCGATCGAGAGCAGACGAGAGTTGATCTTGGCTTCTGGAGGTGGCTTCGGCTGTGCAATCGAAACCTGTAATTACAGAAGAAATCAAAAGATTCAAACTATCCGCAACCGAAGAATTTGAGCAACTTGTGGAGGCTGAATTGCCAGGATATTCGCGTTCATCGCCGGGGTTGATGGCGGTCCCGGTCGAATGATCATCTAGGGTTCCATCCGACATTGCTTCCGATTATAATTGGGAAATTAAAAATAAATAAATCGGTCCCCTAGTTCGTAAAAGACTAATATAATCATGGAATACCTTTTTCGCCAAGACTACCTCGCGAAAACCCAAACATGAAATATTTATGTGTTTTTCTGATAAAAAGAAGGGGGTAAATTTTGATATTATATTTTTATTAAAAAATTAGATTTTTATTAAAAAAAACAAGTAAAAATAGAAATTAAGAAGTAAGTTGAGTTGTGATAATTTTATAATAAATTAATTAAAAGCAAGATAGAAATGCTTTAATAAGTAATCCAAAACACTCTAATAATTTTGGACTTTAAATATTTTAATTTAATATTGTTAGTCATTAAATTTTTAAAAATATCGAGAAAAATATATTTTGGTCATTTAACTTTCATTACTCTGCATTATACATCCTTATGATTTCAATTTTAATCATTTATGTTTAATTACTCTGCAATTTTATATAATAGTGGCATTTCATTCTCACGCATGCTCAACAGCAGTGGCATCGTAGCCGATGTTCGCTCAAAGGTGACAACATCCCATTCATTGCTCGCTCAAAAGCGGCACCATATAATTCCCAATGCACATATATACATTTGTAGCAAATACCATCAACCATGCATTTCAATGTTCTTTTATTGCTAATACCATGTATCATGCATTTCCATATACATTCATTGCAATACAGTGTACCAAGCACTCAACAATTGCAATTATATTAAAGGGCTATGCTCGTACGTTATTTCGTAGTTCGAGTCCAACTTTGCCTGAGTCACACGACCCGATGAGTTAAGTGCTACCATGCAAATAACTCCCAATTAAACATAGGCATGCAATCACGTGCCCAAGCACGTTCATCTATCGTCCATCCATGACGATTACCAAAAATAAAAGCCCCGCGGCTAAGCATGCATAATACCCAATATATTCCATTTTATATGTTCAAAAGATAGCCAAACACCTAACCGAGAATTCCGTTTACTTCACTTTGGCTCCAACCAATCCATTTTAAAAGTATAACATTCCCATTGGAATGTAGACATTGCCCCGGAGACGGGCCACTTAAACCTCGATTTCAAAATACTGACAATTTTTCCAAAATTTCAAAAATAAAACCTTACGGGCGGCGATCGATCGCCTCATCTAGCGTGATCGATCGCCCTGTCCAGTGGGCAAAATCTCCTAGACGCGATCGATCGCCACCCCTCACGATCGATCGCCAACATGCTCGCGATCGATCGCCAACATGCTCGCGATCGATCGCCTGCACTGTTCATCGCCATCAAAAATTGAACTGCACGTCGCGATCGATCGCCCCTCCTCGGCGATCAATCGCCACCTGCGATTTTCCGAAAAATTCGAGCTTCCATGGTGTTTTTCACACCCATACTCAAAACCAACACCCCTAACTTCCTCAACACCCCCAATACATCATTTAAACTCAATAAAATCACTAAAATCAACATTTTAGATTTTAACCCAAAACCCCCAAATTCAAAACCAACCCAAAACTCAACCATTTAGCACAAAACCATAATCAAATCGAAGCTAAATGTGAGGAGAAGAAGATTACCAGCATTTCTTCAAGAAATCGAGCTCCCAAGACGATCCCCCATCGATTTGTTCCAAGAGGAGAAGAGGGGAAGGGTTTGGGGTGAGGGGAAAGAGGCGTGAGGGAGAGGAGAGAGGGAGATGATTCCGTATAATGACGGAAAACCGAGTCCACTTGGTATATATAGCACTCAGGCTCCAAAATACCAATACTTCCACAACTACATCATGATTCAATAAAAATCATCTGTTTTCAATAATTATATCTCCAACTCAAATTCCATCACCAACCCCAGTACAAAGTACTCCGGACCGCAGATTCCACAAAAAACCAAATTCCAAGGTTATCACCACGACGAGAATACAATCTCATCCATTGGATCCAACGACTCCAAAAACAGGATTTAAAATCACCGGGAGTCCCAAGACCACAATTAAAACATGATCACCACAGATATAATCCATTAAGGATTATTATCACACCGGGATTAGTACCAATAATTCCCGGGTATCACAGATCGGCCCTCCCCGGCGATCGATCGTGACCTGCGATTTTCCAAGAAATTCGAGCTTCCATGGTGTTTTTGACACCCAAACTCAAAACCAACACCCCCAACTTCCTCAACACCCCCAATACACCATTTAAACTCAATAAAAACACTAAAATCAACATTAGATTTTTAACCAAAACTCCCAAATCTCAAATCCAACCCAAAACTCAACCATTTAGCACAAAACTATAATCAAATCGAAGCTAAAGGTGAGGAGAATAAGATTACCAGCCTTTCTTCAAGAAATCGGGCTCCCAAGACGAGCCCCATCGATTTGTTCCAAGAGGAGAAGAGGGAAGGGTTTGGGGTGAGGGAGAGGAGAGAGGGAAGTGATACCGAGTCTATTTGGTATATGTAACTCCAAAGCTCCAAAATACCGACTCCTCCACAAATACATCATGATTTATTAAATATCATCTGTTTTCAAAAATCATCTCTAACCTCAATTCCTATTACCAGCCACAGTACAAAGTACTTCGGACCCCAGATTCCACCAAAAACCAAATTCCAAGGTTATCACCACGATGAGAATACGATCTCATCCCTTGGATCCAACGACTCCAAAAACAGGATTTAAAATCCCCGTGAGTCACAAAACCGCATTTAATACTCTTCACAATACCCGACATATATGAAGTATTCAAATTAATCTGCGCTCCAAAATCTCGGGGTTTGTACCCCACCACCATCAATATTACATATGTTTGGTGAACCCTCGACACATACCCATGTTTCATCACATCAGCACCTGCCAACAGAGCCTGTGCAGTCCATTTTGCCTTCTTATTTGTATTGTTCTTCAACTCGGTAGCCAACACTGCACCTCTCTATGTCTCCAGCTTATGCCTCCAGTCCACTCCCGAATACTTAGGATCAAACACGTTCAATGCATTAACGGTCAAAAACGGCCTCTGGTTTTCATATCCATCACACTATTCACTTCACACCTGGAGACAAGACACATATCATCATCCAATTTTCACCTCTTGTACCTATAGGCAACAGATGCCACCTCTTCTCCATCATTGGCAAATGGGTTAGGCTCCTCAAAAGTAACCTTGTTCCCATTCCTAATCAAAACCTATTGCGATACAAAGTAACCTTATTCCCATTCCTACTCTTCACCAGTTTAAAAGAATGGACAAGTTAAGAAATGATTCAAAACTGTATGGCATCATTTGCTGTCGTGTGGGTAACCACATGGTTCATCGTCAGTCCAATCTCCGCCACAAAATAACCCAGCCTCACCGATTTCTCCACAACTCCACCTCCACAAAACACGAAATCATAAATCTCATAGTCTAGTGGCTGCTTAAAACCCTGCCCCGAAATTATCAATGGCTTTAAACCTTTTATAGAAATTCCACCACGGGAATGCCTGGTAGATGATCGAATCACACTCTCTTAAAGACAAATTCTCGACGAGCCACTGTACCAACCGCCGACATCAGCCACAGGTGGTGGAATAATTTTGTTGTAGTCGTCTTACTACAAGCCTCACTCTGGAGAAAAGGATATACTGAAGATGGAAAGAACTTCATTTGATTGGGATACAATTGATCAGTGATTGATTCAAGCGCAGCCACTGCAGAACCGGTTCGGAACGACTGTGTTTCCTGCGCCTTCTGGGTTACAGAGGCAGCCTAGAGGGAGTAGCTTTGGTGGGAGCTTGATTTCTGGCGAGTATTATGTGCCCTCTCTGTCGAACCCCGAGATAACTTTCGGAAGCTTGAATTATGGCGGCGGCGATTTGAGGGTGAAGGTACCGGAGGTATCTGGTGCAGGTTGTGGAGGTTCGTCATCTTCGAAGAGCTAGGCACAGCATGTTGGGTTTCCGTACCCCGGCGCCAGATCCAAACGCAGCGGAAAATAAACAGTAAACAGATCTGACCCGGGGACGGACGATCACGCCTGATTCATGTATTATTATGCAAACATCAATATAAATGCACGAAAAAAGAATTACCGATGAACAGCGAAATCAATCTGCGGCGGTGATCCTCGAGTCCAATCAACCTGACCAGATCTACAAGCACGACACCAGTGCTAGTGTGATGACGACTTATGAGAGTATTGAATGGAAGATTATAACCCTAGAGTGAACCTTATATTTATAATGTTCATGAGACAGCTAAGTGGGCTAGGGCTCATAAAGCCCATCGGGCCAACGTTTGGCTTGCTGGGTATTTTATGCTAACAATCTCCCACTTGCCCAAAAGCCAACACAAAACAATAAAATCATAATCCAAGTAAGTCAATCCAATTGAATAACTTGATGTACAACCATTGTACATAATTATGAAACATAAATATATCAAATGATTTAATTTTAGAACTTTCTATAGATGAAACACTTTCAAATATAGAAACTCCACTAGAATGAGGAGCTTTCAAAAAATTAAATTCATTTATACCAAATCACTCAATTTGAGCACTTAACCTTTAAGTCTCAATTCTCATCGATAGATCGGCGGCCGGTTGATTGTGACCCAGTGAGGCTCAAGTGTATCATAGCAGTAGGATCACAACCTTTGTGATTTTAGAAGTCAAACAACTTCTTGGGCTTACCCTAAATGCCCCATTGTCAATTAAACTCCTTTAATAGACAATGACGGGAATATAATTCCAGCAACAACCTACCGATCGTGGGTAGCGCCTAGCATCTGCGCTTCACAAAGACCTAGATACAAATGACTAGCAACGTACGAGAACCTGTCAGCCATAGTTAGCGTGCAGTACATTCCTTTCACTCAATATGTCCCGATTGAATCAAGGGCATTGGTTGATCGAGACCCTTTATGATTTCAATAACTATGCATTTGTTTCACGTTATATGATTCATTGTGTGCGTATATGAAAAACTCTTTTTTCACAAGCACTACCCACTCTGGCCAGAGATTCCTTGAATCATATACAGAAAAACACATAGGGCATCCTGGTTCATCAAGACCAGTGGTGAATCCCCAACGACAATCATAGGTCTCTGACATCATCACTGCATACCCAAAATAACAACTTTATGACCCACATGTGATCAGTCATTAAATCAAAGTACATAGTTATCTATCAAGACCTCAATGACGCCTCGGGTCATGAGGAGTAATGGTGCACAACTATGACTAGAAATTCTATACTCGACAAGTGGTAACCACTTATAGAATCCCGAGTAGGGTCGTTCAGTGAACTCATTCCTAATGAGCACCTATTCAAGTGTGCTGACTTCTCCAAGCCAACGCCGATGAAACGCGGCGCACTACAATAGACACATCATGAATACCAGTCTCTAACGAGCATATATCGATATCCCATTCTCGAAGGCTCATCGACCAGGAACATTTAGAAATCGCAGTCGAGAATGTATTTCATGGTCACCATCATATGCGTAACCACATTCTGTGGACTATAGCAATCTCAAGGACTTCATCAATGCATCATGATACATGGGTAAATAGATGAAGAATGCCACATTTATTAATAATCAAACAAAGATCTGTCACAATATGATTATAAATACAATCAATCAACTATTGATTCAAATGATATCATTTATGACTATAATAATTTCCTAAAGCCAACTACCCATGTTCCTCAAGCCCATCTTCTCAAGATGTCTCTCGAACACCAGTCGTGGTAAAGGCTTCGTCAGTGGATCTGCCACATTGTCTGTTGAAGCAACTCTCTCGATAAGGATGTCGCCTCTACCAGCTATCTCTCGAATTAGGTGGTATTTTCTCAGTATATGTTTGGATTTTTGATGAGATCTTGGCTCTTTTGCTTGTGCAATAGCTCCATTGTTGTCACAGTACACAGAGACTGGGTCAACTGCACTGGAAATTACACCCAACTCTTGGATGAAATTTCTCATCCAAACTGCCTCTTTAGCTGCATCTGATGCTGCAATGTATTCAGCTTCAGTGGTGGAATCCGCTGTGGTGTCTTGCTTGGAACTCTTCCAAGAGACAGCACCACCATTAAGCCTAAATACAAATCCGGACATCGATTTAGAGTCATCTACGTCTGACTGAAAACTAGCATCAACGTAGCCTTCAAGTTTCAGCTCTCCACTTTCGGATCCAAAAACCATGAATATATCCTGAGTTCTTCGTAAGTACTTAAGGATTGTTTTCACAGCTTTCCAGTGACCTTCACCGGGATCTGCCTGATATCTGCTCGTTACACTAAGAGCATATGCCACATCAGGCCTAGTACATATCATAGCATACATTATGCTTCCAACAGCCGAAGCATATGCTATTGATGCCATCTTTTCTCTCTCTTCATCAGTCTTTGGGCTCATTGACCTCGAGAGATGAACACCATGACATGTTGGAAGATATCCCCTTTTTGACTGTTCCATGCTAAACCTTTTTAGCACAGTATTTATGTACATAGATTGAGAGAGCCCCAGCATCCTCTTAGATCTATCCCTATAGATCCTTATGCCAAGCACATAGGATGCTTCTCCCAAATCTTTCATAGAGAACTTAGCAGATAACCATGCTTTAGTCGATTTCATCAATCCTATATCATTCCCAATGAGTAGGATATCATCGACATAAAGCACTACAAATGTAACCGCACTCCCACTAACCTTCTTGTAAACGCATGCTTCTTCCGGATTTTTAACAAAACCAAACTCTTTGATAGTGTTATCAAAACGGATATTCCAACTTCGGGACGCCTGCTTTAGCCCATAAATGGACCTCTGGAGTTTGCAAACCTTTTGCTCACTCCCAATGGATGTGAAGCCTTCTGGCTGCTTCATATAAATTTCTTCATCAATGTCACCATTGAGAAAAGCAGTCTTCACATCCATTTGCCATATCTCATAGTCATAATATGCAGATATTGCTAATAAAATCCGTATAGACTTCAGCATCACTACTGGTGAAAAAGTTTCCTCATAGTCAACTCCTTGCCTTTGAGTATAACCTTTTGCAACCAAACGTGCCTTATAGGTAATCACCTTTCCATCCACCCCAAGCTTTCGCTTATAGATCCATTTGCAACCTATGGGAACAATTCCCACAGGAGGATCCACTAAGGTCCATACCTTATTGGAGTACATGGAGTCCATTTCAGATTTCATGGCATCTTGCCAATGTCCCGAATCAATATCTGACATCGCCTCCTTGAAAGTCCAAGGATCATATCCATGGTCTATATCTTGACTACTTTCAAGGAGTAGATTCATTCTATCAGGAGCTCTTGAAACCCTTTCAGATCTCCTTGGTGCGTGTACTTCTGGTTCAATTGATGGTTCAGAAATTTTACTTGCTTCCATTGGGGTAGACATTTGTGGTTCTTGAACTACTTCAAGATTCATATCCTTCCCATCTATATTCTTCAGAAACTCATTTTCTAAGAATGTAGCATTTCTGGAAACAAACACTTTTTGTTCCCGTAGGTTATAAAAATAATAACCTCTAGTTTCTTTAGGATATCCCACAAAATAACACAATATAGATCTCATATCCAATTTGTCATCCACCATCTGCTTCACATAAGCAGCGCAACCCCAAACCTTTAAATAATTATAATTTGGTGACTTCCCACTCCATATCTCATATGGGGTAGAAGTAACAGCTTTTGAAGGAGCTCTGTTTAACAAATGACATGCAGTTTCAAGCGCATAGCCCCAAAACGACATTGGAAGTCCAGTGCAACTCATCATCGATCGAACCATATCCAATAAAGTCCGATTCCTTCGCTCAGCAACACCATTAAGTTGTGGTGTTCCGGGCGGTGTCCACTGAGAGAGAATCCCATTCTCTTTAAGATAATCTATGAACTCGGTACTCAAGTATTCACCACCCCGATCAGATCGAAGTGCTTTAATACTTGTACCTAGTTGTTTCTCCACTTCATGTCTGAATTCTCTGAACTTTTCAAAAGCTTCAGACTTGTATCTTATGAGATACACATACCCATATCGCGAATAATCATCGATAAATGTAATGAAGTAAGAATATCCTCCTCGTGCGTTAACACTTAACGGCCCACAAACATCTGAATGGATCAAATCCAATAGATTTTTGGCTCGCTCAGAATGACCACCAAAAGGTCTTTTGGTCATTTTTCCTTTGAGACAGGAGTTGCAAGTGGTAAGTGCATCCAAGTCTGATGAATCAAACAATTCTTCACTCATCAATTTACTCATCCTTCCCTTAGAAATATGACCTAGTCTAGCATGCCAAATATTTGCAGGAGATAGATTATCAGCCTTACGTTTTCCCATTTGTTGAAAGCAAACCGGTGTATCAGCTAGTTTTAAATCATACAGATCATTTAACAAAGTGCCAGAACCAATAATAGAACCATTCTTTAAAATATGACAAATCCCATTTGAAATATTAAAAGAAAAACCTTCTCTATCCAAAACAGGAATAGAAATAATGTTCTTAATCAAGTCTGGAACAAATAAACAATCGTTTAAAACTAAATCAAAACCAGAATCTAGAGCTAAATTAACTTTTCCAATAGATGTGGCTGCAACCCTTGCACCATTTACAAGCCTCAAAAAGATCTCATCATTTTGTAGCTTGCTGCTTCTTGTCATGACCTGCATATTATTACACAGATGTGATCCACAACCGGTATCCAATACCCAAGAAGCTGAACTAATGGAAACATTAACTTCAACAAAGAATATACCTGGTCCAGAACGCTTCTGATCCTGATATTCCTTGCAGTTTCTCCTCCAATGCCCATGTTTGCCGCAATGGAAGCATTTTTGTTCTTCATTAATTGACGCAGTCGGCCCCTTAGTCTTTTTCTTTTGTGGTGCAGGCTGAGAACGCTTCCCAGTATCCTTCCTCTTCTTAGGCCAAGAACTCTTCTTGGATTTAGAAGAAGAATTAATCAACAGAACAGGCTTTTCCTCTTTCATAGCAGCCTCAGCAGTAGTCAACATATTGACAAGCTCTGCAAGTGTGCACTCCATTTTGTGCATGTTGAAGTTCACCACAAATTGTTTGAATGAGTCTGGTAGAGACTGAAGGATCACATCCAACGCCAATTCGTTCTCCAAGATCGTATCTAAGCTAGCAAGTTTCTCAATAAGACCTATCATCTTCAATCCATGAGCTTGGACTGAAGACCCTTCCCTCATATGGGCACGGAATAGGTCTCTGACAACACTGTAACGTAGAGAACGAGTATGCTCACCATACAACTCTTGCAGGTGAGTATGAATCTCGGCGGCATGGTTCATATGTTCATGCTGTCTCTGAAGTTCATTCGACATTGATGCCATCATATAGCATCGCGTTTTGAGATCGTCATCCTTCCATTTCTGGACAGTCTCAATCTCATCAGGAGTCGAACCCTCAGGAACCTTTCCAGGGGGTAGCTTTGTAAGCACATACGTCAATTTTTCAGAATCCAGAACAATTTTCAAATTTCTTAGCCAATCATTGTAGTTTTGCCCAGTTAATTTGTTTGTATCGAGAATAGATGCAATCGGATTCTTGGCCATTTTAATACTGAAAAATAAACAGAAAATATAAGCAAATCGTTTGATTATTAATTAATTCAAAAACATGGACTTTGTTATTGAATGCTCCCACTAAATTTTTCGAATTCATCACCCTCATGACAAATGAACGGAAAATCATATTTTCTTAGTGGGCTTGGAGTCCAACTAGCTCATGAAAACCCCGGACGTGGGCCCACCGGCTTTATGATACTAAAGGTAGATCACAATTGCATCATATGCAATCCCCAAGATATTTGTCTCGCGATTGGCATAACCCTACGTGGGCAGGACAATTATGCCTTCTCACGTCAAACTAACCCATCCCACGGATGGCAATGTCACGCCCAAAAGACCCCACGTGGGTGAGTAATCTAAAAGGTTAACATAACCGCACCCTTAATTAAGTGGCAGTTAAACACACAGCTTTCTCATGCCAAATGCCCCCCACGTGGGTGAGTAAGGCAATATGACACAAGTAGCGTCTCATGGCTTAACTGTTGATGGAAGACAGGAAGCGACAAACCCTTTTGAGCTCCCCTTATCAGTTTGATATTAAATTTTTGAATCATATTCAAAAGAGGGATTTAATTTATTTTAAAATCTCATCAAGTGCTTGATTGTTTGTTTGCCGGATTCATGCAACTATGTTTTAATAAAACATAGAAACAAAAATTATCATACATCGCATGCATAATAAAATAAATAAATATGGACGATTGCGGCCTTTTCCTAATTGATCCACGTGAGCCATACGTGGATCACAAGTCTGTCTAAGGTTATGCAGGTATGTAATGCAATCCTATTACATTTTTGCTTCCATTATACATGTCTTGATTCTTGATGCTCCATCTTCAATCTCGATCTCCCACTAATTCTAAAGTTTTTACATTTAAATCGTGCAAACAAGAGAATAGGGATACAAAACCGGGGTGGGATACATCAGAAAATAGAGAGAGCAGGCTCGCAGGCCCGAAAACCAAAATCACAAAAATAATGAAATAATAAAAAACCTAAGCATTCACCTAAACACATTGGTCAAGGCCCGTAATCATCCATCATTCAATCACAACATATGTAATTAAACTAAACAATTACATCATATGTAATTTGTACTAATTACATCACATGTAATTAGAGCACAATAATTAATTTATTCTATCGTTTCCCACTAATCGCATCATTAGTTGAAAATAAAATTAAAAATTAAATAAAACAATTTTATTTAATTTCTAATTAATTAAACTTCAACTAATTGATAAAATCTATATTTTACCTTTCAAATCATAAGGTTAATTGAAAATAAATTAAATGGAACATTTCCATCTAATTTGCAATTAATATGTAAAATCTCTATTTTACACTTAATAAATTAAAAATCATATTTTTAATTAATTAAGTTTATGATTTATTCTTCAAAAACAATATCCGGATAAAAACATCTAAAATGACTCAAAATAATTTATGGACTCCAAACAATTTGGATCCAAAATTAGAAAATCAATTTCAACCCAAAATACCCAATTTTCGGATTTAATAAAAATAATTTTTTTTTTTTTTTTTAATTGAAATCGAAAATTAGGGTTATGGCACTGTTCATCTCCATCCCCACCATGACAGGCGCGGCGGCTAGGGTTTCAGAAACCCTAGCTCGCGCCGCCGCCTTCATCTCGCGCCGCTGTCTTCATCTCGCCGATCTGGAGCCGCGCACATCGAGTTCTCTACAAGATAAAGCAACTCGGCGCGGAGAAACGAGAACAAATCGGACGCGAATGGTTTCTGGGAAAATAAAAATTACAGTGGCTTCTCGCGACCCCTTTTGCGCGATAAATCACTGAACGTGACGAACAGTGAAGCGCAGTCATTCGTAGGCGACGCACGGTGGTGGAGAACACTTCTCCGCCGCGTGTGCCGCCGCGCGAGCTGCCGGAAAATCGATAACAAAAACGATGAACAGTGTACGTTTTTTTTTTTTTTTTGGACAGATTGATTTCAAAAGAAAAAAAAAACGATCAGCATATTGGGAACGATCTAATAAAAAAAAATTAATTATCACATACATGAATCAAAACGCAACCTGGCTCTGATACCACTGTTGGGTTTCCGTACCCCGGCGCCAGATCCAAACGCAGCGGAAAATAAACAGTAAACAGATCTGACCCGGGGACGGACGATCGCCCCTGATTCATGTATTATTATGCAAACATCAATATAAATGCACGAAAAAAGAATTACCGATGAACAGCGAAATCAATCTGCGGCGGTGATCCTCGAGTCCAATCAACCTGACCAGATCTACAAGCACGACACCAGTGCTAGTGTGATGACGACTTATGAGAGTATTGAATGGAAGATTATAACCCTAGAGTGAACCTTATATTTATAATGTTCATGAGACAGCTAAGTGGGCTAGGGCTCATAAAGCCCATCGGGCCAACGTTTGGCTTGCTGGGTATTTTATGCTAACACAGCAGACGAAGGAGAGTTACCAATTGCAACGGGTTCTAGCTTCTCTCCTCAGAAGTTACCTGTGCCGATGACCCTAATTTCTTTGTTGCCATGTATGAACAGTATGATACATATTTTCAAAATTTTCAGGATACGACACGGTCGTGACACGTTTATATATATATATATATATATTATATTATAAATATTAAAATTCACATTTTTTTAAATTATAAGATCATGTAAAATCAAAAAAATATTATTACAAAATTCAAGAAGCATATAAATAAATGCATGTTATTGAAATCATCATAGTATCACTCATACTAATACCTACATTTAATTTAATTAATATAAAGTTTAACAAACATATCCAAATGAAAAATAACACCAAAAATATTCTTACCAAATTCAAAAATAATATATATAAATATATGTCATCGAAATCATCATAACATTATTCATATTAACAACAAATATATATTACTTCAATTAACATAAACTTTAACTAACACGTCTAAATTTCATTTTAGCCAAAATATTTTTAAATTGTACAATTAACACCCAAAAATGTCCTTTATGTGTCGGACACGCCCATCGACCGTGGCCAACATGGGTGTCCGATTTTGAGGGGAGTGTACGCCACGGGTGTCCGATTTGATTTTTTTAATAAAATTGAGGACACACCACGTGGCGTGGGTGTCCAAGAAGTGTCTGACATTGCACCGAGTGATTTTTAAGAGTACCCATGTATCATAGTTGGAGACTAATGTAGTAATTACTTCGAACAAGGGTAAAGTGGGATTTTCTCCAAATTTCTTTGGCAGCAACAATTGGGACAATTGGAAATATTGCCCTCATCCATTTTGTTCTTAGATTTTTGACCTTCTAACTATTTTAGTTTGGAAAATAACCTCATTTACAATTCTAATTTAATTATGACCAAACTAGCCTCATGCATGTGATGATTTTCCCAATTACACTAATTACTCAAAATCCTAATTTCCCCTCCCCTGTCAAAATAAGAAGAAAAGGATAGAGATGCACAAGATAAACAGCCGTGCATCTGAGACACAGAGAATAGAATGAAAGAATGAAATCAACACCTAGAACATTCTTTGGAATCTTTGCATTTTAGAGGGAAAGTTTGTTAGGGGTTGTGCATGCATTGTGTGAACATTGCACATGTGAATTAGTAGTTTTTAGCTTTCTGTTTTCATATATATAGTTGATAGGCATTCTAGTTTGTAATTAAGTTTTTCATCATTTATTCATTCAGTGGAAATCATCACAAACTCTTCTCTGTTCTTCATTCATAAGCACAGAAAGTTTCCATCTTCGTCTTCTTCTTTTTACGTGTTCTTCATTATCATTCATCTATCAATCAAAAACACTTCAATGGAGATACGTTTAATATATTTAACATGGTATCAGAGCTGATCAAGTAACAATAACTTGATCCTACTAAGATCCTTCTTTGTTCTTCGCCATTTCTACGCCATGGCTGAAGAAACACCATCACCATCACTCTTGTCTGGAATACACACATATCCCACACCCACTGAAGACCCTAGCCAACCCTTCTATCTTCATCCTAGTGATACCACAAACACTATCATCATTTCCCCTCCACTTTCAGGTCCCAATTACGTTACCTAGCATCGGGCTTTCACTCTTGCCATTTCCATTAAAAACAAGCTGGTTTTTCTCGATGGCACCATTGCTACTCCAGTAATAGATAGTCCTTTATTTGTCCCTTGGCTGAGATGTAATAACCTCATTCTTTCCTGGATCTTGAACTCTGTCACCAGAGAAATTGCTTCAAACATCCTGTATATCAATTCCGCTAAGGAAGTCTGGGATAAATTACGTACTCGTTTTTCCCAACCAGATAATGTATGTATCTATCAACTCCAGCAACAACTGAGTTGTTTGAATCAAGGCGCCATGTCTGTCAGTGACTACTTTACGAGTCTTACTGCCAAGTGGGAAGAATTACGCAATTATCGCCCTCTTCCTTGCTGTACCTATGGGCATTGCACCTGCCATGCCCTTCGCACTGTTGGAGACATACAGACATCAGATCATGTATTTAAATTCCTCATGGGATTGAATGACTCTTATGAAGGAATCAAGGGGCAAATCTTGCTGCTGACTCCAACACCTACATTAGACCAGACCTTTGCCATGGTCTTACAGGAGGAACGACAACGTCAAGTCAAGGCTGTCCTCACACCTACGATGGAGTCATCTACCCTGGCTGCCATCCATAATTCTAAACCCAATGAGATCCGATGTGATAATTGTGGTAAACCATGGCATACTCGTGAGACTTGCTATCGACTCATCGGCTTCCCTGCAAATTTCAAGTTCACCAAATCCAGGAATACTCCAACTGGTAATCATCGCTCTAAACCTCGAACATTTGCTAATAATGTTGTTTTGCCAGAACCTCAACCAGCACTGGAAAATGCTTCTGTTTCCCTCACTCAAGACCAACTTCAGAGGATCATGGCACTTCTCAATACTGTTGATGCTCAGCAGCCTCGTCCCACCAATCCTCCGCCCTTCCCAGAATCCTCATCGCTCATACATCATCACTCCAATATGGCAGGTATAAAATCTTTTACTTACACTACACTTTTGCCACATTCCACTTTTCATCTTCATTCATGGATCATTGATACGGGAGCCACCGATCACATGGTCTGTTCACCAGATTTGTTTTCCTCTAAAATCTGTCTTTACAACACATTCGTGCACTTGCCCAATGGCACCAAAACTCCAGCAACTCATAAAGGCACAGTTCAGTTATCTGAACATCTCACTCTCACTGATGCACTATGTGTGCCTTCTTTTAAATTCAATCTTCTCTCCGTAAGTAACTCACCAAGGATCCTTCTATTTCACTTACTTTTCTCAATGATCTTGGCTATATACAGGCCCAATCTTCTAGGATGACGATTGGACTAGCTAAATCTCACCATGGGCTCTACCACTTACTCTCCACTCCTAAGGCTCAAGCCAGTAGTCTTCCCTCAGTACAGCCACACTCTCTGCCTCAAGCCCTTCAAGCTGTGACTCAAGACTCTACTCTATGGCATTTAAGATTAGGCCATCTTTCAAAACAAAGAATGCAGTTACTTAGATCATATAATGCTGATATCCCTTGTAACGAACTCCATGGTTATTGCGATATATGTCAACGTGCCAAACAACGAAAAATTTCTTTTTCCCCCAGTAACAGCGTCTCATATTGTCTCTTTGATTTAATTCACTGTGATATTTGGGGTCTTTACTCACAACCATCCATTAATGGCCATCAATACTTTCTCACCATTGTTGACGATCACAGTAGAATGACATGGGTGTACTTAATGAAATTTAAATCTGAGACCCGATCAATTCTACAAAATTTTGTGCACCTAATACGAACTCAATTCAACTCCCAACTCAAACAAATTCGTACTGATAATGGGCTTGAATTCCATATGCCTACCTTTTATAATTCTAACGGGATTACTCACCAAAAGTCTTGTATTTACACTCCACAACAAAATGGTATTGTGGACGTAAACACCAACATCTTCTCAATGTTGCTAGGGCACTTTTATTCCAAGCTTCTTTACCATTGCAGTTTTGGGGGGATGCGATTTTAACGGCCACATACTTAATCAATCGAATCCCAACACCTCTCCTTCAAAACAAAACTCCTCATGAAATATTGCTTGGTTCGATACCTTCATACTCACATCTACGTGTCTTTGGTTCTTTATGCTACATCTCCACTCTTCAACACCAAAGAACCAAGTTCCACCATCGAGCACAAAAATGCATTTTCATTGGATATCCAGTTGGTTTTAAAGGATAAAAAGTTTTTAACTTAGACACTCAAAGTGTCCATGTTTCCAGGGACGTCATTTTCTTCGAACAAGTGTTTCCTTTGATCATTCTAAAGTCTCCACAGATACTTCAAATTCCCCTTTGATTTCCCTTCCTCCTGCAATACCAGACTTCAATATTCCTCCTACTCACCTCAATCCCATGCCATTTTCTCCGCCCACAAATCCTTCATCATCACCCCCCGCTCGAATCATCATCCTCTCCTCTCCAGAGTCCATGGACGACAATAGCTCTGTTTCAATCCATTCACTGGTACTCCCCACCTACGTCGCACCACTCGCATTCGAAATCCTCCATCCTATCTTCAGCAGTATCATTGTAATTTGACCAATGCCAACTTATCTACCCATCTTCCCACTTCCCATCCGTTACATTCCTATCTGTCATATACACATCTCTCCCCTGCTCATTCCTCCTATGCCATCACATTATAAGATCCTTCAACTCACACTCATTAATTGTTCAACTCACACTCAGCCATGTACCAAATACCATATGATTAATCACACTACATAAATTACATATATTTTACAATTTTTTTATCACTCATATTAATCATCAACATCTTTTTATCATCCATGTATCATGTACCAAATAACACCAATGTGTCTAGACAATAATACCGATGCTGACTGGGCCGATATATAATCCAAAATTTTGAGGTATATACCGATGCTGACTGGGCCGGAACAGTTTATGATAGAAGATTCACTTCAGGATATTTTACCTTTATAAGTGGAAACTTAGTTACATGGAGGAGCAAGAATTGCCAAATCAAGTGCAGAAGCTGAGTATGAAGGAAAAGCCTTAGGAATTTTTAAAACACTCTGGTTGAAATTTCATAATGGTTTTATACATTCATTGATTTTTTATTCATTTATTTTGTTGATAGCATACAGTGTATAAATAAGCTTGAATCCCCAATCAGAATTCTAAAAATCTTCCTACACAATCTCTAGATTTATACAAACTTTTATTAAGGAAATAATATCAATGTATATCTTTTACTATCAGTTGATAATCTCAACACCCCCTCAAGTTGGTGCATATGTATTACACATGGCCACCTTGTCTAAGAACTTTGAAAATATCCGATTGGATACCACATTGATAAGGATATCACCAAACTGATCTTCTGACCGAATCTTTGACAACTCCATAATTTTTTCATCCAGTTTTTCTTAATGAAGAACCTATCAACCTCAACATGTTTTATACGGTCATGTTAAACTTGATTATGAGTTATATCACATGCAACTTTATTGTCACAGTATAGCTGAATTGGTTGTTTTTGGCAATAGCCTATGTCTTGTAAGAGAAATTTCAACCATAGTGTTTCAAAAATTCATAAGGCTATTCGTCCATACTCGGCTTCTGCACTTGATTTGCCAACAACACTCTGTTTTTTGCTCCTTCCCACTTACAAAGGTAAAATATCCCGAAGTTGATCTTCTATCATCAACTGCTCCGGCCAGCCATCATCGTTATATACCTCGATGTTTTACTTGTTTGTGTTTTTAGAGAACATGATTTCTTTGCTAGGAGTAGATTTTAGATACCTTAAAATGCGCATCACTGCATTCATATGTTGTTCACCTGGATTATGCATGAACTGACTAACAATACCTAGCGTGTAAGTGAGATATGATCTTGTGTGAGTTAGTACATTAGTCTTCCAATGAGTTTTTGATATCTCCCCTTGTCTACCGGTGTTGACTTGTCTCAAAACATAACTTCAGACCATCTTCTATTGGAGTGTCAGGTGGTTGGTAGGCTGACATATATTTGCCATTTAAAATATTAACTAAATGCAGAATATATCGGGCATCACATTTATGTACATTAAGGGCAATGCACTGATCATTTGTTCTTGCTGGCTATATACTGAAACAGTTATGTGCGTTGTTCTTCAGCACCTAAAACTATATTTTTTTTTATGAGTGTGAGCTCAAACTTGAGAAAAAATGTAGTTATAGTAGTGACTTTGTTACATGATGAAATTGACCATACTTTGCATCTGAACTTGAGTCCTTCAAATTTCTGGACATGTATGTGAATATCATTTGTTGAGTTAGCATGTCAATGATGAGGAATATCATTGAATACATTGAGTCATGATCTGGGGGATTGCATATATTGATAATTGTTGTGAACTCGATGATTTGTCTTAAGCATCTTAGAGTTATCCTAGAACCTACTAGATGACACTTTGTGGCAAAAAAATTACTTATAAACTTGACTTGGAGATGATCTAGGTGATCTTTGTAACAATTGAGTCTTTCAACCTCACCTAGTTTACATCATTCCTTAGTGTCCCTTTGAGCCTTATTGAAAAAGACCGATGTATGATTTGTATACAATGAGCCCACATTCGACATCTGTTCATAAACTCATTATTCTACCTTTTTATGAGCCTAAATTGAATTTTTATTCATACCTTAAAGGAGAATAATGAATCTCATTAGATGCATACAAATTATTATATTTTTACGAGCTTAAAGAAAAATGCTATGAAAGAGATGAAAGAAAAGAATAGGAAGTGCTTCACGAAAATGGCACAAAAGAAAGAAAAAATGAGACCCAAGTGGGTCAAGGCTGAAAAAGAAGAAGAGAACAAACTCGTATTGTGCGAAAATTGTTTTCATACTCTTTTCTTTATGTTAATCCTATTTTTTCTTGTAGCCGACACCAAGGCCTAACATAAAAAGCTTTTAAAGACCTTTTGATACAAGTCTAGGGAGTAAACTATATTAGTGGAGAAGTTGTTTGAAAGTAGGTCTATGGGATGCTCGACGATAATCTTGAATTTGATTTGATTAGCTATATTTGATCTAAGAGATCTGCAAGATGCTTGAGATTGACAATAGCACACACATGTTACGATTTTACGATGTGTTGCTTAGCTTAGGAGAAAACACATATTGTTTGATTTTTGGATGGATTCTTGTTTTTGTGTAAGTGAGGTTTCTGAGCTATACAATTGAGTTACGAATTGATTCAGATGAAGTATTGAAATGAACTCTACATTTTGATTCTCACTCTTGCTCGAGAACGATCAAGAGATAAGTTTGGAGATGTTGATAAGTGCGATTTTTGCACAAATATTTCTAGGATTTTATATGTTTTTATGTTGATTCATGGACGATATTATGTTTTTTGGTGTTGTTTTTGTATGTTTCATGAATGAAGGACGAAGTGTAGATGTAAATGAGATAAAAACAATGAACAAAAACTCAATCGAGCTAACAGGTTGAAGAATGGACAAGAATCTCGAGCATGGATGAAAATTGAGCCACCAAGCGATCTGAAGGAAAGACACCGATCGATCAGTGGCGTGACGACATTGAAGAACAATTTGTATAGTTTTACCAATTGATCGGTAGAATGTCTACTGACAGATTGGTAAGGAGTTTATGCGAGAAGAAAATTTTGGAAGCCACTTCCCTCCACCACTATAAAAGCAATACTTTGGACGACAAAAAGGGCCTTTTGCCTGATTGTTAACCTAGATATCAACCTCCCCATCATATTCAAGCCACCAAGCAAGGAACGATAAGATAGATGGAAGGCAAACAACGCACATAGTCAACTCCATGTGTTTATTAGTATTTATGGACTTTTGCTTATTTGATTTCTAGTTTTTTATGTTTGTTATGATTGAAAACTTCGTTGAACAATTTTTTTAAATATGATTTAGGCTAATTATGTTTTATCAAGACGAGGGATCCTAAGTTTGAACCATTTATTTAATTATTAGTTTTGTTTGATTCCATATATTCTTTGTGCATAATTTATGTTCTTCATGCTTTTATGGATTGATCAACCATTGAATTGATTTTAGTTATTATAATTGAGATCGAGAGATGATATTATAATATAATCTAGTAAATTGTGCCGTTGATTTCAGATTGAGATCGATAGATGAGATCAAAGACATGAGTGATAGTCATAGATACACAATCGAAAGCTAGTAGTTTTCATAGAACTTAATGCTATAGTGATTGTTTAATAAGTACACAAGAATGATTTATTGCACATTAATATTAGGTTAATATTGATCGACGGAGTATACTGATTAAAATTGGAGAACTCGTCACCCTAGAATTGTATGGATAATCAATCGATGCTAATAAGAGGATTTTAGGGGATTACATAGGTGAATCGAAGGTGTTGATAAATTTTATCTACTGAAGTTACTCGTCTACGCTTGTTTCTTGGGAATTTGATTCCTTTGTTTAGTTTTTCTTATTTTAATTATTCTACAATCATTCAATATTCGTAGGTTAAATATAATATAATTGATTTTATTTGGTATTTACTAGTTAGTCATTGGTTCAACAATCCCGTTCTTACCATCATATTAAAACTTGACACCGTATACTTGTGGTTAATTTGTACTAACTGATTTATATCGTGCACCGTTTAATATTTATTTGTTAAAAAAAATCGTGATTAACATCTCTCATTTCTACTAGATTGGTGAATCCGAGTTCCTCTTGGTACTCGAAAATTATACATATATTGATTTTCGCGCACATGTTTTGGTAGTGGAGATTTATGGAAACTACTGTTTGTAGGGTTATATGATTTAAGTTATAGGAAATTGATGTCGGCGTTGGTTGCATAAACTGCTGGATTATGGGTTATATACATCTTCCACGCTCTTGTTTCCGAATCAAAGATCTGAAAATTGTACTCATCAAACTTAGTGTGGATGTACATTATTATTAATTAAATTAATAGTTCTGTAAAGAGAATCACTTATATATTATTTTTAATTTATTTTGTGAAGGTATTGCTATCGTATATATATATTTGGAAATAATAAATTTTGTGGGGTTGTTTTGGAATATATATGAAATTTGTGATTCTTACTAACTTATTGTGTAGATGAAATAGTCTTTGGGGAATAATCAATTTCTTTTCCTTTTTGATATAATCATAATTTAATTAATATACATCGGAGAGTCTTGAATCTGAGATTTGTCAGTTCGTCAAAGCGAATAGTGTCACTTAAACTAAGATATCTGAGCATGAATAATCAATTTCTATATGATTGTTTTGTAAAATAAATTTTGGTATGCTCAAATAAAGGTAAAATATTTTGTGACTTTTGTTTTTGTTTTTAAAAATAATTCCGATATTTGTTATTAACAAAATATATCATAAAATGGGAGGATTAAATTTTAATTAGATAGTTTAGTTGTAAGGCCAAGGTTGAGTTAAACTGAGTAACGAATATTGAGTTCGAAATTAATTGGGTTTTATATGGATTTGTTTTAATAATTCAAAAAAAAAAATGTTGATGTTCGAATAAAATTCAAATCTGATTAAATCAAAATATAATCGAGCAGCTTGCAAATTGAATTACGACAAGATACAGCACTAAAATCAAATTCAGCTATTTTTAAATTATTAAATTAATAAACATATTACTCAGTTTTCTTACGTTTGGTCCATACTGTCAACACTTGCTTGGGAAAAGCAATTAAATCTTGGAGTTGGTAAAATGGAGTGATAGTAATTACAAAAAGTGAATTTGAACGTCATTGATTTATTTGAGAACTGAAAGGTTGGATGTATTAATAGCAATGTGATCAGTTCCAATGTGTTGATGCATTCGATTCCGTGAATTCTGCTAAATACAAAACAAAAGGAAAGTTAACTGAAATTATTATCATTAACTCGCCCTTTGGATTCTCAATTGCACATCTTATAAATTCTTCCTTCAGAATCGGCTCGATCAACAAACATACATACTTACAAACATGGCAGGCGGGTCCCTTCGTAATGTTTTCAAGAACAAGACAACAAATGACAGTGTGCAGGATCTTTCTTTGATCCCAGTTTCAAATGAAGAATACAATCCAATCCCTGTCCTATCTCCCCCAATCATTTCTTCTTACAACGATCGAATTCGGCCTCTCCTCGATGCTATTGACACGCTACGCCACTTGAAAATCATGCAACAAGGAATCCAACTGCCGACAATTGTGGTGGTTGGCGACCAATCTTCTGGCAAGTCAAGTGTACTGGAGTCCCTTGCAGGCATCAGTCTCCCGAGAGGGCAAGGAATTTGTACAAGGGTTCCGCTTATAATGAGGCTGGAGAATCATCTCAATCCTCAACCCGAGATTTTATTGGAGTTTGATGGAAGAGTGGTTCCCACTGATGAAGAACACATTTCTGATGCTATAACTGCTGCCACGGACGAGATTGCTGGGCATGGGAAAGGGATTTCTAACACTCCATTGACATTGATAGTCAAGAAGAACGGGGTTCCGGATCTGACGATGGTTGATCTGCCTGGGATTACTCGTGTGCCCGTTCATGGTCAACCCGAAGACATTTATGAACAGATTTCAAAAATAATTATGGAGTTCATTACACCAGAGGAGAGTGTAATCTTGAATGTATTGTCCGCTAGTGTTGACTTCACGACCTGTGAGTCCATCAGAATGTCACAGAAAGTAGACAAGAATGGGGAGAGGACTCTTGCTGTTGTCACCAAAGCCGACAAAGCCCCGGAAGGCTTGCTGGAGAAGGTAACTGCTGACGATGTCAGCATAGGCCTCGGTTATGTTTGCGTGAGGAACCGTATTGGGGATGAGTCCTACGATGAAGCACGAGCCGAAGAAGCCAAACTTTTCGAGACACACCCGCTTCTTTCCCATATAAGAAAGGCCATGGTTGGAATCCCAGTCTTGGCGCAAAAACTGGTTCAAATTCAGGCATCCATCATTGTGAAATGCTTGCCAGATATTGTTCGGAAGATCAACGATAAGCTCTCCACCAACACGGAGGAAATGAATAAGTTGCCTAAAAATCTGGGTTCTCTTGCTGAAGCCACGACTGCCTTCATTCATGTCCTTGGCTGTGTGAAAGAATCGCTACGGAAGATTTTAATAAGAGGTGAATTTGACGAATATCCTGATGTATTGGAGTTTCATTGTACCGCCCGACTTGCTGAAATGTTGAACCAGTACTCCGAACAACTGCAATCCAACTGTAAAGAAAATGATCCTAAATACAATTTTTTGCGAGATGAGATTAAGGTATTGGAGGAAACCAAAGCTATTGGTCTTCCAAATTTCCTTCCTAGAGCTGCATTCCTGACGCAACTCCAGAAAAAGGTAATGGGAATATACTCTACACCCTTTGAATTTGTTGACAAGATCTGGAACTATATCGAAAATATTGTGGTCAGAATCTTGATGCACCATTCTGATAATTACCCCCAACTGTTGTCATCTATAAGAAGAGCAGCCCAAAATGTTGTTGCAAAGAAGAAGAAAGAATCCATTGACTGGGTAACCGGTATAGTCGACATGGAGAAGCTCACCGACTATACCTGTAATCCAGGGTATATCACTACATGGAATCAGCTAATGTCACATCAAGAGAAGCTGATACAAATCGTGAGAGATCACTCGAAGTCCTCAGAAATGCAAATTGATGGGTATGGAGAGGTGGATGTTACTCACCTGCGAAGCAATGTGGATATAGTGCAAGAGGCATTCGACTTGAAAATGCGGATGACGGCATACTGGAAGATCGTTTTAAGGAGAATGGTTGATTGTATGGCTCTGCATTTATTGTTTAGCCTACAAAATCTTGTGAACAAGGATATGGAAACAGAGATCATTCATGAGATAATGGGGCCACAAGGAAATGGTCTGAGGAGAATGCTGGAAGAGTCGCCCGTGGTGGCGGAGAAGCGTTCGAGGTTGAAGAACAGCATCAAGTTGCTCAAGGACTCGAAGGATGTTGTTGCAAATCTCATGGATCGAATCTCTTATAATTGTGATTAGTCTTTGTGAAAATCGTGCACAGTTTGCTAATCTTAAGTTTGTTTTTGTCTGTTCTTTTACTTTGATCTTATTACATGCAATGTAGTAGTAGTCCATTGGGAATTGGTTAACCTTGATGGTAAACATCCATTGAAAGTTGAAGTTTTCTCTGTTATACTGCAACTAGTTTTTCTTGCACCGCACAAGGCGATGAATGAACGCGAATGAACCGGCACTTCTATTCGATATGGTAGCAAATGCAAAAGATTGTTCGAACCTTTTTTTTTTGTTAAGAGGCACATGATAGTCTTATGGATGGTAGAGCTTTAAGCTTACCTAGCTTATGGTTGAGTGTTTCCAAAACAGATAGAAGACATATCCTGTTTTCAAAGGTTAATAAAAAAACAATATCCACAATCACCTATGTGCAACAACGAACCTCAGAAAAGCACACAATAACTGCAAAAGAATACATTAACTGAGAAAAAAATTAAAATACGATTGATATACCAAACTAAAGAGCTAATCTACAATTTATAAAAACTTCTATTTTGATAAAGACACTCGAAAATTACATTTCCTGTTTGTCAAGAATTAATCATGTTGAAAGGAAGATAACAAAAAAACAATGGGTTTCACAATGACAAATAATCAAACAACACAGTTTTTTTACAAATAATGCACGAACCTTGTCTTTTCAAACAACAAAAGAAATTATCAACACTCCCTAAGGAATACTCCAACCAAAACGAATAACCCAATCTGGAAAACCAAAACTTTCAAAACAACCAAGACAAATATCAATACCAGTATTTAGAAGATTTCTGAACTCAAGCACTTATCAGAGACAGGACATTTTATGAAAACAATGTCGATATTTAGAAGAATTCTGAACTCGCAAATATGTAATATCAAGTAATTATTTTCTGCAATCACAGTTGCAATATGCAATAACCGTTCCATCTATGTGAATGAAATAACAACTAATAATTAGAAAACATTGGAGAGACACATGACAAACTTCTTGAGAAATTTGTTCATCAAACAGTATGGACATTTTTATGGGAATTTTATGTTGTTATCCATCTTAATTGCAAGAAAAAGATAACATAAATTAAAAACTTAAGTTTTAATAAAGATTTCCCTATCAACAAATAAGTATCATGTTAATCAAGTAACATCTATAATCTTATTATGGAGCTTTAGACTTTGCCATACCTCCCCACGAACAGGAGTCAACCAAAAATGAGGATAATTCTTAGCGCCTTTGGGTGAAGCAATATCTTTAGCTTCAGAACCATACTCTGATGTAAATGTATCACTCCCTTTTACCTGAAGCACTAATTGACAAACTTAAGGTATTCAATACCACAAAAGAGAAGATTCTCTATCCAACAAAGTGATAAAAGCAGTCCAATCATGCCTGTACGTAACGACATTTAATATAAACAACTTTTCCCTCGTTGTTTAGGATTTTAACAACCTGCCTGTCACTTGGTGCTTCACCATTAAGCACCATCCTTACCACCACGAAACAAAGTTATTACAAGAAATAAACATCAGCACACATAGTCGAACACATATATACACATTTAGATAAATAATAAAACATCAATCGAAATGTCTAGGAATTTTCAGAACCTCGGACCTTCAATAAAGATGGATTATTACATGGCCCTTTAACAGAGGTGTTAGGATCGATTTCGGGGGTGGGTTTCCATTCCACACCCGAGTTCAACCAACTTGAGCTTCAATAGCTCGTGTTCTTGAAATAATTGCACCGAGAGATTATATCAAGTTCGGTTACAAAACCGAGCGGAAGACACTCGACATAACCCGCTCTAAAACCGATTACTCATTTGAAAGACATTTTAAAGATATGCAAGAAAGTATGTAAAAGCAGTAAGGTAAATAACATAAGCATTTGTTTCTGGAAGTTCGAAGCACAACGCTTCTACATCTCCCCTTCTTCCATCTCATGGAAGGATACACTAGAAGACTTTGATTTATACAACTCTTTGTACAAACCCGGTCCAGTTGGGCATTCCCCATCCAACTAGAACTCCTAGCAACTCAACTATGTATGTTCTTTAATGTCTCACATACAAAGACCTCTCAATCGGTTGTGATGAATCATCAACCGTTACAAGGGTATTCACTCTTCTATTTAGCTCACAAATACAATGAATAGAGTGAATACAAAGGCACAAATGATTCCATAATGAATCTGATACAACAAGGTAAGAGGTGCCAAAGGTTTGAGGAGTGCTCTTCATTTATCAGCTTTTGTCTTTGAAGTTCCTCAATTGAATCCCAAGTGGGTTTGCTTTGGAAGGCTTGGATTGATCTTCAATCAGCTGTTATTGAGCTTCCAAATCATGTATATATAGCCCCAAGTAATGACATATACGTTAGATACAAGAATATAACCGTTGGGACAATTTTGGTAAGCTTTCAAACATTGCAGCAGTCATATTCTGCTTCTGGGGTATTTTTGGAAGTCAGCTGGTCTGGTCATGTGACATCCCGAAATGATTAATTGCTAATTGGTGCATTAATTGTATTTATATGATTAATTATGGTAGTAATTAATTATGTGATGGAATTTATTTACCTTATGGAAATGCATGGTCATGTGGATAGGGTGACCCGGGGTTGTATTTCAGGGTGCATGTGGTGCATGTTGGGTAAATATTATTGGAAACATGATTTATTTGCCCTTGGTAGCAATTGATTAGAAATCATGTGTTTAATTGATATTTGGTGCATTATGAGTGAATGCTTTGAAAAATATCATGTTGGGGTGTTTTATACACCATGGAATTACTTTGGTATGCTTTTAATTAATTAAAACCAACACCCTTTTATACCCAACCCCACCTCATCCCCTCTCACTCTTACTTTACCAAAATCACCACCCAAACCCTTTCCCCTTTTCCATTTTCGAGTTGGAGCAAAAAGGTGGAGAGAAAACCTTCCAAAAGTCTTGATTTGTGAAGTTTATTGGGTGATTTGAGGTCCCCAAGAGGTATGGATGTCTCACTATCATTTTTATTGTGTTTGGTTTAGTTTTGGAAGGGTTTTGAATGATTTTGAAATGGGTTTGTGTTGGGTTGTTGTGGTTTTGGTTAAGGGTTAGATTTATACTTGTTTTGAAGTATATTTTGGTGGTTTATGTTGTTTTGGATGTTGTTGATTTGTTGGGTTAAGTGTTGGTATGGGTTGGAAGGTTTTTGGAAGCAAAAATGGTGAAAAATCGCATGTCTGCGCGAGGCGATCGATCGCCTGAAACGAGGCGACCGATCGCCAAGAGGCAGTAGACTTTTTGCGTGTTAGGCGATCGATCGCCTAAAATGAGGCGACCGATCGCCGAGAGGCAGTAGGTTTTTTCAAAGGAATGGCGATCGATCGCCATGTTTGGGGCGACCGATCGCCGCAGTGCAAATTTTGAGGCGACCGATCGCCTGAGGGAAGCGATCGATCGCCGCTAGTGGATTTTTGGAAAATGGTTTATTTTGTCAAATTTTTGGTATTTGGCTATTATTTGGCTTCTAATATGGGGTTGTGTGATTGTGTAGAACCATCCCAGGTAGCAACACAACCGAGGAACTGAAGCCATATCAAATCCACTTTTGGAAAGGTACGTAGTGGACGTACGGGCACCCCAACGGTACATGTATCTTATATACTTATTGTTTATGCATTGTAGATGCAAGTATATATGTGGTATTGCATAGTGGATGCAAATACATGTTATGCATGATGTTTATAGATGCATATGATTATTGGTGCACATCCCATGAGTCGTGGTCATCCCTTGATGATTTTAATGCTTGCAGCTATTTGGTTTGGTTCCGCCAAATGTGAAGCGAGGGGTGGGAGCGCCGCATGTCACATTTGAGCGTGGTTATCATATAGGACGAGGAAAGGGTATTTGCCGCTCAATGAGAGGCGAGGGGTGGGAGTCCCGCAGTCCTTTGAAGCGAGGTTATCCTATGCCGTCTATATGTAAATAAGCGAGGGGCATTAAAATACATTGTGATGAACAGACTAGGGATTGGGGATCAGTATTGGTTATTGATGAGCTGGTTTATGTCATGACATGTTTAGACCATTAAAATAATCTATTGATTATACTCATGAGTTATGGTACAGGGACAACCAAACGGGAAGCGTTTGAAATGCATGGGGAAAACAGGAAGTGTTTTATTGTGATTATGCATTTACGCTTTATCTTCATATTGTGTTGAATATGAATGATTATTATTGCTCATGTTTGGGGGTTGTCATTGTAGGTACCTTTTTGGCATGATAGAAGAGCTTGAACGGGTTGAGGTGGTGAGCTTGAGGAGCATTCTTTTGAGGCAGAAAGGACAGGATTATTTTGGATAGTATCTACTCTAGGAGTAGTATAAAACTATAATGAAAAACATTCATTGATCCTTTTGGTAGTTCTCATTTTTGGCCTGTAATGCTTAAGCTCATAGACTCAACATGTTCTTTTACACTCTGATCATTTATTTTAGCTCTATTATGCCTTAGTTCCGCATTTAAGGATTAGGGTCCTTACAGGTCAGCTGGTATGGTAAGCTGGTATGGTCAGCTGGCCTGAGGTCTGCTGGTTCAGCATCAGCTGGCCTGAGGTCTGCTGGTTCAACATCAGCTGGTCTGGGGTTTGCTGGTACTGTATCAGCTGGCCTGGGGTCAGCTGGTATAGCATCAGCTGGCCAAGGTCTGCTGGTACAACATCCGCTGGCCTGGGGTCTGCTGGTACAGCATCAGCTGGCATGGGGTCTGCTGGTACAGCATTAGCAGGCCTGGGGTCTGTTGGTACAGCATCAGCTGGCCAAGGTCTGCTGGTATCCTGCTGCCCAACATCTGCTGTTCTGTTCTCTTGGTTATATCTCTTGATTCGTTGATTTCTGGGCAAAGTGATCTTCATGAAAGTTGTAGCCCTTTCTCTTAACTTTCCATGGAATCAAGAATCGCTCGATTTCGAGTTTGTATGAGAGAGTTATGCTCGAAATACGAGGCAATGGTCCTGCTTTATGTTTGCTGGATGCAGCAGCACATGGCGTGACTTGCAGAAGCTTTTTGGCCATCTTAACATCCGGTTCAGTCTTTTACTTCCAAAGATGCTTGTAGATCTTCTTAGCTTTCCAACCCATACTGAATCATCTCGTTTCGATAAGCGAGCTGAGAGTTATGCCCGATATACCACAGCTGCTACAATTTGTTCAATACCCATTTATTGTAAATACCAATGCATTTCAATACCCATTTATTGCAATTACCATATACCATGCATTTCACAGTTGTAACATTGTAACAGGCTATGCTCGTACGTTATACGTACCTTATAATTCCGTAGTTCGAGTCCGACCTCGCCTGAGTCCCACAACCCGATGAATTATGTGCTAACACATAGATAACTCACAATTATTCACAAGCATGCAATCACGTGCCCAATCACGTTCACAACTCCAAATTATATCGCCATCCATGACGATTAACCATTTTAAAAGACCCCCGGGCGAAGCATGCATCAAAACCTCAACACGAAATTAAACCCCAAAAATAAGCACTGGCGATCGATCGCATCATCCCAGGCGATCGATCGCCTCGCAAAATGGCATGGGCGATCGATCGCCTCATTTCCAGGCGATCGGTCGCCTCTCAGTGATTTTGGCTACTGCCTCATGGCGATCGATCACTTCCTTTGAGGCGGTCGATCGCCTCACTGTTCATCTTCCTGAAATTTTCAACAACGTCGCGGCGATCGATCGCCCCGCCCTAGGGATCGATCGCCTCGACCTGCAACAGCCAAAAATAGCGTTTTTCTTGCAAAATCTTCCCCAACAACAATCCTCACACCCCATACAACATAAACCCTTAACAATGGGCTATAAATCAACCCCAAAAATACAACACCCAAAAATCTTTAAAACCCATTTTCGTTAAACCCAACACAAATCCTGCCCAAACACCACAATACCACTATCAAATCGAAGAAAAATGCGAGGGGATGAATAATACCTTATTATCTTCGTGAAATTCGGCTCCCAAGTCGAGCAACCATCGATTTTCCATCAAGGGAGAAAAGAGGGGAAACATGGGGGAAAGGAGGCGTAGGAGAGGGGAGAGAGGGAGGAGATTCCGTGTAATGACGGAACACCGAGTCTATTTGGTATATATAGCTCCAAAGCTCCAAAATACCAACTCCTCCACAAATACATCATGATTCATTAAATATCATCTATTTTCAATAATTATCTCTCCAACTCAAGTTCCATTATCAGTCCCAGTACAAAGTACTCCGGACCCCTGATCCCACCAAAAACCAAATTCCAAGGTTATCGCCACGATGAGAATACAATCTCATCCCTTGGACCCAACGACTCCAAAAACCGGGTTTAAAATCCCCGAGAGTCCCGAAACTGCAATTAGTTCATAATTGCCACAATTAAAATCCTTTAAGGATTATTATTACACCGGGGTTAACACCATAAATCCCCGGGCATCACAATTATCCCCCACTAATAAAATTTCATCCTCGAAATTTGCACGGCGTACTTCATGTATTGCCGAGACCACACAATCCAAACGGATCTACATCGCCGAATCATGAACATATCATGAACGACATTCCAACCACGAGGACACCGAGCCCGCACCAAAATCCGGAGTGGAGTAAACCTCCCAAACCGTCATAAACTCAAAGAAAGACGCCAGCATTCCCCGATGCTAACCATCACAAAGCAGTCAGGCAACCATAACTACTAACCAAATGAATCTTTCGTGATTCCAAAATAGATATCGCCCCAATGATATCTCCAAGTCCTAGTCACCGATGTTAAACATACATCGTTACCAAAGTGACCATTAGTACACGAAAGTGTACCTGAATTACATCCGGTTCCCAATTTCCAAATCCGTCTCCAACAAGGTAGTAGTTGCACCACATTGCTTCACGGATCGGACAACTCACGGTCACCAATAGACACAAAACACATCTCCAACGACGTCTACATCCGCGTGTTCCAAGAAATCACATCTTGGTCCCAAACACACTATCTAGACTCCACAAAGCCTCAAGTTCTCAAAACGGCATGCAAGAACAATCAATTGCATTCCCGCCACACGTGTCAACCACGACACCTAACAAATCCGAATCCTGGCCATCCCTCGTTTACCCTAGGATTCAACAATCCTAAAACAGTGAGGCTATCGAATTAACCAGAAATGAATTTCCATGGCCTAAATACGACAATCCCTCCTCAGGGGAAGTCAACCAACCCTCACGATCATTCATCAGAATACATCGTGCCATCGAGATTACCAATCTCAAAGTTCCACAATCTCTCACCGGAGATTCGTCAACCAAGCACACTAATCCGATACTCAACAAGTACTGAAACACGGGCATTCGTATCAATATACATGCCCAAGTACCAACACAACGCATACTCAATGCAATAGAATCGGGTATCTCCAATCATACCCAAAGTCCTAAAACCAACTGTCAATCCCCAGCTATTCTCACCTCGCAGATAATAATGATTGAGAGACCAAAAGCTAATGGTGTGATTCCAACATCAACACCACACAAACCGACTCATTGAATCTCCCAAAGATTCCCAATCGGTAGGTATATCAATACCGCCTTCCTCGCAAGGAAAATGTCATGAACCCATGACCCTCCAACCTCGAACCACCGTTCGAAAAACTGGATATATTTATACCAAAATATATCTCGGAACCAAAATATGCAACTGGTTCAGAATAGTGCATCGAAGCCACTATTACAAAATCGAAACCCGTATACGCCATGTATACTCATCCTAACAATGCTCTAGTACTAATACCATAGTACTACACAATCTCGAGCATTTCCTCGGAGACGTCTCCTCGAACGTCTCACCAAAAGGTAAGTAATCCATTACTCGGTCCAACACTATTAATGCCCATGGCTGATTTACAATCAACCCACGACCGATACCAGCTGTCTCCATGATAGTACAATCCACATCTCTCCAAGAGATAAAATCAATATAGTAGCGTTACCCCACTAACTATATCCCACAATTCCAATTGTGACTCCCGTTGCATTCCACATGCAAAGATGCTCAACCAGAGCTAATAACGACTTGTTGACACTCACGTTGATACCCCCAACAAAACTGAGTTGTCCCAGCACAAGTCCCTCGAAACATTTGACGTATAAACGTCCCCGTGAGGCATTCCCTGCCACCATCATCATACCACAAGGAGACTACAAGAGTCTACCAAAACCCTCATCGTATCACCATACGATTCACCAAACTCGAATCCAACGAGCAGTATATGGCTACAACAAGTACACTATATCACTGCAACAATAACTGGCAAGCAATCCGCTGCCCCTCCATAGGTTTATACCAACCTATCAACGTAACATACGTTCCATCCCGGTATGCCATACCGTACAAACTATTAGAGTTGTGGGTCATCACCCAATATATCTCTAAAACACCAAAGCATAATGGACATCCCGGTGTCCTTGCTCAACTCCCAAGCAATCCTAACCATTAGGATTTATTCCACACCCTCAGGGTGGGTGTGACCCTATCTAACACACATCGCAATGACAGGCGAGTAGTTTCCTCAATGACTACTCTTACCACCAATCATCTGGCCTTAGCCATCCCAGCGAGTAGACCCAAAGGTACCACTACTCGTAAAACATCTACCTCTAATGCATGATGCGGTACACTCACTGGTACAATGCATCCAAAAATTCATCGAGCAAACCTGCTCGGCGTAACGGTCTCGTCAACTAGTGACCCAGACACTACCATGTGCTCACCCTTGGCATCAAACCATACGACTAAATACATATACATAATGTATTATTCATCAAAACAATGCTACGCGTCTACATAGACATCCACTATATTATCGTCATCCCGTGATGATACCTGTAAGCATATGACATTAAAAGTGACATCGTCAACTCGTGACGGTTGATAGGGTTGATTATTACGCGTTTTTATGCTATGATTTGTATATGTTTTCGTGTTGATTCTTGAATTATTTTACGTCTTATGGTATATATTTCTATATTTCAGGAATCAATGTTGAAATTCATAAAAGGGGAAGAAATCAAGCTAAAATGATGAAAAAATGAATAAAGTTGAAGAAAAGAGGAAAAAACCAGAATCCAAGACACATGTTGCTCCTTTCTCCTCAAATTACTATATGTTTGAGCCATGTTTTGGAAATGTGGTCCATATACAAATTGTAGAACTTTGAGTTATCTTCGCGTGGACAGCTGATTCATCGAATTCGGAGTTTGTATGAGAAAGTTACGGCCAAAATACGAAACTCGCCAGAAGCTGAAAAAGGCGAAGAAACTTACTGTGAAGGGCGATCGATCGAGAAAGGATTTCGATCGATCGAGAAATGCTGAAAACTGAGCGAAATTCTTACTGGAAGGCTCGATCGATCGGCCACTTTTTCGGATCGATCGGGACGAGCAGTTTTGAGAAAAAAAACTTCCTTGTAGAGTTTGTATGCAAAAGGGAAGTCCATAATTCTTTCCCCTATACATATGGACGAGATTTACAACCCAAAATCAGATTTTAAACCTAGGGAATAGCCTCCACACACCCATTCACCATCAAAAACCTCACGCCACCTTCACCATACGCCTCTTGACACATCTCTTTCCTTCACCCCATCCAGCCAGATACCTCCATCATTCTTCCACTCATCATTCTCACGTCCATCCTTTCTTCACCTCTCCATCCTTCTACCATTCAACTTTCGTCCATCTTCACCTATTCATCCTAGGAATTGGAACAACCCAACAAGGCGATAAAAAGAGACGATCGAGAAGGAAGCAAGAGAAGGAGCGAAGATCTACAACCGGAGTCGACGCTGGGAGTTTTTCTTTGTCTTTAAATTCTTAGTTTTGTTGTGTTTTGATTTATTATGAGGAACTAATTTTATTTATCGAGGCTAGGCAAACCTTTGTTATGAACCTTCGATTTGATGATTTAATGATTGAATTCTTATAGTTCTTTGCGTATGTTTTATGTTCTTCATGCTTTTAGAGGATTGATCAACTTTGAATGATGTTAGTATCATAATTGAGATCGAGAGATGATTTTATGATACGGAATTAATAATTCATACCATGGATTTAAGACCGAGATCGAGAGATGACGTCAAATACATGCGTGATAGCCATAGATTTTTATAATTGAAAGCTAGGAGTTTTCATGGATCTTATGCAACATTGAATTGTTAAATAAGTGAACGAGAGTTACTTACTGCAATTTGGTGTTAGGTTTAATATAGCTCGAGAGAGTGTATTAGAGAAATTGGGAGAACTCGTCACCTTAGAAATATTTGAATATTCAATCGAGAATTGTAGAGAATTACATTGGTGAGCCAAAGTCTCGATAATCTTATCTTGTGGATTTTTCTCGTTTACTTTTATTGACTTGGTTGGATTAGAGTAGTTTAATTTAGTTTAGTTTAATTATCAATTTATTATCGTAGGTTAAATATAGTTAAAAGACATCTTATTTGGTACTTACTTGTTAGTCTCTGTGGGTTCGACAATCCGTATCTTCCTATCTATACTAAAACTTGACACCGTGCACTTGCGGTCTAAAATCGCTAGATTGGAAATAATTGTGTAAAATAAAAGCGATCAAGTTTTTGGCGCCGTTGCCGGGGACTAACTTTAGTAATATCATACTAGGTTCTTTGACTGTAATTTAACCATTTTTCCCTTTGTATATATTTATTTCGAAAAAAAAAAAATTTATTAAATTATTTTGTATTGTGAGGTACTTGGAGATGCTACATCAACAAGCCTTCACAAGCTTTGCCCAACAACGTTTTGAGCCGTTCTACGCTGTTTGGGAGAGAGTCAATGAATTGGCCAAAACATTCCGGTATCACAACTTTTCGAACTATACTCTCTTGCAATATTTCTTCAACGGTTTGGATGCACAGACCCGAGAATGGGTATTGAGCGGAGCACTGGTAACTGGAAGTCCTTTGGCTGAAAGAGATGAAGACAGTGTATTGCGCCTGTTCAATGATATGGCGGACTTCGATCATCACTGGCATTGTGATCCTTCACTACAAGGATGGAGTCACCAATACCCACCGGAGCTTCACTACCCTATTGATACGCCACAACCATTTGAACATCACGAAGAGAGGAGAGATAGTTCTGCAGATGTCACGACTCAGTTAGAGGATACCTTAGTAAGATTCTTGGCATCAACCGAGAACACTTTGGAGTGCCAAGCCAACTCTATGCGTCACCTGGAGCAGCAAATGTCGGTCCTCATTGAAACAATTTCAACTAGCTGCCAAGTGGAAGAGATGAGGGCTACAAATCAAGAGGCGACAAATCGAGTTTGGTTATATGATGACGATCACTCAACCAACCAAGTTTGGGGGAGTGATCCTACTAGTGTGGAAAAGTCAAGGGAACTTGAGCCTCTTCAAGAGATTGAGACTACTTCAAAGATGTCATCCGAGGAGTTCCCAAGTGAAGATGAGTCGAGTGTGATGTTGGAGAAGGAAGATACTTTCGAAGATTCTGATTTGAGCCCATCGATGGAGACATGTTCTATGCCATATGTGGATCCATATTTTCCATCGATGCCAACTTCACCGCACTACATCCTCCATATGAAGCCAAGTCAAGAATCATTCTCCCATACCTACCACTTCAAGATGAATGTTGTTGGAGCGACGAGCTTACACTGCTACAATCTTGCCAATCTTGAGGGCATATTGAATGAAGACCCATTAGTGGTATCATACGATACTTACTATGGGCGGCAGCCGCTCTTTGATGGTTGCTTCTGATGGTCAAGCCGAAGACCAAAAATCAGCGCTTCTTGGGAGGCAACCCAAGCGTATCCTTTTGTTATTTAGTTTTGTTATTTGATTTTCAGTTTTTGTTTTAGTTTTGTTTATCTCTTGTAATGCCTCGATTTATGTTATATACGTATGATATGATTATGGTGTAATTATATCACGTGGCGGTATGATAATGGGGGTTCGAGTGGAACCAAGAATGACTTACTACATGTATGAAAAGAGATATGGTAATGGTGTACAATGAGTTGAACCATAATATATCAAGAAATATGATATGTATATGCATTTGAAGGTGCATTAGCATGTGTATTTGAGTTGCAAGTGGGCATTTGAATATGCATGTGAATTGAATTTGACTTGGAGTTGCATTTGCATTTGGATGTCATCTTCATGTACATGACACTTAACATGTAATTATCTCCAAATGACATGATATCAAGTAAACTAGGGACTTAAGGTTCTATATCAAGTGGCTTAGAGGTGAAATCACATACTACACCACTTTTCACCTAAAAATCTCTACCAAGCTCCTCTCCATCTCTTTCAACTTTCTTGTGGTTTAAGCTTGGGATTGACTTGTGACTTGAGCTAGGAGGGTGTGTGAAGTGGAATTGTACCATCTTGGTAAGAAATTCATAGTTGTATACTTGATTTTGTCATTGGTGTTGATGTATGAGACATAGCATATCAAGTGTTCATGTGTACAATCATAACATGTTTATATGCTAGGAATTGGAATCTATGATGTTAGAATCATGTGAAGATGTTCCTAGATAGTGCATGAAACATGTTTACATGTTAAAATTCGAGTTGTAGGAGAAGAGCTAGGAGGATAAGCTCAAAATCGCCATGTTCTGAACTTTCTGGACATCGGCGATCGATCGCGAGCTTTGTGGCGATCGATCACCGAGACAGAGTAAATGTTAAGGCGGTTAAATCATGTGGCGATCGATCGGTGAAAATGTGGCGATCGATCGTGAGCAACAGAACACTTTGGCGATCGATCGCGAGGTTTGGCGATCGATCGCGAGGGAGGCAGAACAGTTTGGCGATCGATCGGTGAAATGTGCGATCGATCGCCAGAGTTCAAATCTTGAAAAATGTTATCTTTTTGTAGAATTTGATTTTAATGCCTATGATAACATGTTATATTGTTGGCATTGTTGTAGCATCATCTCAGGGGACAGGGCAAAGAGGCAATGAGCTATCAACGCCTGATTTATCGCTTTTGTGTCGCAATACAGGTACGTGTTGACGTACGGAGTATAGATATGATGCGATGATGATGTTATGGTTTTAATATCATATGATTTATGTTATCTTGTGTCATATGATTGGTAGTTCATATGCATGTTCATACATGGATTTCATATGATTGGGATGGATGCCTTGATAGATATGTGTATATGCTTTGGTGAGATCAATGCCTCGATAGATATGCCTGGTGTGGTATATGCTTTGGCTAGGATCGTTGCCACGATAGATATACTACATATGCTTTGGCTTGTGAGATATACACTTGGTGTGGGTATATGCTCTGGCTATTGTCACAGATGAGCATGGTACTATGATATGTGCTGCTAATATGAAGATGTGATGTGGTTCCACTGACATATTGAGCTGAATAGGCATATCATATGGGGCTCGTGATAATAGGGTAATTGTTGAGACATGTTACTACATATGCTTTGGCTTGTGAGATATACACTTGGTGTGGGTATATGCTCTGGCTATTATCACAGATGAGCATGGTACTATGATATGTGCTGCTAATATGAAGATGTGATGTGGTTCCACTGACATATTGAGCTGAATAGGCATATCATATGGGGCTCGTGATAATAGGGTAATTGTTGAGACATGTCATGACATAGTGCATTTGTAGATGCATGATACAGAACATTCACGTATTGATGATTTATTTGTGCTTTATCATTGATATTGATATTGTGGTTTGATATTGCACTGAGATATTTGTTATCTATACTCATTGTGTGAATGTTTATGTAGGAACTCATAAACGTGGGGAGCGTGAGTCCTGATTTCCGCTGCGAGTGGAACCACTGCATAGGGGTTATCTTAGCGTAGGTTGTTACTTGTACATTTGATGTATAGTTGGTTAGGGTTTTGTAAACCTTGTAACAACTTAACTAGTAAGATACTCTTAATTAGTGCATGTTATTACTTAATTCAGACTCACATATGTATGTTTAATTGAATACATAATGGATTAAGTAAAGAGGACCCCACATTAGTGGTATCAGAGAAGTGGTTCGAGAACGGGGTGAACATGGGTAGAGGAAGTGTATTAGGGAGTTACCTACACACTTTGAGAATGGTAATAGCATGTTAGGTTTTGGACTATGATGTTAGTCTAACATGTTATATACTTGTGAATGTTATTGTTAACCCTTGCTCTACAGCTATGACAGACAGAGGTTATCATGAGGATGTTGGGGATGCCATGAGTGGCAATGCTAGTGTGAGGATGGCGCCTGTGCCACCACCACCGATTGAACAAGGACCAGTGGAACCGGTACTGTTACCTGGAGAATTGACATTGACGCAGTTTTTGAGTTATCAGCCACCTAGGTTTGAGGGGACTGAATCAGGGGAACTGGCAGAGGAGTGGCTGGAACGTGTAGAACAGATCTTTGTGTCAGCACCATGTGCCAAGACTGCTTGGTTACGTTTAGCTGAATTCCAGTTAGCCAAGAAAGCTATGATGTGGTGGAAATCCACAGTACTTGAGTTGAGGGCTCAAGGACATACAGTGAACTGGGATGTGTTTAGAACGAAGTTCCTGGAGCATTATTTCTCTGTTGCTGCAAGGCAGAGGAAGAGGATGAATTTACAAATTTGAGACAGGGATCAATGACAGTATCTGATTATGCTGTGCATTATTCTTCTTTGCTCCGGTATGTGCCACATATTGCTGTTAACACCAAAGCTAAGATCAGACAGTTTGTGAAAGGGTTGAGGCCTGAATTGTTTGATAGGGTAATGTCCAATAACCCTACATCATATGAAGAAGCGTTGACTAGAGCCGAGATGGCTGAGATTGCTGTAGGGGTATATACAGATGTTGGACAAGCCCAACCACCTACATCTAACAGTATGAGACCTAGAGGGGAATCATTTAAATCACCACGAGGTGGTGCATCTTCATCTAGGTTTAGTGGGAAACGTTTTGGATCACAAAAAGGGGGTGATCGCAAATCTAAGGGACAGTCCCAAGGAAGTAGTAGTAGTAGTGGACGAGGATTACACTGTTTTAAATGTGGAGGGCCACATTATCAAAGAAATTGTCCACAATTTGATACGGTGGTTTGTTTCCGTTGTGGGAAACCGGGACACGTGATCCGTGATTGTCCTCAAGTGGGTGGACAACAGAGGAGAGGACCAGTGTCAGAGAATACAGTGCAGCAGAGACCACAGGGTGTACCACAGTCTGGTGGAGGACAGAGGGCAGGAACACCTCAGGCTCAGGTGTATGCACTGAACAGGGAGGAAGTAGAGGCAGCTCCTGATACTGTGATAGCGGGTAAGTGTACTTTGTTTACTTATCCTGCTTTACTGTTGATTGATACTGGTGCATCACATTCTTTTATTGCACAAGCTTTTGTTGATCAGTATCATATCTGCTCGTCTCCACTGTTGATGCCTCTTTATGTTTCGACACCCATGGGAACTACTGTAATGACTTGTCAGAGTGTGTCTGATTGTGCTATTCAGTTTGAGTCTGATTATGGCTTTCAAGCTGATTTGATTGTGTTAGACATGTCAGATTTTGATTGCATCCTTGGAATTGATGTATTGAGTAAATATCAATCTGTTGTGGATTGTAGTCAGAAGGTAGTAAGATTTCAGTCTGATACTGGAACTCAATGGTATTTTTATGGCCAAGGATCGAGGGCTAGGATTCCTTTAATATCAGCAATCCGAATGTCGCGTTTGTTAGAACGTGGACATGCGGGTTATTTGATTTATGCCCTTGATGTATATGAACAGAAAAGAGAAAGGAAAGTGGAGGAGATACCAGTGATTGCAGAATATGCGGATGTGTTTCCAGATGAGATACCTGGATTCCCACCAAGTCGAGAAGTAGAATTTGGTATTGATTTGATACCTGGTACTTCTGCAATTTCACGGGCTCCTTATCGGATGGCACCAACTGTATTGAAAGAGTTGAAAACTCAATTGCAAGATTTATTGGACAAGGGGTACATACGTCCTAGTGTATCGCCTTGGGGTGCTCCGTTTTTATTTGTGAAGAAGAAGGATGGGACAATGAGATTGTGTATTGATTATAGACAGTTGAACAAGGTAACCATAAAGAATAAATATCCTCTTCCTCGTATTGATGATTTGTTTGATCAGTTGCAGGGATCAAGGATTTATTCTAAAATTGATTTGAGGTCAGGATATCATCAAATACGTGTGAGGGAAGGAGATATACAAAAGACAGCATTCAGAACTCGTTATGGACATTATGAGTTTCTGGTAATGCCTTTGGAGTGACAAATGCTCCTGCTGTCTTTATGAGTGTAATGAATCGTGTGTTTCAGGAATACCTTGATCGATTTGTCATTGTCTTTATCGATGATATACTGGTCTATTCACGGAGTGATGCCGAACATGTTCAACATTTGCATATGGTATTGCAATTGTTGAGGACACATCAATTGTATGCCAAACTCAGTAGGTGTGAGTTTTGGTTGACTAGTGTCGGCTTTTTGGGACATGTTATTTCAGAAGAAGGTATATCAGTTGATCCAAAGAAAGTGGAAGCAGTATTGAATTGGTCAGCACCTACTTCTGTGCCAGAGATTCGTAGTTTCTTGGGTTTGGCTGGTTATTATAGACGGTTCGTTGAAGGATTTTCAGCGATCGCCAAACCATTGACACATTTGACACAGAGGGAGTATCATTTCAATGGTCAGAGGCTTGTGAACGTAGTTTTCAGGAATTGAAACATCGATTGACTACAGCTCCAGTCTTGATCATTCCATCTGAGCATGACAGGTTTGCAGTATATACTGATGCATCTTTACTTGGTTTGGGTTGTGTATTGATGCATGATAAACATGTAGTGGCTTATGCATCACGACAGTTAAAGCCACATGAAATGAGATATCCAGTACATGATCTGGAATTGGCTGCCATTGTCTTTGCATTGAAGATATGGCGACATTATTTATATGGTACGTCGTTTACCATATATACAGATCATAAGAGTCTAAAATTTCTATTCACTCAAGCGGAGTTGAATATGAGACAACGGAGATGGATGGATCTGTTGAAAGATTATGATTGTGAGATTGAATATCATCCAGGAAAGGTTAATCTTACAGCAGATGCTCTGAGTCGAAAAGTACATCATACGGCTGATGAGATGATTCATTTATCCGCATTGATGACTTCTTGTTGTAGGTTATGATTTTGATGTGGAAATAGAGCCAGTACAGGTATCAACATTGTTGGTTGAACCCGACATTTTTGAGAAACTTAGAACGGCACAACTGACTGATGATGAAGTACAACAATGGAAGGAAAGGATAAGTCAAGGACAATTATCTCAATTTATACTTACAAGTGATGGAACGTTGAAATACAGAAATTGTTGGGTAGTACCTGCTTCATTAGGACTACACCAAGAACTACTACAACGTGCTCATTGTAGTAAATACAGTATACATCCTGGAGGGAAGAAAATGTATCATGACTTACGTACACAATTTTGGTGGAAACGTATGAAACAGGATGTATTAAGCTTTGTGAAACGGTGTTTGATCTGTCAACAAGTGAAAGCGGAAAGACAGAGACCAGGAGGTGAATTACATAGTCTGGAAATTCCTCAGTGGAAATGGGAACATATCACGATGGATTTTGTGACTCATTTACCACGGACGTCTTCTGGTTGCGATGCCATTTGGGTGATTGTTGACAGACTCACCAAAGTATCTCATTTTGTGCCATATTGTATGACATATACATATCTGAGAATGGCACAGTTGTACATTCAACATGTAGTGAGACTACATGGTATTCCAGTTTCCATTGTATCGGATAGGGATCCGAGATTTACTTCTCATTTCTGGGAAGGGTTACAGACAGCGTTGGAACTGAAGTGCGGTTGAGTACATCATATCATCCTCAAACAGATGGACAAACAGAGCGTACGATACAGACGCTTGAGGATATGTTGCGTGCCTGTGTATTAGAGTTTGATACTTCTTGGCAATAGTCGTTGCCATTAGTGGAATTTTCATATAACAACAGTTATCAGTCTAGTATACAGATGGCACCATTTGAGGCTCTATATGGGCGACGATGTAGATCGCCATTGTATTGGGATGATGTGGATCAGTCTTCCTTACATGGACCGGATATGATTCATGAGATGGAAGAGAAAGTAAAGGTCATTCGATTGAAACTTAAAGCTGCTCAGGATAGACAGGCTGCGTATGCCAATAAGCGACGTAGACCACTTGAATTTCAAGTTGGTGACCGTGTGTTCTTGAAAATCTCACCTTTTAAAGGTGTAGTACGGTTTGGTAAGCGTGGAAAATTGTCTCCACGGTATGTTGGTCCGTATGAGGTATTGCAACGTATTGGTACGTTGGCATATCGATTGGCACTACCTCCGGCGTTGAGTAGTATTCATGATGTTTTTCATGTTTCACTATTGAGGAAATATGAACCAGATCCGAGTCATGTCTTACAGCTACCTGATGTACAGTTGGATACAGATGTGTCGTATGAGGAACGACCGGTTATGATCTTGGATCGAGCTGAACGCAGGTTGCGTAATAAAGTGATTCCTATGGTTAAGGTACAGTGGGACAGAAGGGGTGTCGAAGAGGCAACGTGGGAGACGGAGCAGCATATGATGCAACAGTATCCAGATTTGTTTTCTGGTATGATTTTACAGTTTTATGATACTGTTGGTACATACATATTGTCTTATTGCATACATGATTTTGTCTCCTATCTTTTATAGTAGGATGATTGAGTTGTGTATCATGATATGCATGTTTTGTATATATAATTTCGAGGACGAAATTCAATAAGTGGGGGAGAATTGTAATGCCTCGATTTATGTTATATACGTATGATATGATTATGGTGTAATTATATCACGTGGCGGTATGATAATGGGGGTTCGAGTGGAACCAAGAATGACTTACTACATGTATGAAAAGAGATATGGTAATGGTGTACAATGAGTTGAACCATAATATATCAAGAAATATGAAATGTATATGCATTTGAAGGTGCATTAGCATGTGTATTTGAGTTGCAAGTGGGCATTTGAATATGCATGTGAATTGAATTTGACTTGGAGTTGCATTTGCATTTGGATGTCATCTTCATGTACATGACACTTAACATGTAATTATCTCCAAATGACATGATATCAAGTAAATTAGGGACTTAAGGTTCTATATCAAGTGGCTTAGAGGTGAAATCACATACTACACCACTTTTCACCTAAAAATCTCTACCAAGCTCCTCTCCATCTCTTTCAACTTTCTTGTGGTTTAAGCTTGGGATTGACTTGTGACTTGAGCTAGGAGGGTGTGTGAAGTGGAATTGTACCATCTTGGTAAGAAATTCATAGTTGGATACTTGATTTTGTCATTGGTGTTGATGTATGAGACATAGCATATCAAGTGTTCATGTGTACAATCATAACATGTTTATATGCTAGGAATTGGAATCTATGATGTTAGAATCATGTGAAGATGTTCCTAGATAGTGCATGAAACATGTTTACATGTTAAAATTCGAGTTGTAGGAGAAGAGCTAGGAGGATAAGCTCAAAACCGCCATGTTCTGAACTTTCTGGACATCGGCGATCGATCGCGAGCTTTGTGGCGATCGATCGCCGAGACAGAGTAAATGTTAAGGCGGTTAAATCATGTGGCGATCGATCGGTGAAAATGTGGCGATCGATCGCGAGCAACATAACACTTTGGCGATCGATCGCGAGGTTTGGCGATCGATCGCGAGGGAGGCAGAACAGTTTGGCGATCGATCGGTGAAATGTGCGATCGATCGCCAGAGTTCAAATCTTGAAAAATGTTATCTTTTTGTAGAATTTGATTTTAATGCCTATGATAACATGTTATATTGTTGGCATTGTTGTAGCATCATCTCAGGGGACAGGGCAAAGAGGCAATTAGCTATCAACGCCTGATTTATCGCTTTTGTGTCGCAATACAGGTACGTGTTGACGTACGGAGTATAGATATGATGCGATGATGATGTTATGGTTTTAATATCATATGATTTATGTTATCTTGTGTCATATGATTGGTAGTTCATATGCATGTTCATACATGGATTTCATATGATTGGGATGGATGCCTTGATAGATATGTGTATATGCTTTGGTGAGATCAATGCCTCGATAGATATGCCTGGTGTGGTATATGCTTTGGCTAGGATCGTTGCCACGATAGATATACTACATATGCTTTGGCTTGTGAGATATACACTTGGTGTGGGTATATGCTCTGGCTATTGTCACAGATGAGCATGGTACTATGATATGTGCTGCTAATATGAAGATGTGATGTGGTTCCACTGACATATTGAGCTGAATAGGCATATCATATGTGGCTCGTGATAATAGGGTAATTGTTGAGACATGTTACTACATATGCTTTGGCTTGTGAGATATACACTTGGTGTGGGTATATGCTCTGGCTATTATCACAGATGAGCATGGTACTATGATATGTGCTGCTAATATGAAGATGTGATGTGGTTCCACTGACATATTGAGCTGAATAGGCATATCATATGGGGCTCGTGATAATAGGGTAATTGTTGAGACATGTCATGACATAGTGCATTTGTAGATGCATGATACAGAACATTCACGTATTGATGATTTATTTGTGCTTTATCATTGATATTGATATTGTGGTTTGATATTGCACTGAGATATTTGTTATCTATACTCATTGTGTGAATGTTTCTGTAGGAACTCATAAACGTGGGGAGCGTGAGTCCTGATTTCCGCTGCGAGTGGAACCACTGCATAGGGGTTATCTTAGCGTAGGTTGTTACTTGTACATTTGATGTATAGTTGGTTAGGGTTTTGTAAACCTTGTAACAACTTAACTAGTAAGATACTCTTAATTAGTGCATGTTATTACTTAATTCAGACTCACATATGTATGTTTAATTGAATACATAATGGATTAAGTAAAGAGGACCCCACATCTCTCGAGTCGACTATTTTACCATTTGCATTCTTCTCTTGCTAGGTACTTAGTTGGTGCGATGAACCCCTACAACAGTGGAGCTTTCAAACGCAAATCTTCCTCAACCCTCATGCAAGCGTCTTGATCAGGGGAGTTCACTGTTTCCCTTTTGATTCTTTTAAACATTGAGGGCAATGTTTGATTTAAGTTTGGGGGAGTAGTAGCTTGCATGTTTTACTTGTTTTAACCACATGTTGTGTGCTTAAATGACACTTGAATCGTCCGATTATTATGAGCTAATTTTTTTTTTTAATGAGTTCAAACTTGAGAAAAGAATGAATTATAGTAGTGACTATTCAATGAGGATTTTGATCTCACTATGCATATGAACTTGATTTGAGATGATTATTGGACTTGTACATGAAGATCCTAATTTGAGTTAGCATGTCAAGAATGAGGAATACTTTGAGCACAATGAGTCATGATCTTGTGGATTGCATGTTGAATAGTGATAATTGTTGTGAACTTGATGATTTCTCTTGAGCATCTTAGAGTTATCCTAGAACTTATTTGATGATGACACTTTGAGGCGAAATTTTATAGTTACAAACTCGACTTGGATATGATCTAGGCGATCTTTGACACGTTTGAGCCTTTCAAGCTTAATATACCATAATCTCGTCGTCAAACACATGACGGTATATAACAACACATGGTATCCACAATAATGCTAACAAAACAATAATATACCATACCTCATCGCTATCAAGATAGCGGCATACCTGCATCCATCATCCACCAGTGGTACACAAGCAGCATCCATCCCTCGTAGGTAGCGTAATCCAGTGCTACGTACATAGCGGTATAACCCATCGCTATAGAATCAGGGGCATGATCCCTCGCCATAGAGTCAGCGGCATAAAACATCGCTATAGATGTCCGGCGGTATGAACCATCGCCACAGATGTAGCGGAATGACCCATCGCTATATAATAACCGGTGGCATGAACCATCGCCAATAGATGTAGCGGATTGTACCATCACTATGAATACCCGGCGGCATAAACCATTGCCAATAGAATAGCGGAATGAATCATCGCTATGAATACCCGGCGGCATGAACCATCGCCAATAAACTAGCGGAATGAACCATCGCTATATAGATACCCGGTGGCATGAACCATCACCAATAAATTAGCGGAATGAACCATCGCTATATAGATACCCGGCGGCATGAACCATCGCCAATAAACTAGCGGAATGATATCCCTCGCTAAGAAGCGGCAAATATCCCTCTTCGCTACTTCGCTTCGACATACCAGCGGCATAATATCCCTCGCTTAAGCGACAAATATCCTCCGTCGCTATCATATGACAGCGGAAAGCTCGTCGCTACGCCATATTAGCGGTATAATATCCATCGCTTAAGCGGCAAATATTCTTCATTACGGTGGTATGACAGCGGCACCACTACTCCTCGTTTTATCATGACAGCGGAAATACCCCTCGCTTTGACATATTAGCGGCATAATATCCCTCGCAATAGTAATATGACAGCGGAATTATCCTTCGCTTCGACATATTTGCGGCAAATATTCTTCGTCGCTATAATAGCAACAACATATTCCAATTATGAACACATATCATAAACGCACATAAGCAATATAGTTGTGCTACACAACACTAACTATCATCATGCATAAGTATGTGCTTCTCATTCCCATTAACATGTTCCTAGGCCCTCAACAGCCCCAAAGAGAAACCACTGCTCTTGTACCACTAATGTAAGGACCCCCTTGCCCTTAACCCGTTATTATTGTATTAATCCATACCATTAGTGCATATAATCATACTGTCATGGGGAAAAAGCCATATGCAAGTGTCACACCATATACTATCCAAAAAATTTCTTGCATCTGACCCACATAATATTCAACTTCCCCAACCAGGATCACTTACATAGCATGCACCCTTATAATATACTAACATGCTCTCAATTCATTTAGCAATTCCCTATTTAATTGCATGCAAACTATAAATGAAGAGAGAAAAGCCATCGCCCATTTATACATTCCATATACACGTAAAAACGTACTCACATATGAGCACCCAATGAATAAGCGTGTATCTAATGTATAAAAATACTCTACCAGATACCGTTACTGGTACTTCAATCCTGGAAGCACCTCCCAAGCACTACTCGATCTCAACTCTGGATCTATGCACTTATTCAACCAGCTCTGATACCTCGATCCTGGAAGTACCTCTAAACAACAGCCCGAGCTCAACTCCAAAGCTGCTGCTACACCTGTATCACCTGCCCCAACAGAGACCGCCCCCACACGGGGTGAGCATACCAATACTACAAATCCAATAATCATAATATTGCAGTTCATAATTTACAGAATGTATATGCCATGAATTTAAATGATACTCCCTGGATGGTATCATCCTCATCCGGGATCCCCTGTATTGTCCCTGTTATCAAAATACCAAACCATTAAATTCTCAAAAGCCAGTTGATCATTTCATTGATCAACTCAAACCATTCCTACTATATCGGTTCCATAATCAAATATGATTAAACCATCAAATATAGTACCACGGATATCACATGTATCTAGTCAATGATTCCATATTTCCATCTCATAGCTCGCTCCACAATAGCGGCATTTTTAACCCCACGCACGCTCAACAATAACGGCGTTACAACTGATGGTCGCTCAACGGCGACAACATCCCAATCATTGCTGGCTCGAAAGCGGCACTATATGATTCCCAATGTATGTCCATTTATCACAGTTACCATATACCATGCATTTCACTATCCAATTATTGCAAGTACCATATACCATGCACTTCAATGCCTATTTGTTGCCAATACCATATATCGTGTATTTCAATACCCATTTATTGTAAATACCAATGCATTTCAATACCCATTTATTGCAATTGCCATATACCATGCATTTCACAGTTGTAACATTGTAACAGGCTATGCTCGTACGTTATACGTACCTTATAATTCCGTAGTTCGAGTCCGACCTCGCCTGAGTCCCACGACCCGATGAATTATGTGCTAACACATAGATAACACACAATTATTCACAAGCATGCAATCACGTGCCCAAGCACGTTCACAACTCCCAATTATATCGCCATCCATGACGATTAACCATTTAAAAAGACCCTCGGGCGTAAGCATGCATCGAAAACTCAACACGAAATTAAACCCCAAAAATAAGTACTGGCGATCGATCGCATCATCCCAGGCGATCGATCGCCTCGCAAAATGGCATGGGCGATCGATCGCCTCATTTCCAGGCGATCGGTCGCCTCTCAGTGATTTTGGCTACTGCCTGATGGCGATCGATCACTTCCTTTGAGGCGGTCGATTCCCTCACTGTTCATCTTCCTGAAATTTTCAACAACGTCACGATGATCGATCGCCCCACCCTAAGGATCGATCGCCTCGACCTGCAACAGCCAAAAATGGCGTTTTTCTTGCAAAATCTTCCCCAACAACAATCCTCACACTCCATACAACATAAACCCTTAACAATGGGCTATAAATCAACCCCAAAAATACAACACCCAAAAATCTTTAAAACCCAACACAAATCCTGCCCAAACACCACAATACCACTATCAAATCGAAGAAAAATGCGAGGGGATGAATAATACCTTATTATCTTCGTGAAATTCGGCTCCCAAGTCGAGCAACCATCGATTTTCCATCAAGGGAGAAAAGAGGGGAAACATGGGGGAAAGGAGGCGTAGGAGAGGGGAGAGAGGGAGGAGATTCCGTGTAATGACGGAACACCGAGTCTATTTGGTATATATAGCTCCAAAGCTCCAAAATACCAACTCCTCCACAAATACATCATGATTCATTAAATATCATCTATTTTCAATAATTATCTCTCCAACTCATGTTCCATTATCAGTCCCAGTACAAAGTACAGCGGACCCCTGATCCCACCAAAAACCAAATTCCAAGGTTATCGCCACGATGAGAATACAATCTCATCCCTTGGACCCAACGACTCCAAAAACCGGGTTTAAAATCCCCGAGAGTCCCGAAACCGCAATTACTCCATAATTGCCACAATTAAAATCCTTTAAGGACTATTATTACACCGGGGTTAACACCATAAATCCCTGGGCATCACATTAATGCTTTGCCGCTAAATGTTGAAGCGAGGTATTGTCGCATGTCACCTTTGAAGCGAGGTGCATGTATAGATTGGATGCTTGGCGAACATCCCATGAGTCGTTGTTATGGATGAGTGATGATTTTAAATGCTTTGACGCTGTCACTTGATGCGATGATAGAATACTTGCCGCTGTCATATTGTAGTGAGGAAAGAATATTTGCCGCCAAATGTTGAAGCGAGGGTATTGCCGCATGTCACATTTGAGCGAGGTTATTCAATGCCGCTGATATGTCGAAGCGAGGGGTATTAGTGCCGCGGTCATGACAAGTAAGGTGCATTAAAATACACTGTTGTAACGACACTAGGGATTGGCTATTCTATTGGCGATGGTTTATACCGCCAGGTATTCATAGCGATGGTTCATTTCGCTATTCTATTGGCGATGGTTTATGCCGCCAGGTATTCATAGCGATGGTTCATTCAGCTATTCTATTGGCGATGGTTTATGCCGCTGGGTATTCATAGCGATGGTTCATTCAGCTATTCTATTGGCGATGGTTTATGCCGCCGGGTATTCATAGCGATGTTTCATTCCGCTATGCTATTGGCGATGGTTTATGCCGCCAGGTATTCATAGCGATTGTTGATTCCGCTATTCTATTGGCGATGGTTTATGCCGTCGGGTATTCATAGCGGTGGTTCATTCCGCTATTCTATTGGCGATGGTTTATGTCGCATGGTATTCATAGCGATGGTTCATTCCGCTATTCTATTGGCGATGGTTCATATCGCCGAGTATCTATATAGCGATGGTACATTCCACTAATCCTATGGCAATGATTCATACCACCGGATATCTATAGCAATGATTTATGCCGCTGATTCTATAGCGATGGGTCATGACGCTATGTACGTAGCACGGGATCACGCCGCCTTCGAGCGATGGTGCTGCTTGCGTACCACTGTTGGGCGATGAATACATGTATACCGCTATCTTGTTAGCGATGAAGTATGGTACATTACTGTTTTAGCGTTATTATGGAAGTCATGCGTTGATATTCAGATACGGTCACGTGTTTGACGATGAGATTATGGATGTCGTGTTATCGACATGTACCGTCACAAAGTTGACGATAATATTTTCGATGTCATATGTTGACATGTACCGTCACGGGATGGCGATGACATAGTGGATGTTCTATGTAGACGTGTAGCGTCGTTTTGATGAATACTACATTTATGTATATGTATTTAGTCGTATGGTTTGAGTGCCATTGGTGAGTACAGGGTAACATCTGAGTCACTAGTTGACGAGACCATTATGCCGAGCAGGTTGCTCGAAGAATTATTGGGTGCACAGTACATATTTGAGATAAATATTTTACGAGTAGGGGTACATTGAATATACTAGTTGAGATGGCTTTGGCCAAGTGAATGTTAGTAGGAGTAGTTATTGAGGAAACTACTCGCTCTTGTCGATGTGACGTGTGGTAGACATGGTCACACCCACCCATGAGGGTGTGGACTAATCCTAATGGATAGGATTGCCTTGTGACTGAGCAATGACACCGGAATGTCCTTTGTGCATTGGTATTAGAGAAATAATGGGTGAGGACCCACTACTCTAATGGATGGTACGGCGTGATGTACCGGGAGTGGAACGTATGATAAGTTGGTAGGTTTGGTATAAACCTAGGGAGGCAGCTAATTGCTAGCCGGATATTGTGGCAGTGATATAGTGTGCTTGTTGTAGCCATTATACTGCTCGTTGGGACCGAGTTTGGTGAATCTTATGATGATACGATGAGTGTCTATGCTGGACTCTTGTAGTCACTATGTGGCATGAGGTTTGAGTCAGGGAATACCTCACTGAGACGTTTTACGTCAAAAATTTTGAAAGGCTTGTAGTGGGACAGCTCAATTTTGTTGGGAGTACCAACGTGAGTGTCAACAAGTCGTTGTTAGCTCTGGTTGAGCATCAATGCATATGGAATGCAATGAGAGTCACAAATGGAATTGTGGGATATAGTTAGTGGGGTGACACTACTATGTTGATTGTATCTCTTGGAGAGATTTGGATATACTATCATGGAGACAGCTGGTATCGGTCGTGGGTTGATTGTGAATCAGCCATGGGGAAGCATTACTGGTGTTGGACTCAGTAATGGCTTTTATTTTCTGAGAGACGTACGAGGAGACGTCTCCGGGGAAATGCTCGAGATTGAGGAGCACTATAGTATTAGTACAGAGCATTGTTAGAATGAGTATACGTGGTGTATACGGGTTTTGATTTAGTAATAGTGGCATTGATGCATATATCCAGGTTTTCCGAACGGTGGTTCGAGGTTGGAGGGTCATAGGTTCATGACACTCTCCTTGTGAGGAAGGCGGTATTTATATACCTATTGGGAATCTTGGGAAGATTCGTTGTATTGGTTTGTGTGGTGTTGATGTTGGAATCACACCCTTTGGCTTTTGGTTCGTCAATCATTATTCTCCACTGGGTGAGAATAACCAAGGATTGACAGTTGTATTTGGAGCTCATGGGTATGATTATAGATACCCGAGCCGAGTGCATTGAGTATGCATGTAGTATTGGTGCTTAGGCATGTGTACCGGCGTGTGTATACGAATGCCGACATTTTCTTGGTACTCGTCGAGAATTGGTTTTGTATGCTTGCATGAATGAATCTCCGGTGAGAGATTGTGGCACCTTGAGATTAGTAATCTCAATGACATGATGTATTCTGAAGAATGATCGTGATGTCTGATTGACTTCCTCCGAGGAGGAATTGTAGTATTTTGGGGTCATGGAAATTCTTTACTGGATAATTCGATAGCCTCCCTGTTTTGGGATTGTTGAATCCTAGGGTAAACGAGGGATGGTCAGAATTCGGATTTGTTAGGTGTCGTGGTTGACACGTGTGGCGGGAATGCAATTAATTTTTCTTGCATGTCCTTTTGAGAACATGAGACCTTGCTCGATAGTGTGTTTGGGCCGAGATGTTCTTGGAACACACGGATGTAGACATCTTTGGAGATGTGTTTTGTGTCGATCGATGGCCGTGAGTTGCCCGATCTGTGTTGCAAAGTGGTGCAACTACTCCTCTGTTGGAGATGGATTTGGAAAAAAATGGAAACATGATGTAGTTCAGGTACACTGTTGTGTACTTGTGGTTTCTTTGGGTAACGATGTATGTTTAACATCATAGAGATATCATTGAGGCGATATCTACATCGGAATCACGAATGATTTGTTTGATTAGCAGTTAGGGTTGACTGACTGCTTTTGGGTGGTTAGCATCGGGGTATGCTAACGTTCTTTTGAGATGGTGTTGGTTTGAGAGGTGTACTCCATTCCCCAGGTTTGGTGCGAGGTCGGTGTCCTCGCGGTTGGGGTGTCGTTCATGATATGTTCATGATTCGACAATGTAGATCCGTTTGGATTGTGTGGTCTCGGCGTTACGTGGAGTACGCCTGTGCAAATTTCGAGGATGAAATTTTGTTAGTGGGGGATAATTGTGATGCCCGGGGATTAATGTCGTTAATCCCGGTGTGGTAATGATCCTCAATGGATTTTAATTGTGGCAATTATGAATTAATTGCAGTGTTGGAGCACCCGATAATGTTAAATGGGGTATTTTGGGATCGTTGGGTCCAATTGGTGAGATTGTATTCTCATCGCGGTGAAAAACCTTGGAATTGGTTTTTGGTGGGATCTGGGGTCCGGAGTACTTTGTACTGTGGCTGGTAGAGATCGAGAGGCAATTATTGAAAACAGATGATTTTTAATGAATCGTGATGTATTTGTGGAGGTATTGGTATTTTGGAGCCTTGGTACTATATGTAAGGACCCCTTAGCCCTTAACCCTTGATTAATGTATTAACCACTATGTGTGGCACATGCTTTCAATAAAAATCAATCGGGAAGCTCAGATGATACTTTACCATTGAATGGCAACTACAAAATTTTCTTTAATACTCAATGTTATAAGATCATCAGCCTAACAACAAATAGACTCATAAAGTTCGCCCATTACCATCCCCTTTGTGCCACTTTTTACATTGTGGACTTTTATAAAAATTTGGGCAGAGTCTCCTCATAAATAGAGCTATCCAGAAATAAAAGCACAACACATAACATAATTCCCGGCCAGGGAAAACATAATACTCATCATAATACATCAATACCAAGTAAATTCCCAGCCAGGGAAGACACCACACATATGACAACAAAAGTGGGTTTCAACACCCACATAATACACCAATGACTCTCATATCATTAGCAATTCTACCCTTAATTGCATGCAACATAGAATGAAAGAGAGAAAGGCTAATGTCTTTATATACAACCCATATACAAGTATAACCGTGCTCACATGCGAGCATCATGAATGTGTATATAACCCTCAGGTGTCTATAAGTACTCTATAAGGTACCGTGCTCCATCAAGCCCTGGTACCACGATCCTGGGAGTACATCCAATCAACAGCTCGAGCTCAGCTCAGCCATCGATGTACCTGTTCACCTGCCCCAACAGAGACAACCCCCAACGGGGTGAGCATACCAATACACAAAATCCCATAATCAAATAATGAAATTCATAATTTACAACAAAAGTAAATACTAATGAATTTTAAATGATACTCCCTGGATGGCAACGTCCTCATCCGGGATTCCGTGTACTGTCCCTGTTCTCACAATCATCAAACTCATCAAATCTCAAAAATCAGTAAATCAACAGATTGATTTAACTCATCGCATGCCTGATTCTCAAATATCAATAATTAATGATTCCAAATTCATTATACATACAAATATAGATATCTCAATATCTAATACTGACTTTCAACTTTGCTACCAATCATAGATAGCTCAAATGCCTAGCATTTATTTTACCAATTCTCCATTATACTTAGACATCTCACATGTCTTATAATGAATACATGATTCCACAATCATTCTCAGGCATCTCAATGCCCTACAATGGACATATACATCCAGTACCCCATATATCTTGTAAGAGTTATACTACTCTAGTATCACGCACGCTCGAGGCGGCGATATCAAGATTAGGTCGCTTCATAGCTTCTCAACACATCTATATATAACCGCATGCACAATTATTCAATGCAATCAAAATACATTATGCATTTCACAATGCTCTAATATATAGTAATGCTCGTACGTCGCACGTACCTTAAATCTCCGAAGTCCGAGCCAAACCTTGCTCGAGTTCCAAGCCCCGAGGAACGATGTGCTAACACGATAAATAATTCACAATTATTTACGAACATGCAACCCATGCTCAAGCACACCCATAATCCTCATACAGAAAATTATTGTCAACACACGACAATTTACCATTTAAAAGACCCGGGGCAGGGCATATACAGGGAGGGAAATCGAATGAGACATTATCGAAAATTGCTCAAGAACCACCTCTAAAATTTCGAACCCTAGCATCTCAATTCGAACCCAATTAAGCATCATAATACATCTAAAACATGTAATAATCGATCACTAACAAGAATCATCACCCCCTGCCCAAAACCCCCAAAATTCGAACCCAACCCCACGAAATTAGGGATTTATTTTCGAACCAAGCAACCCAAAAAGGCATGGAATTACATGAGAATGACGAAAAAAGGGTAAGGAAGGTTACCCATACGAAGATCGGAAGGAAAACGGACAAAAATCGAAGAACCCTAAAAAATCTGGGCCTCGACGCATTCTGGAAAAACCCATGCGCGATTCGCGACGAAACTCTCAATTGCCGGTGTGGAAAGCTGCGCCTCGGAGAGACGAATCCAATGGTGGGTCGGACGCGCCGAACGGCAGCCGGACGGCGGCGGGCGCACCGCTTTTGTGCGCGGGGGCTGGGGGCGACGGGAAGGCAGCGGGGAGAGAGAGTGACGGGCTGAGTGAGCTGAAATGTTTTTTAAAATTAAAATCTCGGTTCAACTGGTATTTATAGCAAAAATACCCCGAAATACTAATAGCCCCACAAATACATCATGATTCATTAAAAATCATCTGTTTTCAAAAATTCTCTCTCTAACTCCAAAACCCCCTACCGGTGCCCACACAAAGCACCCCAGATCCCGAGACACATCAGAAACCCAACTCTTAGGCTTTACACCGTAATGAGAATACAATCTCAACCTCTGGATCCAACGATCCCAACTACCCAAATAAACGAGCCCAGAAGCCCAACACCGCGATTAAACTCCAAATCGCCACGTAAAACAACTTTAGGGGTTATTAACACTCCGGGATTAACATCTATAATCCCTGGTCATCACACTATATATACCAAATGGACTCGGTGTTTCGTCATTGCACGAAATATCCTCTCTCTCTCTTCTCTCTCCCTCTCTCCTCGCTTCCCACCCATTTCCCCCAAACCACTCTTTTTCTTCCCTTGAAGAAATGGCCGGAAGCTTGGCTCGGGAATCGGATTTCTCAAAGAAAAGTGATAATCTCCTTCCCCTCGCCTTTACCTTCGTTTTGATTGTAGTATTGTTGTTTTTGGTTAACGTATGTGTTGGGTTTGGATTTGGGAGATTTTTGGTTAAAATCCAAAGTTGAGTTTTTGAAGTTTTTATTGGTTTTAAATGGAGTATTTGAGGTGTTGAAGGTGTATGGGGTGTTGGTTTTGAGTTTGGGTGTGAAAAACACCATTGAAGCTCGAATTTTTCGGAAACCCGCAAGTCGCGATTGATCGCGGCTTGGCGCCCATCGATCGCAACATGTTACTGATTTTGAGAAGGTGATGAACAGTCTCGGCGATCTATCGCGAAAAATAGGCGATCGATCGCGAGGTTCTTGGCGATCGATCGCGGATGGTAGTGTCTTGGGCAGTGGACTCGCACGATCGATCGCACCTGAAGGGCGATCGATCGCGGCCCTGTTTGGTTGTTTTTTTAGCATTTCGGGAAATGTCGGGATTTTGGAATCGAGGTTTAATTAGCCGATTTTCGGGGCGATGTCTACATCCCAATGGAAATTGCTATACCTTTAAAATGAAATGGTTGGAGCCAAATTTTAATAAGAAAATGGAATACTTGATTGAGTAAAGGATCGATCTGAAGAAAGGGGAGGGGTTTTTTATAGAAAGAGGGGCCCTTGAACTTGTAAAACGGAGTATTTGGGTAGTATGCATGCTTAGCCCGGAGTCTTTTGAAATGATTAATCGTATTGGATTGACGATAGGTTTGGAGGTTGTGAACGTGCTTGGGCACGTGGTTGCATGCTTGTGTTTAATTGTAGGTTATTTATGTGTTAGCACATAATTCATCGGGCCGCGGGACTCAATCGAGGTTTGGTTCGGACTACGGAATCATAACGTACGTATAACGTACAAGCATAGGCCTTTTATTTAATTGCAATTGTTGAATGCATGGTACATTATATTGCAATAAATGGATAGACATTGAGAATTATATGGTGCCGCTTTTGAGCGAGCAATGATTGGGATGTTGTCGCCTTTGAGCGAGCATCGGTTGTGACGCCACTGCTGTTGAGCATGCGTGAGGTTGAAATGCCACTATTGTAGAGCGAGCGATGAACTATGGAACCATTAACGAGATATATGGAACATCTTTACTCATCGTTTAATGATTTGATCATATTGATTCTGGTATCGGTATATGTGGAACGGATTAGTTAATCAATATATTGATTAACTTGCATTTGGGAATTTGATGGTTTCGTTTATTTTGATAACAATAACAGCATAGGGGATCCCGGATGAGGATGATGTCATCCAGGGAGTGTCTTTTAATATTCATAGTCTTTACATTGAGTAAATTATGAATTGTAATATTGTGCTTATTGGATTGGTGGTATTGGTATGCTCACCCCGTGTGGGGGTTGTCTCTGTTGGGGCAGGTGGTACAGGTGCAGCAATGGCTTTGGAGTTGAGTCCGAGCTGTTGATTGGAGGTGCTTCCAGGATCGAAGCACCAAAGTTGGTATTGAGTATGATACTTTATACATTAGATACACGTATAATTATTCGATGCTCGTATGTGAGCACTATTATGTGTATATGGGTTGTATAAAGAAGGCAAGGGCCTTTCTCCTTTCATTTATGCGTTGCATACAATTAATTAGGAATTGCAAAATGAATTTAGAGCATGTTAGTGTATGTATAAAAGTGCATGTTATGTTTATGGACTATGTTGGGGGAAAGTTAGACATTATATGGAATAATGTAAGAATTTTTATAGATGGCATTTCATGCTAGGGTTGCATGTAATCTTTTCCCTCTGATAACATGATTGTATGCACTAATGACATGGGTTAATACACTAATTATGGGTTAAGGGCACGGGGGTCCTTACAATTAATATCCCTCGCTATAATATGACAGCGGTCGTGTTCTTCGCTTCTACATATTAGCGGCAAATATTCTTTCATCGCTATGGTATGACAGTGGCAAAGTATTTCATATCCCAATGCACATCGCTATTAGTGTATTTCAATGCACCTCGCTTGGTCATGACCTCGGCACTAATACCTCGCTTCGACATATCAACGGCATCGAATAACCTCGCTTCAAATGTGACATGCGGCATTTACCATCGCTTCAACATTTAGCGGCAAATATTCTTTCCTCGCTATGATATGACAGCGGCAAGTATTCTATCATCGCTTCAAATGACACCGGCAAAGCATTAAAATCATCACTCGAATATACATGCAACCACAATGCATAATCCATATCCCATACGACCCTGCAACCACCATGGTTAGCAACAACATATTCCAGTTATGAACACATATCATAAACGCACATAAGCAATATAGTTGTGTCACACAACATTAACTACCGGCATGCATAAGTATGTGCTTCTCATTGTAAGTAATCAATGAGCATACAACGCAGCGGAATAAAATTTTATTGATTACTAACCAGCAGATCTATACATAGGGATTCATATCGGATAAAGGAATAACAAGTGTCTTACCCTTGTAGCGTGTTTGAAGCAGAATCCACGGAGCAGCACCACGTCCTACGCCTTCTCCAAGTCACTAGCAAAACTCAATGTGTTTTGCCTCAACGGTATCCACACGATCAAATCGGGTGAAGGGATAGTTTAAGAACAAGTTGCTAGACTAGTTCTTAAACCGGAACCAAAAACACACTCGATTCCAAATCGATTAAAGGCACAAAACAACAAGATCACTCCTCGGTTATCAAGAAACCGAGAGCACCCTCTTGAAGTAGGCGGCCGTGTGCTTCAAAGAATTTTAGGTTGAATGATATAAAAATCGTATATCACAATTAATTCATAACCTTGTATATATATTAAAAGGCTTTTAATTAAGGTTCAAGACTTTCTTAAAGTCTTATGGGCCCAAACCCATGATTTAATTAAAACCTTTTAATCACTTAATTAAGACTCTTCTTAATTAATTAATTCATCCAATGAATTTAATTTCCCTTCTCGATTTAATCTTTTGTGCGACCCGATAGGATCTTGTAATGTTGGTAGTGACATAAAATCTCATTTTGTGTCGCAAGCATTGAGCGGTATCTAGCAACACATCAATGCTACCCAAATTACAAGAATGTCAATGACTCGACATAACCTTTAGAACTTGTGATAATATTAATCATGTAACTCAATCCCTTTGTCCTTTGTGTTTAGATTGAACACGAGTCATGGAATAGTCATACTCGTATATCCAATCTTTATTTCTTGATCCCCAAGTAGAACTAGAATAAACGAATAAGCTCGATATCTCATATCGACTCATTCGAGCATGGCCATGCATTTTAGTTCTCACTTGATCAAGGGCCTAACACATCTCCTGTTATATAGGAGGGACAAATCCTATCTTGATCAGTCAACATCCCTCTACATAATTCGTAGTGTATCCAATAGTCGACTTTATAGTATACCCTGTTACGGGTAACGTTTGACGATATCAAGATACATAACTCCTTATGTTGGGATCTCTGATGATCACAAGTCGTAAGGATTACATACATTATTATCACTATGAGAATTGCATATGACGATCATATAACTATCCATGTTGCATTCTCATGGTGGGTCTGTCCAGTACATCGTTCTCTAACATGTACCCATGTATTGATTTGATATCTCATATCAATGAACAATTCATCGATCAACACATACTAGTCTCTACGTATTATCATTATCCCTTTCATGATAATACTTGACTAGGGACATCTTTAAGAATAATACAATATTATTCTAAGGACATTAACATATATATTAATTCACAATGCACAGTTAAAAGAATAATATATAATAATGAATTGCCATTCATAAAACCATAAACATTGTATGTCTTAAACAATCATCTAATGACTTGTCTTAGGGCATATCCCAACACTCATTTCTATCAAGAAGTTCATAGGCCCTCAACAGCCCCAAAGAGCAAACCACTGCTCTGATACCACTAATGTAAGGACCTCGTGCCCTTAACCCATTATTACTGTATTAACCCATGCAATTAGTGCATACAATTATGTTATCAGGGGAAAAGACTACATGCAACCATGGCATAAAATACAATCTATAAAATTTCTTGTATCCTTTCATTAATATTCAGCTTTTCCCAACCAAGTCCATTTAACATATCATGCACCCTTGTAATACACTAATATGTTCTCAATTCATTTTGCAATTCCTAATAATTGCATGCAACACATAAATGAAAAGAGAAAGGCCCTTGCCTTTTTATACAAACCATATACACATAATAGTGCTCACATGTGAGCATCAAATAAGTAATGTGTATCTAATGTATAAATATCATACTCAATACCAGCTCTGGTACTTCGATCCTGGAAGTACCTCCAATCAAGAGCTCGAACTCAACTCCAATGCCATCGATGTACCTATTCACCTGCCCCAACAGAGACAGCCCCCACACGGGGTGAACATACCAATACCATCAATCCAATAATCATAACAGTTCATAATTTACAGAATGTAAATGCCATGAATTTTAAATGGTACTCCCTGGATGGTATCATCCTCATACGGGATCCCCTGTGCTGTTCATGTTCTCAAAATAACCGAAACCATCAAATTCCAAAAGCCAGTTAATCATTACATTGATTACCAATCTCAAAATTAATAACCTTGATTCATTAAAGAGTAATCATTGTTTCCACAGTTCCGTTCCCTTGCACGCTCAATAGCGGCGATACCATAACCGATGTACGCTCCATAGCGACAACATCCTAAACATTGCTCGCTTCATAGCGGCACAATATAGTTTGTAATATCAATCTAATTATCGCAACTATATCATATCATGCACAACAATTGCAATAATATATTTAAAGCTATGCTCGTACGTTATACGTACCTTATGATTCCATAGTTCGAACCAAACCTTGACTGAGTCCCGCGACCCGATGAATTATGTGCTAACACATAAATAACTCACAATTAATCACAAGCATGCGACCACGTGCCCAAGCACGTTCACAACCTCCAACCTATCGTCAATCTATGACGATTAACCATTATAAAAGGCTCAGGGTTAAGCATGCATGATACCCAAAATATTCCATTTTATAAGTTCAAAGGTTTACCAAATACTACATCGAGTATTCCATTTTTATTAAAATTAGGCTCCACTATTCCATTTTAAAAGTATAGCATTCCCGATGGAATGTAGACATTGCCCCAAAAATCGGCTAAACCTGGATTCCAAAATCCCCACATTTTCCAAAATTTTGAAATAAATAAACAAAACAGGCCGCGATCGATCGCCATTCAGGCGCGATCGATCGTGCAAGTCTACTGCCCGAAATAATGCACGCCGCGATCGATCACCAGATCTCGCGATCGCTCGCCAAGACCCCCACGATCGATCGCCCATTATTCACGATCGATCGCCGCGACTGTTCATCGTCTCCCCAAAATCAGTATAATGTCACGATCGATTGGCGCCAAGCCGCGATCGATCGCGACCTAGGAGTTTCTGAAAAATTTGAGCTTTAATGGGGTTTTTCATACCAAACACAAAACCAACACCCCAACTCCTTCAACACCTCCAATACACCATTTAAAACCCATAAAAATACCAAAAACACAACTTTGAATTTTTAATCAAAACCCCCAATTTCCATAACCAACCCAAAACTCAACCAAACTCTACAATACCATAGTCAAAACGAAGGAAAAGACGAGAGGAAGAAGATTACCAACTTTTCTTTGAGAAATCCAACTCCCGAGCCGAGCTTCCAACCGTTTTCCTCCAAAAGGGAAAATAGGGGGTTTGGGGGAGATGGGGCGCGAAGAGAGAGAGAGAGGAGAGAGGAGAGATTCCGTGCAATGACGGAATACCGAGTCCACTTGGTATATATAATACCAAGGCTCCAAAATACCTAGTCATCCACAAATGCATCATGACTCATTAAAAATCATTTGTTTTCAATAATTATCTCTCCAATCTCAATTTTCAATACCAGCCCCAATACAAGGTACCTCGGACCCCCGATACCACCAAAAACCTAATTCCAAGGTTTTTCACCACGTTGAGAATACAATCTCAGCATTTGGATCCAACGATCCCAAATACCCGATTTAACATCATCGGGTGTCCCAACATCGTAATTAATTCATAATTGCCACAATTAAAATCCATTGAGGATCATTACCACACTGGAATTAACACCATTAATTCCCGGGCATCACAGATCTCATTAGAGATCATTGTGCCAATTTACTTAACTATATTAATTGTATTTGTGATCTTAATAGATGAATGAAGCCTGTAACTGTTAGACATACTGTCTAAACAGAGTCTTTGCATATATAGTAAAGAATGTTTATTGTAGATGCTAGGAGTTTAAGGTGTAAATATGACATCACCTTAGATGTATTTATATAAAAAGTTATATAAATCAAAGTCTTCTAGTGGAATCCTTCATCTCGATGGAAAAAAGGGAGACATAGAAGGATTCTACCATATTAGCTTCCAGAAACAAATCTGTGTGCATATCTTACTTGTGTTGTTTTTACTTTGCTTAACCATTATAGAGCACGGTTAGTTCGAGTGTCTTGCGCTTGGTTTCTCAAATCAAATCGGTCTAATCTCTTGCTGCATTCACTTAAAAAATCAGAGCTATTACAACTCACTTGAGTGGACTCAGGTGGGTAACTGGCCAACCCAAGGATCGATCCTGACAAGTGATATCAGAGTAGTAGACTCGAACCACTTGGATTCCTATCACTTTATTAAATCAATTAGACGCATTTTATTTTTGGAAATATTGTCAAGATTTTGCCAATTGTAATTTCCTATTATGTTGGTGATATAATTTGAATAATAAACATAGTTTAATTTGACTAATTAATATCAAGTATATTGTAGATGTTTTCGGATAATTTTAAAAATAATATTTTTTAACCAAGATTTAGAACATAACATTTTCAATTTATGATCTTTATTTGGCCTTTGTTTTTGCATGTGTTTAAAAGTCATTTTTTGCAAATTTTTTTTTAAAATAAGTCACAATTTAAAAAGAATATTTTGCTAAGACTATTTTTCAAACTATTCCTAAAACCATTCCGATTCAACCAACAAATTAATTTGCGTTATATTAATGCATATGTTTTGCAACCGGATCCTTATTTTACTATCCTATTTTTTTAAAAGAAATCTATGATATCAAACACATAAATCAATTGGTCTTTGTTACCTAATGGAGTAGTGGCACATTGGGTTGATCCATCAAATCAATCGGATGAGAATATTCCCATTGAATTGATAGTCTCATCCATTGGATGGGATCGGATGTGTATATTCCTATCCAATATTGATGAGAATATTATCATCTAATGGATGTGACTACCATATGGAGTAGCCAAGAATAAATCTGCGTAAACTGCATGTATCATCATCATTTACGTACGCCAAAAGTATACTTTATAATTTTAAAATTTCTAAAATTTAATTGCATTTTTAGTTTACATACTACACAAGAGCCTCCAAGATGATATATCATATAATTAATGTTAGAAATAACTTTTAAAAAGTGAATTACATTTTTACATACATTTTTTCATTACGCAGACAAACGGACCCTTATCCGTTAATAAGAAAATAAATCTGTATAAACGTACGTAAGTTGGGTAAATCAGGAATTAGATTTTGCATTGATGGAGAAGAGTCCAAATGTCCTTCCAATCCCTACACTGTACATTGTACAATTATACTGCAGCCAATAATGCAAAATAGAACAAAATAAAGTAGAATGCAAAAGAAAGGAAAAAAGGAGTCTACCACCACCAACCCTACAGTTTCATGCTTCTTAGGACTACCCAAAAAAAAAAAAAAACAACAAATTTTAAATGGGCATCAACCCTTATAGCTAATCTACCCATTGAAGCCATACAGACACAAATACAGAAACCTACAAATTTGGTGCAATGAGGTTTCTCAAAATGGAGCAGTTGATGTCCTGCGGAGGGATTTCTGTTTGGAATGTTGGTGATGCTCCGAGGCTTCATACGACTGTTCATATTCCCAGATATTTTGCACAGATATGCAAATTAAATCATATTTGGTGCAGAAAGATAAAAGAAATTGTGTAAATTTAAGGAAACTAGAGTAATAAACAGGCAGGATTTAACCTGTTGCTGCTGTTTCTTGAGCCTGGCATTTTCTTCCCGTAAATGGGCCACTTCTAGTTCCAACTCATTTGTATAAGCCTGTACATTTTCATCAATAAATGTGCAAGAAATTAGGTATCGCTTAATTAAGGTTTCCCACTTTTTCCTTACTATTTTAAAAACTTGGTTCCATCCCTTTCTGCAGAGAACTAATTTTGGTAACAAACACTTTCTTCATGCGTCTGTAGCTTAAACTTAATTAAGATTCTAAACTTACTCAAAAGAGAGAAAAATGTTACTGCGTGGACTACCAAAAGTACTATTAGTTCAAAAGATGGAAGTATTTACATCCTTCCCACGTGTAGCAAGGAGGCCAGACGTCAAAGTTTGGAAATAAGAATCTAAACCAGCTAATTGTACGAAATTTACCACTTCAATTTATGGCACATAAAGAAAGAGACTTTCCTGTTTTCTAGCCCTTGAACGAGCTGCAGACTCACGATTCTTGATCATACGCTTGTGGTGCGGGTCACAGGAGTTCCTTTCCCATTCCTGGAATCTCTTGTTCCCCATGCCGGCGGGGTTGTGGTGATCGGAAACCAGATCATCAAACTGCAAGCTGTTGATAGTACCGTTTGAAACAATTGGCTGATTTACAAGTGGGTTCCTTGTTTGATCCAGCCCGGAGTTCAAGCTGAGCATAGCGGGCATCGGAAGCGGAGGCGGAGAGACGTCAGTTTCTGCAGGCGGCGGATCATTAGAAAAAAAGTCAAGAAGAATCATCCCACGTGAAGAAGGATGGTGATTTTGAAGAGAAGACAGAGTTATATCCTTCCATACATCATCCATATTTTTCTGCAACCCTTTGTTATCGAGAATGGCGGCAAAAGTGGAAGACGACGAAAAAGGTTTTGGATTTGAAGATGGATTAGATGTCCACATTTGGAGAGGCAGTGTAAATGGGATTTAGGGGAGGCTGTTTGGGGTATTTTAGGATGGAAACAACTCAAATATCGTTAGATTATGCACCAGATATATTTAGGGTTTAGCAATAGACAGTAGGGTTAGGACACGGGGTTACTACGTACGGCGATTAATGGTGAATTGTCATGTCAGAAGAGTTTCAAAACTGAGACACGCGTCTGCAATTCACAGTATAGAATGTGAGTTTTCTTTTCTTGCATCAAAAGCTCTGCTTACTGAGTTTCCAGGACTCCCATTTTGTGGACGTTGGTGGCGAGTGATTCAAACGCTCCAATCATATGAAATATAACATACAGCAGCAAAGCTTGGGCTTGCATCAAAAGATTGGACTATTGTTAATGTTGTTGCTATGTATCTAACCTCAATCGCACCAATCTATAACAATATATCTATACTATACAATCAAATTCCTACTGAAATGCCAAGTGTAATTCTGGAATAGAAGCTCAAACACAATATAATTTTTGTAATGTCAAATTTCTCGACCCATGTGAATTAAAGATTCTTTCAAGTAAGCATTTGTTCTTTCATTGAGAATTGGTCTTAACAAGATTTTACATGCACAAACAGATCAAAGCAAGAATGCAATTATTAAACTCAATTCATCAACTACTATGAATTTAATCCTTTAATTCAACACTCAAGCACCTCATGCAAGATTCAACACTAATCTTTCATCTTGACAGTATATAACAATTCATATATTTGACTAAAACAGGTGAGGAAATCAACGCATCACTTAGCAAGCATAAGAAAAATAGTAGGAAGAAAAAAACGGCATCGGATATACGTGGTTCGACAAGTTCTGTTGCTTCAATAACATGCTTTAAAGGTGCAAACTCTGTGTATTTGCCTTGATCTTTAATTGCTTTGGTTTAACTTGGACACAAACAAATAAACCCAAAGGCAAAATAAGGCAAAATGGTAAAATGCGTAATTAATTAATCCAAGTCAACAAGTCAATATAACAAATCTCCACCTTGACTTCTAATTAATTTTTTCTATGAGATTACTCCCCTCCAATCAGCCTCTAAGGGCTTCAGTTCCTCGGATATTCACTAAGTCCAGACATTGTCTGAACTTAATTGTAGTCAATGTTGGGTTTCTTGTATTTGTTCTTTTTCCGGACAGTTTCTCTTGAAGTGACCTTTCTTGTGGCAATTATAACCCTTAAATGCAGTCCTTGATGCTTTTTCATTGCCACCTTTACAAGGACTAGATTTCAATTTTGATCTAGCCTTCTTGGTCCACTTCTGACCATGTTTGTGATGTTTTTCCGGTCTGCCACTCTTGAACAGACAGTCCCCATTACTTGCTTCCTTCCCTTCAATTTTCTTCTACAATTCCTTGACTCTTACTGCTTACTGGACTTCCTCAAGGGAAATTATCTAATCCCTTCCATAGAACATATCATCCATGAATAATCGTATGACTTTGGAATTGAGTTCAATAACAGCAAAGCTTTATCATCATACTCGAGTTTCACATCTGTTTTCAAGATCATCAATGATCTTATTGAAATCATCAATCTGTATCGAGAATGATTTTTCTTTTGTCATCTTGAATGAATAAAACATTTGCTTCATGAAGAGTGAATTCGCCGAAAATTTCGTCATATACAGCTACTCCAACTTTGTTCATACAACGCTTGCCATTGATTCCCTCGCCTATTCTCGGAGTGCGTTATCACCAAGGCTCAAGATGATTGAGCAGTGAGCTTTGTCTAGGATTTCAAATTCTCTTTGTCAGATAGGGTGGCAGAGAGGCCCTTGATTCCTTTCATTGCGTTGTTGCACCAAGATTGCTCGCATGATTTTCTATAATCCAAATTGTTCTGCCCCAAAAACTTTTGTATAACAAACTTTGTGAATCCCATCGTCGTGGATTCTTTTCACACAGACAGCGTCAATTTTTATGTAGCCAACCTCGATCGTACCAATCTATAATGATATATCTATATGCTAGACAATCAAATTATATTGTGTTCGAGCTTTTGTTCCAGAATTACACTTCCGACCTCAATCGCACCAATCTATAACGATATATCTACATACTAGACAATAAAATTCCTACTGAAATGCCAAGTGTAATTCTGGATCAGAAGCTCGAACACAATATAATTTTCCTACTGTCAAATTTCTCTACCTATTTCAATTAAAGATTCTTTCAAGTAATCATTTGTTGTTTCATTGAGAATTGGTCTTAAAAAGATTTTACATGCACAAACAAATCAAATAATGTCTTACTGACGTAAAATCAAGGATTCAATTATTAACCCCAATTCATCAATCTGCTATGAATTTATTCCTTTGATTCAACACTCAAGCACCTCATGCAAGATTCAACACTAATCTTTCATCTTGGCAGTATATAGCATTTCATATATGTCACTAAACAGGTGAGGAAATCAACGCATCACTTAGCAAGCATAAGAAAAATAGTAGGAAGAAAAAAAACTACATCAGATTTATGTGGTTCGGCAATCTTTACAGCCTACGTCTGGTTCTGCTGCTTCAATATCATGCTTTAAAGGTGCAAACTCCGTGTATTTGCCTTGATCTCTAATTGCTTTGATTTAACCTAGACACAAACAAATAAGCCTAAAGGCAAAATAGGGGCAAAATGGTAAAATATGTTATTAATTAATTCCAAGTTAACATGTCAATATAACAATCTCCACCTTGACCTCTAATTATTTTTTCCTATGAGATCACTCCCCTTCAATCAGGCCCTAAGGGCTTTAGTTCCTTCGGATATTCACTAAGTCCAGCCAATGTCTGAACTTAGTTGTAGGCAATGCTAGGTTTCTTCTGGTATTTGTTCCTTTTTGGACAGTCTATCTTCAAGTGATCTTTTTTGTGGCAATTATAACCCTTAAATGCAGTCCTCGATGCTTTTTCATTGGCACATTTACAATGACTAGATTTCAATTTTGATCTAGCGTTCTTGTTCCACTTGTGACCATGTAGGTCAAGTTTTTCCGATCTGCCACTCGTGAAGAGACTATCTCGATTACTTGCTTTGTTCCCTTCAATTTTCTTCTGCAATTCCTTGACTCTTAATGCTGGCTAGACTTCCTCAAGGGAATTTGTTTGATCCCTTCCATAGAGCATAGCTTCCTTGAAATAATTGTATGGAATTGAGTTCGATAACAGCAAAGCTTTGTCATCATCCTCGAGTTTCACATCTATCTTTTCAAGATCATCAATGATCTTGTTGAAACCGAGACTGATTTTTCTTTTGTCATCTTGAATGAATAAAGCATTTGTTCGTGTAGAGTGAATTAGCCTATAATTTCATCATATACAGCTGCTCCAACTTTGTTCATACAACACTTGCCATCGATTCCCTCGCCAATTCCCGGATTGTGTTATCACCAAGGATCAAGATGATTGAGGAGTGAGCCTTGTCTAGGATTTCAAATTTCTCTTTGTCAGATAGGGTGGTAGAGAGGCCCTTGATTCCTTTCTGTGCGTTGTTGCACCAAGTTTGCTTGCATCTTGATTCTGCATAATCCAAAATCGTTCTGCCCCAAAAACTTTTCTATATCGAACTTTGTGGATCCCATCGTTGTGGATTCTTTTCACACAGACAAAGTCAATTGTTATGTATCCGACCTCGATCACACTAATCTATAATGATATATCTACATACTAGACAATCAAATTTTATTGTGTTCGAGCTTCTGTTCCATAATTACACTTCCGACCTTGATCGTACCAACCTATAACGATATATCTATATACTAGACAATCAAATTCCTATTGAAATGCCTATTGTAATTCTGGATCAGAAGCTCGAACACAATATAATTTTCCTACTGTCAAATTTCTTTGCCTATTTCAATTAAAGATTATTTCAAGTAACCATTTGTCGTTTCATTGATAATTGATCTTAACATGATTTTTCATGCACAAACTGATCAAATAATGTCTTGCTACAGTAAAATCAAGGATTCTATTATTAACCCCCAATTCATCAATTTGCTATGAATTTATTCATTTAATTCAACACTCGAGCACCTCATGCAAGGTTCAACACTAATCTTTCGTCTTGCCAGTATATAGCAATTTGTATATATGACTAAACAGGGCGGAAATCAAGGCATCACTTAGCAAGCATATGAAAAATAGCAGGAAGAAAAAAATGACACCGAATATACGTGGTTCGGCAATTGCAGCCAATATCCACGGGATGGGGCAATTCACTAACACCAAAACAAAAGTTTTACAGATTTTACCACATTGAAAATCTCTCTCAATTCTCTTTTCCAATCATCAATGATACAAGAAAATTCCACAAGATGAATCAGTGTATATGTTCTCTAAATCTGGACTACACACTTTGTTTCCCTCAGTGCTACGCAGAGAGAAAATGCTTCGATCTCTCTTCTTCGTCCTCACAAAAAATCGCTCCCGTTTCGCCTTTGGGTTTATTCTTTTTTTTTTTTTGAAACCGCTCTCTCTCTTGTTCTGCTGCTTCAATATCATGCTTTAAAGGTGCAAACAAAAAAGTAATCTCAACCATGTATTTGCCTTGAACTTTAATGGCTTTGATTTAACGTGGAAACAAACAAATAAACCCAAGGCAAATAGAGACAAAATGGTAAAATGCATTATTAATTAATTACATGTCAACAATTCAATATACCAGTTATTTACTGGTTCACTGGGTTGATTAACACGTGGGGCAATAATGTTTTTGCTTGATGGTTGGTTGCTACCCTATGAGCAATGTTCTATGAGTAGCAGTCATTGGATAAGAATATTTTTATAAAATGAGTTGGTGTATTCCTAAGTACAGTATCATTAGAGAGATCATCAAACTAACTGTTTTTACTAATCAAAAATTGGGAAAATAATTTGGTAAGTTGTTATATTTGGATTTTATTCTATTGGTAATAAAAAAGTTTGGCTTTATCCCACTTGCAAGTTTTTTTTAGTTTTTTTTTTTAGTTTTTTGTTAAATGTTCAAATTGATTTAAATTATTATATGGCTGCATTTACTTACCCTTGATAAACATTGGACGAGACTATTAATCAAACGCATACATTGTTTACTTAATAAAGGCTCAATTAATCATGACATAAAATAATGTTTTCAAATGATAACTAATCTAAAAAATTTGTGAGATAATTAATCTTTGGATGTTGCTGAATAGATGGGACCCTTCTTTATTTCTATTTATGTAATTATTAAAATTAATAAAAATAACTAAAAATAAAAATAAAAAATTTATATTGATATATATTTAAGAAAAAATAATCTAATGAATAATATTTATTAAAAATGTGTAAATTTATAATTTATAAATTCATTAATATAAATATTTTTCGTATCTACAGATATATAAAATATTTAAATTATTTAATATCTATTCTAATAGTAACTTAAATAAAAATTGTGAAAATGTGATAAATATTTGAAGGGTAAATAAAAAATATTATTTAAACAAGTATAATAATTAATAGAAAAAGAATGTCATATTTTTCTGTGATAGTTACAATCACAATTTTATTACTTAAACCAAACATAATATTAATAATAAGAACCTAATGCCAAAAAAACAATTCATTATAATCTCAATCATTTAAAATAAACACATTATTATTTTTCCAATACTATTCATATTCTATCAATCACACTAATAATCATAGTATGACATAATGATGTGACTAGAAATAGACACATCTTTTGTGCTTAATTGTATACGATTTGGTATATTTTGATAGATAAATTGATATGTATGCTACCTAATCGTGTATTCGTGTGAATGTAGGTGAATCAAAGAAATCAAGTTAACAAGGGAGAATAAGAATCAATGAATGCATTGGAGTTGAGAAAGTTCAAATTAGACCAAGAAAAGTGCATAAAAAGAGTCAACAAAGAGAAAGACTCGGTGATTGATAAGTGTGATTTTTACACTTAATTTGATATAAGATTAAGGGCGTTTTTGTATTGATTCCTGGAAAATATTACACTTTTTGGTATATATTTATATATTTCAGGAATCTAGGTCCAAATGCATAAAAGTGAAGGAAATAGGCTAAAATGATGAAAAAGGACCAAACCGAGCATACACGGAAAATGAGGGACGAAAGTGCAAAATGTTGAAAATCAGTTGCAACGATCGATCGGTAATATCAGGCGATCGATCGCCACAGAACAATGCACATTAGCGATCGATCGGTAAATGTAAGGCCTCTCTACCTTAACAGTGAAATCAAGATATAAATAGGGCTAAACATGTATTAGAGACATCTTAGGGTTCTGATTGTTATGTGAGCTCAATAAAATTACAGGGCAAAATAAAACTTCCACAGTTAATTAATTACATTCCCAATCATGAACGTTAAAGCGATAGCATTATACTACTCCTAGAGTAGAGACTATCCAAAATTTCTTGTATTCTAACTTCTTTCATGCCTCTTCAGCTCACAGTTCAACCCGACCCTTAGCCCCATTTGTCCAAAAGTGTACCTACAGGAACAACCCACCATGAGCATATACATCACCACTTAACACAATTCAACTTAATAAAATAAATAAGCGCATGAGACGAATAATAAATATGCTCCCTGATTTACCACATTAGCACATTTTCATTGTTGTTCCTGTTTCATAAACTCATGCACGAAATCATTAGTTCATATCATAGTGATCGATACCACGTTCCAATTATAATCACAATGTTCCACATTAATCATTTAGAATTGTGACTGTTCCGGTCCCAATACAACAGCGGAATTTTAGGACCCCTCGCTTCGACATATAGCGGCATCATATGATATCCCTCGCTTCGACAATGACAGCGGCATGTTACTTCGCTTAGACATGACAGCGGCAAATATCATACTACCATCGCTTCATATGACAGCGGCAAGTACCTCCCTCGCTCGGAGATAAAGGCTACCGGAACATTCATCAATTCTACCACAATAATCAAACACAATTGATTCCAATATCATGATATAACACTATCATTTCACATATTCCATCACATATAAGGACACACTATTCACAATATACATCATCAAAGTTGTAACACGTTTTACCGTCCGATGCTCGTACGTCTCACTACGTACCTTAATTTCAAAAGTGGAGAAGTTGAAGAACTTTATCTCCTCGATGTTGTTGGCACCTGGGATGGTTCTACATAATGATACAAATCGATATTAGAAGCCAATATACGAATCATTACCAAAAGTTTCACAAAACATAATAATTTTGCATTCTGGCCACCGGCGATCGATCGCTATTTCTGAAGCGATCGATCGCGAGCCTCATCGATCGATCGCTTCAGAATAGCGATCGATCGCCACACGCTACTGGTTTGAGGCGATCGATCGCCAAAACCAGCGATCGATCGCTCCTCGTTTGAAAATGCTACTGGCGACATGCGATCGATCGCCTACTTCGGGGGGATCGATCGCCAAGCCTAGAAACCTGAAAAATCACCCATTTGTTGCCCAAACTCGAACCAACACAAAGCCAACTCAAACTCACAACATCCAACTACCAAAATCTCAACTTTAACACCTCAAAACACCACCTCCAACCACATACAACATTATACAATAAAATCCACCCTTAAACCCCAAAAATATGACACAAGAATGACCAATAACCAACAAAACTTTACTACATTGATAGCTTACCCCTTGAGCTTCAAGATTTTTGCAAGGAATCACAAAAAAAGACTCTTTCTCAAAGTTTTCTCCTTCTCCTCTTGCCAAGAAACGAAAATGGGGTTTTGGATAGGGTGAGGGATGGTTATGACATAAGGAAGCAAATATGTGGTTGGAATTAAAAGGAGATAAGTGGAGTTCTTTTAAATATATTAAACCAATGCAAGTTGTTAGCTGGTATGTAAAATCATGGCTACATGACATTTTAGAACCCCCTCTTTAAATATGCAATAAGACTCACATATAAATCATGCTCTTCACAATTAATTATAAAAATCCACTCCAACAATTCATACTAGGAATCCAATATTCCAACATGCAACGGATGCATCCCGAAAAGTTCTACCGGGTCAAACCCACGTGACTAAATATTTTCAAATGATAATCAATACCAACACATAATTCAATATCCACATAATTAATCATATGAACATAATTAATGCCTTAATTGCAATTAATCATTTCGGGGACATCACATTACTCCCCTACTTATAAGATTTCGACCTCGAACTCGCATGCACTTACCCCAAAAGAAACTAAACATAAATCACATACCAGAGAATAGTTCTGGGTAGTGCTGCACCATATGCCGTTCCGTCTCCCACGTGGCCTCTTCGACACCCCGACGATCCCACTGAACCTTAACCATCGGTATAATCTTGCTTCGAAGTCTGCGATCCTCTCGATCCAGAATTCTGACTGGCCGTTCAACATAGGATACATCTGAACTCAACTGAACCTCTGAAGGCTGCAAAACATGAGATGGGTCTGGCTCATACTTCCTCAACATAGAAACATGGAAGACATCATGTATACCATACAATGATGGTGGTAGGGCCAGACGGTAAGCCAAAGTGCCTATGCGCTGCAATACCTCGTATGGCCCAACATACCTCGGAGACAACTTCCCGCGCATACCGAAACGAACTACACCTCTGAAAGGTGAGATTTTCATGAAGACTCTGTCTCCCACTTGGAATTCTAATGGTCGCCGCCGTTTATTAGCATAGGCCGCTTGCCTATCTTGAGCCGCTTTCATTTTCTGACGGATCACTTTGATTTTCTCTTCCATTTCTCGAATCAATTCCGGTCCTCCGACCGTCTTACTAGTCATATCTTCCCAATACAACGGTGACCTACAGCGTCGACCGTAAAGGGCCTCGAATGGAGCCATCTGAATGCTCGCCTGATAACTGTTGTTGTAAGAGAACTCTACAAGTGGTACTGAATCTTGCCACGGAGTATCGAACTCCAAAATACATGCCCTCAATATGTCCTCAAGCGTCTGTATGGTACGCTCTGTCTGACCATCTGTCTGAGGGTGATAAGCCGTACTCAGTCTCACCTCTGTACCCAAAGATGATTGAAGACCCTCCCAAAAGTGCGATGTGAACCGCGGGTCTCTATCAGACACAATCGAGACTGGGATGCCGTGCAATCTCACTACGTCTCGTACATAAAACTGGGCCATCTTCAAGTATGTGAAAGACATACAATAAGGGATGAAGTGAGCCACCTTCGTCAGTCGATCCACAATCACCCAGATCGCATCGAATCCCGAGGCAGTCCTTGGCAAGTGGGTCACGAAATCCATAGAGATGTGCTCCCACTTCCACTATGGTATCTCTAAACTCCTCAACTCGCCACCGGGCCTCTGCCTCTCTGCTTTGACTTGTTGGCAAATCAAATACTTCTTAACAAATGTAATGACGTCTCTTTTCATCCGTCTCCACCAAAACTGATCACATAAGTCCTTGTACATCTTTCTCCCGCCTGGGTGTATACTGAACCTACTGCTATGAACACGATGCAGGATCCCTTGACGCAATTCCGGTGCCCTCGGCACTACCCAACGATTACCAAGCCGCAAGGAACCATCTTCTGCTACTCTGAACTTCGATAACTGACCCAGACGTAAATATGATAACCATCTCTGCACCTCAACGTCTGTCACCTGAGCTTTCCTGATAAGTTCAAAGATGTCCGATTCTGCCAATAGGGTCGATACATGTCCCGCAATGCATCTAAATCAAAGTCATATCCCAGATGACAACAAGAGGTCATCAAGGCCGATAACTGGATAACATCCTCTGCTGTATACTTCACCTTCCTACTCAAGGCGTCAGCTGTCAGGTTCGCCTTCCCTGGATGGTACTCTATCTCGCAATCATAGTCCTTGAGCAAGTCCATCCACCTCCTTTGCCTCATATTCAGTTCCGCTTGGGTAAATAGAAAATTCAAGCTCTTATGGTCCGTGTAAATGGTAAAAGAAATACCATATAGATAATATCGCCAAATTTTTAAGGCGAAAATAATGGCCGCCAGTTCCAAGTCATGAACTGGGTATCTGGTCTCATGAGGCTTCAACTGTCTCGAAGCATAGGCCACCACGTGCTTATCCTGCATCAGTACGCAGCCCAAACCCTGCAGTGATGCATCCGTGTACAAAGCAAACCTCTCGTTTTCCGAAGGAATCACCAACACCGGTGCTGTAGTCAATCGGTGCTTCAACTCTTGGAAGCTCTGCTCACATGCCTCAGACCATAAAAACGGGACCCCTTTCTGAGTCAACTGCGTCAACGGCTTAGCGATCTTAGAGAAACCCTCGACGAAACATCGGTAATAACCCGCTAAACCAAGGAAGCTCCAAATCTCGGTCACAGATGTAGGCGCAGACCAATCCATCACCGCCTCCACCTTCCTGGGATCCACAGATATCCCATCACTAGAGATCACATGCCCCAAAAATATCACGCTGCTCAACCAAAATTCACACTTGTTCAACTTGGCGTACAACTGATTGTCCCTAAGAATCTGGAGCACCATTCTTAAATGATTCTCATGCTCTATCTCACTCCGAGAGTAGATAAGTATGTCGTCAATAAAGACTATGACGAACTGATCAAGGTAAGGTTGGAATACACGGTTCATCAAGCTCATGAAGACAGCCGGGGCGTTTGTCACTCCAAACGGCATGACTAAAAACTCATAATGACCATAACGGGTCCGGAATGCTGTCTTCTGCACATCGTTCTCTCTAACTCGGATTTGATGGTACCCTGACCTCAAATCAATCTTGCTGTACAACCTCGTGCCCTGCAACTGATCAAACAAGTCATCGATCCGCGGAAGAGGGTATTTATTCTTCACTGTGGCCTTATTCAATTGCCTGTAATCGATGCACAATCGCATCGACCCATCTTTCTTTTTCACAAATAATACAGGCGCACCTCAAGGCGATACGCTGGGGCGTATATAACCCCTGTCAAGGAGTTCTTGTAGCTACTCTTTCAGCTCCCTTAACTCCGCTGGTGCCATCCTGTATGGGGCACGAGAAATAGCGGATGTCCCCGGTAACAATTCGATCCCGAACTCGATTTCCCTAACCGGCGGAAATCCGGGAATCTCCTCCGGAAATACATCGGCAAACTCGGCAACTACGGGGACATCTTCGACCCTTAACTCTTCTTTCTTTCCAGCAATGTCAATGGCATAAATAAGATAACCCTCATGCCCACGTTCCAATAACTGAGTCATCTTTAAGGCCGATATTAATGGGATTCTTGAGCGGGAACCATCCCCATAAAAAGTCCACTGAATCCCCAAATCAGATCTGAACCGCACTGTTCTCTGTCTGCAGTCCACCACTGCCTGATACTTGTTCAGCACATCCATCCCCACGATGCAGTCAAAATCTGACATCTCCAAAACAATCAAATCTGACTTCAACTCGTTGCCCTCAAAATAAATGAGGTCGTCATCAATGAACTGATCTGCAATCACACTCTTTCCAGCGGGTGTCGAAACCACTAGAGGCGTGGGTGACGGAGTTGTGCATATACGGTGCCTCTCCACAAAACTCGTCGACACAAAGGAGTGTGACGCACCTGTATCTATCAAAATATAAGCAGGGTGCGTAAATAAATGACACGTACCCGCTATCACTTCCTCTGGAGCTGCTGTAGCCTGCTCCCTGGTTAGGGCGTACACTTGCCCTTGAGGTGGCCCCAACGGCTGTCCTCCCAATGGCCTCGGTGCAAATGGTGGTCTCTGCTGCGCTGGCCTGTCTGAAGGTCTCCCCATAGTGTTCTGTGGCCCTCCCCGGTTAGGACAGTTCCGCGCCAAGTGACCATGTTTACCACATTCATAACAAGCGGAGCATCCTTTCACTGAATGGGGTCCTCCGCACAGAAAACACTTAACTTTTCCGAAACCGCTAGCCTGTCCCCTACGAGGCGGAGCATCACTTCCACGACCACCCCTTCCACGAGCATCCGACCATCTACCACTGAATCTGGAAGATGATGAGTTCCCCCTTGGCTTAAAATGATCGCCCCTTGGTTTCAAGTTTTCAGGGGTCGACCTCTGTGACGGTGCTGGAGGCGGTGCTACAGTCGGATATGCACCCACTCCTAATTCTGCCAGCTCAGCTCGTGCCGGGGCGTCATCAAAACAAGTAGGGCCATAAGTGATCACCCTATCATACAACTCTGGCCTCAAGCCTTTCATGAAGTTCCTCATCTTTTCTTGGGTGCTAGTGGTGATATGAGGCACATATCTGAGTAAGGAACAGTACTGGAGAGCATAGTCTGACACCGGCATAGTACCTTGCTTTAAGCTAGTAAATTCATCCTCTTTAGCCTGCCGTGCCACCGCTGAGAAGTATCGGGTCAGAAATCGAGTTCCAAACAGCTTCCAATTTATTTCCTGACCCTGAGCCTCCTGTTCAATCACTGTGGTCTTCCACCACATCAGCGCCTTTTTGGCCAATTGGAATTCTGCTAGCCGTATCCAAGTTGTCTTTGCGCACGGGGCAGCTACAAATATCTGCTCTAACCTCTCTAGCCATTCCTCGGCCTTCTCCCCTGTTTCAGTCCCTTCAAAAGTTGGGGGTCGATATGCTAGAAATTGAGTCAAACTCAGTTCTCCCGGCAATAACTGCTGTTCCGACGGCTCTTCGCCCAAGGCTGGCGGCGGTAGGGGATTTGTGTGCCTAGCACTAGCATTTACACTTACTGCATCACCAACATCTACATTTGCTGCCATACTGCAACACAAGGATTAACAACAATATCCAAAAACAATTCACATAATACATCGTTAGAAAGCCATAACATGTTAGCATAACAGTCACATACTTCATATGCGCACAACATGTTTAAAAGTAAACGCCTAGCCAACTTATTGCTAAGGCTACCCTTCACTCATTCCCGGGTTCTCTAACCACTGCTCTGATACCACTAATGTAAGGCCTCTCAACCTTAACAGTGAAATCAAGATATAAATAGGGCTAAACATGTATTAGAGACATCTTAGGGTTCTGATTGTTATGTGAGCTCAATAAAATTACAGGGCAAAATAAAACTTCCACAGTTAATTAATTACATTCCCAATCATGAACGTTAAAACGATAGCATTATACTACTCCTAGAGTAGAGACTATCCAAAATTTCCTGTATTCTAACTTCTTTCATGCCTCTTCAGCTCACAGTTCAACCCGACCCTTAGCCCCCTTGGTCCAAAAGTGTACCTACAGGAACAACCCACCATGAGCATATACATCACCACTTAACACAATTCAACTTAATAAAATAAATAAGCGCATGCGACGAATAATAAATATGCTCCCTGATTTACCACATTAGCACATTTTCATTGTTGTTCCTGTTTCAGAAACTCATGCACGAAATCATTAGTTCATATCATAGTGATCGATACCACGTTCCAATTATAATCACAATGTTCCACATTAATCACTTAGAATTGTGACTGTTCCGGTCCCAATACAACAGCGGAATTTTAGGACCCCTCGCTTCGACATATAGCGGCATCATATGATATCCCTCGCTTCGACAATGATAGCGGCATGTTACTTCGCTTAGACATGACAGCGGCAAATATCATACTACCATCGCTTCATATGACAGCGGCAAGTACCTCCCTCGCTCGGAGATAAAGGCTACCGGAACATTCATCAATTCTACCACAATAATCAAACACAATTGATTCCAATATCATGATATAACACTATCATTTCACATATTCCATCACATATAAGGACACACTATTCACAATATACATCATCAAAGTTGTAACACGTTTTACCGTCCGATGCTCGTACGTCTCACTACGTACCTTAATTTCAAAAGTGGAGAAGTTGAAGAACTTTATCTCCTCGATGTTGTTGGCACCTGGGATGGTTCTACATAATGATACAAATCGATATTAGAAGCCAATATACGAATCATTACCAAAAGTTTCACAAAACATAATAATTTTGCATTCTGGCCAGCGGCGATCGATCGCTATTTCTGAAGCGATCGATCGCGAGCCTCACCGATCGTTCGCTTCAGAATAGCGATCGATCGCCACACGCTACTGGTTTGAGGCGATCGATCGCCAAAACCAGCGATCGATCGCTCCTCGTTTGAAAATGCTACTGGCGACATGCGATCGATCGCCTACTTCGGAGGGATCGATCGCCGAGCCCAGAAACCTGAAAAATCACCCATTTGTTGCCCAAACTCGAACCAACACAAAGCCAACTCAAACTCACAACAGTCCAACTACCAAAATCTCAACTTTAACACCTCAAAACACCACCTCCAACCACATACAACATTATACAATAAAATCCACCCTTAAACCCCAAAAATATGACACAAGAATGACCAATAACCAACAAAACTTTACTACATTGATAGCTTACCCCTTGAGCTTCAAGATTTTTGCAAGGAATCACAAAAAGGACTCTTTCTCAAAGTTTTCTCCTTCTCCTCTTGCCAAGAAACGAAAATGGGGTTTTGGATAGGGTGAGGGATGGTTATGACATAAGGAAGCAAATATGTGGTTGGAATTATAAGGAGATAAGTGGCGTTCTTTTAAATATATTAAACCAATGCAAGTTGTTAGCATGGTATGTAAAATCATGGCTAACATGACATTTTAGAACCCTCTTTAAATATGCAATAAGACTCACATATAAATCATGCTCTACACAATTAATTATAAAAATCCACTCCAACAATTCATACTAGGAATCCAATATTCCAACATGCAACGGATGCATCCCAAAAAGTTCTACCGGGTCAAACCCACGTGACTAAATATTTTCAAATGATAATCAATACCAACACATAATTCAATTATCCACATAATTAATCATATGAACATAATTAATGCCTTAATGCAATTAATCATTTCGGGGACATCACAGTAAATATCAGTGATCGATCGCCGCGTTGGAAATTTTGAAAAATAAAAACAGAATAGTTTGGTGATCGATCGACACATTGTAGCGATCGATCGCCGAACCCAAAAAAATCCCGATTTCTTTCCTTATCATGTCATTTTGTGTACAAAGAATGCAAGACTCCCCCCAACCCAATATATAGAAGATTTCAGATGAACTTGAGGGACTCTTAGCTCATAATAGACCCTACAAACTCAACCACCATCACTCTCATTCATCCCCAACCATCCATACACCATAACCATTGAAGAGAAGACGCATCGGAAGAGATGGGGCGACGGATCAATGCAAGGAGTCAAAGCCTCTCGTTATTTCCGTATTTCTAAACTTTGTTTGTTTCTATTTGATTTCTTTATGCTTTTGATTTTGAAAAACACGATTTTGCATTTGATTTTGAATATGTTTCTAGGCTAAGTTTTGTTGTCAAGACTTAGGGGATCCCATGTTTTGAACCCACAATTTTAATTAAGTTTTGATTGATTCTTACAAATTCTTTGTGTTTAATTTGTTGTGTTCATGCTTTCAATGGATTAATATCATTGATTGATTATTTATTGCAATTGAATTTATCATAGGAGATTGCGATACGATATAGTAAATTAAACCATGGATTTCAGACTGATATCGAGAGATGAGTCAAATACACGTGTGATAGCTATCGATATCTAGTGATCGAAAACTAGAAGTTTTCATAAATCGACATACAATATTGAGTGTTAAATAAGTGCATGATCATTACCTTGTTGCATCTTAGTATTAAACTTGTTGTAACCGGACCAAGGTATAATGAGTGCTTTAGGAAAACTCGTCACCTTAGAACGTTTGAATTTAATTCTTAATTATAGGCGAATTGTGGGGTATTGCATGGGTGAGCCGAAAGTTTTGATAATTGTTTCTTTTGATTTTATTCTTATTCATCACTGTTTGCTTGGGTTAATTATTGAGTTAATTTGTCACTTTAGTTAATTAATCATAACTAGTTATCATAGGCTAAATATAGTTAAACTAGTGGAGTTTGGTAATTATTTCCTAGACCTCGTGGATCGACAATCCATACTTTTTCATATCATTATACTAAAACTTGACACCGTGCACTACGCAATCGCTACACTCGAAAATACTGTTTAAAATAATAGCGATCAAGTTTTTGACGCCGTTGCCAGTGACTAGTTTTAATACTATCAAACGAGATTAGTTGATTGTAGTTTAGTCATTCATTTTTCTTAGTTTTCGATTTTTTCCCATTCTCTCTACTCTTCTACTGTTTGTGTTCTTTTTGGTTGATTGTTACAGGTTGTTATCTCTTGGTTCATGCTAAGGCGAAGCAAGCCTACACTTGAGCCTTTTGATCCCGAGATCGAACGCACCTGTCAAAGGAGGCTAAGGCAAGCAAGAGCACATATGGCTAATAACGAGGAGACTCCAGTACCACCAGTTGCAAGATCACTACTACGCCCACCCTGCATTCCATGGATCATTGTAAAGTATCACGAGACCAACCATACATGCTAACAATTTTGAGATCAAGCCTGCTATCATTCAGATGATCCAACATTCGGTCTAGTTCGGGGGAGCAGCTACTGACGATCCAAATACCCACATCTCCAACTTCTTGGAGATCTGTGATACATTCAAGCATAATGGCTTTACTGACGAAGCTATCAGGTTACATTTGTTTCCCTTTTCTTTACGAGATAAAGCTAAATCTTGGTTACAATCGTTGCCTGCAGGTTCTATTACTACGTGAGGTGGGATGGCTCAGTTGTTCTTGTCAAAATTCTTTCCACCATCCAAGACGACCAAGATGCACAATGACATCACTACTTTTTCCCAATACGATCCAGAGACACTGTATGAGGCTTGGGAGCGCTTCAAAGATCTACTGCGGAGATGCACACATCATGGCCTCCCTATCTGGGTCCAGGTACAAACGTTTTATAACGGTTTATTTCTGATAACCGTTCTATGATTGATGCATCCTCAGGAGGTACTGTGATGAGAAAGACGCACGAGGAGGCTTATACGCTGTTGGAGGAGATGTCAGCTAATAGCTGTCAATGACAGTCCGATAGGAACGTGCCAAAGAAGCAAGCCGGAGTGCTTCAAGTGAGTGAAGTCACTGCCCTAGCTGCCCAGTTGGAAGCACTGAATAAGAAGATTGATAGTTTGAGCATGCATGCAATGCAAGTTCAAACTTTTACATGCGAGCTTTGCCAATGAGGATATCTGAGCACTGAATGCCAAGTAGGTAACCCTTTCATTACAACTAATGAAGCTGTTAATTTTATAGGGAACCGACCACCACAGACCTACCCCTATCCAAATACATACAATACTAGGCCGAGGAACTATCTCCAACCACCACCAGGGTATGCACCAAAGCCAAGCATGGAGGAGATCTTAACCAAGTTCATATCGTCAACTGAAACAAGGATGAACAATCACTAGGCGCCGATAAAGAACTTGGAAGTCCAAGTGGGACAGCTAGCAAAGATCGTAGCTGGACGAACCCTCGATAATTACATACACTACAAGTCGCTAGGTCGTATCCAACTCAACGAGTATACCCAATGTACCACTACTCGTAACTTTACCACCATACGTGTTGTAGTACACTTACCTGTACGGCACAACCATTTATTCATTGAGCAAACCCGGTCGGCATAATGGTTCCGTGTCAACCTATGATGCTTACATGTCAACACATGACACCCACAATGTCCTCGTCAACTCGTGAAGGTAAACTCGTGACGGTATATGTCAACACATGCATCCACATATCATCGTCAACTCTTGAAGGTACATGTCAACACATGACATCCACAATATCATCGTCAACTCATGATGGTTTATGTCAACACATGACATTCACAATTCCTTGTCAACTCGTGATGGTATATGTCAACACATGACATCCACAATATCCTCGTCAACCCGTGACGGTATATGTCAATACATGACATCCACAATATCCTTGTCAACCCGTGACGGTATATGTCAACACATGACGTCCACAATATCATCGTCAACCTGTGACAGTATATATCAATACATGACATCCACAATATCCTCGTCAACCCGTTACGGTATGTCAACACATGACATCCACATATACTAATATAATAGAAATATTACAGTGCTCATCGCTATAATCATAGCGGCATATTCATCGCCCAACAGCGGTATACAATCCACACTCATCGCTCAATGGCGGTATAATCCCTCGCTACGTATACATCGGTATAATCCATCGCTACGTATACAACGGTATAAACCATTGATGCGTATACAACGGCATAATTCATCGCTATGTATACAGTGGCATAAACCATCGCTACGTATATAGCTGCATAATCCATCGCTACGTATATAGCGGCACAAGCCATCGCTACGTATACAGCGACATAATCCATCGCTACGTATACAACGACATAATCCATCGCTACGTATACATCGACATAATCCATCGCTACGTATTCAGCAGCATAATCCATCGCTACGTATACAACGGCATAAACCATCGCTACGTATACATCGGCATAAGCCATCACTACGTATACAGCGACATAACCATCTCTATGTATACAACGGCACAATCCATCGCTACATATACAACGGATAATCCATCGCTACGTATACAGTGGCACAATCCCTCGCTACGTATACAGCCATCGTTACGTATACAGCGGCATAATCCATCGCTATGTATGCAGCGGCATAAAACATTGCTGCGTATACAACGACATAATCCATCGCTACGTATACAGCGGCACAATCCATAGCTACGTATACAACCATCGCTACGTATACAACGGCATAAATGTGGACTCAAGAGGTGACTCGCATGTATGTAGCACTTTGTTCCTTTCGGACTCAAGAGGTGACTCACATGTATGTAGCACTTTGTTCCTTTCAATCAACTCATTCACACAATATACACCAACGTGTATATTCTACCTCAAACTCATGCCATCTTAATTCATTTCACCAATTCCAAATTAACTACTAAAACTCATATGCTGCATGTAATGCTTAAATCACATAATCTAATCATACTCGATTTACCCCCAAAACCGAGTCCAAAGGCAAAACGATAATTATTTATAATTATTCCTTAATTGACCCACCAACTCAATTTAATTAAGATGATTCAAGGTATCACAATTCTCCCCTACTAATAAAATTTCGTCCTCGAAAAATTTAAATACACACTTAATCAAGAGTTTCAAAATTAATTCACATACAACAGAAGTGTCAAAGATAGAGTCGATATACCGTCGACCTGGACCACACATGGTCTGTCCAAACCAGAGTCCGAACAGGACGTTCTACATATAAAACATCAAACTCTCATTTCACCCTCAATGTTGCAGAACATAATTTTACACTATAACCCAACATCATCAGTTCATAAGGTAGCATTTTCACATTATTCACCGTATCATTATTTTCTTTTGCCTTTTTCTATCATTTCTTATCACGAAAGGAATATGCAAAGTCTTCTCAATAGCCAAATCATAATTTCTTGAAATGAATTACTTAGATTAACACTCCCAAAATCATATTAAACGCAAATCATAACCTTCAATCTATCGTGCAACAACACATTGTTTTCACTAATGTTCAATGGGTTTTTAATATTGAGCAAAGTTCTTATCAGCACATTCAACATTTTATTGACATATGCATGTTCTTTCATTACGTACCAGTGGTTATCACATCTCGCACGATACCACATTTCAATTATCACATGCCCTCAACCCGTCGTTAATTAATAACTCATAACGATCTTATGGAGGACATATCTTGTCTAATTAACATTGCTAACGGATCATAATCCTTACTCAATTATTAACATCCCACCTTTATCTATTATTTGGATTAGTATCAACATACTACCCATTAATTCATATCCCATCTAGATCTTTACTCATCTATGAGTATACATGTATAACATTTTAGTTTCCCTTCTTATTAGACTTTTTCTTATCGATTCTCTATCATGTATACATAACTCATGTACGTGATGTAACAATCACACCCTTCAACTTAAATCATGCAATGTCATTATTCCCTACAGATTCTCATCATATAGAAATACAAAATATTCCATATTACACCTGCAGCATGCAACGTAATGAATCATCAAAATCCACAAAATCATTGTCATATGGATTTCATATCATTCTTTTCCCGATACCAACTTTATAAAATTACAGCAATATTAACATCACATACATAATTACATACCTTTATAGATGCAATCATCAACAAAGTGTACCTCAGCATCTGTAAGGACCCTAGTTCCTTAAATGCGGATTAAAGGCGTAAATAAAATTTTCATGTATAAACAGAGTGTAAAAGTCATGTTGATGCCTTGAGCTATTAGTTTACAGTGCCAAAATGAAATTCCAAAAGGGATTAATTACATTCCCAACTAATGAATGTTAAGCATATAGCTTTACACTACTCCTAGAGTAGATACTATACAAAAGAATGTGCCTGCTACCAAGAGCACTCCTCACTAGCTCATCGCATCAACTCGCCTTAGCCCGTCCTCCCAAAAGTACCTACAGGAACAACCCCAAAACCATGAGCATGCAAATAATCATATTCACAATAATATGATTGTAATTCAAATGCATAAACCGTAAATGCGATTCACTTCCTGTATTTAACACATTTAAAAGCTCCCTTTGGTTGTCCCTGTACCACAATCATAATCAATGGATTATAAAACCAGTAATTTATGTCATGACATGCACTCATTCCATGTATACCAATGGCCAGTTCCAGTCTTATTATATCAGTGGCATAATACCCCTCGCGTTTACATGACAGCGGCATTAATACCCCTCGCTTTGACATATTAGCGGCATAATATCCCTCGCATCAATATGACAGCGGCATTATCCTTCGCTTCGACATGTTTGCGGCAAATATTCTTCATCGCTATAATATGACAGCGGCAAGTATTCTATCATCGCTTCGACATGAAAGCGGCAAGTATTCTTCATCACTGTAATATAATCTCGACTCACAATTACATGCAACCATAATGCATATTCCAACCATATATGCAATCATAATGCATAAACAAGACCATATATGCAACCATAATGCATAACCAATTCAAAGCGTAATAAATACGTTTTACCGTCCGATGCCCGTATGTCTCACTACGTACCTTAGTTCCAAAAGTGGAGATATCGTGGACTTTATCTCCTAAGCTGTGTGGCCACCTGGGATGGTTCTACACATTCACACAAATCAATATTAGGAGCCAATAATAGTCCAATATCAAAAATTCAACAAAAATATACAAAAATCCCACATTTTGCCTTTCGCGATCAATCGCCTGTGACGGGCGATCGATCGCGAGACCTTACTGCCCGTTTCCCAAATTTTCTGGCTTTGGCGATCGATCGCCACATTTGGCGCGAACGATCACCAGCCTCGCCGATCGATCGCCCAAGAGTGGCGATCGATCGCCAGACACTCCAAACGCGCACTGCCAGCGCGCGATCGATCGCCTGAAATGGGCGATCGATCGCCAGTGTCTGTAACCCGAAAATTCACCATTTTTGCTCCAAAATTCCTTTCCAATCCATACCAACTCTCCTACCTTCAAACCAACAACATCAAACACATAATATCCTTCAAAATACACTTTAAACATTCCAAAAATCCAACATTCAACCAAGATAATACCAACCCAAAATAACCCATTTCAAAACCCTTCAAAACCATAACAAACCCAATCCGAACACAACAAAAATAACAAGGAGGTATCCATACCTCTTGGGGACTCCAAATCTCCCAACAAATTCCACAAATCAAGTTTTTTTAGAAGGATTCTCTTCCTCTTTTGTGCCAAAAACGAAAATGGAAGGGGATGAGGGTTTGGGTGGATGATTTGGGGAAAAATAGAAAGTGATGGGTATAGTGGGGGTTGGGGGTATTAAGTGGGTTTGTTTTTAAATAAATTGCACTCCACAATTACCATGGTGTATAAAACACCCCAACATGATATTTTAAAAGCATTTACCAAAATGCATCACAATCCCAATTAAATCATGCTTAACCAAATAATTATCAATTACCATAAACAAACCATAATAACCCCTAATTTCCCAACATGCATAAAATGCTCCCCGAAATGCACCACCAGGTCACGCATACCATGTGACTAAGCATTTCACCAAGATAATTAATTCCAACACATATATTAATTATCACCATAAAAATCACATAAACATAATTAATACCCAAATTGCAATTAATCACTTCGGGGATGCCACAGCATCATAACATCGTAGCATCATTTTTGTATACAATATGCCACATCATACTACCATGTATTTGTGTAATTACATTTATCGCAAGAGTCCAATTCATATGTCAACAACATAACTTTTTTTCTTCATTAACTCGGTAGTATCCAATGGGTTCTTAGACATCGTTCTCATCACCTGCTCATTTGACTATTATTTGGTGTCGGGTCATTACTGGAACATTCATTCGTAATTACCACATGCATTTAATATCATTTATATGCATATCAACCACTATCTCATCACCAGAACATAATAATAGTCTAATCGTGAATGATTATTCTTGTCTCGCACATATTCACACGATAACTTTGTTATATTGTTCTGCATAGCTTAGCATTTATCAACTCATGATTATTTCTCATCACTGTTATTATGCATTATTTACTAACATCATAATTTCCCACTTATCCATGACATTCACGATAATTCCAAGTCAACTCTTGACGTTCACAATGATCACACGTCCACTCATGGCATTCATAGCGATCCCATATCAACCGTTGACGTCTCATGTCACCTCATGACATACTCATAAATCTCATGTCTATACGATTACATTCAAGTCAATATGATATGTAAATAATAAATCATTTCAAAACGATTATTGTTGTTGCACCATTATCTCCTTAATATATAACGTAAATTTATGGTGTTACCTCAGTGGTTATACCTCGTCCTGATTCATCACTGAAAAAATCACAAATGAACATAACAACAATATGTTTCATTTTTTTTCATTCACAACTATTCCACCTGTATAACTTGGTTAGCATAAATCAACAGAGGCAATTTCAATTACATGTACTCACATCTTAAAGCAAATGAGATGGTTTACCTCAAATACTCATTCTCTTGGAACATTCAAATATCCTCTTGGGCCTAATCTCATGTACCCAAGGAACAACATATATATCATAACACGACGTTCACTGCCATCTGCAATCAATATTTCATCAATACTCATTGCTAACACAGAGCAGTACAACAATATTCATCGCTAATCACAATCACAGTACCACAATATTCATTGCTAACACAATAGCAATATAACAATACTCATCGCCTTACGGCGGTGCATAATAGTCATCGCCACTACTGGCATACACAATCTCATCGCCACTACAGGCATACATAATCTTCATAATCACAATGAATAAAATTTCATATTTAAAACATTCAGATGTAATAATACTTACTGTACACAGTCGATCCACACTTGATCCTTTAAATTGTCCTTGTTCACCTCATAAATATTCTACAGAATATAATTTCATATCAATACACATATTGATATACTCATCGCTAGTATAATAGCGGTCCAATAATACTCATCGTCAATAATATGACGGCCCAATACTCATCGCTGATAATATGACGGTCCAATACTCATCGTCAATAATATGACGGTCCAATAATACGCATCATCAATAATATGACGGTCCAATACTCATCATCAATAATATGACACTCCAATACTCATTGTCAATAATATGACGGTCCAGTAATACTCATTGTCAATAATATGACGGTTCACTAATATTCATTGCTTCAACATATCAGCGGCATTGTCGTGGACTCAAGAGGTGACTCACATGTATGCAGTACTTTGCTCCTTTCGGACTCAATAGGTGACTCACATCACATGCATCACTTTGCTCTTATTTCACGCTTATTTCTCAATGATTAAACTCATATAAATCTAAAATGTCGCAATGACAATATGAATATCATGATAACAACTCAATATCAATGCATGTGTATAATTTTCACATATACCTGCATTCTTTAATCGCAACGTAACCATACCCGAGTGTCACAACATCTGTTGTCACATATCAACAACACATTATTGTCCACCATTTCCAGTTATTAGACAACATATCTCATTTCTCACTTGCTGATTTGCCTACATAATCGGGTTTCTCAGCACTGTATACATATATAGCAAGTGCACAACTTCAATAAAATTCATTTATCATTCCATTAGTAACAACTACACAATCCTGCAACCACGATGGTTAGCAAGAATACAAATTGTCATACACGATCTCATATCATACGATGCACATAAGTGTATAAATGTCGTGTCACATTGGACACAAAATCCCAATCATGCAAAAATTAATTGCTACTCATTCCTATCAACGCACCATAGGCCCTCAGACAACCCCAATGAGCAAACCAATGCTCTAACACCACAAATGTAAGGCCCCAACTCCTATATCGTCATTAATACATTTATCATTAGCATTAGTGTATGTATTTATAACACTAGAGAACTCTCACTATATTCCTCGTAACTATAGCATAACCTCTATACAAATTTTGCGATAATTCCCCCGTAACCCAACTCTAGGCATGGATAAATTCACATGTGCATACACTTCATACTACACTATATCTGTTCTCAAATCATTCTGCAATTCTTCATCAATTAAATTGCATGCACCGCTTAATGAACAGAGAAATTTCAAAACACTTATACATTCCATATAAACATATCATTATGCTCATAGCCGAGCATCGAATGAATAAATGTGTAATTCTTTGTATAAAGTACATTACCATGTACCCATACTGGTACCACGTTCCCGCGAGTATTCTCCATCACTGCTCGAGCTCATTTCCAGAGCCTATATTGTACCTTCTTTACCTGTTTTAAAAACAAACCCCACACAGGGTGAGCACACTCCAACTCAACAGTCATACTCATATCAATATACAATTGAAATGCAACTAAATAAGATTATTAAAATCTACAAAATATACTCTCTGAATAAATCTGGTAATGTTCATGTTTCAATATGCCACAAATCCACAACCGTCAAGGTCGATAACATTATTTAAACGATGATACTCAATATGAAGATAAATTGTATCTAAACGATACGTCACTTATTTCACAATCATAACCAACACAATTTAAAGGCACTCATGCCTATTTACTATGACCATTCTAATGGTTTCTCGTAACCAACAAACTCAACTCAAATATTCGGATTACGTACACTTACGTATCCACAGTGCCACAAGCACTAATCAGTATTCACATAATAGGATTTCACATAATCACATATTACAGTTCATAATTGATCACAAAAATGCATTATCTTAGTACTATTACATGGTATACATGCTTGTACGTCATTATGTACCTTAAAGTCGTCAACGTGATTAATTCATTATTGACAACTAGATGCTAGTGTAGTATCTATATTGAAATATCAATTCAATATTAATTTCACATCAATAGCTGGAAACTAAAAAAATCACCATTTTCAACACCTCAAATCCTTCCCCAAACTCATACCAACAATCACCAACAACCAAAACACCATAATATGAAATAATTCACATATTATCACACTTATAAACCAAAAATCTCCAATAACAAGCAACCCCACAATTTCATCCTTGAAAATCAAAATAGAACCAAAACAAACTCAATAATCATCTTCAAACTCAACGAAAAACAACTATAAGGCATGGAAATACTCTTACCCCAAGTTTTTCTTAGCAAAAACAAGCTTGAATGGAAGTTGAGCACCAAGAGGGGAGGGAAACGATTTTTAAGCGTGAAGAGGGGAAGGAAAAGTGATTGTGTGTGTGTGGTTTCATGTGCCCCCTAGCACTTAACCAAGGCTCATTTTTTTCAATTTGCACAAAAGTCCCCTCACAAGGTTTTAATTTCACAATCATCACAAAACCATTTATACTATGATTTTTCACCCATACTTGATTTATTCTAATTCCAAGACTCAAATTCAATTTACCACAATTAATTAAATTATTAACACAGTATGGAGATCGAGCATCACAATTATATCTTTAATAATTTTAAAGTGTACTCAATCAATAAACACCAACATGTATATTCTACCTCTAACTCATGCCATCTTAATTCATTTCACCAATTCCAAATTAACTACTAAATCTCAGATGTTGCATGTAATGATTAAATCACATAATCTAACCGTGATATCTGAAAAATAAATTGCGATAATCCTGGAGTGTTATAATCCTTAATAGATTCTATTCGGAGTAATTATGAGATAATTACGGTGTTGAGGCTCCAGGGGAAAACGTCCACGAGTCACGAGCAAAGATTTTGCAACTTTGCCTCTACGGTATCCACACCATCAAATCGAAAAGAGACGTTGGAGATATCAAGTTGATAGACTTGATATTCAACGAAGGAAAAGGGACCAGCAGTCAAAACAAGGTGACGACTGCTTCCTTATGTTCGAATTGTCTGCTAGGGTTTTGTTAATCTATCTTAACCTCTACACTGACATGCACAATATATGTATATATATAAGATATTTCTTAGGTTGCGTTTCATCATCGGAATAAGGCTTTTCAAAAAACCTTGGCCCATTCCCTATATCTGTATATACACATATATCATATTTAAATATATCTCTATATATCTAAATACGGCCCATAAAATTATATGATTATGACTCTTCTTAATCAACTTAATTCATCCAATGAATTTTAACTTCCTTTTATCGATTTAATCTTTTGTGCGACTCGTTAGGATCTTGCAACGTTGACAGTGACATAAATCTAATTTTATGTCAAAAGCAATGAGCGTTATCTAGCAACATATCAAGACTACCAAGTCACAAGAATGTCATTGACTCGACATTACCTTTGGCTTGTGATAATATTCACCATGTAACTTAATCCATTTGTCCTATGTGTTTAGATTAAACACGAGTCATGGAATAGTCATACTCGTATAGTTCAATCTTTTATTTCTTGATCCCCAAGTAGACTAGAATAAACGAATAAGCTCGATATCACATATCGACTCATTCGAGCATGGCCATGCATTTTAGTTTCACTTGATCAAGGGCCCAAACACTTCTCCTATTATATAGGAGGGACAAATCCTATCTTGATCAATCAACATCCCTCTACATAATTCGTGGTGTATCCAATGATTATCTTTATAGTTTACCCTGTTACAGGTAAAGTTTGACAATATCAAGATACACAACTCTTTATTGTTGGGACATCTGGTGATCTCAAGTCGTAAAGATTACATATATTATTATCACTATGAGAATTGCTTATGACATTCATATAACTATCCATTTATCATTCTCATGGTGGGTCTGTCCAGTACAAAGTTCTCTAACATGTACTCATGTGTTGATTCGATATCTCATATCTATTAACAATTCATCAATCCATAATACTAGTCTAAATGCATTATCATTATCCTAATTCATGATAATACTTGACTAGGGACAATCTTTAAGAATAATATAATATTATTCTAAGGGCATTAATATATATATATTCATATTACACAGATACTGGAATAATATATAATAATGAATTGCCTTTAATAAAATCATATTACATTGTATGCCAAAATCAATCATCTAATGATTTGTCTTAGGGCATATCCCAACATATAAGAGATTCTACAATTTATATCAAATTCCCTTAATCACAACATAAGGTCATTTATTGGTTTAAATTCATCTTTAAACAAATTAAAAATGCATCGAGTTCCATAATTCTTGATTTAGAACTCACTACTAAGATTATTAACTCAATAAAGTGATATAAGTTAACAATACATTGTATGATACCCATTGAAGCATATACCTATCCATAAACTTTATTCCATGTTATAACACATACTAACATGTATCTAATCAATTTATTCACACACTACACATACTTCCAAAGGCAATACATTTCACACCATAGTCCAACATCCACCAAAATATTATAATGGCTAAATCCATAGAAGTTAATTCTTTTCACCACCTACTAACAAGGCTTAGACCCATACTTGAATCACATTTTATCATATTAATAAACGCCTTTCATGCATGGTTTTTAATCTTCATCTTTTAACCAACAATAATACTAAGCCAATGCACAAATCAACAATTCACTTCTAACAATTAATCACTCAACAAAGTGAGTCATAATTAACTTCCAACAATCAATAACATTTCTCATGCTATCCAGTTCCCAATTATAATGTTCATACTCGAAGTATAGCCACATAATCGCCTTAACCCATTACACCAAACCAAGTTAGCCTTCTACATTATCAAAACACCATACCACCCCAAGCCACAACATATACACACATATATAGAAATATTGTACCTATACCAATACATCTTGGAATACACATGTTCTTGTATAAACTTCACCTACACACACTGATACACGTTGAATACACACTCACGCACACAAAGTAACACACACACACATGCACAAATCTGCACACACTGCTACACACATACGCCCAGCACCAATTTATGGAACAAAAATCGGTAAGAACCTCATCCCCAAGCCAAAAATCGATTTAACCAAGCATAAACCCTTCCAACATTTGTGAGAAACCCATCGATTAAACTCCACCAAAAACACCAAGGAAAGGTCGACTAGTGCATGAGGAAGGATATTCCATCCTTACCTGCCAAAAATAGAGACATTGAGGAGGAGAAATCGCCTCTTGGCGCCATGGATGAAGGAGCCCACGGGTTTGGGGAGAGGGATGAAGAAGCCGACGGGTTTTGGATCCAATCCCTAACTTTAAGTCAACCTTCTACCCTTACATTTTCTTCTAAATAAAATCCTTAATATTGCCTATTAAAAGAATGTAAAAAAAAAATGCTTCTAAATTTTACTCAAGGCACAAATTCATCCCGAAATTATTTATTTCAAATTTCGGACTAAAATAACATTCTCGAGAATTTGGGATTCTCTTTGAATTTAATTAATACTATAAATTCAACCAAGAATTATTTATCCAACCCGGGTCCAAAATATGATGCCCAATAATTTAAATCCTGAAATGTTATTTAAATACAAAAATTAGATCAAATGAATAATTATCAAATGTCCCGGGCATCACAATTGTCCCCATCTAATAAAATTTCGATCTCGAAATTGAAATGCATGCTTACTACACGTACCATATAGCTCAAGATAGTGATGTAACAACTCTGTAGGATTCAGTCACTTGAATCATCACGGCTCACACACGTAGTGTATTCACCAGCGATCTCAAGACCCCAAATCATATCACTGTACCATATTCCAACACTAGCATTTAATGAGATAGTATATACAAGTATCCTCATTCATGTAATTCATTACGAGATTAGCATCGTCATATTTTAGCTATCCAGTAACATCCACTACTGTATGCTCAATTATCTTTTACTAGAATGTAGATATCATTCATCATTTGAGATTAGTATTAACATGCTAACAATGATCAAGTGCCATTATCCGTATTTTCTTAGCCTATATTCATGATGCATTAGTAAATTATGCTTCACAATTAGGTGCCATCTATAATAATCTTACATCATGTGCCCAACGATTATCTCGAACATTAAACAGATATTGACATCGTCTCATAAGACTTTGATCGAATTTATGTACTTCAATATCAATCACGCTCAATTTATGACAGATTATGTCATGAGTCTATCTTCTTTACTGTCTTTCACTACCAAACATACTCGCATTCTATTAAGCAGTCTCAATAATAATTTATGTTCATTCCATAACATGATCGTTAATATTGCAATTACATCATACTTGTCCGTTCAACTTTAGTTACATTTCTGAAGCTTCATTCTATAAATAACATATCAAGAGAATTTCTAACAATTCATAAAAGACAACACTTACAGTGTGTAATCATCAAGCACTTCTTTTTCATACTTCACCACTTGTATACCCGCATTGGTACTGTTCTTTTCACAAAATCTTAATCCGTCATAGTTTACTTCATCATTGTAGGGTCTTCCTACCTTAACATCATATTATACACGTATTATGGACTAAACATGCATTCATAACCTCTTAAGGGTTCCGGTTGTAGCTTTGAGCTAAGAAGATTACAGGCCAAAATAAAATTTCAACAGCTAATTAATTACATTCTCAATAATGAATGTTAAAGCTATAGGTTTACACTACTCCTAGAGTAGAGACTATCAAAATCCTGTATCCTATATTCATCTTGCTCCTTTTTGCTCACTGCCTCAACCCGACCCTAGGCCCTTTGGTCCAAAAGTGCACCTACAGGAACAACCCATCATGAGCATGTACATCGTTACTTAACATCATAAGGCAATGGCATATAAATAAATGCATGAAAATAATTGGTAACATATACTTCCTGGTTAATTGCATTAACCCTCTTTGGTTGTCCCTGTTTCATAGCCATGCATATAATCATTAATTCTTGACATGAATGATTAAAATCACCGTCTTATAAATATCATCCTCTTATAACATCATCATCATATAAGCATTATCATCTTATAGCATCATCATCTTATAGCATCATCATCTTATAATATCATCATCTCATAACATCATCATCATATAAGCATCATCATTTTATAGTATCATCATCTCATAACATCATCATCATATAAGCATCATCATCTTATAGTATCATCATCTTATAAGCATCATAACAAAATATAACAGTAAATGTACGAAGTCTCGGTTAAGTAAACTTGCTGGTTATTCGTTAACTTCTTTTTGTTGACCCTGATTTACCTTCACACATATGGGCATCTTGCCCCGTGGCATCTTACCACACAATAACATCGTATGGCCTCTTACCATATGGGCATCTTACCCCGTGGCATCTTACCACATAATAATATTGTATGACCTCTTACCATATGGGCATCTTACCCCGTGGCATCTTACCACATAATAACATTGTATGGCCTCTTACCATATGGGCATCTTACCCCGTGGCATCTTACCACATAATAACATTGTATGGCATCTTACCATATAGGCATCTTACCCCGTGGCATCTTACCACATAATAACATTGTATGGCATCTTACCATATGGGCATCTTACCCCGTGGCATCTTACCACATAATAACATCGTATGGCCTCTTACAATATGGGCATCTTACCCCGTGGCATCTTACCACATAATAACATTGTATGGCATGTTACCATATGGGTATCTTACCCTTTTATAAACATCGTATAACATTATTATAAACTTACTTATCATATCATCTTCATAAACATCATCATCTTAAACTTATTTATCACAATCATCATCATAAACATCATCATCATAAACTTACTTATCACAATCATCATCATAAACATCATATCATCTTTACTTATCATAAACATCATATCATCTTTACTTATCATAAACATCATCATCACAATACTTGTGCAATCATTGCATAATTATAGTATAGAAGTATGGTTTACCGTCCGATGCCCGTACGCTTCTTACGTACCTTAATTCCAAAAGTGGAGAAATTGAAGAACTCTATCTTCTTGATGTTGTTGGCACCTGGGATGGTTCCACACAATCATACAAATCAATATTAGGAGCCAAATAATAGCCAAATACCAATAATTCATCAAAAATCATCATTTTCCATGTTTTACACAGTGGCGATCGATCGCTACTTGAGGCGATCGATCGCCTCGCTCTTTTGCCTTGCGGCGATCGATCGCTTAATTTTAGGCGATCGATCGCCTGATACGTGAAATGGCTACTGGCCATCGGCGATCGATCGCCTCAATTCAGGCGATCGATCGCCACCTGCTGGTGCACGATTTTTCGCCATGTTTGAGCATTTTCCAAGCTCAATCCCATACCATACAAACCCAAACTTTCCAACAACACTAACATCATCATAACTCACGAAAACCCACATAAAACACTTCAAAAATCATACCCCAACAACATACAACACATACCCAAACAAACCCACATAAATCACTTCAAAATCATCCCATTTCAAATCCAAACTTCATAAAAACTTTAGGAAGGGATCCATACCTCTTGAAGACTCCAAATCTTGACAAGAATCACACAAACACAAGTTTTGTGGAACTTTCCTTCTCCTTCCTTGGAGGATTTCGAAAATGGGGAATGGGAAGGGTTTTGGGAATGAATTGGGGATTTTAGAGGGAAAGGGTAAAGTGAGGGGAAGGAGGGTATAGTGGGGTATATGGGTTAATTAAATTGTACCCAGAAATTAACATGATGTATAAAATACCCCAACATGGTATTTTAAAAGCATTTTACAAAAATGCAACCAACTTCATTAAATCCATACTTTCCTCATAATTAACAATCAACACAATTAAATCATGTTAACACCCCATTTTGAACATGCCCCCTTGAAACGTAACCCCCCCGGGTCATGCCTATCATGTGACTAAGCATTTCATCGTGATAATTAATTTCAACACGTAAATCAATTATCCACATAATTAATCACATAAACATAATTAATGCCTTAATTGCAATTAATCATTTCGGGGACATCACAATCATAGTATACATCATATAATTACTAAATTATGCATTCTATGCACATCATGTGTATATCAGAAATGTATGACGGTACATCAACACTTATAGTATAAATAACCTCATACCTGTGTTGTTGCAAATGTATGCAACTTATACCAACATCGTCATTTCGCACACCACCCTTGTCCGTATGAAATATCGGTACTCTTGAGCCCTTAAACATCAACATCTCATATATCATCTTCTGGCTATTATCTGGCGCAAAGTAATTACTAGAAAGCCCATTAATAATTCTTGCATACGTATATCAACATTATACGCATCAAGAGCCACATATCATCAGTATCAAATCATAATGAATGGTCTAACACGAATATTCTAATGTCACGTTTTACGCACATTAACATCATAATATTGTTCATTCCTCAAATTTATCTCATAACCCATCATTTATTCTTATCTACTTGGATAAGTTATCTTGTACTATCCCACATTCCTTACAAATGACTTGTATATAAACCATTTAAAACAATGCATCAACATCAACGTCGAATAATTAATCTCATAACTTTGTAGGTGAAATCATGTACAATGTACAATAGCATTATAGTATCATGCTCATCATAGTGCTCACGTGCTCCTAAGAATCAGTCTTTTCACAACTTATCGTCCAACTACCATCTGGCGTAAAATAAACACTAGGAATAATATCATTAATACTTATCAAATACACGTGTCATAATTCTGTACTTTATTCATTTACGCTGTAAGGACCCTAGTTCCTTAAGTGTGGATTAAAGGCATGATTAGAGCTAACATAAATTATCAGAGTGAAATAATCGTGTTGAGACTATGAGCCTTAAGAGTTATATGCCAAAATAAGGACTATCAAATGGATTAGTTACATTCCAATCAAATGAATGTATTTACTATAGCTTTACACTACTCCTAGAGTAGACACTATACAAACGTAATCCCGTCCTTCAATTCCCAAAAGTGCTCTTCGCAAGCTCACTGCCTCAACCCGCCTTAGCCCCCTTCTTATCATGCCAAAAGTGTACCTACAAGGACAACCCCCAAACATAATCACAATAAAACACTTCCTGTTTTTCCCATGCATTTTAAACGCTTCCAGTTTGGTTGTCCCTGTACCATAACTCATGAGTATAATCAATAGATTATTTAATGGTCTACACAGGTCATGACATAATACCATTTCATCATCACCAAATACCAATCACCAATCCCTAGTCTGTTCATCACAATGTATTTTAATGCCCCTCGCTTTTCATATCGGCGGCATAGAATAACCTCGCTTCAATGGACATGCGGCGCTCCCACCCCTCGCTTCACATTGAGCGGCAAATATTCTTTCCTCGCCTCATATGATAACCACGCTTAAATGTGACATGCGGCGCTCCCACCCCTCGTTTCACATTTAGCGGCAACAAAACAAATAGCGGCAAGCATTAAAATCATCAAGGGATGACCACGACTCATGGGATATGCACCAATAACCATCATATGCATATACAATCATCATGCATAATTCAACATGTATTTGCATCCACAATGCATAATTCCATATATACTCGCATCCACAATGCATAAACAATGAGTATATTAGATACATGTACCATTGGGTGCCCGTACGTCTTCTACGTACCTTTCCAAAATGTAGGATGTGGTAGGACTTCACTTCCTTGGCTGTGTCGCCACCTCTTGGGGACTCCAAAACTCACACTAAATCCCACAAAACAAGTTTTTGGAAGGACTTCTTGTAAGGACCCCCGTGCCCTTAACCCGTAATTAGTGCATTAAGCCATACCATGAGTGCATATAATCATACCATCAGGGGAAAAACCCTATGCAAGTGCAACACCGTATGCTACCCAGAAATATTTCTTGCATTCAATTCCCAATATTCAAATTCCCCCTACCATTATTATTCACATAACATGCACCCACATAATACACTAATATGCTCTTAGTTCATTTAGCAATTTCCATAATTAATTGCATGCAACCATAATGAACAGAAAGAGGCCATAGCCCATTTATACATCCCATATACACGTAAGGTGTACTCAATGAATAAACGTGTATTTGATGCATAAAACACTATACCGGATACCGCTACTGGTACTTCTATCCTGGAAGCACCTTCCAAGCACAACTCGATCTCAACACTGGATCTGAGCGTCCATCCAACCAGCTCTGGTACCTCGATCCTGGAAGTACCTCTAACCAAAAGCCCGAGCTCGACTCCAAAGCCGCTACACCTGTGTTACCTGCCCCAACAGAGACAGCCCCCACACGGGGTGAGCATACCAATACCACCAATCACAAAATAATAATATTGCAATTCATAATTTACAGAATGTAAATGCCATAATTTAAATGATACTCCCTGGATGGCAATACCCTCATCCGGGATCCCCCTGTATTGTCCCTGTTCTCAAAATAACCAAACTCATCAAATTCCCAAAGCCAGTTAATCGTCACATAGATTAACTAATACCGTTCTATTATACCAGTTCCATAATCAAAGGGATAAGAACATAATGTAAAAGACTATAGATATCGCATATATCTAACCAACAATTCCATGTTCTTATTTCATTGCTCGCTCCACAATAGCGGCATACTAAACCTCGCGCACGCTCAACAATAGCGGCGTCATAACCGATGGTCGCCCAATGGCGACCGCATCCCGAATCATTGCTCGCTCGAAGGCGGCACTGTATGATTCCCAATATATATATATATATATATCCATTGAAGGCAAAGACCGTTTACCATGCATATCATTATCCATTTGAAGTAAATATAGTGCACCATGCATCTCAATATTTATCCAATGTAATTACCACATGCCAGACCACCTGCCAGATATTGTAATGTCCATATAATACAATTACCATACACCATGTATTCCAATGCCCATTTAATACCATTATCACAAACCATGCATATTACAGTTGCAATACTATAATAGGCTAATGCTCGTACGTCCCACGTACCTTAATTTCCGAAGTCCGAGCCAAACCTTGCTCGAGTTCCATGCTCCGAGGAACGATGTGCTAACACGATAAATAATTCACAATTAATTACGAACATGCAACCCATGCTCAAGCACACCCATAACCCTCAACATATTGTCAATCCACAACAATTTACCATTTAAAAGACCCGGGGCAGGGCATATACAGGGAGGGAAATCGAATGAGACAATATCGAAAATTGCTCAAGGACCACCCCTAAATTTGAACCCCAACAACACAAATCAAACCCAAATAATCACCATAATTCATTTAAAACATGAATTAAGCTATCCAAGCAAGAATCAACACTCCTTGCCAAAAACCCCCAATTTTCGAATTCAATACCCTTAAATTCGAACCCAAACAAGCCCTTAAATTCGAACCCTTACAATTCTTCGAATTCGAACACAATCAAGCATCATAATGCATCTACAACATGAATTAATCAATTACCAACAACAATAATCGCCCCACAAACGGAACCCCCAAATTTCGAACCCTAACCCACGAAATCGAGCTGAAAATTCGAACCAAACTTAACCAATAATTTCGAACCAAAAAGGCTGAAATAATCGACTCAAAACCAGCTTAAAAACGCCCCAAAAACATCAGAAAAATCGCACCAAAAACATACCAAAATCGCGCCCCAAAATCGGATGAAATCCAGTTTTTGAACCCTACGCTTTTCTGGCAAATCCGAGCTCGATTCTCGACCAAACTTCAAATTGTTGGTATGGATAGAACCGCCTGGAAGAGACGAACACGGCGGCGGGTCGGACGCGCCGAACGGCGGCCGGACGGCGGCGGGCGGTGGCCTTTTGTGCGCGGGGGTAAAGGGGATCGGGAAAGGGGGCTGCGGGCGCGAGGAGAGAGAGAGGTGAGGAAAAATGACTCCGATAATTAAAATCCCGGGTTCAATTGGTATTTATAGCAAAAATACCCCGAAATACTAATAGCCCCACAAATACATCATGATTCATTAAAAATCATCTGTTTTCAAAAACTCTCTCTCTAACTCAAAAACCCCCTACCGGTGCCCACACACAGCACCCGAAATTCTGAGTCACACTAAAAACCCAACTCGCAGGTTTTCACCGGAATGAGAATACGATCTCAACCTCGGGATCCAACGATCCCAACTAATCAATTAGACGAGCCCAGAAGGCCCGATTTACCAACCTCGGGAGATGCCGAACCGCAATTAATTCCTAATTGCCACAATTAAAAATCCATCCAGGATTAATACTACACCGGGATTAACACCATTAATTCCCGGACATCACAATCATCCCCTACTAATAAAATTTCGTCCTCGAAATTGCACCGGTGTACTCCTCGTAACACCAGGACTACACCAACAAAACAAAGCCAAGACCCTGATTCTGAATCACCTTAGAATCGAATTAACAACTGCGAGAATACCAGTCTCGCACCAAGCCCCAAAATAGCGCAACGCTAAAACCAATACAAACCCGAAAGATAACAACATACCTCGACGTGAATCGTCCCACAAGTCAGTCCACCAAAACTGCAACCCAACCAAATCACCATTAGTTCTGACATAGACATCATCCGTGATATTCACCACCTTCCCACGATGCATGACACATATCGTCATGGTGGGGACCACTAGTATACAACAGTATACTCACAGAAAAACCAGTTTTCGCTTCCCAGCCCATCTCCTCCAAAGGAGTAGTTGCACCACTTGCAACCCGGACCGGGTTACCCACGGTCACTGATCCACACAAAAATACATCACCGAGGATGTTTACACCGGTGTGTTCCAAGAAATCATATCTTGGTCCCGACACACCATCAAGACTCCACCAAGTCTCAAGTTCCATAGGGGACATGGAAGGCAACCAATTGCATTCCTACACAAGTGTCAACCATGACACTAAACAAATCCGAATCTCGGCCATCCCTCATTTATCCTTGGATCTAACAATCCTAAAATAGGAAGGCTATCGAATTATCCAACAAGAACCACCATGATTCCAAATCACATCGATCCCTCCTCGGGGAATCAAACAACCCTCACGATCATTCATTAGAATGCATCGTGCCATCGAGATTACCGATCTCGAGGTTCCACAATTTCACACCGGAGATCCACTAAACCAATTATACACACTCGGCGTTCCACAATGAACGAAATAAGGTTGGCATTCGTATACACACACGGCATACATGCCCATACACCACACAACATGCATACGCAATGCAATAGACTCGGGTGTCTCCAATCACACCCAAATCCCAAAACCAACTGTCAAACCCCGATTATTCTCGCCCCACGGAGAATGATGGTTGACAAACCAAAACCAAAGGGTGTGATTTCAACATCACCACCACACGAACCAAAATAACGAATCTCCCCAAAAGATTCAACCGGTAGGAATCACAATACCGTCTTCCTCTCAAGGAAGAAGTCATGAATCCATGATCCTCCAATCCTCGAATTACCGTTCGGAAAACCTGGTATATTAATACCAAAACATATCCCGGAACCCAGAAATATACAATTGGTTAGAGTAGTGCATCAATACTACCATTACCCAATCCAAAAATCCGTATACGCCATGTATACACCTTCCAACGATGCTCTGTACTAATACCATAGTACTCCAAAATCGAGCATCTCCCCGAAGACGTCTCCTCAAACGTCTCACCGAGGTAAGAAATCCATTACTCGGTCCAACATCAGTAATGCTTACCATGGCTGACTTACAATCAAACCACGACCGATGCAAGCTGTCTCCAAGACAGTACAATCCAAATCTCTCCAAGAGATAAAAAAAATCAATATAGTAGTGTCACCCCACTAACTATATCTCACAAACCATTGTGACTCCCATTGCATGCCATATGCAAGGATGCTCAACTAGAGCTAACCACGACTTGTTGACACTCACGTTGGTAATACCAACAAACTTGAGCTGTCCCAGCACAAGTCCCTCAAAACAATGACGTATAACGTCCCCGTGAGGTATTCCCTACCTCAAACACCATGCCACATAGAGACTACAAGAGTCTACCATAACCCTCATCGTATCACCATACGATTCACCAAACTCGAATCCAACGAGCATTATAATAGCTACCACAAGCACACTAAAGCACTGCAACAATACCTGGCTAGTGATTCGCTGGTCCCATAGGCTTATACCAACCTATTAACGCGACACACATTCCATCCCGGTATACCATACCGCCCAAACCATTAGAGTTGTGGGTCATTGCCCAACATATCTCTAAAACACCAAAGCACACTGGACAACCCGGCGTCCACGCTCAATTATCATGCAATCCTAATCCATTAGGACTTCTTCCACGCCCTTAGGGTGGGTGTAACCATGTTTACTCCTCATCACAATAACAAGCGAGTAGTTTCCTCAATGACTACTCTTACCACCATTCACTTGGCCTTAGCCATCCCAGCGAGCATACCCAAGGGTATCATTGCTCGTCAATAATATACCTCCATAATACGATGCGTACTCTCACCGGTACAATGCATCAATGATCCATCGAGCAAACCTGCTCGGCAAAAGGTCTCGTCAACTAAATACCCAGACCCTACCATGTGCCCACCATCGGCACTCAAACCACACAACCATATACATAAACATGAATGTATAAATCACCAAAATGACGCCAAGCGTCCACATAGTTATCCCAAATAACATCGTCGAACATATGACGGTACCTGTCGATACACGACATCCATAATCTCATCGTCAAACACATGACGGTAAATAATAATACACCATAATCACCATACTGATAACAAAAGTAATATGCCATACCTTATCGCTATCGAGATAGCGGAATACCTGTATCCATCGTCCACCAGCGGTACATAAGCAGCACCCATCGCTCGTAGGCGGCATAATCCAGTGCTACACACATAGCGGTATAACCCATCGCTATCGAATCAGCGGCATGATCCCTCGCCATGGAGTCAGCGGCATAAAATGTCGCTATAGATATCCGGCGGTATAAACCATCGCCAATAGAATACCCGGCGTAACCGTCGCCAATAAAATACCCGGCGTAACCATCGCCAACAAAATACCCGGCGGAACCATCGCCAATAAAATACCCGGCGGAACCATCGCCAATAAAATACCCGGCGGAACCATCGCCAATAAAATACCCGGCGTAACCATCGCCAATAAAATACCCGGCGGAACCATCGCCAATAAAATACCCGGATAATCGCGGACTCAAGAGGTACTCACACTCATGTAGTACTTTGTTCCCGATCACATCGCTACGTCATGACAACGGCATCATCGCTTCGACGTGACAGCGGCATGTATCATCGCTTCGACACGACAGCGGCATCATCGTTTCGACATGACGGTGGTACCATCGCTTCGACGTGACAGCGGCATTTACCATCGCTTCGACACGACAGCGGCATTTACCATCATTCCGGCATGACAGCGGAAATACCCTTCGCTTCGACGTATTAGCGGCATAATATCCCTCGCAATAATAATATGACAGCGGCATTTTCCTTCGCTTCGACATATTTGCGGCAAATATTCTTCATCGCTATAATACGACAGCGGCAAGTATTCATATCGCTACGCCATGCATGCAACCGTAATGCATAACCCGTATTTCAATAATTGTTTCGGCACGACAGCGGCATCATCGCTTCGACGTGACAGCGGCATTTACCATCGCTTCGACACGACAGCGGCATTTACCATCATTCCGGCATGACAGCGGAAATACCCTTCGCTTCGACGTATTAGCGGCATAATATCCCTCGCAATAATAATATGACAGCGGCATTTTCCTTCGCTTCGACATATTTGCGGCAAATATTCTTCATCGCTATAATACGACAGCGGCAAGTATTCATATCGCTACGCCATGCATGCAACCGTAATGCATAACCCGTATTTCAATAATTGTTTCGGCACGACAGCGGCATCATCGCTTCGACGTGACAGCGGCATTTACCATCGCTTCGACACGACAGCGGCATCATCGCTTCGACGTGCATGCAACCGTAATGCATAATCCGTATTCCCATAAACATCGCCATGAGTGTATTTTAATGCACCTCGCTCCAACATGTAGCGGCAAAGCATTAAAATCATCACTCCGATGTATACCTATGCAACCGTAATGCATAGTCTATGTCTCATAAGACCCTGCAACCACCATGGTTAGCAACACATATGCCAATGATGAACACATATCATAAACGCACATAAGCAATCATGCATAAGTATGTGCTTCTCATTCCCAATAACATGTTCCTAGGCCCTCAACAGCCCCAAAGAGCTAACCACTGCTCTGATACCACTAATGTAAGGACCCCCGTGCCCTTAACCCGTAATTAGTGCATTAAGCCATACCATGAGTGCATATAATCATACCATCAGGGGAAAAACCCTATGCAAGTGCAACACCGTATGCTACCCAGAAATATTTCTTGCATTCAATTCCCAATATTCAAATTCCCCCTACCATTATTATTCACATAACATGCACCCACATAATACACTAATATGCTCTTAGTTCATTTAGCAATTTCCATAATTAATTGCATGCAACCATAATGAACAGAAAGAGGCCATAGCCCATTTATACATCCCATATACACGTAAGGTGTACTCAATGAATAAACGTGTATTTGATGCATAAAACACTATACCGGATACCGCTACTGGTACTTCTATCCTGGAAGCACCTTCCAAGCACAACTCGATCTCAACACTGGATCTGAGCGTCCATCCAACCAGCTCTGGTACCTCGATCCTGGAAGTACCTCTAACCAAAAGCCCGAGCTCGACTCCAAAGCCGCTACACCTGTGTTACCTGCCCCAACAGAGACAGCCCCCACACGGGGTGAGCATACCAATACCACCAATCACAAAATAATAATATTGCAATTCATAATTTACAGAATGTAAATGCCATAATTTAAATGATACTCCCTGGATGGCAATACCCTCATCCGGGATCCCCCTGTATTGTCCCTGTTCTCAAAATAACCAAACTCATCAAATTCCCAAAGCCAGTTAATCGTCACATAGATTAACTAATACCGTTCTATTATACCAGTTCCATAATCAAAGGGATAAGAACATAATGTAAAAGACTATAGATATCGCATATATCTAACCAACAATTCCATGTTCTTATTTCATTGCTCGCTCCACAATAGCGGCATACTAAACCTCGCGCACGCTCAACAATAGCGGCGTCATAACCGATGGTCGCCCAATGGCGACCGCATCCCGAATCATTGCTCGCTCGAAGGCGGCACTGTATGATTCCCAATATATATATATATATATATCCATTGAAGGCAAAGACCGTTTACCATGCATATCATTATCCATTTGAAGTAAATATAGTGCACCATGCATCTCAATATTTATCCAATGTAATTACCACATGCTAGACCACCTGCCAGATATTGTAATGTCCATATAATACAATTACCATACACCATGTATTCCAATGCCCATTTAATACCATTATCACAAACCATGCATATTACAGTTGCAATACTATAATAGGCTAATGCTCGTACGTCCCACGTACCTTAATTTCCGAAGTCCGAGCCAAACCTTGCTCGAGTTCCATGCTCCGAGGAACGATGTGCTAACACGATAAATAATTCACAATTAATTACGAACATGCAACCCATGCTCAAGCACACCCATAACCCTCAACATATTGTCAATCCACAACAATTTACCATTTAAAAGACCCGGGGCAGGGCATATACAGGGAGGGAAATCGAATGAGACAATATCGAAAATTGCTCAAGGACCACCCCTAAATTTGAACCCCAACAACACAAATCAAACCCAAATAATCACCATAATTCATTTAAAACATGAATTAAGCTATCCAAGCAAGAATCAACACTCCTTGCCAAAAACCCCCAATTTTCGAATTCAATACCCTTAAATTCGAACCCAAACAAGCCCTTAAATTCGAACCCTTACAATTCTTCGAATTCGAACACAATCAAGCATCATAATGCATCTACAACATGAATTAATCAATTACCAACAACAATAATCGCCCCACAAACGGAACCCCCAAATTTCGAACCCTAACCCACGAAATCGAGCTGAAAATTCGAACCAAACTTAACCAATAATTTCGAACCAAAAAGGCTGAAATAATCGACTCAAAACCAGCTTAAAAACGCCCCAAAAACATCAGAAAAATCGCACCAAAAACATACCAAAATCGCGCCCCAAAATCGGATGAAATCCAGTTTTTGAACCCTACGCTTTTCTGGCAAATCCGAGCTCGATTCTCGACCAAACTTCAAATTGTTGGTATGGATAGAACCGCCTAGAAGAGACGAACACGGCGGCGGGTCGGACGCGCCGAACGGCGGCCGGACGGCGGCGGGCGGTGGCCTTTTGTGCGCGGGGGTAAAGGGGATCGGGAAAGGGGGCTGCGGGCGCGAGGAGAGAGAGAGGTGAGGAAAAATGACTCCGATAATTAAAATCCCGGGTTCAATTGGTATTTATAGCAAAAATACCCCGAAATACTAATAGCCCCACAAATACATCATGATTCATTAAAAATCATCTGTTTTCAAAAACTCTCTCTCTAACTCAAAAACCCCCTACCGGTGCCCACACACAGCACCCGAAATTCTGAGTCACACTAAAAACCCAACTCGCAGGTTTTCACCGGAATGAGAATACGATCTCAACCTCGGGATCCAACGATCCCAACTAATCAATTAGACGAGCCCAGAAGGCCCGATTTACCAACCTCGGGAGATGCCGAACCGCAATTAATTCCTAATTGCCACAATTAAAAATCCATCCAGGATTAATACTACACCGGGATTAACACCATTAATTCCCGGACATCACACTTCTCTTCCACTCTTTGCTCAAAATCGAAAATGAGGAGGGAAGGGTTTGTGAGAAGTGATTTGGGGGAAAAATAGAAAGAGTGATGGGTTTTTGTGGGGTTGGGGGGTATTAGTGGGTTATTTGGGGATTAATTAAATTTGCATACCCACTATTAATCATGATTTATAAAAATACCCCAACATGGTATTTGAAAGCATTACATCACAATGCTCCACAATCTCAAATAAATGCATGTTTTACCAATAAATGACTACCAACACATGTAAGTCATTAAAACACCCAATTATCCAACATGCATCACATGCACCCCGAAATGCATTTCCGGTCACGCCTACCATGTGACTAAGCATTTCAATCATGATAAATAAAGCCAGTACATAATTAATTACCACCATAATTAATCATATAAACACAATAATGCCCAAATTGCATATAATTATTTCGGGGATATCACAATACTCCCCTACTTATAAGATTTCGTCCTCGAAATCACATGCACTTACCCCCAACATGAACTAAACATAAATAACATACCAGAAAATAGTTCCGGGTAGTGCTGCACCATATGCCGCTCCGTCTCCCACGTAGCCTCCTTGACACCCCTGCGATCCCACTGAACCTTGATCATAGGTATCACTTTGTTCCGAAGTCTACGGTCTGCTCGATCCAGAATTCTAACAGGCCGTTCCACATAAGACACATCGGATTCCAACTGGACCTCGGAAGGCTGTAACACATGAGATGGATCCGGTTCATACTTCCGCAGCATCGATACATGAAACACATCATGTATACCAGATAAAGAAGGTGGCAGAGCTAGTCGGTAAGCCAAAGTGCCAATGCGCTGTAAGATCTCGTACGACCCAACATACCTCTGAGATAGTTTTCCGCGCATCCCAAATCGCACAACACCTCTAAAAGGCGAGATCTTCAAAAAGACCTTATCTCCCAATTGAAATTCCAACGGTCTCCGCCGTTTATTCGCATAAGCTGCCTGTCTGTCCTGGGCTGCTTTCATTTTCTGCCTTATCATCTTTATCTTTTCTTCCATTTCTCGGATCAGCTCCGGTCCTCCGACCGATTTGCGGTCCAAATCATCCCAACACAAGGGTGATCTACACTGTCTGCCATAAAGGGCCTCAAAAGGAGCCATCTGTATGCTTGCCTGGTAGCTATTATTATAGGAGAATTCTACCAAGGCCACTGAATCTTGCCAAAAAACATCGAACTCCAATACACAAGCCCTCAACATGTCCTCGAGCGTTTGGATAGTACGCTCGGTCTGGCCATCCGTCTGAGGATGATAAGTAGTGCTCAATCTAACTTCAGTTTCCAAGGCTGACTGAAGACCCTCCCAAAAATGAGATGTGAATCGTGGATCTCGATCCGACACTATGGAAATGGGGATCCCATGCAATCTCACCACATCTCGAATATACAGTTGAGCCATCCTCAAAAAGGTGAAAGTCATGCTATAGGGAATAAAATGAGCCACCTTAGTCAATCGATCCACAATCACCCAAATAGCATCAAAACCCGAAGCACTCCTCAGTAAGTGAGTCACGAAGTCCATGGAAATGTGTTCCCACTTCCACTTCGGTATTTCCAAGCTTTTTAACTCGCCGCCAGGTCTCTGTCTCTCTGCCTTAACCTGCTGGCAGATCAAGCACCTCTTAACAAAAGCGACGACATCACTTTTCATTCTTTTCCACCAGAACTGATCACGCAGATCTTTATACATCTTCTTCCCGCCTGGGTGGATGCTAAGTCTACTACTATGAGCTCGCTCCAAGATCCCTCTACGCAACTCCGGCATACTCGGAATCACCCAACGGTTACCCAATCTCAAGGATCCGTCATCGGCCACTCTAAATTTCGTTGGCTGACCAAGATGTACTAAAGATAACCATCTATGAACCTCATTATCTGACTTCTGAGCTCTCCTGATGCTCTCATAGATATCTGGCTCAGCTAACAAGGTCGATACATGCACAGGTGATGCATCTATGTCGAAATCATAGCCTAGATGGCAATAGGAGGTCATCATAGCCAACAAATGGATGACATCCTCAGCAGTACTCCTCACTTTCCGGCTCAAAGCGTCTGCTGTCAAATTAGCCTTTCCAGGATGGTACTCAATCTCACAATCATAGTCCTTAAGCAAGTCCATCCACCTTCTCTGCCTCATGCTCAGCTCCGCCTGAGTGAATAAAAACTTGAGGCTCTTGTGAGCCGTGTATATGGTAAACGAAGTACTATACAAGTAATGTCTCCAAATTTTCAGGGCGAAGATGATAGCCGCCAATTCCAAGTCATGGACTGGGTATCTAGTCTCATGCGGCTTCAACTGCCTCGACGCATAAGCCACCACATGCTTATCTTGCATCAGTACACACCCAAGGCCCTGAAGTGATGCATCGGTATACAAAACAAACCTGGAGTTTTCCGTAGGAATCACTAGTACCGGCGCCGTCGTCAACCGGTGTTTCAACTCATGGAAGCTCTCCTCACAAGCTTCTGACCAAAAGAATGGTACTCCCTTCTGGGTCAACTGTGTCAACGGCTTGGCAATCTTCGAAAATCCCTCGACAAAGCGTCGATAATAACCGGCCAAGCCAAGGAAGCTCCGTATTTCAGGTACAGAAGTGGGTGCAGCCCACTCCATCACAGCTTCAATCTTCCTGGGATCCACAGATATCCCGCTGCTAGATATGACATGCCCCAGAAATACTACACTGCTCAACCAAAATTCACACTTGCTGAGCTTGGCATACAACTGGTGATCTCTAAGAATCCGGAGCACTGTCCTCAAGTGTTTCACGTGCTCTTCCTCACTCCGGGAGTAGATGAGAACGTCGTCGATAAATACAATGACGAACTGATCAAGATACTGCTGAAACACTCTGTTCATCAGACTCATAAAGACCGCTGGAGCATTCGTCACGCCGAACGGCATCACTAGGAACTCATAATGTCCATAACGAGTCCAAAATGCTGTCTTCTGCACATCTTCCTCCCTGACTCGAATCTAATGGTACCCGGATCTCAAATCAATCTTGCTATATAACCTGGTACCTTGTAACTGATCAAACAAGTCATCAATCCTTAGCTTTATTAAGTTGCCGGTAATCGATGCACAAACGCATCGAGCCATCCTTCTTTTTCACAAAAAGGACCGGTGCACCCCATGGCGATACGCTCGGGCGTATATATCCTTTGTCAAGGATATCCTGCAACTGCTCCTTCAATTCTCTCAACTCCGCCGGTGCCATCCTGTAAGGATCACGAGAAATAGCGGACGTCCCTGGTAATAACTCGATCCCAAACTCGACTTCTCTAGCCGGTGGGAAACCTGGGATCTCTTCTGGGAATACATCAGCAAACTCTGCTACCACTGGTACATCCTCAACTCTCAATTCTTTATTCTTCCCAGACGTGTCCATGGCATAGATGAGATAGCCCGCGTGGCCACGTTCCAACAATTGAGTCATCTTGATTGCTGAAATCAACGGAATCTTTGCACCGTTGCCATAAAAAGTCCACTGTATTCCCGAATCAGATCTGAACCTTACTGTTCTCTGCCGACAATTCACCACTGCCTGGTATCTGTTCAGGATATCAATACCCACAATGCAGTCGAAGTCTGACATGCCTAACACAATCAAGTCTGTCTTCAACTCGTTGCCCTCAAAATAAATGAGGCGATCTGCCATAAACTGATCGGCAACAACATTTCTTCCAGTGGGTGTCGAGACCATGAGAGGCGTGGGTAAAGAAGACGTGCGCATATGGTGTCTCTGCACAAAGCCCACAGATACAAAAGAGTGGGAGGCACCTGTATCTATCAAAATAAAAGCAGGGTACGTAAATAAATGACACGTACCGGCGATCACCTCCTCTGGGGCTGCCTGGGCCTGCTCTCTAGTCAGCGCATAACACCTGCCCCTGTGATGGTCCCACTGTCTGACCTCCCGATGGTCGAGGCACAAACTGCTGCCTCTGGTGCACTGTCCTGTCATCAAATCTAGGCCTGTTTCCCTGAAACTCTGACTGTCCTCCCCGAGTGGGGCAATACCGAGAGATGTGGCCAATCTTGCCACAACTATAACAGGCAGGGCACTTACTCGAAGAATGTGGCCCTCCACAATTGTCGCACCTTAACTCCCCCGATCTATTTCCTTGCGTAGGCCCTCGATTGGCTGACCAATTATTCTTCTTGTTCTCTTGCTTCTGACCAAAGAATTTCTTCCCACTGAACCGTGAGGATGAAGAGGCACCACGAGGTTTAAATGGCGCCCCTCGGGGCCTCAAACTATCAGTAGCTTGCCTCTGTTGTGGCACCTGTGGGGGTACAGCACTAGGGTAGGCCCCAACTCCGATCTCCGCAAGTTCCGCTCTTGTGAGAGCATCATCAAAAGAAGTGGGGTTATTGGTGATAACCCGGTCAAAAAAGCTCCGGTCGTAATCCCTTCATAAAGTTTCTCATCTTTGCGTGCCCATTGGTGGCAATGTGTGGAACATACCTCAGTAACGAGGAATAATGCATGGCATAGTCTGACACTGACATGCTCCCTTGTTTCAAGCTTGTAAACTCGTCTTCCTTCGTCGGTCTCGCCGCCGCAGAGAAGTACCGGTTCAGAAACCGGGTTCTGAAGAGCGTCCAATCGATCACTGCACCCTGTGCTATCAGTTCCATTACCGTGCTCCTCCACCACATGGAAGGTTTCTTTGCCAACTGGAACTCCGCCAGCCTCAGCCATGCTGTAACAGCACAAGGAGCCGATACAAATATCTGTTCAAGCCTTTCTAGCCACTCCTCAGCCTCCTCTCCTGATTCTGTCCCCTCAAACCGGGGCGGGTGGTAAGACAGAAACTGAGTCAAACTAATCTCACCAGGTAGTAATAACTGAGCCACTGGTTCCATGCCTACAGCTGGTGGAGGTAGAGGGTTTGCCTGATCAATGCTAGCGTTCACGCTCCCAACATCACCAACCTCTTCATTAAGGTTCCCCGCGGTCATAGCAGCCATGCTGTAACACAAAGGTTAACAACAATTCCAAAACAAATATATATGTTATGCCGTTAGATAACAGGAATGATAATAAGCATGTTAGTATAACAGTATATACAACAATATGCACCACATGCATAAACATGCTTCAAAGTACCTAGCCAATCATGCTAAGGCTACCCTTCACTCGTTCCCGGGTTCTCTAACCACTGCTCTGATACCACTAATGTAAGGACCCTAGTTCCTTAAGTGTGGATTAAAGGCATGATTAGAGCTAACATAAATTATCATAGTGAAATAATCGTGTTGAGACTATGAGACTTAAGAGTTACATGCCAAAATAAGGACTATCAAATGGATTAGTTACATTCCCAATCAAATGAATGTATTTACTATAGCTTTACACTACTCCTAGAGTAGACACTATACAAAAGTAATCCCATCCTTCAATTCCCAAAAGTGCTCTTCGCAAGCTCACTGCCTCAACCCGCCTTAGCCCCCTTCTTATCATGCCAAAAGTGTACCTACAAGGACAACCCCCAAACATGAGCAATAATATCATTCATATTCAACACAATTTGAATATAAGGCGTAAATGCATAAATCACAATAAAACACTTCCTGTTTTTCCCATGCATTTTAAACGCTTCCAGTTTGGTTGTCCCTGTACCATAACTCATGAGTATAATCAATAGATTATTTAATGGTCTACATATGTCATGACATAATACCATTTCATCATCACCAAATACCAATCACCAATCCCTAGTCTGTTCATCACAATGTATTTTAATGCCCCTCGCTTTTCATATCGGCGGCATAAAATAACCTCGCTTCAATGGACATGCGGCGCTCCCACCCCTCGCTTCACATTGAGCGGCAAATATTCTTTCCTCGCCTCATATGATAACCACGCTTAAATGTGACATGCGGCGCTCCCACCCCTCGCTTCACATTTAGCGGCAACAAAGCAAATAGCGGCAAGCATTAAAATCATCAAGGGATGACCACAACTCATGGGATATGCACCAATAACCATCATATGCATATACAATCATCATGCATAATTCAACATGTATTTGCATCCACAATGCATAATTCCATATATACTCGCATCCACAATGCATAAACAATGAGTATATTAGATACATGTACCGTTGGGTGCCCGTACGTCTTCTACGTACCTTTCCAAAATGTAGGATGTGGTAGGACTTCACTTCCTTGGCTGTGTCGCCACCTCTTGGGGACTCCAAAACTCACACTAAATCCCACAAAACAAGTTTTTGGAAGGACTTCTCTTCCACTCTTTGCTCAAAATCGAAAATGAGGAGGGAAGGGTTTGTGAGAAGTGATTTGGGGAAAAAATAGAAAGAGTGATGGGTTTTTGTGGGGTTGGGGGGTATTAGTGGGTTATTTGGGGATTAATTAAATTTGCATACCCACTATTAATCATGATTTATAAAAATACCCCAACATGGTATTTGAAAGCATTACATCACAATGCTCCACAATCTCAAATAAATGCATGTTTTACCAATAAATGACTACCAACACATGTAAGTCATTAAAACACCCAATTATCCAACATGCATCACATGCACCCCGAAATGCATTTCCGGTCACGCCTACCATGTGACTAAGCATTACAATCATGATAAATAAATCCAGTACATAATTAATTACCACCATAATTAATCATATAAACACAATAATGCCCAAATTGCATATAATTATTTCGGGGATATCACATACGCACTACAGATATTCATAACATCACAGTAATTAACATGAATATTCTTGCGTATGTCACGAATTCTCGTACATATCTTTTTTAAGTATTCTACCACATACCTATGGAATTAAATTCAACTTAAGAATCAATTTCTTATTTAAACGGCGTAATTCCTTTCAATCATTAAATCAGTATATTCAATGATTTCTTAGTCATCTGTTTCATCATCTAACCAATATCGGTGTCAACTAATTACTAGAACATCCATTAGTAATTCTCATACATGTATATCAACATCGCACGCACCAGATAACAAAAAGTAATCTTATAGAGCTCATATATCATTGTACTATATGTTTTCTCATGATCACATCATTATACCATGAACTTATTGTATATTCCGTTAACTCAACAATATACAGGTGCACGATGCTAATACAACATAAATATCACTTCCAAACCATCGTCATCACCACTTCTATTAAGAATGAAAATACCATAACCTATTCCATTACATGTTCTGTCAGCAACATCTTTGATATGCATAATTAAGAGAAAGTTCAAATTACCATATACTAGTATGACAAACAAAATATACATTTACCTCAACTCCTGATGCTTTTCCATCATTCATATAACCCCTTGGGTCGAAATGTCCACACCCAAGGAAATATCGGCATAAGCTCTTGGTCAAGCCCTTCTAAGACAATGAGTCCTCGAAGTATGCTTGTTTCCATAATCTCGCCACCATAGTCTCGTAATGAACACGTTATATAATCAATTTCCCATTGTTCCTGTTCTCCACAACCCACAATCATAAATCCATAGTAACAATGATGATATAGCATTGACTCATCCAATAAACAACAATATATATATACCGAACTCGAACCATATATGCTCCTCTCAACGAGCCTCACAAGTCAGTATATATTGATTCAATATAGTTAAAACGGAACCCATCATATTGTAATTTAAGGAAATACTCCCTGATATTTCTGACTGAAGGAAGGTCCATTTATTGTTCCTATTTCCGAAATCAATAACAATATAAGTGCAATACAAGACAATATGGCAGTTTATACCGATTTCTCTTTCGTTAATCCGACACACATAATGTACCACGTCAACCCGTGACGGCTCATGTCAACCCGTGACAATTGTAATATACCTTGTCAACCCGTGACGGAACATGTCAACCCGCGACATTCATATTATACTCGCCAACCCTTGGCCAAACACGTCAACCCGTTACAATTGTAATATACCTCGTCCACCCGTGACGGAACATGTCAACCGTGACATTCATAATATACCTCGTCAACCCGTGGCGGAACACATCAACCCGTGACATGCATAATATACCTCACCAACCCATGACGGAATATGTCAACCAGTGACATTCATAATATACCTCGCCAACCCGTGGCGGAACATGTCAATCCGTGACATTAATAATATACTTTTAAATTCAATCATAATACACAAGTTATACGTTTAAAGTAAGCTCGTACATCGTACGTACATGTGTCATTACACTCACCGGATTCATATACCGGATTGTCACAATGTCTGTTATCACATATCAACAGTACTGCTCTGCCTATCATCCTCTGTTGTCGGGTATCACATCTCATCTCTCGTTTTCGACTTCTCCTACAAAAATAAAACTTCTGAACAATGTATAAGCACATACATAACATGTTCACGATTTTTGTAAAACTGATTTACACCCCTTCTAGTCGTAATGTCATCTCACCATTGATATAAAATAATATAATCAAGGCATATCGTTTCTTGTTCGTCTAACAATATATTATCATCATTACAGAAGTCAAATTTATAATATTCCACAAAACGGGTTACCAGTGTTATGCAATCCTCAATAAGGTCATCATCTGTATATGCGTTCATTGACATCGATTATTACTCCTCACTATCATTTCCTCGTATTCCACTTACTATTCTGCAATCACAAGGTTATCAATAATACAAATTTCATTCATAATATCTTTCATAGAAGCACATAATTGTCGTTTTACCAGGACACAACATATCAATTCTATATAAATAATGTGATATCAAGCTCTCTCAATTCGTCATCGGACCCAAGAAAACCCAGACAACTAACCACTGCTCTGATATAACTAATGTAAAGCCCCAAAGTCCAATGACAACAACAATACATTTATGACATCATGCGTGTATATAAAAATTCATTCTTTAAAATTCTCACTACATGCTTCATCATTATGGTGTGGGCTTTTATAAATAAAAAAAATCGGCAGAGTCTCCCCATTAATTGGACTGTCCAAATAAGAAAACACCATAATAATTATCCTCAACAGCATCATAAATATCCATCACTAGGTCAGTAATAAAATCCACCAAAATAAACAACTAGCTAATACTCGTGCTAATACACATCATATCTATATATTCAATTCATTAAGCCTGATCTCCTCCGAGTAGAATGCACTTATAACAACTAAGTAAAAAGGGGAGCTTTGCAACATTTATACAAGCATATACATGTTTTATAATGCTCATAAATGAGCAACGTAGTACATGTTTACTTGTTTCAACCGAAACAACCCCACAAAAGATTATCATATACCAACAGGATAAACATAAAGATTATCAAATACACAATTCATAATCGTAGAGGAAATGATATGGTATCTTAAAGAGATACTTCCTGTTCGTTTCTTGACATAGTAAATTATCCCTCAAACTTCCCCTGCTTCATAATTTCACATACAATCATCAACTCGACTCATACCTTCTATTAATGACCTGTAAACATTAACAGTGAATAACACATAGAATCATAATTATATATCTACTTGACATCATACCTGCTCGTACGTTACTTGTACCTTAAAGTCCGTGTTTATACCATCAAGTCACCATCTTCGTTGTCCGGGGATCAAGAAGGCTCTACACAAACTCAAAAGTTTAAGGGTAAACTCATAATCAATACTTGATGCATATAAGCTCTCATTCAATCACCTTGGAATGTCCATAACATCACATAATTCAACTTCCCAACGCAAAACTCAATTAAACAACTAGCATGATTCAAACACCAAAACCAACACCGAAGTGATTCAAACCAAGCTATGAAAGGAAGAATCCATGTTTATAAGGGATTCTACATTTTATATCAAATTCCCTTAATCACAACATAAGGTCATTGATTGGTTTAAATTTATCTTTAAACAAATTAAAGATGCAATGAGTTTCATAATTCTTGATTTAGAACTCACTACTAAGATATTAACTCCATAAGACATAAGTTAACAATACATGCTATGATACCCATTCAAGCATATACCTCACCATTGTTGGGATATGCCCTAAGACAAGTCATTAGATGATTGTTTAAGACTTACAATGTTTATGGTTTTATGAATGGCAATTCATTATTATATATTATTCTTTTAACTGTGCATTGTGAATTAATATATATGTTAATGTCCATAGAATAATATTGTATTATTCTTAAAGATGTCCCTAGTCAAGTATTATCATGAATAGGGATAATGATAATACGTAGAGACTAGTATATGTTGATCGATGAATTGTTCATTGATATGAGATATCAAATCAACATATGGGTACATGTTAGAGAACGATGTACTGGACAGACCCACCATGAGAATGCAACATGGATAGTTATATGGTCGTCATATGCAATTCTCATAGTGATAACAATGTATGAAATCCTTACGACTTGTGATCATCAGAGATCCCAACATAAGGAGTTATGTATCTTGATATCGTCAAACGTTACCCGTAACAGGGTATATTATAAAGGCGACTATTGGATACACTACGAATTATGTAGAGGGATGTTGACTGATCGAGATAGGATTTGTCCCTCCTATATAACAAGAGATGTGTTTGGCCCTCGATCAAGTGAGAACTAAAATGCATGGCCATGCTCGAATGAGTCGATATGAGATATCGAGCTTATTCGTTTATTCTAGTTCTACTTGGGGATCAAGAAATAAAGATTGGATATACGAGTATGACTGTTCCATGACTCGTGTTCAATCTAAACACAAAGGATAAGTTACATGATTAATATTATCACAAGTTCTAAAGGTTATGTCGAGTCATTGACATTCTTGTAATTTGGGTAGCATTGATGTGTTGCTAGATACCGCTCAATGCTTGAGACGTAAAATGAGATTTTATGTCACTGCCAACATTACAAGATCCTATTGGGTCGCACAAAAGATTAAATCGAGAAGGGAAATTAAATTCATGAGATGAATTAAATAATTAAGAGGAGTCTTAATTAATAATCATAATGATTAATTAAATCATGGGCTTAAGCCCATGAGGCTTTATGAAAGCCTTTAATTAATCATATATAATATGATTGCAAGGTGTTTAATTGGTAAGACAACTTCATATCATTAAACCTACATCCAAACTTGAAGCACACGGCCTCCAACCTCAAAATTGCTCTCGGCTTCCACTTGATAGCCGAAGAGGATTTTGTGAAATATTGGGCGTGCCTTTCGATTTGGAATCGATTGTGTTTCTTGTTCCAGTTTAATAACTTGTCTAGCAACTTGTTATTAAACTATCCCTTCACCCGATTTGATCGTGTGGATACCGTTGAGGCAAACCTCATCGAGTTTTGCTAGTGACTCGGAGAAGGCGTAAGACGTGGTGCTGCTCCGTGGATTCTGCTTCAAACACGCTACAAGGGTGAGACCTTCGTATTCATTAATCCGATATGATAACCTATGTATAGATCTGCTGGTTTGTAATCCTATAATTTTTATTCCGCTGCGTTGAATGCTCATAGGATTACCTATAGTGGTATCAGAGCCAGGTTCAAGGCTCATATCGGATTTATGTGATTAAATTGTGTTAATCATATTATAATTAATATTGCATGCTAATTAAAACTGTTTAATTCATATATGATATGAAATAAATATTTAGTTTTTGAAAATCATCGTAAAGTTGTATTTGATATAATTAGGCGAATATCGAACCATATGTCATAAAGTTTTCGGCCATCACCATCACAAATGTCACCACGGCTAGCCACATGAGGGCTAGGGTTTTCGAACCCTTGGCTCGAGATGGCTTAGTCGTTGTGGTTAATAATTGTGCATGGAAGTGTCGAAAATTAATTAGGGTTTAGAACCCATTGGACGTGATGGCTAGCTCATGACGGCTAGGGTTTCGAACCCTAATAGCCGTGCATGGCTCGGCCATCATCGCCTTATTTTCTAAAGTTTTGAGACGTGGATGAGTTTTGAACTCTTTGACTCGATAATGGTTCACGCATGCATGGACTAGTAACTTTACCACATGAGAGCAAGGTTTTTCGAACCCTTAGCTCGAGATGGTTGAGCCAACCCCGTGCATGGCCTGACCGTGACTCGTGGCTAACAAATTCTGGCGTCTAAAACAAGATGGCTCGATAAAATTCCATAAGAATGCATGAAGGTGCGAGGCGGCTAGGGTTTGGAACCCTAGCGCCGCCGCCGCACGAGCCATGGCTCGGCCATGGGCTAGGGTTTCGAACCCTAGGCCCACTATTGGTCCAGCCGTGTGCTTCATGGTTCGAACCATGGTGGTTCGTGTCTTAGTCGCTTTAGTTCGTGGCATGAGATGTCCCGAGCGTACGATAATTTTTCAAAAATTATTTTACAGTTTTAATTAGAATTAAATTTAAAATGTTTAGAATTTAATTAATTAAATGTTAATGCATGCTTTATGTGTTGTTTGAGCATGGTGCGTGGTTATAGCCCTTTGACCTATTAGATAGGATTTGTGGATGTTTGTAATTTATAATACGACCTGCGTGTCGTGCCTTTCTCTATTTCATTCTAAATGTAATCCCTCCCCTATGTTCCCCTCGAATGTGAATCGAGGAATTCTATATCTTGTAAATAGTGTAGTTTATTTTATTGATGGTGATCAATGAAGATGGAGCATCGTGCCGGGATGAGGAGGCCATTCACAAATTGGAGCCAAAGGAAGGTGCTTGTGAAGTTACCTTAGGTTGACTCATAGGATTTTCTCATTGGCTTGAGAAAATCATTAGTAGGGGCTATAACCATGTCACGTTTAATTATGTATGTTGATGCATGATTTATCTTATGTTTTAGTTTGATAATAGTATTACACATATATGTAGATATGTATACAACTATATGTAGTGGACATATTTTAAATTATCAAATTAATCATGAGATCAATAAATCCCTCTAAAATATTAAGTTTTAGATGCCTTCCAAAATTAAAAGTACTCGTCAATAACTTCGATTGTACATGTGTGGGTTTGCCAAAGCAAAGCACCGTGGCAATCTTAGTAAGGCGCGAAAGGATAAAAGTGATATCCGTTATACTTTAATTGGGTACGACTTAACTAGGTTATCTCAATAGGATTGGGAACCTAGAGGCATGGGTTGGATTATAATTCATTTGATGAATTGAACAAAGTGTTGTTCGTCCAACTATCCAAGAATTATATGTGATGTAATTGACAAAGTGTTGTCTACCTAAATAACCGAGTCTTGGGCGATTAGCCAAAGCTAACTCAAGATTAGGCGAAATATGGATCTTGGCCCACTAAAGGTTTCGAGGGTTGATATTTTTTCAAACAAAATAGTGGGAGTATCATTTAATATAAGACCATGTTAAATGATTTAAATCATAAACTTACTTTGCATATTTATATTGTAGATATACATGGCAACTAACAACGTTACTAGCACTTTATCACTGCGATCGGTCCTTGAGAAGGACAAATTAAATGGGACGAATTTCCTAGACTGGCATAGGAACTTGAGGATAGTCCTCAAACAAGAAAAGAAACAATATGTCCTAGAGGAACCCTTGCCCGCTGAGGAACCTCCCCTAACAGCTACAAGAGCTGAAAAAGATGCTTACAAGAAGCATCAGAGTGACGCACTTGATGTTGGGTGCCTCATGCTTGCCACCATGAACTCTGAGCTTCAGAAGCAACATGAGGAAATGGAGGCGTTCGATATGATCGAACACTTAAAGCAGTTGTACCAACAACAAGCTAGACAAGAGAGGTATGACGTCTCTAAAGCGTTATTCCAGTGCAGGATGGTAGATGGAAGCCTAGTTGGAACTCATGTGCTCAAGATGATTGGGTACATTGAGAATCTGGACAAGCTAGGTTTTCCATTGGACCAAGAGTTGGCCACCGATGTGATCTTGCAATCGTTGCCTGAGAGCTTCAGTCAATTTGTAGTAAATTACAATATGACTGACATGGAAAAGACTCTACCACAGTTGCTTGGTATGTTGAGAACATATGAAGCAAATACTAAGAAGACTAAGGCCACAAATGTCCTTATTGTGAATAAGGGCAAAGGAAGGGCCAAAGCTAAAGGCAACAAGAAAGCAAAGAAGGTCTTTGCTAAATCTAAGCCAAAGTCTTCTGCACTAAAGCCAAAGGGAGGGATAGCAAAGGAAGGAAACTGTTTCCATTGCGGTGAGACCGGCCATTGGAAAAGAAACTGCAAAGTATATCTAGAGGATCTAAAGAAAGGAAGTGTGACTTCCGCTTCAGGTATTTTTGTTATAGAAGTCAATTTATCTACTTCTTCATCATGGGTATTAGATACTGGATGTGGATCTCACATTTGTGTAAATGTGCAGGATCTCAAAAGGAGTAGGACATTGGCGAAAGGTGAAGTTGATCTCCGAGTTGGAAATGGAGCAAGAGTTGCTGCATTAGCTATAGGAGATTATCATTTAGCTTTACCTTCTGGTTTATCATTGATTTTGAAAGATTGTTATTTTGTGCCTTCTATTACTAAAACCATAATATCTATTTCTTGTTTGGACAAGTATGGTTTTTCATTTATAATAAAGGACAATTGTTGTTCTATTTATTTAAATGATATGTTTTATGCTAGTGCACAAATGGTGAATGGTCTTTATGTATTAAATCTTGATATGCCTATCTATAACATAAATACTAAAAGGATTAAAAATAATGATTGTAATCCGACTTATCTCTGGCACTGTCGCTTGGGCCACATAAACGAGAACCGCATATCTAAACTTCATAAGGATGGAGTATTAGATTCATTTGATTTTGAATCATATGAAACATGCAAATCTTGTTTAATGGGCAAGATGACTAAAGCCCCTTTCAAGGGACATGTTGAAAGGGCAAATGTTTTATTGGGACTAATACATAGTGATGTATGTGGACCAATAAGTACACAAGCTAGAGGTGGTTTTCAATACTTCGTTACATTTACTGATGACCTCAGTAGATATGGGTATGTGTACCTAATGAAACATAAACATGAAACCTTTGAAAAGTTCAAAGATTTCAAGAATGAAGTACAAAACCAACTTGGCAAGAGTATCAAAATCCTTCGATCAGATCGAGGAGGAGAATACTTAAGCCAAGAGTTTCATGACTATCTAAAGGAATGTGGGATAGTCCCACAACTCACTCCTCCGTATACTCCACAATGGAATGGTGTATCCGAGAGGAGAAATCGAACCTTGTTAGACATGGTTAGATCAATGATGAGTCATGCAGATCTTCCGATATCGTTTTGGGGATCTGCTCTAGAAACAACGATTTTCTTACTGAACCGTGTTCCATCTAAATCAGTGGAAAAGACACCATATGAGATATGGACTGGGAAGCGTCCTAGTATGTCTTTTATGAAGATTTGGGGTTGTGAGGCTTTCGTTAGACGTCACGCCACTAACAAACTTGGACCCAAATCTGATAAGTGTTTATTTGTGGGGTATCCTAAGGAAACGAAAGGATACTATTTCTATTATCCCACCGAGAACAAAGTAGTTGTTGCTCGGACTGGTGTATTTCTTGAAAGAGAATTTATTTCTAGAAAAACCAGTGGGAGAGAAATAGAACTTAGTGAAGTTCAACCACAAGAAAACACTGAACCTGAGATTGAGATGGAAACAGAGCAGGCACCGCAAGCTGTTGTGGAAGAAGTACCTGCTCAAGAGACACAAGCCCAGCGTAGGTCTGTAAGAGAACACCGGGAGCCACAGAGATATGGATTTCTTGTGACTCAACAAGGTGACTTACTACTTATTGATGAGGATGAGCCGTCATCTTATCAACAAGCTATAATGGGCAATGATTCTGAGAAATGGCAAGAGGCCATGAAATCTGAGATGGAATCCATGTATACAAACCAAGTATGGACTTTGGTTGATCCACCTGAAGGGGTACGACCGATAGGGTGCAAATGGATTTTCAAGAAAAAGACCGATATGGATGGTAACGTACAAACCTATATAGGTCGGCTGGTTGCAAAAGGATTCAAACAAATTCATGGTATTGACTATGATGAAACCTTTTCACCAGTGGCCATGGTTAAATCCATAAGGATCTTACTTGCAATAGCTGCATTTCATGATTATGAAATCTGGCAGATGGATGTCAAAACAGCTTTCCTTAATGGAAATCTGCTCGAGGATGTGTACATGACACAGCCCGAGGGTTTTGTCGATCCAAAGGATGCTGGAAAGATATGCAAGCTACAACGATCCATTTATGGATTGAAGCAAGCTTCTCGGAGTTGGAATCTTCGTTTTGATGATGCAATCAAAGAGTTTGGTTTTATCAAAAATGAAGATGAACCTTGTGTCTACAAGAAGGTCAGTGGGAGCGTAATCATTTTCCTAGTGTTGTATGTAGATGACATACTTCTTATTGGAAATGATATCCCTGCCTTGCAATCTGTAAAGATTTGGCTAGGGAATTGCTTTTCGATGAAAGACTTAGGAGAAGCCACCTATGTATTAGGAATCAAGATCTATAGAGATAGATCGAGAAGGCTTCTTGGTCTAAGTCAAAGTACATACATAGACAAGGTGCTTAAAAGGTTTAGCATGCAAGAATCCAAGAAAGGATTCGTGCCTATGACACATGGTATTTATCTCTCGAAGGAACAGTGTCCTTCAACACCAGATGAGAGACAACGCATGAGTAAGATTCCATACGCGTCAGCTATTGGATCTATCATGTATGCCATGATATGTACTCGTCCCGATGTATCGTATGCTTTGAGCATGACGAGCAGATATCAAGTTGATCCAGGTGAAGGTCACTGGATTGCTGTCAAGAATATCCTAAAGTACTTGAGAAGGACTAAGGATACATTCTTGATTTATGGAGGTGAGGAAGAGCTCAATGTAATGGGTTACACTGATGCAAGCTTCCAAACCGACAAAGATGATTTTCGATCGCAATCTGGATATGTGTATTGCCTGAATGGAGGTGCTGTGAGCTGGAAGAGTTCAAAGCAAGAAACAGTAGCCGATTCTACAACGGAAGCTGAGTATATTGCTGCCTCGGATGCAGCAAAGGAAGCTGTTTGGATGAGGAAGTTAATTTCTGAACTTGGAGTGGTGCCTAGCATTAAAGATCCGATAGAACTCTATTGTGACAACAATGGAGCGATCGCATTGGCTAAGGAACCAAGATCTCACCAAAGATCCAAGCACATACTTAGGCGTTTCCATTTCATTCGAGAAATCGTTGAAAGGGGAGATGTTAAAATATGCAAAGTACCAACAGATGATAATGTATCTGACCCATTGACGAAGCCGCTGTCACAGCAGAAGCATGATCGTCATACTAGATCTCTAGGCATTAGGTATATGTCTGAGTGGTCTTAGTGCAAGTGGGGGATTTGTTGGGATATGCCCTAAGACAAGTCATTAGATGATTGTTTAAGACTTACAATGTTTATGGTTTTATGAATGGCAATTCATTATTATATATTATTCTTTTAACTGTGCATTGTGAATTAATATATATGTTAATGTCCTTAGAATAATATTGTATTATTCTTAAAGATGTCCCTAGTCAAGTATTATCATGAATAGGGATAATGATAATACGTAGAGACTAGTATATGTTGATCGATGAATTGTTCATTGATATGAGATATCAAATCAACATATGGGTACATGTTAGAGAACGATGTACTGGACAGACCCACCATGAGAATGTAACATGGATAGTTATATGATCGTCATATGCAATTCTCATAGTGATAATAATGTATGAAATCCTTACGACTTGTGATCATCAGAGATCCCAACATAAGGAGTTATGTATCTTGATATCGTCAAACGTTACCCGTAACAGGGTATACTATAAAGGCGATTATTGGATACACTGCGAATTATGTAGAGGGATGTTGACTGATCGAGATAGGATTTGTCCCTCCTATATAACAGGAGATGTGTTTGGCCCTTGATCAAGTGAGAACTAAAATGCATGGCCATGCTCGAATGAGTCGATATGAGATATCGAGCTTATTCGTTTATTCTAGTTCTACTTGGGGATCAAGAAATAAAGATTGGATATACGAGTATGACTGTTCCATGACTCGTGTTCAATCTAAACACAAAGGATAAGTTACATGATTAATATTATCACAAGTTCTAAAGGTTATGTCGAGTCATTGACATTCTTGTAATTTGGGTAGCATTGATGTGTTGCTAGATACCGCTCAATGCTTGAGACGTAAAATGAGATTTTATGTCACTGCCAACATTACAAGATCCTATCGGGTCGCACAAAAGATTAAATCGAGAAGGGAAATTAAATTAATGAGATGAATTAAATAATTAAGAGGAGTCTTAATTAATAATCATAATGATTAATTAAATCATGGGCTTAAGCCCATGAGGCTTTATGAAAGCCTTTAATTAATCATATATAATATGATTGCAAGGTGTTTAATTGGTAAGACAACTTCATATCATTAAACCTACATCCAAACTTGAAGCACACGGCCTCCAACCTCAAAATTGCTCTCGGCTTCCACTTGATAGCCGAAGAGGATTTTGTGAAATATTGGGCGTGCCTTTCGATTTGGAATCGATTGTGTTTCTTGTTCCAGTTTAATAACTTGTCTAGCAACTTGTTATTAAACTATCCCTTCACCCGATTTGATCGTGTGGATACCGTTGAGGCAAACCTCATCGAGTTTTGCTAGTGACTCGGAGAAGGCGTAAGACGTGGTGCTGCTCCGTGGATTCTGCTTCAAACACGCTACAAGGGTGAGACCTTCGTATTCATTAATCCGATATGATAACCTATGTATAGATCTGCTGGTTTGTAATCCTATAATTTTTATTCCGCTGCGTTGTATGCTCATAGGATTACTTACAACAACAAACTTTTTTCCATGTTATAACACATACTAACATGTATGTAATCAATTTATTCACACACTACACATGCTTCCAAAGGCAATACATTTCACACCATAGTCCAACACCCACCAAAATATTATAATGGCTAAATCCATAGAAGTTAATTCTTTTCACCACCTACTAACAAGGCTTAGACCCACACTTGAATCACATTTAAGCATATTAATAAACACCTTCGATGCATGGTTTTTAATCTTCATCTTTTAACCAACAATAATACTAAGCCAATGCACAAATCAACAATTCACTTCTAACAATTAATCACTCAACAAAGTGATTCATAATTAACTTCTAACAATCAATAACATTTCTAATGCTATCCAATTCCCAATTATAATGTTCATACTCGAATTATAGCCACATAATCGCCTTAACCCATTACACCAAACCAAGTTAGCCTTCTACATTATCAAAACACCATCCCACCCCAAGCCACAACATATTTACACATATATAGAAGTCTTGTACCTATACCAATACATGTTGGAATACACATTTTCTTGTATAAACTTCACCTATACACACTGATACACATTGAATACACACACACGCAGTAATACACACTCACGCACAAATCTGCACACACTGCTACACAAACACGCCCAACGCCAATTTATTGAACAAAAATCGGTTAGAACCTCATCCCCAAGCCAAAAATTGAACCCAAGCATAAACCCTCCAACAAACCCATCGATTAAACTCCACCAAAACACCAAGGAAAGGTCGATTAGTGCATGAGGAAGGATATTCCATCCTTACCTGCCAAAAATCGAGACAATGAGGTGGAGAAATCACCTCTTGGGGCCGTGGATGAAGGAGCCGACGGGTTTGGGGAGAGGGATGAAGAAGCCGACGGGTTTAGGGAGAGGGTGGGGCAATTTTGTGTGTGATTGTAGGTGTAATGTGTGTTTTGGATCCAATCCCTAACTTTAAGTCAACCTTCTACCTTTACATTTTCTTCTAATTAAAATCATTAATATTACCTACTAAAAGAATTTAAAAAAATGCTTCTTAATTTACACAAGATACAAATTCATCCCGAAATTATTTATTTCAACTTTCGGACTAAAATAACATTATCGAGAATTTGGGAATCTCTTTGGATTTAATTAATACTATAAAAATTCAACCAAGAATTATTTATCCAACCCGGGTCAAAAATATGATGCCCAATAATTTAAATCCTGAAATTTTATTTAAATACAACAATTAGATCAAATGAATAATTATCAAATCCCGGGCATCAAAGTGGGTGCCAATGGGTTATGCTTGTTATGCCATCTACGAGTGCTCAAAAGAATTATTAGGAGTTTTATTCAGACACCCTGTAAGGCCACGATGCTAAATAATCTGGGTTAACGATAAGTCAAGCAACTAGTGGAACATGTTTTTAGTGCTTTTGCATGTGCATGATCACATGACACTTGGAGAACACATGCCACTAACTAAATTAACAAATGTTTAATACATGATTTTGGACCATTAATCTTGCAAGATAATGATGTATTTACACATGGATTCCACAATACATCAAATGTTAAAATAAATCACCCAACAAAAGCTTGAATTCAGCCATCACTCTTTAATCCACCTCTTTCTCTCTCTTCCCACCAAAACACAAACACTCTTCCATCTCTCTTCATATTTTGAATTTTCCAGCCTTTCATCTCACAAGTTCTTGTGAATTTGTAAATGCATGTCACATTTAATCATAGATTTGAATAGGTATTGCATATAGAATTGGCCTCATTCAATTTGGAGTTCACATGCAAAAGCTATGCTAATTTTACCACATGGTGCTCGATCTGGAAAAGGCATTGCATGCGAGTTTTTAGGCTGTTACATTTTTGCAAAGAATGTACCTTAGGATGAATGAATTAGCTTAAAACTCATAAAAGGTGTATTGTAGGATTTTGAGTTATCTAAATTCTCCCACTAGAATCAGGTCATTTGGATGTCGTATGAATTATTTAGGAAGTTTCTAGGAAAAGTGGTCAATCTGGAATTTATAATTTCCCCTGTTTCGCTTAAATAATGTTTAGACCCAATTTACCTTAGGTAAATGAACGAATTTTGGGAAGTGTCAAACATATGAAATGTCATATTTTGGATTAGCTTTAAAGCTAAATTGGACCCATGTAATTTGATTAAGTTTTTAAAGAATTACGTGTTTATCATTGAATGCATGTTGCTAAAATTTAGAGTAGGCTTGGAACATGATCTTTAGAATAATGATGTTGATAGTCTTGGTCTATTTGAATGTATTTAGTCAGGTGACTGTAGCCCGAGGCTAATTTGAGGAGTATGGAAATTATTGATATTTATTTGACTCGGTGGAGGTACGTAGAAAATCGGTTCTAACACGCTGTCTGACAAAGACGTGATATACCCGGGGTATGATTGACTCTTCATTATTTGATTCCTATGTAATTATATGACATGTTGAATTGCAGTATATGTGATTATATGATACATTGAACTGCACGATATGAGCTTTATTGACATGAGATGATATATTGAGCTGCATCAGATGAGATTACATGAGGCATTGATGCATCATATATTGAGCTGCATCACATGAGATGACATGATACATTGATGCGTGGACATTGGACATATCATATTGATCCTACCGTTCCTTTGATTCCATTTGATATTGATAAGATCTGTATTGTAATGGGGACGATGGGCACGATGATGACATGCAATTTGGTAGCAACTGCAGTCACGCGCGTTGTCGTCGGACCTAGACACGAGGGATGATGGGCACAACACATGATGATTCTCCTAGCGTAATGTGTGTATGTCACCACCCTTGCTTGAGCTTGATATTGTTGATGATACCTTATTTGGACCCTGATATTTGGTATCTTGAGATTTGATGCATTGTACCCATTATGCATAACATTCATTTATGCATTGCATTCATGCACGACAAGCATGGCATGCTACTTTGTCATACTATTGTGATTTTACATGTTTCTTGTTCTAGGTTCTGACCCTCGTTGTGGGGCTTGTCCGCATGATAGGTTGTACATGCAGACGTCCTGCAGATACCCGAGAGAATGCATCTAGGAGTACCAGAGCTACTTGAGAGCGAGCTTATGTTTATGTATGTTATGTTTTGCATCCCATTTATTTGTTAAACACTTTTAAAGAATTGATTTACTCGCCGGGTATGCACTAAATAGATGTATTTTTAAGTATGAAAGTGTCTGGGAATTTGGTTGTTGCATGATTTATGAATTCCATGAACTGATGTTGAATGAAAAAATGACATTATACTCTATCATTATTCATATTTTAATATATTTTATTTATATTTATAATAAACCATTAAAAAATTTAGGTTTATTTGTACATAGTTTTTGTTAATTGATTTTTTTATTTAAAAATTAACTAATGTTATCCAAAAATTATAAATATTTTAAAATAAAAAATCACATTTTTATATTATTTTTATTACACCGCTAATCATTTTTTTAATGATAGTGTTTAAATTATATTAAAATCTTTATTAATCACATTTTATATTATTTTTAATATATTATTTGTACAATATTATTTATACTTAATAATATATTATATGTATTGTAATGTTTATAATAATAAGTTATAATATAATATATATATATATATATATATATATATATATCAATACTATTTAAATAATAATATGTATTATTTCTAATTAATTATAAATATATATTTATAAATAATTTTTTTATAATAATTATATATAGACTGTGTTTGATTCAAATGATAGGATAATATTGATATGTGATCGCGCTTATCGTGTAAGCCCAAATTAACCCATCTTAGTTAACAACAAAATTAATATAGTAGTGTAAGTAGGGATCGAACCCATAGGGAAGTGAGTATTGTTGTGCTAACACGTATCGAATATGGGGGATTTGAGAGTATTAGTTATCTAAAATTATGTAGGATGCAAGATTGAAATAAAATAGGAATAAAGCAATTAAAGAGAGATCTTGGTTTCGGTCGACTCTACCATTGGAATGTCGACTCTATCATTGGAATTCGTTTATTCATTCATCGATTTTCTCACATATGTAATTTTTATGCATGAATATTCACCATTGAAGATTTAACTCCTATATCACCTTAAGTGTAATTAAATCAAAAACAACATTCAAATTTAACCCTTATCAATTAATGAACCCTAAGAAGAGCAGTTAAGATTTAGACTAATGATAGCATATGAACAAGTAAGATTGGTGAAGCTAAACAACATAAACAACAGCAGTTATGTTTAATCTAGTCAAAAGTTTTTCCCTAGGAATTTAATAACCTCAACAGCTGAGAATTGTCAATCCTAGTTGCTTCGCAAATTCATTTAATCAAACAATTATGGATTTGATATCAAACTTAGCATTAGATTGTATGAAAAATCATTAGATAGCTTATCTAACAACCCACAACACAATCATGGCTAGAACAAAAGAAAAACTTATGATATTCAATAAAAACCATCAATTCAAAACAACAATCTCTTGAATAAATTAAACTCCAATGATTTGTCTTCCTCAACCATGAGGATGAGTTTAGATACTCATAATCAATGTAAAAATAACAAAATAATGTATGAAAATCATAAACAAAAAACTAAGACAAACTAGTCATAATCAATGATTTGTCTTGCCTTTCTGTCCAGTCTTCAATCCGTCTTCAAAACTTCAAAGTAAATTTATGTTCTAAGTCTAAACTATGATTAAAAGTCTGAATTATGAGTTAGGGAAGCTAATTTTCTTGTTTATAGATGTGGGGAGGCTTGGGGAATAGGTTAGAGTCCCCCAAGAGGGTAACAAGCTAACTTTCCTTAATTTCTCGTACTCTGCTGGCGATAGATCGGGACAGCTGGCGATCGATCGCCAGCGTTTATTTTTCAGCCTGAAACTTCTCACGATCGATCGCGAGATGTTGCCAATTGATCACTGACTTTCAACGCATTGTGATGATTGATCGCGAATAATGCGGATAGATCGCGAATGTATTCTGTTTTCAGGCTCTTTTTTACCGTGTTTGGGCGATCGATCGGTGATAAATGCCGATCGATCGCCGAGTCTTTCTCTTTGTTGACTCTTTTTATGCACTTTTCTTGGTCTAATTTGAACTTTATCAACTCCCATGCTTTCCTTGATCCTTATTCTCCCTTGTTAACTTGATTCTTTGATTTCACCTACATTCACACGAATACGCTATTAGGTAGCATACGTATCAATTTATCTATCAAAATATACAAAATCGTATACAATTAAGCACAAAAGATGTATCTATTTATAGTCACATCAAAATCCCACATAATTAATCTTTACTCGACCTCAAGTAAATCAGACAAAACTACAATATTTTTATTTCGCTCATAGATTCATAACAAACTAACTTGTCCTCACTTTAATGCCTCAACAATTATAAACATGCATAGAAATGAAAGGCGGTGAAAAGTTAACAGTGGAACAAGTTCGATCCCCAAACATTTCATACCCAGCAAAGCAGGAAGGTGCGTGTGTGGTCATAAACAAATGTCATGTACAAATTATAGATCCAATACATGTAAACTCACAATAGTTCAAGTTATACACTAACACACGTATAAGCTTACTTGCACAGTCTTCTCCACTATCTTAGCCACTTTGCAAACACAAATCAAGTAGGTCTTTACTAGCTTGTGGCTTGGCCTAGGTTAACTTATGAAAGAAAGGGTAAAGATGCATCAAACAAGAGAGTATGGTGATATGGACAATTTAAACTTCTCTTCTTGCATAATTTTTCAAACTTTGTTCATTTTCACACCTTGTATGTTTTTGCAAGGTATATTTCAATTTTTTTTTTGTGTGCATTGGCTCCCCTTGGTGTCATGTTTTTATCTATTTTCTCAAGGCATCCCTTTTCTTTCATGCATTTCATTCTTTTGATAATGAAGCACACAAATATTTGAATCATTGAATACATAAATGGATGTGAATGAAACACATCATACTCCCTTCAAAGGTGTGGATTAAAATCACTTTTAGGCTTATCAGGGAAGGATGATAAGCTAGTCAAAGAATGTCGAATAGGGTCATTTGTATGCTTAGCATACAACCATTCTGTCGGGATCGATTCCGGGGGTGGATTGCCATTCCACACCCGAGTTCAACCAACTTGAGCTTCAATAGCTCGTGTTCTTGAAATGATGCACCGAGAGATTATATTTAGTTCGGTTACAAAACCGAGCGGAAGACACTCGACATAACCCGCTCTAAAACCGATTAAACATTTGAAAGGCATTTTAAAGATATGCAATTAAAGTAAATAAACAAGCATTTGTTTATGGAAGTTCGAAGGTGGTGTAATCCTTCTACGTCTCCCATTCTTCCACCTCATGGAAGGATTCCACTAGAAGACTTTGATTATACAACCCCGTTGTACAAACCCGATCCAGTTGGGAATTTCCCATCCAACTAGAACTTCTAGCAACTCAACTATGTATGTTCTTTAATGTCTCACATACAAAGACCTCTCATCGGTTGTGATAAATCATCAACCGCTAAAATGGTATTCACTCTTCTATTTTAGCTCACAAATACAATGAATAGAGTGAATACAAAGGCACAAATGATTCTATAATGAATCTGATACAGCAAGGTAAGAGGTGCCAAAGGTTTGAGGAGTGCTCTTCATTTAGCAACTTTTGTCTTTTAAGTTCCTCAATTGAATCCCAAGTGGGTTTGCTTTGGAAGGCTTGGATTGATCTTCAATCAGCTGTTATTGAGCTTCCAAATCATGTATATATAGCCCCAAGTAATGATATATACGTTAGACACAAGAATATGCCGGTTGGAGAAGGTTCTGCACGATTCCCGAGCTTGCAACGGTCATATTCTGGTTTCTGGGCTATTTGTATTTCAGACCGGATTGGCCGGATCATCTTGGGCAGATCAGTCTGGCCGGATCAGCATGGTAGATCAGTCTGGCAGATCAGCACGGGCAGATCAGTCTGGTCCGGCTCAGCACGGGCAGATCAGTCTGGTCCGGATCAGTCTGGATAATCAGCTTGATACAAAAACAGATTGATAAACTTGCTCTTCGATCTGTTGCTTGTAACTCTTGATTCTTTGATTTCTGGGCAAAGTGATCTACATGAAAGTTGTAGCCCTTTCTCTTAGCTTTCCACGGAATTAATAATCGCTCGATTTCAAGTTTGTATGAGAGAGTTATGCTGGAAATACGAGGCGATGCTCCTGCTGTCAGTTTGCTGGTTGCAGCAGCACATGGCGTGAGTTGAAGAAGCATTTTTGCCATCTTAACGTTCGTTTCAGTCTTTCACTTCCAAAGATGACTTGTAGATCTTTGTCTTAGCTTTCCAACCCATACTGAATCGTCCGTTCCGATAAGCGAGCTAAGAGTTATGCCCACCAGACTGACAATTGCTTGCTGAAACAGCTTGCTGTTTCTTCGCGGTACAGCTCGATTTTGCAGGCATCTTTTCTACTTGATAACATTCGAACTAGCCAATATGTTGTGAAATATGATCTTTTAGTATTTTGAGTTGGCTGTTCAATCTCTTTAGAAGCACGCCATTTCGATATCCGAGCTATTAGATATGATCAAAACAATCCGCTCTGCAAGGATTTCAGTCTTGGTCCAGCTTGATATTTTCAAGCTACTTCTTTATAATTCATCAAGCTTCTAAGTTATGATCTATGAACTGCACACTTGATGAAATATGTTAGCAACACAATAACAAGTATTGTTAAAATCAAAATCAAGATTATTCGGGTTTCCAAAACCCAACAATCTCCCCCTTTTTGATGATCACAAAACTTGAATAAAAATATGAACATTAAAGCACAATGTTGCATAACAAGAAAAAACCATATTTTTTAAACAACATATTTCTCCCCCTTTTTGTGTGAATCAAAAAGGAAGACAAATAAAATTTACTCCCCCTCAAGGATTGAGATTAAACTCTCCCCTTTAATTTTAAAAGTTTTGAAAATTTGAGCATGTTAGGGGCAAATGGGGTAGACTAAAACAAAAAAAAAATGCAATGCACATTAATTTTTGAACAAAAATAACCTCTTTTGATGATGCATGTAGCATACTTGGCAACAAATTTGAATTTCTTGACAAAACTCAACAATGTCCATTTCATCTTTCAGCGGTGGCAGCACATGAGTCAACTTTGCAGAATAAACTGCTTTTTCTCGTGAATAATTAGGCTGCAAGACCTATACCGTTGCGATCCTCTATGAGTCTAGTTTGCAACGCAAAAAACGGTTTGTCATTTGGACATCCGAGCAAGAGGTTATGCCAATTTTCCCAAAGTCGCTGCAAGCTGCCAGAAAACTAAAATGCTTCGAAAATTGTTAGATAAAATCTCAAAATAAAAATTATAAACTTAAAATGAGTTTAGAACAAATTGAACAAGAATTTGAACATTTAAAATCGATTTTTAAATTATTTTCGTGCAAAATGAATGCAATGAAATTGATTTTTATGATAAAAATTTTCATACACCAAATTTTGAAAATATATGCTATGAAAATATTTCATGCTCATGAGAAAATTTTGAAAATGATTTTAAAAGATATCCGCTACAAAATCGGTTCAAATGCTTTCTAAGAACAACCTGCTCTGATACCACTTGTCGGATCGAGCGCTTACCGCTTTACCAATAACTATAGTTAAGGGTAATGGCGCAACATCAATCTTTTCAACCATACACTGACACAAGCGCCACGTGTTCGATCGATCACAAAGCAGAGGCAATTGTTGAACCCCAACAATCCCTCCCCCAATAATTGCACTCTCTGCAACTCATGGGAATCGAACACGCGACCTTGGCTCTGATACCACTTGTCGGGATCGATTCCGGGGGTGGATTGCAATTCCACACCCGAGTTCAACCAACTTGAGCTTCAATAGCTCGTGTTCTTGAAATGATGCACCGAGAGATTATATCGAGTTCGGTTACAAAACCGAGCGGAAGACACTCGACATAACCCGCTCTAAAATCGATTAAACATTTGAAAGGCATTTTAAAGATATGCAATTAAAGTAAATAAACAAGCATTTGTTTATGGAAGTTCGAAGGTGGTGTAATCCTTCTACGTCCCCCCTTCTTCCACCTCATGGAAGGATTCCACTAGAAGACTTTGATTTATACAATCCCGTTGTACAAACCCGATCCAGTTGGGAATTCCCCATCCAACTAGAACTCCTAGCAACTCAACTATGTATGTTCTTTAATGTCTCACATACAAAGACCTCACATCGGTTGTGATAAATCATCAACCGTTACAATGGTATTCACTCGTCTATTTTAGCTCACAAATACAATGAATAGAGTGAATACAAAGGCACAAATGTCTCTAACTAGATCTGATACAGCAAGGTAAGAGGTGCCAAAGGTTTGAGGAGTGCTCTTCATTTAGCAACTTTTGTCTTTTAAGTTCCTCAATTGAATCCCAAGTGGGTTTGCTTTGGAAGGCTTGGATTGATCTTCAATCAGCTGTTATTGAGCTTCCAAATCATGTATATATAGCCCCAAGTAATGATATATACGTTAGACACAAGAATATGCCCGTTGGAGAAGGTTCTGCACGATTCCCGAGCTTGCAACGATCATATTCTGGTTTCTGGGCTATTTGTATTTTGGATCGGATTGGCCGGATCAGGTTGGGAAGATCAGTCTGGCCAGATCAGCATGGTAGATCAGTCTGGCAGATCAGCACGGGCAGATTAGTCTGGTCCGGATCAGTCTGGACAATCAGCTTGATACAAAAACAGATTGATAAACTTGCTCTTCACTCTGTTGCTTGTAACTCTTGATTATTTGATTTCTGGGCAAAGTGATATACATGAAAGTTGTATACCTTTCTAGCTTTCCACGGAATCAAGAATCGCTCGATTTCGAGTTCGTATGAGAGAGTTATGCTTGAAATACGAGGCGATGCTCCTGCTGTCTGTTTGCTGGATGCAGCAGCACATGGCGTGCGTTGCAGAAGCTTTTTGGCCATCTTAACTTCCGATTCAGTCTTTCACTTCCAAAGATGACTTGTAGATCTTTGTCTTAGCTTTCCAACCCATACTGAATCGTTCCGTTCCGATAAGCGAACTAAGCGTTATGCCCACCAGACTGACAATTGCTTGCTGAAACAGCTTGCTGTTTCTTCGCGGTACAGCTCGATCTTGCAGGCGTATTTCCTCCTTGATAACATTCGAACTAGCCAATCTGTTGTCAAATATGACTTTTAGTATTTTGAGTTGGCTGTTCAATCTCTTTGGAAGCACGCCATTTCGATATCCGAGCTATTAGATATGATCGAAACAATCCGCTCTGTCAGGATTTCAGTCTTGGTCCAGCTTGATATTTTCAAGCTACTTCTTTGTAATTCATCAAGCTTCTAAGTTATGATCTATGAACTGCACACTTGATGAAATATGTTAGCAACACAATAACAAGTTTTGTTAACATCAAAATCAAGATTATTCGGGTTTCCAAAACCCAACAATCTCCCCCTTTTTGATGATCACAAAACTTGAATAAAAATATGAACGTTAAAGCACAATGTTGCATAACAAGAAAAAACCATATTTTTTAAACAACATATTTCTCCCCCTTTTTGTGTGAATAAAAAAGGAAGACAAATAAAATTTACTCCCCCTCAAGGATTGAGATTAAACTCTCCCCTTTAATTTTAAAAGTTTTGAAAATTTGAGCATGTGAGGATGGGGTAGGCTAAAAAAAAAAAAAAATGCAATGCACATTAATTTTTGAACAAAAATAACCTCTTTTGATGATGCATGTAGCATACTTGGCAACAAATTTGAATTTCTTGACAAAACTCAACAATGTTCATTTCATCTTTCAGCGGTGGCAGCACATGAGTCAACTTTGCAGAATAAACTGCTTTTTCTCGTGAATAATTAGGCTGCAAGACCTATACCGTTGCGATCCTCTATGAGTCTAGTTTGCAACGCAAAATACGGTTTGTCATTTGGACATCCGAGCAAGAAGTTATGCCAATTTTCCCAAAGTCGCTGCAAGCTGCCAGAAAACTAAAATGCTTCGAAAATTGTTAGATAAAATCTCAAATAAAAATTATAAACTTAAAATGAGTTTAGAACAAATTGAACAAGAATTTGAACATTTAAAATAGATTTTAAAATTATTTTCGTGCAAAATGAATGCAATGAAATTGATTTTTATGCTAAAAATTTTCATACACCAAATTTTGAAAAAATATGCTATGAAAATATTTCATGCCCATGAGAAAATTTTGAAAATGATTTTAAAAGATATCCGCTACAAAAATCGGTTCAAATGCTTTCTAAGAACAACCTGCTCTGATACCACTTGTCGGATCGAACGCTTACCGCTTTACCAATAACTATAGTTAAGGGTAATGGCGCAACATCAATCTTTTCAACCATACACTGACACAAGCGCCACGTGTTCGATCGATCACAAAGCAGAGGCAATTGTTGAACCCCAACAATCCCTCCCCCAATAATTGCACTCTCTGCAACTCATGGGAATCGAACACGCGACCTTGGCTCTGATACCACTTGTCGGGATCGATTCCGGGGGTGGATTGCCATTCCACACCCGAGTTCAACCAACTTGAGCTTCAATAGATCGTGTTCTTGAAATGATGCACCGAGAGATTATATCGAGTTCGGTTACAAAACCGAGCGGAAGACACTCGACATAACCCGCTCTAAAATCGATTAAACATTTGAAAGACATTTCAAAGATATGCAATTAAAGTAAATAAACAAGCATTTGTTTATGGAAGTTCGAAGGTGGTGTAATCCTTCTACGTCCCCCCTTCTTCCACCTCATGGAAGGATTCCACTAGAAGACTTTGATTTATACAATCCCGTTGTACAAACCCGATCCAGTTGGGAATTCCCCATCCAACTAGAACTCCTAGCAACTCAACTATGTATGTTCTTTAATGTCTCACATACAAAGACCTCACATCGGTTGTGATAAATCATCAACCGTTACAATGGTATTCACTCTTCTATTTTAGCTCACAAATACTATGAATAGAGTGAATACAAAGGCACAAATGATCTCTAACTAGATCTGATACAGCAAGGTAAGAGGTGCCAAAGGTTTGAGGAGTGCTCTTCATTTAGCAACTTTTGTCTTTTAAGTTCCTCAATTGAATCCCAAGTGGGTTTGCTTTGGAAGGCTTGGATTGATCTTCAATCAGCTGTTATTGAGCTTCCAAATCATGTATATATAGTCCCAAGTAATGATATATACGTTAGACACAAGAATATGCCCGTTGGAGAAGGTTCTGCACGATTCCCGAGCTTGCAACGGTCATATTCTGGTTTCTGGGCTATTTGTATTTTGGATCGGATTGGCCGGATCAGCTTGGGCAGATCAGTCTAGCCAGATCAGCATGGTAGATCAGTCTGGCAGATCAGCCCGGGCAGATCAGTCTGGTCCGGATCAGTCTGGACAATCAGCTTGATACAAAAATAGATTGATAAACTTGCTCTTCAATCTGTTGCTTGTAACTCTTGATTCGTTGATTTCTGGGCAAAATGATCTACATGAAAGTTGTATCCCTTTCTCTTAGCTTTCCACGGAATCAAGAATCGCTCGATTTCGAGTTCGTATGAGAGAGTTATGCTTGAAATACGAGGCAATGCTCCTGCTGTCTGTTTGCTGGATGCAGCAGCACATGGCGTGCGTTGCAGAAGCTTTTTGGCCATCTTAACTTCTGATTCAGTCTTTCACTTCCAAAGATGACTTGTAGATCTTTGTCTTAGCGTTCCAACCCATACTGAATCGTTCGGTTCTGATAAGCGAACTAAGCGTTATGCCCACCAGACTGACAATTGCTTGCTGAAACAGCTTGCTGTTTCTTCGCGGTACAGCTCAATTTTGCAGGCGTCTTTCCTCCTTGATAACATTCGAACTAGCCAATCTGTTGTGAAATATGAATTTTAGTATTTTGAGTTGGCTGTTCAATATCTTTGGAAGCACGCCATTTTGATATCTGAGCTATTAGATATGATTGAAACAATCCGCTCTGCCAGGATTTCAGTCTTGGTCCAGCTTGATATTTTCAAGCTACTTCTTTGTAATTCATCAAGCTTCTAAGTTATGATCTATGAATTGCACACTTGATGAAATATGTTAGCAACACAATAACAAGTTTTGTTAACATCAAAATCAAGATTATTCGGGTTTCCAAAACCCAACACATTCTTTTGCATTAAAGCTCAAAAAGGGTACTAGTGATTGATTTTCTTACATGGTAGGCTTGAAAGACTCAAACGCATCAAATATTGCCTATATCACTTTCATTGTCGCAAGTAGTCTAGACATACGCCTCAAAGAACATGTAGTTAAGTTCTAGCATGTATTAGAGACTTCTTAAGACTATTACAAAATTCACACAATCTTCACTAAGCTATGCACACTCCACAAGTCATGACATATTCGTGTTCAGTGTATTCAACTACTAAGTCAAAGCAAAATTTGTATTAGAGTTCAAAGTGTTCCAAGGTTAACAATTCACCTATGTTCAAAAACATGCATGTCCTCAATTAGGTTTCATCATGGGCTAGTGATTATAAACATGTATTCATTACTAACTATGAGCTCAAAATTTTCAAAATTTTCGATTTTTTTGTATTTTTGTAATAGAAAAACAATAGCAAACCACTAATCTCTCCCCCGTACTTAAATCTTACATTGTCCCCAATGTAAGGCAAACTATAAGAAAAGAGAAAAAGCCTAACTAATAAAGCAATAAAAAATAAAAAGAAAGGGAAACTAACTCCCCTTGGGTTGCCCCCAAAGCAGCGCCTCTGTTTAACGTCGGTGGCCCGATGCCAGTCCTTCATCATTCGACCCCAGGTGAGTCTTCGAGTGCCAATTTAACTGCTCCCTCATCTTGCATTCCATCGTAATAGTGTTTCAATCGATGTCCATTCACCGTGAATTTCTTCGTTGTGGTTAAGCTTTGAATTTCCACTGCACCAGAAGAAGAAGCATTGGTAACTAGATAAGGCCCATTCCATTTAGAACGTAACTTACCCGGGAAGAGTCGAAGGCGTGAGTGATATAATAGGACTTTTTGACCAACTTTGAACGTCCTTCTCGAGATCATCTTATCATGAAAGGCCTTTGTCTTCTCTTTATAAATTCTTGAACTTGTATACACATCATTTTGGATCTCCTCCAATTCTTGTAGCTGCAACTTTCTATGCTCACCACTTGCATCCAACTTCATGTTCAAGTGCTTGATAGCCCAATATGCCATATGATCCAATTCTACAGAAAAATGGCATGGTTTTCCAAAGATTAATCGAAAAGGAGACATACCTATGGGTGTCTTATATGCTGTTCGATATGCCAATAGTGCATCGTACAAACGTAAGCTCCAATCTTTCGTCATAGGATTTACAGTCTTCTCTAAGATGGGTTTGACTTCCCGATTGGACACTTCAGCTTGCCCATTTGTTTGAGGATGGTAGGCGGTGGAAACCTTATGTGTTACGTGATATTTTTTCAACAAACTTAACACCGTCCTATTGAAAAAATGGGTGCCTCTGTCACTGATGATGGCTCTTAGGATTCCAAAACTAGAAAAAATGTTGTGTTTTAAGAATCCTGCAACTGCGTTAGAGTCATTAGTTCGGGTGGCTATAGCTTCCACCCATTTTGAAACATAGTCAACTGCAAGCAAAATATATATATTACCATAAGAGATAGGAAAAGGTCCCATGAAGTCGATGCCCCATACATCGAAAATTTCACAAATGAGTATGGGTTGTTGGGGGCATCTCCTTGCGTTGAGGAATATTACCTATCTTTTGTCATTCGGTGCATGACTTGCAAAATGTATGTGCTCGAAACAGGGATGGCCAGAAAAAGCCACATTCAATTACTTTTCTTGAAGTCCTCTTGACTCCAAAGTGTCCTCCACATGCCATAAGCATATCAAAATTTAAGTATTGACATTACTCATGGTCAGGGACGCATCGTGTGATATCCCTGAAATTGATCCTGTGTTTTATTGCTTTTCATGAACGGGTTATATATTTCAGGGTGCATGTGATGCATTGTGGGGATTGGTGTAAATTTGGCATGATATATTGGGCTTTATTCTAGTGTTATAGAAAAAGCATGTTTAATTGTGATTGTGGTGCATTTTCGGTAAATGCTTTTAAAATATCATGTTGGGATATTGTACTACATCATGCTAAATATATGAACATTATTTTTTTTAAATGGGTTTATACTATCACCTTACCCCTTACTTATCCCACTCTTATCACTCACTCTCTATCACTCAAACCCTTCCCCCAAACCCATTGTAATCGCTTAGCAAAGGAGGAGGAGAGAAGGGGATTCCAAAAATTTGTAGCTTTGATTCTTGCAAGGAATTTGAAGTTTAAGGGTAAGGAATCCTTCCTTGTGGTGTTTGATTATGTTTTATGTGAATTTTGGACTTGTGTTTTTGGGAAAGAAGATGGGTTTGTTTTTGAAATGTGATGTTTTATTGTTGGGTTGTGGTTTTGATGTGTTGGGTTGAGGAATATTGTTGGGTTGTGGTGTATATGTTTATGGCATGGTTTTTTTTACGTACAAAAATGGTGTTTTTTCGGAAATGTGCAGCGATCGATCGATCGGTAGTGTTGTACCGATTGATCGGTGCAAGCGCGTAGCGATGGGTAAATCTTTGGGTATTTACCGATCGATTGGTAGGAACGACCGATCGATCGGTGGTGGCTAGCGATCGATCGATAACTCCGACCGATCAATCGGTGCAAAGCCGTAGCAAAAATCAAAATTTTGGGTTTTTATCGATCGATCGGTAATGGTGACCGATCGATGGGTAAAGCGATTATGCTGAATGCATATTTGGGTTCTCCTTTGAGTTTGGGGAGCTTTTATCGGCCCATTCTGATTAATTGGTTGGGATTTTTGGTGATGGACTATTATATGGCTTCTAATATTGAGTTGTGCAATTGTGTAGAGCATTCCCAGGTGGCAGCACAACGTAGGGGATAAAGTCCTGCAAATATCCCATATTTTGGAAAGGTACGTAGAGAGACGTACGGGCACCAAACGTAAAATGTTTTTGTACATTTTGGATTATGCATTGTGGTAGCATATATATATATATTGGATGCTTGGTGCATATCATGGATAGTAGTTGTTATATTAGAGTGATGATTTTAATGCTTTGCCGCTGTCATTCGAAGCGATAATAGAATACTTGCCGCTGTCATATTGTAGCGAGGAAATAATATTTGCCGCTAATATGTTGAAGCGATGGTAAATGCCGCTGTCACATTAAAGCGAGGTTATTCGATGCCGCTAATATGTCGAAGCGAGGGTATTAGTGACGCGGTCATGACAAAGCGATATTAAAATACACTGTTATAACAAGACTATGATTGGTTATTGGTATTGATGGAATGGATATATGTCATGACATTTATGAACTGTATGATAATCTGATGATTATGAATATAAGTTGTGATACAGGGACAACCAAAAGGGATCGATTTATATGCATTGGATACATGAAGTGCTTTGTATTATGGTTTATGCATTTATACATTATAATCATATTGTGGTGAATATGGTTTATATACTCATGATTTTGGGTTGTTCCTGTAGGAGCTTTTGGCATTGAGGGCTAAGGACAGGGTTGATGCAGTGAGCTGTGTGAGGAGTGATAAGTGTGATTTTTACACTTAATTTGATACATGATTAGGGGTGTTTTTGTAGTGATTCATAGAAAATATTACACGTTTTTGGTATATATTGTATATGTCAGGAATCTAGGTCCAAATGCATAAAAGTGGATGAAATGGGCTTAAAAATGCTGAAAAGGACCAAACTGAGCAAATCTGTAAAAGGAGGGACCAAATCGCAAGATTGGAGATTTGAGGTCCGCGATCGATCGCCAACTTTTGAAGATCGATCGCCACCATCCAGAATGTTTCCGCGATCGATCGCCAACTGACGAAGATCGTTCGCCAAACCCGAAAATTTTGAGATTTTGTTTCCTTCTTGGTTATTTTGTGTCCAAACCTTACCAAACTCCTTCACCATTATATATATTATGTCTTGGACGAAAATATGGACTTTATTTTACAACCTAGGAATAGCCTCTATCCATCCTCCCATCCTCCATATCACCATCATCCACCTCCATCCATCAACCATCCTAGGATTTTGGAACACCTTCAACAAGACGATTCAAGAGACGTCGAGAAGGAAGCGAGAGAGGGAGCAAGGATCTACGAACGAAGTCGACATCGGGAGTTTATTCTTGTCTTTTAATATTAGTTTTGATTTGTTTTGATTTACTATGTTGAACTAATTTATTTATCGAGGCTAGGCGAATCCTTTGTCAAGAACCTATGATTTGATGATTTATTTGATTGAATTCCTTTAATTCTTTGTGTATAATTTATTGATCTTCATGCTTTTGAGGGGTTGATCACCCTTGAATGATTGTTATATTGCGATTGAATTGACCATAGGATATTGCAATACGATAGAGTAAATTATACCGTGGGTTTTAGGTTGAGACGGACCAAGTAAAATCTAGCACACGTGTGATAGCAATAGATTTACCGAAATCGAAGGCTAGTAGTTTTCATTGATCTTTATTCGATATTAATTGTCCAATAAGGACACGGGAGTGCTTTACTGCAACATTAATATTAGACTTGTTATAACTGGACCAAAGTATAACGAATGCATTAGGAAAACTCATCACCTTAGAAATATTAACTCATCACCTTAGAAATATTTGGATATTCAATCGAGAATTGTAGCGGATTGCATTGGTGAGCCAAAGTCTCGATAATCTTCTCTAGTGGATTTTTCTCGTTTACTTTTATTGACTTGGTTGGATTAGTAGTTAATTTATTTAGTTAGTAGTTTAATTATTAATTCAATTTCGTAGGTTAAATATAGTTAAAAGCACCTTATTTGATACTTACAGTAAGTCCCTGTGGGTTCGACAACCTGTTCTTCATTTACTATACTAAAACTTGACAACCGTGCACTTGCGGTACATAAATCGCTACAATGAAAATAACTGTTTAAAATAAAGCGATCAAGGAGTGCTACTGGTATAGCAGACCAGTGAATTCTTTTTTATAGTTTCTACACAGGGTAGAGTAAATCTATGCCTTTACATTCATTTTATGGGAATGTAACTAATTCCTTTTGGAAGTTTTATTTTGGAACTGTAATCCTTAAGCTTGATGCATCAACATGAACCCTTATACTCTGATGATTTTATGTATAGCTCTCTTTATGCACTTAATCCACACTTAAGGTAGTGAGGCCTTACACATCGTCTAATGACTTGGTCGGCACAGTGCTTCCAAAGATATGGATCGTCCCATACATAGTACTTTGCATCGCTTTTGATCTTCGCTTTCTTGGCCATAGATATATGATGTGACTAGAAATAGACACATCAATTGCGTTTAATTGTTTACAATTTGGTATGTTTTGATGGATAATTTGATACATATGCTACCTAATCGTATATTTGTGTAATTGTAGGTGGAATCGAAGAAATCGAGCTATTTAAGGCGAATAAAGGTCAAGAAAAGCTTTGGAGCTAATAAGGACACAATGTAGATCAAGAAGAGGCTAAAAATGTAATTTTAGTTGAGGCGATCGACCCTATGAAGAAGGCAATCGATCGCCTATGGACAGAATGTTGAGCAACAAAATTCACGCTGCAGCGATCGATCGCGAGGATGAGGCGATCGATTGCCAAAACCCACTAGAGCCAAGCGATCGATCGCGAGAAAAGTGGCGATCGATCGCCTAAGGAATTTCGCCAAAAAAAAAATAATCTAGCGATCGATCGCCAGCAGTGTTTTGGAAATATTGGGGACTTGATTTCTTTCCTTCCTACATGGGCTCTAACCTACCCCATCAGCCTCCACACCTCTTGATACTCGAAAATTAGTCTCTTGAGGAGAAGATTCAGATCTTAGAACATAATTTTTAATTTTTAGAATAATTTTTCTTTCAATTTTTGTAAAGACGCTCGAAGAACGAAGACGGAATCAACAAGCCCGAATCGTGCTTCGTTTTAGTAACTTTCTTTTCTATTGATTGTTTGATGCTTTTAATACAATTTTTGTTAGTTTTAGATTTAGTTATGCAAGGCTAAACACTTTGATTCTTGGTTGAGGGATACTTGCCTTTGGAATAGAAAAACTTGTGAAAATTTTGGTTTGATTGTTGAATTTTTAATTCAATTTCAATTTGTTTTTCAGAGTATGATTCTTATGATTGTTGTGTTTGATTGATAGATTGATCACCTAGTAATCATATACACTATCTAATGCTAATTAAGAAGCAACTAAGATTGATAATTACCTGCTGGTGGTGTTATTAAATTCTTAGGAAAAACGGTTGGATGATTAATTCTAACGGCTATAGTTTTTATTGATTAGATTCATCAAACTTACTAGTTTTGAAACTATCATTGATTTAATCTTAACGACTGTAGTTTTGGTTAAAGATTTGATAAGAGTCGAATTGAATGCTGTTTTCTTTTTGATCACGATTAAGGTAAGTAAGGAATTAAGTTTTCAATTGATGAACTATTGAATAAATTCATTTGTTTTGTAATTTGATGATCAAGTGAATGATTTCCAAAGGTAAAGTTGACCAAAAACCAAGAATTGCTTTTTAATCTTGATAAACTAGTTAATTGTTTGCTTTTGTTTAATTTAGTTATAGTTAAAGAAGTTCGAAAATCCCCTATTTTGATACTTGTTAGCATAAAAGTATTCACTTCCCTGTGGGATCGATCCCTACTCACGTTACTACATATTTACTGCTATTAACTTGAGAGGGTTAATTTGGGCGTACGCGATAAACGCTACCAATATATCAGCATGAAATTGATTAGTGGCCAAATAATTAACAATATCTGCGTACCATGGGAATTTTTCATGAATGAAGAAAAGATGCTCGTCAAGTAATTAAGGTAGCGAGGCCTTACATTTGTGGTATCAGAGCCAAGTTAGAGAACCAGAGATGAGCGAAGGGTAGACTTAGTGAACAAGTTGATAGGTATTCACTTATGAGCATGTTCATGCATGTGGTGCATATTTGAGTATATATATGTTATACTAACATGCTTGGAGAATTGTTATTCATGTTAACTACCGGTGTATTACATGAATTGTTCTGGTGTTATTATTGTTAACCCCTTGTATTCCAGCATGGCAGCTAGAAACTTGGAACACCTCGATGAAGGGGTGGGAGATGCAATGAGTATGAATGCGAGTATTGCACAGACTAATCCTCTACCGCCACAGGCTGTGGGCATGGAACTATTGCACAGCTGTTACTGCCTGGGGAATTGAGTCGGACGCCGTTCTTGACCTTCCAGCCGCCTCAATTTGAGGGAACTGGGACTGGGGAAGAAACAGAAGAATCTCTTGAGAGAATTGAACAGATATTTGTATCGGCACCATGTGCCAAGACTGCTTGTTGAGACTGGTGGAGTTCCAACTGGCTAAGAAATCTTCCATGTGGTGGAAGATAACTGTTATGGAGTTGAGAGCTCAAGGGATATTAGTAGACTGGAGTTTGTTCCAGACTCGATTTTTGAGTAGATATTTTGTGATGCCCGGGAAGTATTGGTGTTAGTCCCGGTGTGGTAATAATCCTGAAAGGATTTTAATTGTGGCAATTATGAATTAATTACGGTTTGGGACTCCCGAGGATTTTAAATCCTTTTTTTGGAGTCTTGGGATCCAAGGGATGAGATTGTATTCTCATCGTGGCGATAACCTTGGAATTTGGTTTTTAGTGGAATGTGGGGCCCGGAGTACTTTGTACTGGGGCTGGTGATGGAATTTGAGTTGGAGAGATAATTATTGAAAACAGATGATTTTTAATGAATCATGATGTAGTTGTGGAGGTAATGGTATTTTGGAGTGTTGGTACTATATATACCAAGTGGACTCGATGTTTCGTCATTTGCACGAACTCTCCTCCCTCCCTCTCTCCTCTCACCTACGTTTTTCCCCTTCCCCAAACCCCTCTTTGCTCCCTTTGGTAAAAATGGCTAGAGGCTTGGCCCGGGAGCCGGATTTCTCGAAGATAATAAGGTATTGTTCTTCCCCTAGTTCTTATCTTCGATTTGATAGTAATATGGTGGATTTTGGTTGAGTATTTTGTTGGGTTTGGAAATTGGGGGTTTTTCATTAAAATTTAAAGTTGAGTTTTTAGTGTTTTTATTGGTTACAAATGGTGTATTGGAGGTGTTGAAGGAGTATGGGGTGTTGGTTTTGAGTTTGGGTGTGAAAAACCCCATTAAAACTCGAGTTTTTCGGAATATTGCAGGTCGCAATCGATCGCGACTTGGCGCCGATCGATCGCGATGTTAGGATCGAGGTAGTGTTTAGAAGGGGGGGGGGGGGGGTTGAATAAACACTAGATTCAATTTCGATTTTTCTCGGGTTAACTGCAGACTGTTAAGTACTACAATAGCTTCTCAATATAAGGCAAGTCAGCAGACACTGATTATAGTGCGGAAGACATCTGATGGACTTGTGAGGAGTAAAACTGAATAGTAAATAAGTAATAAGTAAAGAACACAAGTATTGTTTGTGGAAGTTCGAAGCACAATGCTTCTACGTCTCCCCTTCTTCCTTTGCAGGAAGGATTCACTAGAAGACTTGGTTTACACTTTACAGTATACAACCTTCTTAGGCACTTACACAACTTGGCCTAAACTCCTAGCAATCACAACTTCTTAATTTGATTACAAAAGATTCTATGACACTCTTTACAAAATAAACTTTTAGCTTCGAGTGTTCTTGAGCAGCAGACTTCAGTTAGAAATACTCTGTCACAGATTCAGTTGCAATGCTTGTCTGCTCTTTTGCTGAACTTTTAGAATATCAGTAAGTTGATTTTCTGTTTTCGATGAAGTGTTTCTCTTGATTGAATAAATCGCTCAGCTAACCTCTTCATTCTTTGCTTGGATGTATTTATAGAATCAGAGGTCCAACGGTAGCTTTTCTGTATTAGGAAGAGATCAGCTTTCCAAATTCAGATTGTCTTCTTTCTTATTTTGGGCTCTTTTATTCTGACGGTAATGGTGGCGGAGATATAGCAGGGTGCGCCGCTCTGTTGTACCTTTGTCAGAGAATGTTTGTACTTCTGTTGTCTCGTTGCTTTCTTACTAGATGTTTAGACTTCTGCTGGTCTTCTTTGTTCAACTGGTTGTTCATCCTCTTGTGATCAGTAGATGTCTTTGTTAAGTGTGAGACTATCTGGTTGATGGTTGTCCAGTAGATGTCCATCCAGTTTATGTTTATCCGGTTGATGTCTATCCAGTTGGTAGCCATCCAGTTGATGTCTGTCCGGTTGATGTCTATCCAGTTGGTAGCCATCCAGTTGATGTTTGTCCGGTTGATGTCTATCCAGTTGGTAGCCATCCAGTTGATGTCTGTCCGGTTGATGTCTATCCAGTTGGTAGCCATCCAGTTGATGTCTGTCCGGTTGATGGCTATCACCCGGTAAGTCTTCAACATCCGGTAGGTGTTCATCACCCGGTAGGTCTTCAACACCCGGTAGGTGTACATCCAGTTGGTGTTTGTCATCCGGTTGGTCTTTATCACCCGGTAGGTCTTCAACACCCGGTAGGTGTTTGTAATCACCAAAACTTAGAAATCGTTTCCCAACAATTTCCCCATTTTTGGTGATGACAAAACTAAGCAATAACGATTTCATACTCGAATAATTTAGGCGGTGAATCTGAAAAGACTTGAAGACATAATGGAAAGGAAATTTTCATTTGTTATAAAGATAAGCAGATTACAATTTGTAATCAAACTGGACAATTGAGAGAGATTCATCTTCATTTAAGATGAATTCTGATAACTGGATTCAACTTAAGACAAATCTATTTCTACAAAATATAGCTAATACATGACAAATTTTAAACAAACAATGTAGACCGGAGAGCTTCGATCCACTTAGTTGCGGGGAGGAAGAGCTTCGATCCACCTTGTTTCAGAGAGGAAGAGCATCGAACGGGGAGATATTCAAATGTATATTCATCAGGCCTCCATGGTTTATGGATTCACCCATGAGAATATTCTATCTCTGTTTTCCCCCTTTTTTGTCATCAGCACCCAGATAACTCCTGATTCAAGTTCCTGACTGATGATGAGCATCAGAGCAGGATCCAAACGCTGAAGCTTAACGGAGCTGGGTTAGATAAGTAATCAACCCATGAGGGGTTGATTTAGATAAGTAATAAACCCATGAAAATGAACAGTTGCGAAGAGGAAACCAAGGAATTTTCAAGGAATTGAAAATAATCATGATGAGTGAATGTGTGTTATAAAAACAAAAAATAAGCCTCTATTTATAGAAGAATTTAATTAAGTGTGAACACAATAATGATGTTACGATAAACACGGAAAAAGTCAAATGAAAACAGTAAAAATATAAGAGTAATTAATAAGGGGTCAGAAAACGATACTATTTGTAAGGACCCTAGTTCCTTAAGTGCGGATTAAAGGCGTAATAGAGCTAAACATGCAACTAGGAATATAAAGTTCGTGTTGATGTATTGAGCTGTTAAGATTACAGGCCAAAATAAAATTTTCAAAATGGATTAATTACATTCCCAACCAACTGAATGCTAATCCTATAGCTTTACACTACTCATAGAGTAGAGACTATGCAACAGAATTAGGCCTGCTATGCCAAAAGCACTCCTCAGTGGCTCACCACATCAACCCGCCTTAGCCCGTCCGCCCAAAAGTACCTACAGGAACAACCCCAAACCATGAGCATGTATATAAATCATATTCACATAATATGATCATAATTCAATGCATAAACCATAAATGCGATTCACTTCCTGTATTCAATACATTTAAAAGCTCCTTGGTTGTCCCTGTACCACAATAATAATCAATGGATTATAATACCGATATGTATGTCATGACATGCACCCATTCCGTGTATACCAATGGCCAATTCCCGGTCTTATTATATCAGTGGTATAATACCCCTCGCGTTTATATGACAGCGGCATTAATACCCCTCGCTTCGACATATTAGCGGCATAATATCCCTCGCATCAATATGACAGCGGCATTATCCTTCGCTTCGACATATTTGCGGCAAATATTCTTCATCGCTAAATATGACAGCGGCAAGTATTCTATCATCGCTTCGACATAAAAGCGGCAAGTATTCTTCATCACTGTAATATAATCTCGACTCACAATCATATGCAACCGCAATGCATATCCAATCAATTATGCAACCATAATGCATATCCAACCATGTATGCAACCATAATGCATATCCAACCATGTATGCAATCACAATGCATAACTAAGACCATGTATGCAACCATAATGCATATCCAATCAAGCGTAATAAATACGTTTTACCATCCGATGCTCGTACGTCTCACTACGTACCTTAGTTCCAAAAGTGGAGATGTCGTGGGACTTTATCTCCTTTGATGTGTGGCTACCTGGGATGGTTCTACACAATCACATGAATCCATATTAGAAGCCAATAAATGAACCATTACAAAAAATAACATCATTTAGAACAAAATCCCAAAAACCACATTTTTAAGCCTTGCGATCGATCGGTTCCCCAGCCTCGATCGATCGCTAATGTTCAACAAAAGGCATTTTGGTTTTGCCTCTGCCGATCGATCGAGATTTTATCTCGATCAATCGAGATTTCACACATCGATCGATCGGAACTTTTTCCGGATCGATCGGTGAGCTCGTTTCAAGCCTTGGCCAGGCTCTGCCCCGCTCGATCGATCAGACCCATTTTTCGATCGATCGAGCAGCCCTGTTCCTACGAGAAACCTCCATGTATGAGCTTCCAACAACACCTAAGCTCATATACAACCAAGATCAACCACCCAACACATTTAAACCACAAAAAAACATTAAAATACATCCTCCAAACATGAACAACATGTTGGACCAAGATCCACTCTTTTAACCCCAAAGATGAGTTACAAAACTAACCAAACTCAACAAAACTTTACCATAATGAAAGCTTGCCACTTGAGCTTTAATTTTTTAGCAAGAAATCACAAAAAGACTCCTTTTTCAAAGCTTTCTCCTCTCCTCTTGTTTCAGAAACGAAAATGGTAGATCTTAGATGAAAGGAGGGGGTTTGGGGACATAAAGGTGATAGAGAAGTGGATGGGATGTAAAGGTGTGCAAGTGGCTCCCTTGCCAACTTACATGGGATTTAATTGTACATCTAAACAAAAGCATGATGTATAAAATACCCCAACATGATATTTTAAAAGCATTCTACCAAAATGCACCAAAACCACCATTTACTAGATGCTTCACCAAATAAGCACAAACCATTTCATTTAAACCATTTTAATACCCAATCACCCAACATGTATAACATGCACCCTGAAATGCTCTACCGGGTCACGCCTACCATGTGACAAGCATTTCACCAAGATAATTAGTCCCAACACATAATCTAATTATCACCATAAAATCACATAAACATAATTAATGCCCAAATTGCAATTATTTATTTTGGGGATATCACAATACTCCCCTACTTATAAGATTTCGCCCTCGAAATCGCATGCACTTACCCAAATCGAAACTAAACATAAATCACATACTAGAGAATAGTTCCGGGTAGCGCTGCACCATATGTTGCTCCGTCTCCCACGTGGCCTCCTTGACACCCCTGCGATCCCACTGAACCTTGACCATCGGTATCACTTTGTTCCGTAGTCTACGATCAGTCCTATCTAAAATTCTGACTGGCCATTCCTCATAGGATACATCAGAATCCAACTGGACCTCAGAAGGCTGTAAAACATGCGACGGATCCGGCTCATAATTCCGCAGCATAGATACATGAAACACGTCGTGAATACCAGACAACGACGGTGGCAGTGCCAAACGGTAAGCCAAGGTACCGATACACTGTAAAATCTCATACGGTCCCACATATCTTGGAGACAATTTACCACGCATACCAAACCGAACCACACCCCTGAAAGGTGAGATCTTCAAAAAGACTCTGTCTCCCAACTGAAACTCCAACGGTCTCCGCCGTTTATTCGCATAGGCGGCCTGCCTGTCCTGGGCTGCCTTCATTTTATGACGGATAATCTTTACCTTATCCTCCATTTCCCGAATCAGTTCGGGTCCTCCCACTGCTTTACTGGTCAAGTCATCCCAGTATAATGGCGACCTACAACTCCTACCATACAAAGCCTCAAACGGTGCCATCTGAACACTCGCCTGATAGCTGTTGTTGTATGAAAACTCTAACAAGGGCAAGGAATCTTGCCATGAGGCATCAAACTCCAACACACAAGCTCGCAGCATGTCCTCGATCGTCTGTATAGTACGCTCAGTCTGCCCGTCCATCTGGGGATGGTATGCCGTACTCAATCTCACCTCAGTACCCAGTGCTGTCTGAAGTCCTCCCCAGAAATGAGATGTGAACCGAGGATCTCTGTCGGACACAATGGATACTGGAATCCCATGCAGTCTCACTATATCCCGGACATACAACTGAGCCATCCTCAAGTATGTGTACGTCATACTGTAGGGGATGAAGTGAGCTACCTTCGTCAGCCTGTCAATGATCACCCAAATGGCATCACAACCTGCGGTAGTCCTCGGCAAGTGGGTCACAAAGTCCATCGATATGTGCTCCCACTTCCACTCCGGTATCTCTAAGCTCCTCATTTAGCCACCGGGTCTCTGCCTCTCTGCCTTAACCTGCTGGCAAATCAAACATCTCTTAACAAATGCGATCACATCACGTTTCATCCGTTTCCACCAGAACTGATCACACAAATCCTTATACATTTTCCTACCTCCTGGGTAGATGCTAAATCGGCTACTATGAGCTCGCTCCAAGATTCCTCTACGCAACTCCGACGAACATGGAACTACCCATCGGTTACCAAGTCTCAAAGAACCATCCTCAGCCACTCTGAACTTTGATGGCTGACCCTGAAGTGTCAATGATGACCATCTCTGAATCTCATCATCTGTCCTTTGAGCTCTCCTGACATGCTCATAGATATCTGGCTCGGCCAATAAGGTCGATACATGCACAGGCGATGTATCTACGTCAAAGTCATAGCCCAGATGGCAATATGAAGTCATCATAGCCGACAAATGCATGACCTCCTCAGCAGTACTCTTCACCTTCCGACTCAAGGCGTCTGCTGTCAAGTTCGCCTTCCCCGGATGGTACTCAATCTCACAGTCATAGTCTTTGAGCAAATCCAACCATCTCCTCTGACGCATATTCAACTCCGCCTGAGTAAACAAGAATTTTAGGCTCTTATGATCCGTGTATATGGTAAAAGATGTACCATACAGATAGTGCCTCCAAATCTTCAGGGCAAAGATAATAGCTGCCAACTCCAAATCATGGATCGGGTATCTAGCCTCATGCGGCTTCAACTGCCTCGATGCATAAGCTACCACATGCTTATCTTGCATCAGTACACATCCCAAGCCCTGTAGCGATGCGTCAGTACAAAGGACAAACCTCTTGTTCTCCGTAGGAATCACCAATACCGGTGTCGTCGTCAATCGGTGCTTCAGCTCTTGGAAGCTCTTCTCGCAAGCCTCTGACCAAAAGAAGGGTACTCCCTTTTGGGTCAACTGTGTCAGTGGCTTAGCAATCTTAGAAAATCCCTCGACAAAGCGTCGGTAATAACCAGCCAGACCAAGAAAACTCCGTATCTCGGGCACAGAAGTGGGTGCAGCCCACTCCATCACAACCTCAATCTTCCTGGAGTCCACTGAAATTCCACTGCTAGATATGACATGCCCCAGAAATACTACACTGCTCAACCAAAACTCACACTTGCTGAGCTTGGCATATAATTGGTGATCTCTGAGGATCTGGAGCACTGTCCTCAAGTGTCTCACATGCTCTTCCTCGCTCCGGGAGTAGATGAGTATATCCTCAATAAACACAATGACGAACTGATCCAGATAGGGTTGGAACACCCGATTCATCAAACTCATGAAGACAGCCGGGGCGTTCGTCACACCGAACGGCATCACTAAGAACTCGTAGTGCCCATACCGAGTCCGAAATGCTGTCTTTTGTACATCCTCCTCCCTGACCCGTATCTGATGGTACCCGGATCTCAAATCAATCTTGCTATACAGTTTTGTGCCTTGCAACTGATCAAATAAATCATCAATCCTCGGGAGAGGATACTTGTTCTTTACCGTGGCCTTATTCAGTTGCCGGTAATCGATGCACAAACGCATCGAACCGTCTTTCTTCTTAACAAAAAGGACCGGTGCGCCCCAAGGCGATACGCTAGGGCGTATATATCCTTATCAAGGAGCTCCTGCAACTGCTCCTTCAATTCCCTTAACTCTGTCGGTGCCATCCTGTAAGGGGCACGAGATATAGCGGATGTCCCCGGTAACAGTTCAATTCCAAACTCGACCTCTCTAGTCTGTGAAAATCCGAGAATCTCCTCCGGGAAAACATCAGCAAATTCCGCTACCACTGGTATATCCTCAACTCTTAACTCTTTGCTCTTTCCCAACATATCAACGGCATAGATGATATAACCCGTGTGTCCACGTTCCAATAATTGGGACATTTTAATTGCCAAAATCAACGGAATCTTCGCACGAGAACCGTTGCCATAGAAAGTACACTGAACTCCCAAATGAGATCTGAACCATACTGTCCTCTGTCGACAATCCACCACTGCCTGATGTCTGTTCAGAATGTCGATGCCCACAATGCAGCCGAAATCTGACATACCCAAAACAATCAAATCTGCCTTTATGTCATTGCCCTCAGAATAAATGAGGCAGTCCATCAGAAACTGATTAGCAACAACTCTCTTCCCAGTGGGTGTCGAGACCAATAGAGACGTGGGCAACGGAGACGTGCACATATGATGTCTCGCCACAAAGTCCGCAGACACAAAGGAGTGTGAAGCACCTGTGTCTATCAAAATAAAGGCGGAATATGTAAATAAAAGGCACGTACCCGCTATCACCTCCTCTGGAGCTGCATCGGCCTGCTCCCTGGTTAGTGCATAGACCTGTCCCTGAGGCGGCCCCATCGCCTGTCCTCCCATATGACGAGGTACCATCGGCGGCCTCTGCTGTACTGTCCCAGTAGAGAGCCTTCCTTGACCTTCCCTAAGATCCGTCTGTCCCTCCCGATTAGGACATTGCCGAGCAATGTGGCCCGACTTGCCACATATGTAGCACACAGAACAATCACGCATCAAATGCGGCCCTCCGCAAAAGTGGCACTTAACATCTCCAACTCTACCAGATCCTCCAAAAGTAGATGTACCACCTCTCCGATCACCTTGCTTCCGACCATCCGGTCGCCTTCCGCTAAACCGGGAAAAAGAAAAAGTTCCCCTTGACTTAAAAGATCCTCCTTGGGGCCTCAGATTCTCAGAAGTAGATCTTTGTGATGAAACTGGTGCCGCATCAGGATAAGCACTCACCCCAATCTCTGCCAACTCCGCTCTTACAAGTGCATCATCAAAGGACGTCGGGTTGTTAGAAATCACCCGATCAAATAGTTCCGGTCGTAACCCCTTCAAAACGTTCCTCATCTTTGCATGACCATTGACGGCAATGTGGGGAACATACCTCAGCAACGAAGAATAGTGCATAGCATAGTCCGAAACTGTCATGCTCCCTTGTTTCAAGTTTGTAAATTCATCCTCCTTTGATTGTCTAGCCGCAGCTGAGAAGTATCGGTTTAAAAACCGAGTTCTGAATAGAGTCCAATCAATTACCATGCCTTGAGCCCTCAATTCCACCACAGTCGTCTTCCACCACATAGAAGACTTATTTGCCAATTGAAATTCCGCCAATCTCAACCATGCCGTTCTAGAACATGGCGCAGACACGAATATCTGTTCCAATCTCTCTAGCCACTCTTCGGCCTCTTCCCCTGTCTCTGCTCCCTCAAACATAGGCGGGTGGAAGGTCAGGAACTGTGTCAGACTAAGCTCCCCTGGTAACAGTAACTGAGCAACCGGTTCCATGCCCACAGCAGGTGGGGGTAAAGGATTTGCCTGACCGATGATAGCATTCACGCTCCCAATATCACCAACCTCTCATTGAGGTTTCCCAAATTCATAGCCGCCATGCTGTAATATAAGGGTTAACAACAATTCCAAATAATATACATGTTATGCCGTTAGATAACACAAATTATAATAAGCATGTTAGTATAACAGTTTATACACCAATATGCACCAAATGCATAAACATGCCCCAAATGTAAACACTTAGCCAACCATGCTAAGGCTACCCTTCACTCATTCCCGGGTTCTCTAACCACTGCTCTGATACCACTAATGTAAGGACCCTAGTTCCTTAAGTGCAGATTAAAGGCGTAATAGAGCAAAACATGCAACTAGGAATATAAAGTTCGTGTTGATGTATTGAGCCGTTAAGATTACAGGCCAAAATAAAATTTCCAAAAGGGATTAATTACATTCCCAACCAACTGAATGCTAATCCTATAGCTTTACACAACTCCTAGAGTAGAGACTATGCAACAGAATTAGGCCTGCTATGCCAAAAGCACTCCTCACTGGCTCACCGCATCAACTCGCCTTAGCCCGTCCGCCCAAAAGTACCTACAGGAACAACCCCAAACCATGAGCATGTATATAAATCTTATCCACAATAATATGATCATAATTCAATGCATAAACCATAAATGCGATTCACTTCCTGTATTCAATACATTTAAAAGCTCCCTTGGTTGTCCCTGTACCAGAATAATATCAATGGATTATAATACCTATATGTATGTCATGACATGCACCCATTCCGTGTATACCAATGGCCAATTCCCGGTCTTATTATATCAGTGGTATAATACCCCTCGCGTTTATATGACAGCGGCATTAATACCCCTCGCTTCGACATATTAGCGGCATAATATCCCTCGCATCAATATGACAGCGGCATTATCCTTCCCTTCGACATATTTGCGGCAAATATTCTTCATCGCTAAATATGACAGCAGCAAGTATTCTATCATCGCTTCGACATAAAAGCGGCAAGTATTCTTCATCACTGTAATATAATCTCGACTCACAATCATATGCAACCACAATGCATATCCAATCAATTATGCAACCATAATGCATATCCAACCATGTATGCAACCATAATGCATATCCAACCATGTATGCAATCACAATGCATAATTAAGACCATGTATGCAACCATAATGCATATCCAATCAAGCGTAATAAATACGTTTTACCGTCCGATGCTCGTACGTCTCACTACGTACCTTAGTTCCAAAAGTTGTGATGTCGTGAGACTTTATCTCCTTTGATGTGTGGCTACCTGGGATGGTTCTACACAATCACATGAATCCATATTAGAAGCCAATAAATGAACCATTACCAAAAATAACATCATTTAGAACAAAATCCCAAAACCCACATTTTTAAGCCTTGCGATCGATCGGTTCCACAGCCTCGATCGATCGCTAATGTTCAACAAAAGGCATTTTGGTTCTGCCTCTGCCGATCGATCGAGATTTTATCTTGATCGATCGAGATTTCACACATCGATCGATCGGAACTTTTTCCCGATCGATCGGTGAGCTCGTTTCAAGCCTTGGCCAGGATCTGCTCTGCTCGATCGATCGGACCCATTTTTCGATCGATCGAGCAGCCCTGTTCCTGCGAGAAACCTCCATGTATGAGCTTCCAACAACACCTAAGCTCATATACAACCAAGATCAACCACCCAACACATCATTAAACCACAAAACAACATTAAAATACATCCTCCAAACATGAACAACATGTTGGACCAAGATCCACTCTTTTAACCCCAAAGATGAGTTACAAAACTAACCAAACTCAACAAAACTTTACCAAAATGAAAGCTTACCACTTGAGCTTTAAGTTTTTAGCAAGAAATCACAAAAAGACTCCTTTTTCAAAGCTTTCTCCTCTCCTCTTGTTTCAGAAACGAAAATGGTAGATCTTAGATGAAAGGAGGGGGTTTGGGGACATAAAGCTGATAGAGAAGTGGATGGGATGTAAAGGTGGGCAAGTGGCTCCCTTGCCAACTTACATGGGATTTAATTGTACATCTAAACAAAAGCATGATGTATAAAATACCCCAACATGATATTTTAAAAGCATTCTACCAAAATGCACCAAAACCACCATTTACTAGATGCTTCACCAAATAAGCACAAACCATTTCATTTAAACCATTATAATACCCAATCACCCAACATGTATAACATGCACTCTGAAATGCTCTACCGGGTCACGCCTACCATGTGACAAGCATTTCACCAAGATAATTAGTCCCAACACATAATCTAATTATCACCATAAATGTAAGGACCCCCGTGCCCTTAACCCATTATTAGTGTATTAAGCCATACCATTAGTACATATAATCATACTATCATGGGGAAAACCATATGCAAGTGGAACACCATATGCTATCCAGAAAATCTCTTGCATTCAATCCACATAATATTCAAATTCCCCAACCAAGATTATTCATATAACATGTACCCTCATAATACACTATCATGCTCTTAGTTCATTTAGCAATTCCGTATTTAATTGCATGCAAACCATGAATGAATCAAGAAGAGCCGTAGCCCATTTATACATTCCATATACACGTAAAATGTACTCACATAAGAGCACCCAATGAACCCGCGTGTATCTAATGTATAAAAGACTCTACCGGGCACCGTTACTGGCACTTCAATCCTGGAAGCACCTCCCAAGCGCAGCTCGATCTCAACTATGGATCTATGTGCATATCCAACCAGCTCTGGTACCTCGATCCTGGAAGTACCTCTAATCAACAGCCTGGGCTCAACTCCAAAGCCGCTGCTACACCTGTAACACCTGCCCCAACAGAGACAGCCCCCGCACGGGGTGAGCATACCAATGCCACCAATCCAAATAATCATAATATTACAATTCATAATTTACAGAACGTAAATGCCATAATTTAAATGATACTCCCTGGATGGTATCACCCTCATCCGGGATCCCCTGTGTTGTCCCTGTTCTCAAAATAACCAAACTCATCAAATTCCCAAAGCCAGTTAATCCCCACATAGATTAACTAATACTGTTCTATTATGCCAGTTCCATAATCAATATGGTAAAATCATTATATAAAAGACCGTAGATATCACATATATAAAATCAATGATTCCATGTTCCTATTTCATTGCTCGCTCCACAATAGCGGCATTCTAAACCCCGCACACGCTCAACAATAGCGGCGTCATAACCGATGGTCGCTCAACGGCGACAGCATCCCAAATCATTGCTCGCTCGATAACGGCACCATATGGTTTCCAATGTATAATTCATTTGACGCAAATACCATTTACCATGCATATCGTTATCCATTTATAGTAAGTATTATGTACCATGCATTTCAATACTTATTCGATGCAATTACCACGTGCCACATATTTCAATATCCATATAATGCAATTATCACATACCATGTGTTCCAACACCCATTTTACAGTTGTAACATTATAATAGGTTATGCTCGTACGTCATACGTACCTTGAGTTTCCGTAGTCCGAGCCAAACCTTGCTTTAGTTCCATGCCTCGAGAAAGATGTGCTAAAACGCATAAACAACTCACAATCAAGCATAAGCATGCAACCACGTGTGAGGTCCGGGAATTAATGTTGTTAATCCCGGTGTGGTATTAATCCTTAATGGATTTCATTGTGGCAATTAGGAATTAATTGCGGTTTTGGGTCTCCCGAGGTTGTATAACGGGCATTTGGGATCGCTGGATCCAAAGGTTGAGATTGTATTCTCATTTCGGTGGAAAACCTATGAATTGGGTTTTAGTGGGACTTGGCGTCCGGGGTGCCTTATGTTGGGGCCAGTCTGGGGATTTGATGTTGGAGAGAGAGTTTTTGTAAACAAATGATTTTTAATGAATCATGATGTATTTGTGGTGGTATTGGTATTTTGGGGCGTTTTTTCTATATATACCAAGTGGACTCGGTATTCCGTCATTTGGCACGGAATCTTTCCCCCTCTTCCCTCTCTCATCGCCCAAAACCCTTCTCCCCCATTTCCCTTTTCTCCCTTGGAGGAGAAATCGCGGGTAGCTTGGTTCGGAGGCCGGTTTTCTCAAAGATAATCAGGTATCAATCTTCCCCTCGTCATGGTCTTCGTTTTGGTAGTAGTATGGTAGCTTTTGGTTGAGGTTTTGGTTGGCTTTGGGTTTTGGGAATTTTTGGCAAAAATCATATGTTGGTTTTAAGTGTTTTTATTGAGCTTAATTCGTGTATTTGTGGTATTAAGGAAGTTTGGGGTGTTGGTTTTGAGTTTGGGTGTGAAAAACACCATGGAAGCTCGAATATTTCGGAAAATTGCAGGTGGCGATCGATCGCCTAGGTGGGGCGATCGATCGTGACGGGCATCTGTTGTAATCGAAAATGATGAATAGTGCAGGCTATCGATCGCGAGCATGTTGGCGATCGATCGCGAAGGGTGGCGATCGATCGCGAGAAGGCAATGGTTGGCCACTGGAGTGTGGCGATCGATCGCGGTAAATGTGGCGATCGATCGCCACCCGAAGGAATTGTTTTTTTGGAATTTTTGGAAAATGTCGGGACTTTGGAATCGAGGTTTAAAGGGGCCATTTCCGGGGCAATGTCTACATTCCAATGGGAATGCTATGCTTTTAAAATGGATTTGTTGGAGCCAAAATTAGTTAAACGGAATTTTTGGTTGGGTTTTTGGCTACTTTTAAACTTGTTAAATGGTATATTTTGGGTATTATGCATGCTTATGCCGCCTACGAGCGATGGATGCTTCTTATGTACCGCTGGTGGACGATGGATATAGGTATTCCGCTATTTTGATAGCGATGAGGTATGGCAAATTACTTTCGATATCATTATTGTGAATTCCATGTGTTGTTTTATACCGTCATGTGTTTGACGATGAGATTATGGATGTCGTATATCGACATGAGCCGTCATGTGTTTGACGATGTTATTTGGGATGTCTATGTGGACGCGCGGCGTCGTTTTGGTGAATAATGCATTCACGTTTATGTATTTGGTTGTATGGTTTGAGTGCCGATAGTGGGCACATGGTAGAGTCTGGGTCACTAGTTGATGAGACCTTTTCCGAGCAGGTTTGCTCGATGGAGCATTGGATGCATTGTACCGGTGAGTGTACCGCATCATGTTATAGAGGTAAATATTTGTCGAGCAATGATACCCTTGGGTATGCTCGCTGGGATGGCTAATGCCAAGTGATTGGTGGTAAGAGTAGTCATTGAGGAAACTACTCGCTTGTTATTGTGATGAGGAGTAAGCATGGTCACACCCACCCTGAAGGTGTGGAATAAGTCCTAATGGATTAGGATTGCATGGTAATTAAGCATGGACGCCGGGTTGTCCATTGTGCTTTGGTGTTTTAGAGATATGTTGGGCGATGACCCACAACTCTAATGGTTTGTGCGGTATGGTATACCGGGATGGAACGTGTGTCACGTTGATAGGTTGGTATGAGCCTATGGGGCCAGCGAATCGCTAGCAGGTATTGTTGCAGTACTTTAGCGTGCTTGTGTTAGCCATTATAATGCTCGTTGGATTCGAGTTTGGTGAATCGTATGGTGATACGATGAGAGTTATGGTAGACTCTTGTAGTCTCTATGTGGCATAGTATTTGAGGTAGGGAATACCTCACGGAGACGTTTATACGTCAAATGTTTTGAGAGACTTGTTTTGGGGCAGCTCAATTCTGTTGGGAATGCCAACGTGAGTGTCGTCAAGTCGTGGTTAGCTCTGGTTGAGCATCCTTGCATGTGGAACGGGAGTCACAATGGTTTGTGAGATATAATTAGTGGGGTGACACTGCTATTTTGACCTTATCTCTTTGAGAGATTTGGATTGTACTGTCTTGGAGACAGCTTGCATCGGTCGTGGATTGATTGTAAATCAGCCATGGTAAGCATTACTGGTGTTGGATCGAGTAATGGATTTCTTACCTCGGTGAGACGTTTGAGGAGACGTCTCCGGGGAGATGCTCGATTGTGTTGTACTATGGCATTAGTACAGAGCATCTTAGTTTGAGTATACATGGGATATACAGGTTTCGATTTGGTAATGGTTGCTTTGATGCACTATCTTGAACCAATTGGGTACTTTTGGTTCCGTGATATGTTTTGGTAAAATATATCCAGTTTTCCGAACGGTGGTTCGAGGTTGGAGGGTCATGAATTCATGACACTTTCCTTGTGAGAAAGGCGGTACTGATATACCTACCGGTTGAATCCTTTGGGAGATTCGTTGCTTTGGTTGTGTGGTGTTGATGTTGAAATCACACCCTTTGGTTTTGGTTTGGCCACCATTATTCTCCGTGGGGCGAGAATGATTGGGGATTGGCAGTTGATTTTTGGGATTTTGGGTATGATTGGAGATACCCGAGGCTATTGCTTTGTGTACGCATGTTGTGTTGGTGTTTGGGCATGTATGCCATGTGTATACGTATGCCAACTTTATTTTGTTCATTGTCGAACGTCGAGTTTGTATGCTTGGTTTGGTAAATCTCCGGTGTGAGATTGTGGAACCTCGAGATCGGTAATCTCGATGGCACGATGTATTCTGAGGAAGGATCATGAGGTACGGTTGACTCCCTCTGAGGAGGGATTGTCGTGTTTTGAGACCATGGTAATTCTTGTGGATAATTCGATAGGCTTCATGTTTTAGGATTGTCAAATCCCAGGATAAATGAGGGATGGCCAGGATTTGGATTTGTTTAGTGTCGTGGATTGACACGTGTGGCAGGAATGCAACTGTCTGTTTTGCATGACCTCTATGGAACTTGAGACTTTGTGGAGTCTTGATGGTGTGTCGGGACCAAGATATGATTTCTTGGAACACACCGGTGTAAACATCCTCGGTGATGTGTTTTGTGTGGACCAGTGACCGTGGGTAACCCGGTCCGGGTTGCAAGTGGTGCAACTACTCCTTTGGAGGAGATGGGCTGGGAAGCGAGAGCCGGATTTTCTGTGAGTATACTGTTGTATACTAGTGGTCCCCATCATGACGATGTGTGTCAAGCATCGTGGGCAAGTGATGGATGTCACGGGATGATATCTATGTCAGAACCAATGGAGATTTGGTTGGTTTGCAGTCGTGGTGTGACTTCTGGGACGTTTCACGTCGAGGTATGTTGCTATATTTCGGGTTTGTATTGGTTTTGGCGTTCACTCTATTTTAGGGCTTGGTGCGAGACTGGTATTCTCGCAGTTGTTAATTCGATTTTAAGGTGGTTCAGAATCGGGGTCTTGACTTTGTTTTGTTTGTGTAGTCCTGGTAATACGTGGAGTACACCGGTGCAATTTCGGGGACGAAATTTATTAGTAGGGGATAATTGTGAGGTCCGGGAATTAATGTGTTAATCCCGGTGTGGTATTAATCCTTAATGGATTTTTCATTGTGGCAATTAGGAATTAATTGCGGTTTTGGGTCTCCCGAGGTTGTATAATCGGGCATTTGGGATCGCTGGATCCAAAGGTTGAGATTGTATTCTCATTTCGGTGGAAAACCTATGAATTGGGTTTTAGTGGGACTTGGCGTCCGGGGTGCCTTATGTTGGGGCCAGTCTGGGGATTTGATGTTGGAGAGAGAGTTTTTGTAAACAGATGATTTTTAATGAATCATGATGTATTTGTGGGGGTATTGGTATTTTGGGGCATTTTTGCTATATATACCAAGTAGACTCGGTATTCCGTCATTTGGCACGGAATCTTTCCCCCTCTTCCCTCTCTCATCGCCCAAAACTCTTCTCCCCCATTTCCCTTTTCTCCCTTGGAGGAGAAATCGCGGGTAGCTTGGTTCGGAGGCCGGTTTTCTCGAAGATAATCTGGTATTAATCTTCCCCTCGCCATGGTCTTCGTTTTGGTAGTAGTATGGTAGCTTTTGGTTGAGGTTTTGGCTGGCTTTGGGTTTTGGGAATTTTTGGCTAAAATCATATGTTGGTTTTAAGTGTTTTTATTGAGCTTAATTCGTGTATTTGTGGTGTTAAGGAAGTTTGGGGTGTTGGTTTTGAGTTTGCGTGTGAAAAAAACCATGGAAGCTCGAATATTTCGGAAAATTGCAGGTGGCGATCGATCGCCGAGGTGGGGCGATCGATCACGACGGGCGTCTGTTGTAATCGAAGATGATGAACAGTGCAGGCGATCGATCGCGTGTCCAAGGCGATCGATCGCGAGCATGTTGGCGATCGATCGCGAAGGGTGGCGATCGATCACGAGAAGGTATTGGTTGGCCACTGGAGTGTGGCGATCGATCGCGGTAAATGTGGCGATCGATCGCCACCCGAAGGAATTGTTTCTTTGGAATTTTTGGAAAATGTCGGGATTTTGGAATCGAGGTTTAAAGGGGCCGTTTCCGGGGCAATGTCTACATTCCAATGGGAATGCTATGCTTTTAAAATGGATTTGTTGGAGCCAAAATTAATTAAACGGAATTTTTGGTTGGGTTTTTGGCTATCTTTGAAACTTGTTAAACGACATATTTTGGGTATTATGCATGCTTAGCCGGGGGGCTTTTATTTTGGTCATCGTCATGGATAGACGATAGGTTTGGAAGTTGTGAACGTGCTTGGGCACGTGATTGCATGCCTGTGTTTAATTGGGAGTTATTTGCATGTTAGCACTTAACTCATCGGGTCGTGGGACTCAGGCAAGGTTGGACTCAAACTACGGAATCGTAAGGTACGTATAACGTACGAGCATAGCCTATTATAATATTACAACTGTGAATTGCATGGTATGTGGTTATTGCAATGAATGAAGATTGAAATGCATGGTATATAGTGCTTTTGATAAATGGACAATGAAACGTATAGCATTTGGTAATTGTGATAAATGGAAATATGCTGAGAATCATATAGTGCCGCCTTGAGTGAGCAACGATTGAGATGTTATCACTGTTGAGCGATCATCGGTTATGACGCCGCTATTGTTGAGCGGGCGTGGGTTGATGATGCCGCCATTGTAGAGCGAGCTATGATATAGAACTGTGGTATTATTGGTTAGACATATGTGATATCTATGGTCTTTTATGTAATGATTTTACCATATGGATTATGGAGCTGGCATAATAGAAATGGTATCTGTTAATCCACGTGGCGATTAACTGGCTTTGGGAATTTGATGAGTTTGGTTATTTTGAGAACAGGGACAATACAGGGGATCCCGGATGAGGATGATACCATCCAGGGAGTATCATTTAAATTCATGTCATTTACATTTTGTAAATTATGAATTGTAATATTATGATTATTTGGATTGGTGGTATTGGTATGCTCACCCCGTGTGGGGGCTGTCTCTGTCGGGGCAGGTAACACAGGTGCAGCAGTAGCTTTGGAGTTGAGCTCGGGCTATTGATAGAGGTACTTCCAGGATCGAGGTACCAGAGCCGGTTGAATAAGTACACAGATCCAGTGTTGAGATCGAGTTGGGATTGAAGTACCAGTAACGGTATCCGGTAGAGTGTTTTATACATCAGATACACGCTTATTCATTGGGTGCTCTTATGTGAGTACATTTTAAGTATATATGGAATGTATAAATGGGCTACGGCTTCTCTCTGTTCATTTATGATTTGCATGCAATTAAATGTGGAATTGCTAAATGAACTGCAAGCATGTTAGTGTATTATGGGGGTGCATGTCATATATGTAATATTGGTTGGGGGATTTGCATATTATGTGGATGGAATGCAAGAAATTTTATGGATCAATAAAATGGTGTAGCACTTGCATATGACTTTTCCCCATGATAGCATGACTATATGCACTAAATGTATGGATTAATACACTAATAACAGGATTAGGGCACGGGGGTCCTTACACCACGTGCCCAAGCACGTTCAAAACTCCCAAACATATCGTCTATCCATGACGATTACCAAATTATAAAAGTTCCCGGCTAAGCATGTATAATATCCCGAAAATATTGTCAATCCATGACAATTAACCTTTTAAAATAACCCGGGGCGAAGCATGCAAGACACCCAAAAAGAGCCAAGAAACATCAAAAGAGGCACCAACAAACTGGCCATCTCGATCGATCGAAATTTCATTTCGATCGATCGAAAACCACCCTCCGATCGATCGGTCAAAATACCGATTGATCGGTCCACTGTTTCAAAGCCACAAAAACATTCTGCCATGCTCGATCGATCGAAATTATTTTCGGATCGATCGAGCAGCCCTGTATACGCGAGAAACCTCCAAGAATGAGCTCCTTTCAACACCGAATCACCTACAACTCAAACCCACTTCAATTTACAACATAAAACCAACCAAAAACCATCTAAACACTACAAAACTTAACCCCCAACACAAACAACAATGTTAGAACAAGATCTACCCCTTGAACCCCAAGATACAACACCAAAACCAACCAATATACAAAAGAACTTTGCTAGGTTGGTAGCTTACCCTTTGAGCTTCAAGATTCTAGCAAGAAATCATGAAAATGGCTCTTTTCCAAAGCTTTCTCCTCCCTTCCATGTTGAGGAACGAAAATGGTGGGTTTGGATGGGGTGATAGCAAGGTCAAGACATAAAGGTGATAGAATGGGGTGGATGGGATGTAAAGGAGGGGGAAGGTTCCTTTAATATCTGATAACATTATTAAATAATTGTATGTATGAAAATTATGTCCAACATGACATATCAAAACCCCTCTTCCAATTATGCATTAAGACTCACATTAGCCATGTTTTAATTAAATAATTAAAACCCACTCCGATCAAATTATACTAATAACCAAAATTCCCCAACATGCCACGAATGCATCCCAGATCCCGATTCTCACCAAAAACTTAAATCATAGGTTTTTCACCAAATTGAGAACACAATCTCAACCTTTGGATCCAACGATCCTAAATGCCCGATTTAACAAACTCGGGAGACCAAAACCACAATTAATTCCTAATTGCCACAATATAAATCCATTAAGGATTAATAACCCTCCGGGATTAAGACTAATAATCTCAGGACATCACAATTATTCCCCACTAATAAAAATTTCGTCCTCGAAATTTGCACCGGTGTACTCCACGTAACACCAAGGCTACACCAACCAAAATAAAACCACGACCCCGATTCTGGATCACATTAGAATCGAATTAACAACTGCGAGAACACCAATCTCGCACCAAGCTCTAAAATAGAGCAAACGTCAAAATCCACACAAACCCATAACATAACAACATACCTCGATGTGAATCGTCCCAGAAGTCAGTCCACCACGATTACAAATCAACCAAATCTCCCTTGGATCTGACATAGATATCATTCCATGATATTCACCACTTGTCCACGATGCTTGACACGCATCGTTATGATGGGAACCACTAGTATAAACAGTATACTCACAGAAAAATCCAGTTTCTGCTTCCCAGTCCATCTCCTCCAAAGGAGTAGTTGCACCAATTGCAATCCGGACCGGTTTACCCACGGTCACTGATCCACACAAAACACATCACCACAGAAATCTAAAACAAGGTGTTCCAAGAAATCATATCTTGGTCCTGACACACCATTAAGACTCCACAAAGTCTCAAGTTCCACAGAGGTCATGCAAAACAAACAATTGCATTCTTGCCATACGTGTCCATCCACGATACTAAACAAATTCGAATCCTGGCCATCCCTCGTTCATCCTGGGATTTAACAATCCTAAAAACAGGAAGGTTATCGAATTATCCAGCAAGAACTACCATGGTCCTAAAACACGACAAGTCCTCACAAGGGAAGTCAAACGGACCTCACGATTATTCCTCAGAATACATCGTGCCATCGAGATTACCAATCTCAAATTGCCACGATCTCCCACCGGAGATTCACCAAACCGAGCACACAAACTCGACGTTCAACAAGGAACAAAATAAAGTTGGCATTCGTATACACACACGGCATACATGCCCACGCACCAACACAAAATGCATACTCAATGCAATAGACTCGGGTATCTCCAAACATACCCAAAATTCCAAACCACTGCCAAACCTCGATTATTCTCCCTACACGGAGAATAATGGTTGACAAACCAAAACCAAAGAGTGTGATTTCAACATCACCATCACACGAACCAAAACAACGAATCTCCCAAAAGATTCAACCGGCAGGTATATCAATACTGCCTTCCTCTCAAGGAAAATGTCATGAATCCATGACCCTCCAACCTTGAACCACCGTTCGGAAACTGGATATATTCATACCAAGATATATCCGGAACCCTGAAATACTCAATTGGTTCAAAATAGTGCATCAAAGCAATTATTACCAAATCGAAACCCGTATACGCCATGTATACTCATCAAAAGATACTCTGTACTAAGACCATAGTACTACACAATCTCGAGTATTCTCCGGAGACGTCTCCTCGAACGTCTCACCGGAATATGAAGCTATCACATAGCCCGACACTAGTAGCGCTTACCCCGGTTGATTCACGATCAACCCACAACCAATACCAGCTGTCTCCATGATAGTACAAACCAAATCTCTCCAGGAGATAAAATCAGTATAGCAGTGTTACCCCACTAGCTATACTTCACAATTTCAATTGTGACTCCCGTCGCATTTCCTATGCAAGGATGCTCAATCAGAGCTAACAACGACTTGTTGACACTCACGTTGGCATTCCCAACAGAATTGAGCTGCCCCATAACAAGTCTCTCAAAACATTCGACGTGTAAACGTCTCCGTGAGGTATTCCCTACCTCAATCAATGCCACATAGAGACTACAAGAGTCTACCAAAAGTCCTCATCGTCTCATCATATGATTCACTGAACTCGAATCCAACGAGTAGTATAATGGCTATCACAAGCACACTAAAACATTGCAATCATACCTGGCTAGCGATCCACTGGCCCCATAGGCTCATACCAACCTACCAAAGAGACACACGTCTAATCCCGGTATACCATACCGTACAAACCATTAGAGTTGTGGTTCATCACCCAACATATCTATAAAACACCAAGCACAATGGACATCCAGGTGTCCTTGCTTAACTACCAAGCAATCCTAATCCATTAGGACTTATTCCACATCTTCAGGGCGGGTGTAACCATGCCTACCCTACATCACAGCAACAAGCGAGTAGTTTTCTCAATGACTACTCTTACCACCAATCACTTGGCCCTAGCCAATCCAACGAGCATACCCAAGGGTATCATTGCTCGACAAATATTTACCTCCACAACATGATGCGGTATACACACCGGTACAATGCATCCAATGCTCCCTCGAGCAAACCTTCTCGGCAAAAGGTCTCGTCAACTAGTGACCCAGACTCTACTATGTGCTCACCATCGGCACTCAAACCATACAACCAAATACATAAACACGAATGTATTATTCACCAAAACGACACCACGCGTCCACATAGACATCCCAAATAACATCGTCAAACACATGACGGTACCCGTCGATACACGACACTCATAATCTCATCGTCAAACACATGACGGTATAAAACAACACATAATATTCACAATAATGATAACAAAAGTAATATGCCATACCTCATCGCTATCAAGATAGCGGAATACCTGTATCCATCGTTCACCAGCGGTACACAAGCAGCACCCATCGCTCGTAGGCGGCATAATCCAGTGCTACGCGCATAGCGGTTAACCCATCGCTATAGAATCAGCGGCATGATCCCTCGCCATGGAGTCAGCGGCATAAAACATCGCCCAAAGAATATCCGGCGGTATGAAGCATCGCCATAGATGTAGCGGAATGTACCATCGCTATATGATACCTAGCGGCATAAACCATCGCCATAGAATACCCGGCGGTATGAACCATCGCCAATAGAATAGCGGAATAAGCCATCGCTATGATACCCGGCGGCATGAACCATCGCCAATAGAATACCCGGCGGAACCATCGCCAATATAATACCCGGCGGAACCATCGCCAATATAATACCCGGCGGAATAATCGTGGACTCAAGAGGTACTCACACCCATGTAGTACTTTGTTCCCGATCGCATCGCTACGTCATGACAGCGACATCATCGCTTCGACGTGACAGTGGCTTGTATCATCGCTTCAACATGACAGCGGCATCATCGCTTCGACATGATGGTGGTACCATCGCTTCGACGTGATAGCGGCATTTACCATCGCTTCAACACGACAGCGGCATTTACCATCGCTCCGGCATGACAGCGGAAATACCACTCGCTTCGACATATTAGCGGCATAATATCCCTCGCGATAATAATATGACACCGGCATTATCCTTCGCTTCGACATATTTGCGGCAAATATTCTTCATCGCTATAATATGACAGCGGCAAGTATTCACATCGCTACGCCATGTATGCATCCGTAATGCATAACCCATATTCCAACAATTGTTCCGGCACGACAGCGGCATCATCGCTTTGACGTGACAGCGGCAAGTATTCACATCGCTACGCCATGTATGCATCCGTAATGCATAACCCATATTCCAACAATTGTTCCGGCACGACAGCGGCATCATCGCTTCGACGTGACAGCGGCATTTACCATCGCTTCGACACGACAGCGGCATCATCGCTTCGAAGTGCATGCAACCGTAATGCATAACCCATATTCCAACAATTGTCCCGGCATGACAGCGACATCATCGCTTCGACAGTGGCATTTACCATCGCTTTGACACGACAGCGGCATCATCGCTTCGAAGTGCATGCAACCGTAATGCATAACCCGTATTTCAATAAACACCGCCATGAGTGTATTTTAATGCACATCGCTCCAACATTTAGCGGCAAAGCATTAAGTTCATCACTCCGATGTATATCTATGCAACCGTAATGCATAGTCCATGTCTCATAAGACCCTGCAACCACCATGGTTAGCAAGACATATTCCAATTATGAACATATATCATAAACACACATAAGCAATCATGCATAAGTATGTGCTTCTCATTCCCATTAACATGTTCCTAGGCCCTCAACAGCCCCAAAGAGCTAACCACTGCTCTGATACCACTAATGTAAGGACCCCCGTGCCCTTAACTCATTATTAGTGTATTAAGCCATACCATTAGTACATATAATCATACTATCATGGGGAAAACCATATGCAAGTGGAACACCAATGCTATCCAGAAAATCTCTTGCATTCAATCCACATACTATTCAAATTCCCCAACCAAGATTATTCATATAACATGTACCCTCATAATACACTATCATGCTCTTAGTTCATTTAGGAATTCCGTATTTAATTGCATGCAAACCATGAATGAATCAAGAAGAGCCGTAGCCCATTTATACATTCCATATACACGTAAAATGTACTCACATAAGAGCAACCAATGAACCCGCGTGTATCTAATGTATAAAAGACTCTACCGGGCACTGTTACTGGCACTTCAATCCTGGAAGCACCTCCCAAGCGCAGCTCGATCTCAACTCTGGATCTATGTGCATATCCAACCAGCTTTGGTACCTCGATCCTGGAAGTACCTCTAATCAACAGCCTGGGCTCAACTCCAAAGCCGCTGCTACACCTGTAACACCTGCCCCAACAGAGACAGCCCCCACACGGGGTGAGCATACCAATGCCACCAATCCAAATACAATTCATAATTTACAGAACGTAAATGCCATAATTTAAATGATACTCCCTGGATGGTATCACCCTCATCCGGGATCCCCTATGTTGTCCCTGTTCTCAAAATAACCAAACTCATCAAATTCCCAAAGCCAGTTAATCCCCACATAGATTAACTAATACAGTTCTATTATGCCAGTTCCATAATCAATATGGTAAAATCATTATATAAAAGACCGTAGATATCACATATATCAAATCAATGATTCCATGTTCCTATTTCATTGCTCGCTCCACAATAGCGGCATTCTAAACCCCGCGCATGCTCAACAATAGCGGCGTCATAACCGATGGTCGCTCAACGGCGACAGCATCCCCAATCATTGCTCGCTCGATAGCGGCACCATATGGTTTCCAATGTATAATTCATTTGACGCAAATACCATTTACCATGCATATCGTTATCCATTTATAGTAAGTATTATGCACCATGCATTTCAATACTTATTCGATGCAATTACCACGTGCCACATATTTCAATATCCATATAATGCAATTATCACATACCATGTGTTCCAACACCCATTTTACAGTTGTAACATTATAATAGGTTATGCTCGTACGTCATACGTACCTTGAGTTTCCGTAGTCCGAGCCAAACCTTGCTTTAGTTCCATGCCTCGAGAAAGATGTGCTAAAACGCATAAACAACTCACAATCAAGCATAAGCATGCAACCACGTGCCCAAGCACGTTCAAAACTCCCAAACATATCGTCTATCCATGACGATTACCAAATTATAAAAGTTCCCGGCTAAGCATGTATAATACCCCAAAAATATTGTCAATCCATGACAATTAACCTTTTAAAATAACCCGGGGCGAAGCTTGCAAGACACCCAAAAAGAGCCAAGAAACAACAAAAGAGGCACCAACAAACTGGCCATCTTGATCGATCGAAATTTCATTTCGATCGATCGAAAACCACCCTCCGATCGATCGGTCAAAATACCGATCGATCGGTCCACTGTTTCAAAGCCACAAAAACATTCTGCCATGCTCGATCGATCGAAATTATTTTCGGATCGATCGAGCAGCCCTGTATACGCGAGAAACCTCCAAGAATGAGCTCCTTTCAACACCGAATCACCTACAACTCAAACCCACTTCAATTTACAACATAAAACCAACCAAAAACCATCTAAACACTACAAAACTTAACCCCCAACACAAACAACAATGTTAGAACAAGATATACCCCTTGAACCCCAAGATACAACACTAAAACCAACCAATATACAAAAGAACTTTGCTAGGTTGGTAGCTTACCCTTTGAGCTTCAAGATTCTAGCAAGAAATCATGAAAATGGCTCTTTTCCAAAGCTTTCTCCTCCCTTCCATGTTGAGGAACGAAAATGGTGGGTTTGGATGGGGTGATAGCAAGGTCAAGACATAAAGGTGATAGAATGGGGTGGATGGGATGTAAAGGAGGGGGATGGTTCCTTTAATATCTTATAACATTATTAAATAATTGTATGATGAAAATTATGTGCAACATGACATATCAAAACCCCTCTTCCAATTATGCATTAAGACTCACATTAGCCATGTTTTAATTAAATAATTAAAACCCACTCCGATCAAATTATACTAATAACCAAAATTCCCCAACATGCCACGAATGCATCCCAGATCTCGATTCTCACCAAAAACTTAAATCATAGGTTTTTCACCAAATTGAGAACACAATCTCAACCTTTGGATCCAACGATCCTAAATGCCCGATTTAACAAACTCGGGAGACCAAAACCACAATTAATTCCTAATTGCCACAATATAAATCCATTAAGGATTAATAACCCTCCGGGATTAAGACTAATAATCCCAGGACATCACAATAAAATCACATTAACATAATTAATGCCCAAATTGCAATTAATTATTTCAGGGATATCACACTATTTCCTCCCTAACCAATGTCGGGAATAGTCGCGCTTTTCGGTAGACGGTTGGTGCGGACTTCGAGATCTTGGCTGGGAAGATGGTCTGGACTGATTGGATGCTCCAGCTGCAGTGGATGAACGATTTGCTGGACTCGGGTCTCGTTGGGACTGAGGAGCAGGTCTGCTGGACTTAGTCAGTCTTCAAATAATTTGAGGGGCAGCAGGTAGGCTGTTGCTTAAATCTTGAATTTGGGAAACAAATGCTGCCTGCATGGTTGCCAGCTGATCGGTCAAGACTTTCTTGGCGTCTTCTATCTTATCTCCAAGGGCCAGTGAGGTGGTAGCATGAAGAGATTCATTTTTTTGATTGATCTGAAGACGAGCCTGTCCTATCCTAGAAAGTGAGTCCGCAAAGGCATTTTCAACAAACGTCTGAAGCCAGGTCACAATAGTTGTGAGACTATTGATATCTCGGTAGACATGCTGGAATTGAGACTCATTATTTTGCTGATGGCTCCCTAGAATAAGAGTCGCAGTGCACTCATCCTGTTTAAGCTTATGTACGTCACTGGCTAGTGCAGAGATCGCATTTGACAGAATCTTGGGTGTCCCTTCCAGAGGAATATGAGTAGCGAAGTCAAAGAAGTCTTCAGGAGGGTCTTGAGCCATCAGATTAACCAGGTCATCTGTTTGAGTCTCCGCATTTGTAGTGAGAACTCCAGGAGGACCCTCAAAATCATTAGTAGACAGCAGGGCAGTGGCTTCAGCAGTTGGTGCAGTAGGTTCGTCGACATCAATAACAGCGATGTTGGTAGCAGCTTGTTCCAGCACAGATGCAGACGATTTGAGGTGATCAGTAGAGTGTGAAGAGTGTTCACTGGGCTCATCATTACCAGAGGATATAGCAACTTGACAAACCACAGTCTGAATCACTGTGTCCACATTCTCGTGATCAACGACCATTGATTGGAACGGTTGATCCGTTGCAGGGGTGATCTCGATGACAGGAGGAGGTAGCTCCGTTGTTGGTGGGACAGTCTCTAAGTCAGGAAGAATTGCCTCCAGGTTAGTTGAGGCTATCTCTACATCAGTTGTAGTTATGTCCAAGCCTGTAGTGGCTATCTACAAATCAGGCTGATCGGGGCTTGCAACATTTACAGCTGTAGAGCATGAGTGAAGACCAGTTGATATGCGAAGATCATGAAGAGCTTGCTCGGCCATTTCCAGTTTTGGTCCAAGAGTATTCAGAACTGCTCTATCATGATTCGCTGTGCCTGAATCACCGTTGAATTGCTGAAGACGGGATTCAACAAGGGCTTGAAGTTCGCCCACATAGTTCATTAGACGGAAAAGATCCCTCAGCTTCAGACTCTTCTCAGTGTTCGTGACTTGAAGATAAGACAAAATTTGGTTCTCATCTTCTCGTGCTTGATCCAGGATTGGAGTGAAATCATTAAAGCGAATTTTTACCCGAGCCTTCACCCATCGATCAAAAAGTTCGAGCTGTGGCTGCAGCTTGGCTTCCACTGTATCCATGACCATCTGTATCTCATAGGCAACAGGTGTGGTCACTGGAGCCATAAGAGTTTTTCCTTTTCCAGCTGTGCTGGTCCTTGGATGACAGTAGGGACACAAGGACTTGGGTGTCCGAAAACTAATAGAGCCGGGTGCTTGCTGAGAGCTCATCAGTGCGGAAAGATTGTCAGCTGGAGCCACTAATGTAGCAAGTACCATAGCCAATGAGGCAGGTGTTGCATTTGGTTCCTCGGGGGGAGGATTTTCAGGACTGGGCTCTCTACCAGGGATGTCTGCCGTGGGACCTGCAGAGGAGATGGTATCGGAGGCAGCAATTACTGTTGTTCAGAGAGCAGGAGGAGCCCCTTTTCTGGTTCTGGGCTTCTTGGGAGGAAGAGGAGGAGGAGATGACTCAGCTGATTCAGAGATGGTTTGTTCTGAGCCACTGATAACTTGATTCGATCGACGCTTCGTCAGACCAACTCCTTTGCCACTCCGCTGCCTGTGTATCTGAAGATACTTCACAGTGATTAGTCTCCCTGGATGAAGGTCGGAGGAAGCCCCTGCCTTAATGCTTTTGCTTTCAAAAATGCTACTGAGAGGTAGGGCAAAACCAGATTGACCCTTGCCTGAAGTGATGAGGTCAGTGAGGATCTGGAACAAAACTACTGACCAGTTGATTTCCAGTCCTTTGAAGATGGCGCTCATGACGTCAAACTTCTCAGGAGTGATGATGTCAAAAGAGCCAGCTTTGCACAGCAGCCCCTTAGAAATAACATCGGCCAGTTGCCGGAAATGACTCTTCATCAGCACCTTCTTGAATGGAGGGCGTCGGAGACGATCATTTGAGTCGGAGAAGGTGATTCTCATTTCTTCCCTGACATCCACTGGAACGGTGGAGAAATCTGTAAGTCCAGTGACAGGAAGACAAAGGTGCGTGCTGAACTCCTGCTGAGTGATGGTAATAGGTTGTCCAGAAACAGAGGCCCCTCACAGAATCATTTTCAACTTTGGCGGTGTCAAAAAATTCATGTAACGCGGCTTTGTAAAAGGTCGGAGCCTGGCTGAGAATCACTAAAAGTCCCGATGTATCCAATTTTTGAAAAACTTCCTTTGTTTCGTCATCAGAGGATGTGGAGATGGAATGGAAATCCACATGAATAGCATTATTGATGAAACTTGGCTGAGTGTTCATCGACATTTCTGATGAAGATGCGGAGAAAGCAGCAACAATCCTGTTGAATAAAATTTTCTGGAAAGAAAGTTAATCGCAGTGAATCGTCGGAGAAGATGAAGAGTAATGCACTAAAGGCGGTTAAAAGAAAAGTATATGTAACGTCGTACTGTAGATGAGCGGACACATGTATACGTGGCGATCATCTAACGATTTAAAAAAATTAATCAATAAATAAAAGGACAGGATTTAGGCGGGAGTGAAATAATTTATTTTACACAAACGTAAATTTGAATTCCGACGTTCCATTTGGTTAATGGGTATAGAAGGTTATTTTTGTCAAAGCATATTTGGTAAAGTCTGCTGGTATGTAGGGTCCGACTGGTAGGAAACATCTACTGGATGTAGAGTCCTACTGGTACGTATACACCTACTGCAGCAGACCATTGGATTACCAGCTGAGCTTAAATAACCAAGATAAAATTTAGCTAAAAATTCCCCCTGAATTCATTACCAAAAGAATAATCAAGGATTGATTTCAATTAAACCAAGAATATTTCGAAAGCAGGAGAACTTAGCATCCGGTAGGGGTTTTGTTATTATGTCTGCTGCCTGTTGTTCGGTAGAGATATACTCCAGCCGAATTTCTTTCTTCATAACATGATCTCTGATAAAATGATGACGGATGTCAATGTGCTTAGTGGTATGAAGAACTGGGTTGTATGTAATGGCTATTGCAGATGTGTTGTCACAAAATATGGGTGCCTCCGTGGATTCAATTCCATAATCTCTTAGTTGCTGCTGAATCCAGAGCAGTTGAGCACAACAGCTTCCAGCAGCAAGGTATTCTGCCTCTGCAGTAGAAGTTGCTATAGATGTCTACTTCTTGCAACCCCATGAAATTAGTCTATCTCCAAGAAATTGACAGTATCCACTGGTACTCTTTCTGTCAATTTTGCAACTAGCATAGTCTGCATCCGAATATCTGATCAGATTAAAAGTTGAGTCTCTTGGATACCATAGACCGACATTCTCAGTACCTTTCAGATATTTGAGAATTCTCTTGACAGCAGTGAAATGCGACTGCTTGGGATTTGCTTGAAATCGGGCGCACATATAAACTGCGAACATAATGTCTGGTCGGATGGCTGTTAAGTACAGCAATGATCCAATAATGCCTCGATACATTGTAACTTCGACTGGTATTTCTGAATTGTCCAAGTCGAGTTTGGCAGATGAACTCATTGGAGTAGAGGCAGCTGAGCTGGTACTCATTCCATATTTCTTCAGCAATTCTTTAGTATATTTGGACAGATTTATCAGAATTCCTTCACTGGATTGCTTGACTAGCAATCCTAGGAAAAATGATAATTCTCCCATCATGCTCCTCTCAAATTGATCCTGCATAATTTTAGAAAATATTTCGCACAATTTTGAGTTAGTACTGCCAAAAATAATATCATCAACATATATTTGAACAAGCAGAGTATGATCACCCTTTGTGAATTTGAAAAGAGTCTTGTCCACCGTGCCAATGGTAAAGTTATGCTCTGTTAAATATTTTGATAGAGTTTCATACCAAGCATGGGGAGCTTGCTTCAGACCATACAAAGCTTTATTGAGACGAAAAACACAAGAAGGCTGCCGATGGCTTTCAAATCCAGGAGGTTGTTCAACGTAAACTTCTTCCTGGAGTTTGCCGTTAAGAAACACACTCTTAACATCCATCTGATAGACTTTAAAGTCTTTAAAAGAAGCAAATACAAGAAATATACGAATTGCTTCTAGTCGAGCTACATGAGCAAAGGTTTCATCAAAGTCAATGCCTTCTTCCTGTCTGTAGCCCTGCGACTAATCTTGCTTTATTTCTGATTACTGTTCCATCTTCGTCTAATTAATTCCTAAATACCCATTTGGTGCCTATTACAGTGTGATGCTGTGGTCATGGTACTAAATACCATACTTTGTTTCGCTCAAACTGATTTAGTTCTTCTTGCATCGCATCTACCCAGCTTGGGTCTAACATAGCATCATCAATCTTCTTAGGTTCTAAGTGAGATATGAATGCAGCATGAAGGAATTCATTAATCATTTGTCCTCTGGTGCGTAGCGGAGCAACAGGGTTACCTATGACCTGCTCGGGAGGATGATCCTTCATCCACCGAAGCGGAGGTCCAAGAGGGTTGAGTTCTTCATTTGACTGGATATGAGTGGGCAATTCAGAAGTTCTGATCTGTTCTGTTCTGCGTATAACATGCTGTGTTGATGGCTTCTGCACAAAATCTCTGCGATATTTCTGATTCCGCAAGCATAGTTTGCGCTGCTTCTTTCAAAGTGCGGTTCCTACGCTCAGCAACTCCGTTTTGTTGAGGAGTTCTAGCAGCAGAGTATTCGTGTTTAATACCAAGGTCATCTAGATATGATTCGAGTGACTGATTGGTAAACTCAGTACCTTTATCACTTCGAATTCTATCTATCCCACACGATTTCTCATTTTGGAGTCTTTTCAGTAGTTTGATCAGCTTTGGATTAGCCTGATCTTTGCCACTTAGGAACAGGACCCACGTAAAACGAGTGTAATCGTCTATTAACACTAGGGTATACTTCATTCCCCCTAGACTTGTTACTGGTATAGGACCAAATAGATCCATATGCAGCAACTCTAGGCACCGAGAAGAAGATTTACTCCCTTTGTTCTTAAAGGAGGATCTGATTTGCTTACCAAGTTGGCATGCTGCAAAGATCTTGTCTTTTGAGAACTCAATTTGGGGCAGTCCAATGACTAGATCAAGTTTACGCAGACTGGCAAAAGTTTTAAAATTTAAGTGACTCAATCGTTTGTGCCAAAGCCAATTTTTGGAAGAATTCAGGGCAGCAAAGCAGGTAGAGGAGGTAGGCTGATTAAGATTCCAATCAATTTTATATGTGTTATCATGCCTTCTTCCTACAAGTAATATACTGCCATCAGTAGATTTGATTGTGCATGAGTGCTGGTTGAACTCTACAGAATGACCATTGTCACAGAGTTGACTTATGCTAATCAAGTTATAGCATAGATTTTCAACCAACAGAATATCTTTAATAATAATGTTACCGTAGATAATCTTACCCTTACCCACGGTTCTACCTTTCGCGTTGCCTCCAAAAGTTATTCTGGGTCCGGTGGAGTCCACCAGTTCAGACAATAAGCTCGCATTCTAGTTTCCTGCAATTAAAGCGATAACATGATTGGTACCCAATCCTACTTGGGTCCGGGCAGGATTAGTCCTTCGGGACCCACACTTGTATAACCCTTAATTGTTTGGGTCTGTGTGTGTCCTGAAATGTGTGTGCATTAACTGAAGAAGTTATTCTTGGGTGATACATGTGATACTGAGTGTATGCGTGTTGTTTAGGTTTTTGGTTTCTGTTAGGAAGCATGTATCTCTTTTGGACAGGCATACAATTATGATACCAGTTAGGTTTTACCTCTCGAGTGGCCTGACCAGTGGGTTTATGTTTATTTCTAAACATTTGCCCCTGTCGAGCTTTCTCTTTTGGCTCCACATAACCAATACCTTTGTGTGATGCCCGTTCTTTGAAGAGTATTGGTTCAACAGATTCCTTAACCAACTCACTTGGTTCATATATTGTGCTTGGTTTAACAAAATTCATTGTTTGAATCTTGTTTCTTTCTAGACACACTTGAGATTTGATGCCGGATGAACTACTATCATTGTTAGAGTAGCCTATACCGGTAAGATCACCAGCAAGTCTTATCGACTCAAGCATTTCATCTTTTCTGGCAGTAGATGCATTCCATGTGCGAACCAGCTTACTGAGTTTCTGGTGTGCACATGTTGCTTCATCCCTTTCTTTCTCGAGCTGACTTACTTTATCCCTCAAGCTTTTCAACTCAGTGGATTGTTCACAATCACATTCGTTGTTCTGCTGTTTTGTTGGGACTTGTTGTTCAGTCTTGTAGTTCTCGAAGGATTCGTACAACATCTGATACTCATTTATCATGTCCTATAATGCATTTGTGAGCTTAGTATGTGTAAATTCAGAAAGATTAGGATCATTTACCTCACAGTCGTCGTTGGCCATTAGACAATGAACTTCTTCATCTTCACTGTCACTGGATGAGCTGGAAGAAGTTTCTGATTCTGAGTCAGCCCATTTGTTCTTGTTTTCTTCCGCCACCAGTACTTTCTGTTCTCTGTCTCTTCTGGATGATCTTCTATTCTCTTTAGGCTTTCTATATTCTTTTGGTCCTTTCTTTTGATCATCCTTCTTTGGTTTAGGACAGTCAGCAATAAAATGTTCTGGTTGAGACAGTTAAAGCATACACGTTCATCTTCATCTGATCTATTCTTGAAGCTTTGTCTTCTTGGGTAGGATTGATAAGTCTTTTGACTTTTCTTCATAAACATTCCAAATTTCTTGACAAATAGCACCATTGCATCGTTGCATATTTTTTCAGTAGTCATCTCTGTTGTGACAGATGGAGCTTCAGATGCAATACGAGCTTTGGTTGGTTGACTGGTGCTGGGTTCATCTTCAATCCGAATACCTAGTTCGAACTCATAAGCTTTTAAGTCAGCAAATAAGTCGTGTAGGTCTATCTTGTTTAGATCTTTTGAATCTCTCATAGCAATCGTCTTTACATCCCATTCTCTTGGGAGACCTCTCATGACTTTTAGAGTGACTTCCCTGTTGGATAGATCTTTACCAAGGCTATTGAGTTCATTTATGATGCCAGTTACTCTCTCATCGTATTCGCTTAGAGTTTCTCCGGACACAATTTTGATGTTTTCAAACTTTTGTAAGGCAACAGTGAGCTTGTTTTCCTTGGTTTGATCATTTCCTTCGCACAGCTGAGCAATCTTTTCCCAGATGTCCTTTGCAGTGGGACACAGCTTGATCTTGTTGAACATATTTTTGTCCAGAGTTTTGAACAGTATGTCTTTTGCCACGTTGTCCAGATTTGCCTTTTTCTTTTCTTCATTTGTCCAGAAGGATCTATCCCTTTCAACCATCTGAGGTTCACCACCAGAGATAGTAGTTGTTGTATTGACTTTCATGATCTTCATTGGTCCATCAGTGATGACGAACCACATATCATCATCTTGGGCACTTAGATGTGCTTGCATACGAATTCTCCAATCGTCATATTCATCCTTTTTGAACATTGGAATCTTGTTGAATGAGGCCATCAGTTTTTGGTAATTTCTCAAGATTGAGAAGACCTAAGCTCTGATACCACTTGTTCGGATCGAGGTAGTGTTTAGAAGGGGGGGTTGAATAAACACTAGATTCAATTTTGATTTTTCTCGGGTTAACTGCAGACTGTTAAGTACTACAATAGCTTCTCAATATAAGGCAAGTCAGCAGACACTGATTATAGTGCGGAAGACGTCTGCTGGACTTGTGAGGAGTAAAACTGAATAGTAAATAAGTAATAAGTAAAGAACACAAGTATTGTTTCTGGAAGTTTGAAGCACAACGCTTCTACGTCTCCCCTTCTTCCTTTGCAGGAAGGATTCACTAGAAGACTTGGTTTACACTTTACAGTATACAACCTTCTTAGGCACTTACACAACTTGGCCTAAACTCCTAGCAATCACAACTTCTAAATTTGATTACAAAAGATTCTATGACACTCTTTACAAAATAAACTTTTAGCTTCGAGTGTTCTTGAGCAGCAGAATTCAGTTAGAAATACTCTGTCACAGATTCAGTTGCACTGCTTGTCTGCTCTTTTGCTAAACTTTTAGAATATCAGTAAGTTGATTTTCTGTTTTCGATGAAGTGTTTCTCTTGATTGAATAAATCGCTCAGCTAACCTCTTCATTCTTTGCTTGGACATATTTATAGAATCAGAGGTCCAACGGTAGCTTTTCTGTATTAGGAAGAGATCAGCTTTCCAAATTCAGATTGTCTTCTTTCCTATTTTGTTAAGCAACGGCTCTTTTATTCTGACGGTAATGGTGTCGGAGATATAGCAGGGTGCGCCGCTTTGTTGTACCTTTGTCAGAGAATGTTTGTACTTCTTTTGTCTCGTTGCTTTGTGCTCTTACTGGATGTTTAGACTTCTGCTGGTCTTCTTTGTTCAACTGGTCGTTCATCCTCTTGTGATCAGTAGATGTCTTTGTTAAGTGTGAGACTATCCGGTTGATGGTTGTCCAGTAGATGTCCGTCCAGTTTATGTTTATCCGGTTGATGTCTATCCAGTTGGTAGCCATCCAGTTGATGTTTGTCCGGTTGATGTCTATCCAGTTGGTAGCCATCCAGTTGATGTCTGTCCGGTTGATGTCTATCCAGTTGGTAGCCATCCAGTTGATGTCTGTCCGGTTGATGTCTATCACCCGGTAAGTCTTCAACATCCGGTAGGTGTTCATCACCCGATAGGTCTTCAACACCCGGTAGGTGTACATCAAGTTGGTGTTTGTCATCCGGTTGGTCTTTATCACCCGGTAGGTCTTCAACACCCGGTAGGTGTTTGTAATCACCAAAACTTAGAATTCGTTTCCCAACACGCTACATAATTCTGGAAATTTGGGTGACGATGAATAGTACTCACGATCGATCGCGAGATATTACTGATCGATCGCGAGTGGCAGAGAAAGTTGGCGATCGATCGGCATTTGTGGGCGATCGATCGCGGCCTTTTCGTTTTTCAGGAGTATAGTTGCGCGATCGATCGCGCCTAAACGGCGATCGATCGCGGCCCTTGTTGTTATGTTTTTTTGAAATATTGGAAAATGTCAGGATTTTGGAATCGAAGTTTAATTAGCCGATTTCCGGGGCAATGTCTACATTCCAATGCGAATGCTTACCTTTAAAAAGGAATGATTGGAGCCAAATTTTATTAATAAAATGGAATACTCGGTTGAGTATTGGTTAACTTTTGAACTTGCAAAATGGAATATTTTGGGTATTATTCAAGCTTAACCCGTGGTCTTTTAAAATGGTAAATCGTCATGGATTGACGATATATTTGGAGGTTGTAAACGTGCTTGGGCGCGTGGTTGCATGCTTGTAATTGATTGTGAGTTATTTGCGTGTTAGCACATATTCATCGGGTCGTGGGACTCAGGCAATGTTGGACTCGAACTTCAGAATTATAAGGTACGTGACGTACGAGCCATAGCCCTTTATTATACTTGCAATTGTTGAGTGCTTGGTACATTGTATTGCAATGAATGTACGTTGAAATGCACGGTTTAGGGTATTTGCTACAAATGGATATATATGCATTGGGAATCATATTGTGCCGCTTTTGAGCGAGCAATGATTGGGATGTTGTCGCCTTTGAGCGAACATCGGTTATGACGCCACTGCTGTTGAGCATGCGTGAGAATGAAATGCCACTGCTGTTGTAGAGCGAGCGAGGAAATAGAACTATGGAACCATAAGTGAGATATATGGAATATCTGTAATCATTGATTAATGATTTGATATTATAGATTATGATATCGGTATGTGGCAAATGAATTTGTTAGTCAATGTAATGATTAACTGGCATTTGGGAATTTGATGGTTTCAGTTGTTTTGAGAACAGGGACAGTACAAGGAATCCCGGATGAGTATGATACCATCCAGGGAGCATCCTTTATATTTCACAGCATTAACATTTTTGTAAATTATGAATTGTGTTATTATTATTGGATTTGGGATATTGGTATGCTCACCCCGTGTGAGGGCTGTATCTATTTGGGCAGGTTATTAGGTACATCGATGGCTTGGAGTTGAGCTCGAGCTGTGGATTTGAGATGCTTCCAGGATCGAGGTACCAGCGACGGTATTGAGCATGATACTTTATACATTAGATACACGCATACTTATTCGATGCTCGCATGTGAGCAGCATTATGTGTATATGGATTGTATAAAAAAGGAAGGGCCTTTCTCTTTTCATTTATGTGTGCATGCAATTAATTATGAATTGCAAAATGAATTGAGAGCATTTTAGTGTATGTATAAAGGTGCATGTTATGTTTATGGATTATGTTGGGGAAAATTTAGACATTATACGATTAATGTAAAGGAATTTTATAGATGGTGTTTCATGCTAGAGTTGCATGTAATCTCTTTCCCCTTGATAACATGATTGTATGCACTAATGACAATGGTTAATACACTAATAACGGGTTAAGGGCACGGGGGTCCTTACATTAGTGGTATCAGAGCAGTGGTTTGCTCTTTGGGGTTGTCGAGGGTCTAGGAACATGTTAATGGGAATGAGAAGCACATTATTATGCATGATGGTAGTTATGTGTGGCACAACTATTTTGCTAATGTGCGTTTATGATATGTGATCATAGTGGAACAATTATATGTCATGACATCAATGAAATCATAATATAATCTGTTGATTATGATTGTGAGTTGTGGCGCAAGGACAACCAAAGGGAGCATTTTGAAACGCATTGGGATACAGGAAGTATTTTGTACTCATAATTTATGCATTTACTCATTATAATCATATTGTGGCGAATATGGATTATTATGTGCTCATGGTTTGCGATTGTTCCTGTAGAGACGCTATGACATGAAGGGCTAAGGCCAGGGTTGAAAGACACGAAACGGTAACCTGCATTTTATATACAACATGGATTATGCATTGTGGTTGCACATATATATATGGGAGTGATGATTTTAATGCTTTGCCGCCAAATGTTGAAGCGAGGGTATTGTTGCATGTCGCATTTGAGCGAGGTGCATTAAAATACACTCATTGTGGTTGTATATATGGGAGTGATGATTTTAATGCTTTTTCGCCAAATGTTGAAGCGAGGGTATTGCCGCATGTCGCATTTGAGCGAGGTGCATTAAAATACACTCATTGTGGTTGTATATATGGGAGTGATGATTTTAATGTTTTGCTGCTAAATGTTGAAGCGAGGGTATTGCCGCATGTCACATTGAAGCGAGGTGCATTAAAATACACTCATGGTGATGTATATTGGGATATGAATATGCATTGTGTTGCAGGTATAGATGGAATGCTTGGTGAATATCCCATGAGTCGTTGTTATGGATGAGTGATGATTTTAAATGCTTTGCCGCTGTCACTTGACGCGATGATAGAATACTTGCCGCTGTCATATCGTAGCGAGGAAAGAATATTTGCCGCCACATTATTGTGGATGATATGCGTTGATGTGCATATACCGTCATGTGTTTTGACGATGAGGCTATGGATGTCGTGTTTTCGACATGTACCATCACGAGATGACGATGACATAGTGGATGTCGACATGTACCGTCACGAGATGACGATGACATAGTGGATGTCTATGTAGCGCGTATCGTCGTTTCGTTGAATAATACATTTATTTATATATATTTAGTCGTGTGGTTTGAGTGCCAATGGTGAGCACATGGTAGTGTCTGGGTCACTAGTTGACGAGACCATTATGCCGAGCGGGTCGCTCGATGAATTATTGGGTGCGCCGTACAGGAAGTGTACCGCAACACATATTTGAGGTAAATATTTTACGAGTAGTGGTACCTTTGGGTATACTTGTTGGAATGGCTATGGCCAAGTGATTAGTAGCAGTAGTAGTTGTTGAGGAAACTACTTGCTTATGCCGAGGTGACATGTGGTAAACATGATCACACTCACCCCTGAGGGTGTGAAATACATCCTACGGAATTAGGATTGCTTTGTGATTGAGCAAGGACACCGGGATGTCCTTTGTGCATTGGTATTAGAGAAATATTGGGTGATGACCCACTACTCTAATGGATCTTACGGTATGGTGTACCAGGGTGGAACATATGATACGTTGGTAGGCTTGGTATAAGCCTATGGAGGCAGCGTTTTGCTAGCCAGGTATTGTAGCAGTGTTATAGTGTGCTTGTTGTGGCAATTATACTGCACGTTGGGACCGAGTTCGGTGAATCGTATGATGATACGATGAGGACTTATGGTAGACTCTTGTAGTCTCTATGTGGCATGATGATTGAGGCAGGGAATGCCTCACAGAAACGTTTTACGTCTATTGTTTTGATGGACTTGTACTGGGACGGCTCAATTTTGTTGGTAGTACCAACACGAGTGTCAGCGAGTCGTTGTTAGCTCTAGTTGAACATCCTTGCATATGGAAAGAAACGGGAGTCGCAATTGGATTTGTGGGATATAGCTAGTGGGGTGACAATACTATATTGATTTTATCTCTTGGAGAGATTCGGATTGTACTGTCATGGAGACAGCTGGTTTTGGTTGAGGGTTGATTGTGAATCAACCGGGGGAAACCCTACTAGTGTTAGACTAGGTGATGGCTTCGTACTTCCAGTGAGACGTTCGAGGAGATGTCTCCGGAGTAATGCTCGAGATTGTGGAGTACTACGGCATTTGTACATAGCATCATTAGTTTGAGTATACATGGCGTATACGGGTTTTGATTTGGTAATAGTGGTTTGATGCACTATTCTGAACCACTTGCGTATTTTTGGTTCTGAGATATGTTTTGGTATAAATATATCCAGTTTTCCGAACGATGGTTCGAGGTTGGAGGGTCATAGTTCATGACACTTCCCTTGTGAGGAAGGCGGTATTGATGTACCTACCGATCGGGAATCTTTGGGAGATTCAATGAGTCGATTTGTGTGGTGTTGATGTTGGAATCACACCATTGGTCATTGGTCTGTCAATCATTATTCTCCGCGAGGTGAGAATAGCTGGGGATTGACAGTTGGTTTTGGGACTTTGGGTATGATTGGAGATACCCAAGCCTATTGCATTCAGTATGCATGTTGTGTTTGTACTTGGGCATGTATGTGTGTAAGAATGCCCGCGTTTTGGTACTTGTTGAGTATCGGATTAGTATGCTTGGCTGACGAATCTCTGGTGAGATATCGTGGCCCCTTGAGATTGGTAATCTCGATGGCACGGTGTATTCTGAGGAATAATCGTGAGGTCCGGTAGACTTCTCGAGGAGGGATTGTCGTGTTTTGGGACCGTGGTAGATCTTGCTGGTTAATCCGATAGCCTCCCTGTGTCAGGATTGTTGAATCCTAGGGTAAACGAGGGATGGCCAGAATTCGGATTGGATGAGTGTCGTGGTTGACACGTGTGGCGGGAATGCAATTGATTGTTCTTGCATGTCCTTTCGAGAACTTGAGATCTTGTGGAGTCTCGATAGTGTGTTTGGACCAAGATAGGATTCTTGGAACACTCAGATGTAGACATCTTTGGAGATGTGTTTTGTGTTGATCGGTGGCCGTGTTGTTGCCCAATCCGTGTTGCAATGTGGTGCAACTACTCCTTTGATGGAGATGGATTTGTAAAGCGCAAGCCGGATGTAGTTTAGGTACACTGTTGTGTGCTAGTGGTTTCCTTAGTAACGATGCATGTTTAACATCGTAGGCTAAATCGTGGAGATATCATTGGGGCGATATCTATTTTGGAATCACAAATGATTCGTTTGGTTAGCAGTTATGGTTGGCTGACTACTTTTGAAATGGTTGGCATCGGGAGATGCTGACATCTTTCCTTGAGTTGTGATGGTTTGTGAGGTTTACTCCATTCCAGATTTTGGTGCGAGGTCGGTGTCCTCGCGGTTGGAATGTCGTTAATGATATGTTCATGATTCGACTATGTAGATCCGTTTGGATAAATTGGTTTCGGCGATACGTGGAGTATGCCCTGCAAATTTTGGGGACGAAATTTTATTAGTGGGGGATAATTGTGATGCCCAGGAAGTATTGATGTTAATCCCGGTGTGGTAATAATCCTTAAGGATTTTAATCGTGGTAATTATGAATTAATTACGGTTTGGGACTCCCGGGGATTTAAAGCCCGGTTTTTGGAGTCGTGGGATCCAAGGGATGAGATTGTATTCTCATCGTGGCGATAACCTTGGAATTTGGTTTTTAGTGGAATGTGGGGCCCGGAGTACTTTGTACTGGGGCTGGTGATGGAATTTGAGTTGGAAAGATAATTATTATAAACAAATGATTTTTAATGCATCATGATGTAGTTGTGGAGGTAATGGTATTTTGGAGTGTTGGTACTATATATACCCAGTGGACTCAATGTTTCGTCATTTGCACGAACTCTCCTCCCTCCCTCTCTCCTCTCACCTGCGTTTTTCCCCTTCCCCAAACCCCTCTTTGCTCCCTTTGGTAAAAATGGCTAGAGGCTTGGCCCGGGAGCCAAATTTCTCAAAGATAATAAGGTATTGTTCTTCCCCTCGTTCTTATCTTCGATTTGATAGTAATATGGTGGATTTTGGTTGAGTATTTTGTTGGGTTTGGAAATTGGGGGTTTTTTATAAAAATTCAAAGTTGAGTTTTTAGTGTTTTTATTGGTTACAGATGGTGTATTGGAGGTGTTGAAGAAGTATGGGGTGTTGGTTTTGAGTTTGGGTGTGAAAAACCCCATTAAAACTCGAGTTTTTCGGAATATTGCAGGTCGCGATCGACCGCGGCTTGGCGCCGATCGATCGCAACATAATTCTGGAAATTTGGGTGACGATGAACAGTACTCGCGATCGATCGTGAGATAATACTGATCGATAGCGAGTGGCAAAGAAAGTTGGCGATCGATCGGCATTTGTGGGCGATCGATCGCGGCCTTTTGTTTTTCGGGCAGTATAGTTGCGCAATCGATCGCGCCTAAACTACGATCGATCGCGGCCCTTGTTGTTTTGTTTTTTCGAAATATTGGAAAATGTCGGGATTTTGGAATCGAAGTTTAATTAGCCAATTTTCGGGGCAATGTCTACATTCCAAAGAGAATGCTATACCTTTAAAAAGGAATGATTGGAGCCAAATTTTATTAATAAAATGGAATACTCGGTTGAGTAATTGGTTAACTTTTGAACTTGCAAAATGGAATATTTTGGGTATTATGCAAGCTTAACCCGTGGTCTTTTAAAATGGTAAATCGTCATGGATTGACGATATATTTGGAGGTTGTAAACGTGCTTGGGCGCGTGGTTGCATGCTTGTAATTGATTGTGAGTTATTTGCGTGTTAGCACATAATTCATCGGGTCGTGGGACTCAGGCAATGTTGGACTCGAACTTCGGAATTATAAGGTACATATGACGTACGAGCATAGCCCTTTATTATAATTGCAATTGTTGAGTGCTTGGTACATTGTATTGCAATGAATGTACATTGAAATGCATGGTTTAGGGTATTTGCTACAAATGGATATATATGCATTGGGAATCATATGGTGCCGCTTTTGAGCGAGCAATGATTGGATGTTGTCGCCTTTGTGCGAACATCGGTTATGACGCCACTACTGTTGAGCATGCGTGAGAATGAAATGCCGCTATTGTAGAGCGAGCAAGGAAATAGAACTATGGAGCCATAAGATATATATATGGAATATCTGTAATCATTGTTTAATGATTTGATATTATCGATTATGATATCAGTATGTGGCAAATGAATTTGTTAGTCAATGTAATGAATAACTGGCATTTGAGAATTTGATGGTTTCAGTTGTTTTGAGAACAGGGACAATTCAAGGAATCCCGGATGAGGATGATACCATCCAGGGAGCATCCTTCATATTTCATAGCATTTACATTTTTGTAAATTATGAATTGTGTTATTGTGATTATTGTATTTGGGATATTGGTATGCTCACCCCGTGTGGGGGCTGTCTCTGTTGGGGCAGGTTATTAGGTACATCGATGGCTTGGAGTTGAGCTCGAACTGTGGATTTGAGATGCTTCCAGGATCGAGGTACCAGCGACGGTATTGAGCATGATACTTTATACATTAGATACACGCATACTTATTCGATGCTCGCATGTGAGCAGCATTATGTGTATATGGATTGTATAAAAAAGGAAGGGCCTTTCTCTTTTCATTTATGTGTGCATGCAATTAATTATGAATTGCAAAATGAATTGAGAGCATTTTAGTGTATGTATAAAGGTGCATGTTATGTTTATGGATTATGTTGGGGAAAATTTAGACATTATACGATTAATGTAAAGGAATTTTATAGATGGTGTTTCATGCTAGAGTTGCATGTAACTTGAAGCAGGGCAACATGACTGTTTCCGACTATGCTCTACAGTATTCATCCCTCTTGAGGTATGTCCCTCATATTGCTACAAATGGACATGCCAAGATGAGGTATTTTCTGAAGGGATTGAGACCGGAGCTGTTTGATAGGGTTCTCTCTAACAACCCTAGTTCTTTTGATGATGCGCTTATAACAGCATAGCTAGCGAAAATTGGGGTGAGTGCTTACAAGGATGTTGTACCCCCATATGTGTCCATCACAGAGGCCGGCGTCTGACCGTTTGAGACCACGAGGAGGACAATTTAAGCCTCGTGGGGCTTCTTCATCTTCCCGATTTAGTGGGAAGCGATCTAATGACCGAAGGCCGGGAGATCGAAGGGGTAATGCACCGACCAACCGGCGACCATAAGCGAATAGGACGGGGGAAACAAGATGCGATTATTGTGGAGGACCGCACTTGATGCGTGACTGCTCGGCTTGTTATAATTGTTGCAAGACGGGCCACATTGCTCGGCATTGTCCTACACATGGAGGACAGTTAGATTTCATGTTGAACAGAGCAAGATTTGATCACAGTGCAGTACAATAGAGGCAACCGGTTGTGCCTCGACCATTGGGAGGCCTGACATGGGACCACCTTAGGGGTAAGTGTACGCACTGATGAGGGAACAGGCCGAGGCAGCCCAGAGGAAGTGATTGCAGGTAAGTGTTATTTCTTTACCTACCCCGCTTTTATTTTGATAGATACAGGTGCCTCACATTCCTTTGTGTCTGTAGATTTTGTGGAAAGACATCATGTGACTGTCTCCATTGCCCACGCCTCTTATGGTCTGACACCCACCAGGAAGTATGTGATTGCTGATCCGATATTATCTAACTGCCTCATTTATTTTGAGGGCAATGATCTGAAGGCTGATTTGATTGTACTAGGAATGATGGACTTCGATTGCATTGTGGGCATCGATGTATGATCGCTTTTATTTTAAACAATTAATTCTAGTGTAGCGATTTTAGATCGCAAATGAACGGTTTCAAGTTTTAGTATAGTGATTTAGAAATAGGGATGTCGTACCCACAGGGACTAACGTATAAGTACCAAATAAATTAGAAAAATTATATTTAGCCTACGAAATATATGTATAATTATCTAACTAAAATAAAACTTAAAAACTCAAAATTAAACCAACTCCTTTGAAGATGCGAAGGGATTCCACTCGAGAAATTTATCAAAATGTCGGTTAACTTGTGTTATCGTCAATGATTTGTTTGTAAAAGCAATAACTACCAATTAATTCTTAAGGTGACGGATTCCCTAATTTAATCAATACACTTTCTCAAGCTATATTGAAACTAAAATTAAATTGAAGCAAGTAACTCTCTTTCACTTAAATCAATTTAATATTGAATAAACCTCGATGAAAACCGTTAACTTTAAATCTTTCAATTCAAAGTGATCACGTATGTGATTTAATCTCTCGATCTAAATCTTTAACATACAACATGAATTATTATAGCGTAATATAATTTTATCTCTCGATCTCAATTATAATTCACAAATCAATCAAAGGTAGCAAGGCTTTGATAACATTAAGAGTATAAATCATGCACAAAAGAATTAATCCACTCAAACAACATTCAAATCAATAACTCAATCACAATCTTCCCTAACTTTGATAAAATAAACTTATTTTATGTTCAAATTTAACTAACATGATGATAATTGTTTCTCAACCTCATAAACATCAATAAATTCGAAAATCAAAATAAATAAAGCTTAGGAGTATGATAATGTAGGAGTTGAATCCGTGCGTTGAAACGTTACTTCTTCCCTTGCTTCCTTCCTTGCATTTCAAAGGCTTTTTCTCTTAATTTGTATGGATGTTGGAGGATGAAAGGAGGCTGATATATGGTGTATGATATGAAATTGGTTCCTTTAATTTCATGTCCTAGGTCACTTAATAGAAGAGGAGGTGGATGGAACTGTTCCCAATAGATCAAATTCAATCAAGTCTTTTTTTTCTGAAAATTATGTTGCTCGATCGATCGGTAAAATTGTCTCGATTGATCGAGCACTCTTATTTCTCGTCCATGAATTCTTCTGCCTTGCTCGATCGATCTAGCTTTCTTCAATCTCTCTTAATAAGTCTCTGCAATGCTCGATCGATGGAGATAATTTGTCGATCTATGGAGCTCCTCTCTTTCTTGTTGGCCAAAACACTCTCCTTTGATCGATCGTGCTCCACTACCGATCGATCGGTTATGTCAGATTCCAAATTCTTCAATTCTTGCCTCGGTTTGATCCGTTTTCTTCTTTCTAGCTTAATTCTTCCACTTCCCACTCAGATTCCTGAAACAACCAAATAAATACCAAAAAGCGTAACATCATCCCGGAATCAACACGGAAATATATAAATATTATTGCAAAAATACACGTAATATTTATCCTTATCAACTCTCCAAACTTAGACTTGATCGTCATCTAGCAAGCATTAAGATCAAAATTGAAAGTTCATCATCAATACTTTAAATGAATTAACTTAGCAACTCAAATGTAAAAGCTCAGAAATCCCACTAACACATCAATCATAAGTCAATCCAAAAATAAAAAATAAGTGTTTTCTCCTAAGCCAAGCAATATATCGCAAAATCGGAACATGCGTGTGTGCTAATGTCACTTCTTGAGTTTCATATATACTTTCAGGATCAAATAATGCTATTAAACTCAAAGTCAAGATTACTATTAAACATTCCATAAGCCTACTTTTCAAGCACTTCTCCACTAATGTAATTATTCCCTAGACTTGGATCAATAGGTCTTTTAAAGCTTGTAATGTTAGGTCTAGGTGTTTGGCTTCAAAGAAAAGATAGGGTAACACAAAGAAGAGAGTATAATCATGTAAAATTCAATTTTTTTTTATAACAACTTGAGCTTCTCTTCTTTTTCTTTTAGCCTTGGCCACTTTGGGTCTTATTTAGTCACTTTTTTCCCAAGGCTTTATATCTATCTTTTTCTTTTCTCATTCATCATTTTTTTCAATAATAAGCTCATCAAAATACATCAAATTATTTGCATCTAATGGGATTCATTATACTCCATTTAGGTAAGGATGAATTCTTTCAATTTAAGTTCATAAAGGTGGGTATAATGAGTTGCCAAAAAAATTGTTGAATGGGGGCTAATAGTATGTTAAACATACTTCATTCTTTTTCAATTAGTCTCAAATTAGGATACTAGAGATTGATATATACATGGTAATCTTGAAAGGCTCAAACGTTCCAAAGATCGCCTAAATCATGTCCAAGTCAAGTTCCTAATTATAAAATTTCGCCTCAAAGTGCCCTCAATTAGGTTCTAGAGTGCTTTAAGATCCTCAAGACAAATCATAGTTAACAAAATTTTTCCAATATATATTTCCCTCAATCATGACTCAAAAGTGCTCAAGATGTTCCTCAATTTTGAAATATTGACTCAACCACAGATATTCACAAACAAGTCAAAAATCTTCAAGACTCTAGTTGAGATGGAGATTAATATCATCATGCAATCCTGTTGCAAGTCTAATTCATTATTTCTTAATGATGAACTCATTTTTCAAAAAAAAAAAAAAATTATGTGCTAAAAAGCAATCTAGTCTCATGATAGACTAGGCATGCAAGATAAGTAACAAGAGAAAATAACAGATAGCAGTAAACACCCCCCCAAACTTAGTATGTGCATTGCCCTCAATGTAAAGTAAACAATAAGCGCAAAAGCAAAACACATACCTCGACGACGATTGTCAGTGATCGTCGTCCTCATCATGCTCCGGTGGGGGTATTGGGTAATAAGGCTCCTCTGGCTGGTACGATGGATATGGTGGATAATCATGTGGTGGTGGTTGGTATGGCTGGTATGGATGGAAGTGTGGCTCAGGTGGAAACTGGATAGCTAGGAAACCTTGGGCCAAGGCAGTGTTCCATTCATACTGATAATGCATGAACTCCATATGTCGCTGACTTATCTGCTCTTGGTCCTACGGCATTTCCCTTTGCAAATTTCGGATGCCCTGCTGCTCTAGGCGCATGTTTGGAGATCCCAGTGGAGGGAGTTCAAGGTGATAGATGAATGCTCTGCAGCGGAAGATGAGGACGGCCCAGCAAGTCTGCTGCTCGAAGGCCGTGGCTCGGCCCTACGTTGGCCTGTAGGCGGTGGTGGTCCATCAACCACTACTGGTCCTTTTGGTGGTAGGAGTTCTTCATCGGGACCCCAATTCACTCCGCATCTCTTGCAAAGAGCAATGATAGTAGATGGAAAAGGTAATGCGTAGGTGGGCGGACTCCTGCCGATGTCACTGATGTGGTCATTTATAATGTACCCCAAATCCACCGTTTGCCCAATGAGTGTGGCAAATACCAGGGCAGCTCTCTCCTTGGTGACCTCAGAAGTGTGGTTCGATGGCATGACCCGGGAGGCTATGAAAGAGAACCATGCTTGTGCCTCTGGTTTCAAATGTTTCTTTAGGACCAACTGGGGCTCTTCATTGCTGTTCCTTTGCCAATCAGTCCCCTCAACACTGATTACAGAGAGTACCTCATCATAGTTGATTTGGCTCGTCTTGAAAGCTTTGTACTCACTATTCTTTATTGACGGCATCTGAAAAATTGCATTAATTTTAAACTGATCACACTCCACATCCTTACCCCGTACTCCTTTGAATTTTGGTGGACTGTTATTAGATTTGCATAGAATTCTCTCACAACAGGGACCGCCACATCAATAGGCTGTTGAATAAACTCAAACCAACCTCGTCGCCTTGCTTCTTGAATTACAGGGCATTCAAGTCGTTCTAAACTCATTCCCCTTTCGTGACTGATGGGTTTTTGGTGATAACTTGGGTATAATTCCGCCGCTACAGAATTCACAAATCGGCGCTCATCATAATCTTGAGACGACGTGGTGGATTCGACTTTCTTCTGTTTTTTTTGGAGCCATTTATCAGTTCACAATTCACACTGCTTCAATCCCAACTACAACAAGAACTCACCAAAATAACCAACCAACACTTCAATTCCCCAAAAGTAGCTACTCAACTATCTTAATTTCACCAAATTCACCAAAACTCCAAACCTTATATACGCAAAAAAATATTCATTAATTTATGGATATGTAGAAGGGTTGAAGCCAAATACCATGGAAATCTAGGTGATATAGTAGAATTTGCTTGAGTTCCTCCTTTTTGATGAAATTTCCCAATTCAGCTTTGGATCTTCAAATCTGTTGCAAAAAGTGTAATTAGAAGAAGCTTTGAAGCATAAATTGTAAGATTTGTGAGTTGTGGGAAAGATTATAGAAGGACTTTGGGGATTAGGGCAAAGAAAACGATTTTTGTTTGTGACAATTATGAGAAGTTTGTGAGAAATCTGCTGATATCGATTTTTAAAAACAAATTTATATGTTGCTCGATCGATCGAGAGTTTTCGATTGATTTGCGAGACAGAAAAGTTTTTCTTTTTATAACCTTCCTCAATCGATCGAGCGTGATCTCTCGATCGATCGACGACTCTAGAAAAAAATTTTCTTTGTAACCCATGGTCAATCGATCGAGCTTTATTCTTGATCGATCGACCATTCCAGAACAATTTTCATCCAAACTTTTTCCAATGTTCGATCCGCCCGACCAATTTGATTCATTCCATTTTTCTGCATTTGAAAATTAACTGTGATGACCAGGGATTATAGGTGTTAATCCCGTAGTGTTAATAATCCCTAAAGTGGTTTTACGTGGCGATTTGGAGTTTAACCTAGGTGTTGGGCCTTCTGGGCTCGTTTATTTGGGTAGTCGGGATCGTTGGATCCAGAGGTTGAGATTGTATTCTCTTTTGGGTGAAAAACCTAAGAGTTGGGTTTTTGATGTGTCTCGGGATCTCGGGTGCTGTGTGAGCACCGGTAGGGGGTTTTGGAGTTAGAGAGAGAGTTTTTGAAAACAGGTGATTTTTAATGAATCATGATGTAATTGTGGGGCTATTAAGTTTTCGGGGTATTTTTGCTATAAATACCAATTGAACCCAAAATTTTACATAAAATTCCTTTCAGCCCCAATTTCTCTTCTCTCTCTCTCCCGCGCGCGAGTTCCCGTCTGGACCAGCACCCGCGGCTTCAGGCCGTGCGCCCGCCGCCGTACCGCCGCCGTTCGGCGCGTGCGACCCGCCGCCGGCTTCGTCTCGTCGAGGCACAGCTTTCCCCTCCGTCAATTCGAAGTTTCGTCGCGTTTTGAAGTCGGATTTTGGCTGGAGGCGTGGATCCCCAATTTCTAGGGTTCATCGATTTTCGTCCGATTTCTTCCGATTTTTGATTGGGTAACCTCCTTACCCCTTTTTCGTCATTTTCGTGTATTTCCCTGCCTTTATTGTGTTCGAATTTGAAGAATTTTAAGGGTTCGAATTTAAGGGCTTGTTTGGGTTCGAATTTAAGGGGTTGAGTTCGAAAATTGGGGTTTTTGGCAAGGGGTGTTGATTCTTGCTTGGATAGCTTAAATCACATTTTAGATGAATTATGGTATTTAATTGGGTTCGAAATTGTGAGATTAGGGTTCGATTTTTGTAGGGTATTCTTGAACAAATTTCGATATTGTCTCATTTTTTTCCCTCCCTGCATGTACCCTGCCCCGGGTCTTTTAAAAGGTTAATTGTCGTGTGTTGACAATATTTTGAGGGATATGGGTGTGCTTGAGCATAGGTTACATGTTCGTAAATAATTGTGAATTATTTATCGTGTTAGCACATCATTCCTCGGGGCATGGAACTCGAGCAAGGTTTGGCTCGGACTTCGGAGATTTAAGGTACGTGCGACGTACGAGCATTACTATATATGTGAAATGCATAAGGTATTTTTGATTGCATTGAATATTGTGCGTATGGTTATACATATATGTTAATATAGCCAAGGAACGACCAAATCTTGATATCACCGCTTGTAGCGTGCGTGACACTAGAGTAGGATAACTCTTACAAGATATAAGGGGTATTGGGTTTATATGTATCTATTATAAGACATTTGAGATGTCTAGATTTGTAGAATCGTGTATCTATTATAAGACATTTGAGATGTCTAGGTTTGTAGAATCATGTATTCATTATGAGACATTTGAGAAGTCTAGGTTCGTAGAATCATGTATTCATTATAAGACATTGAGATGTCTAGGTATAATGAAGGATTGGTAAACAAATGCTAGGCATTTGAGCTATCTGTGATTGATAGCGAGGTTGTGAAATCAGTGTTAGATATTGAGATATCTATAATTGCATGTTTAATGAATTTACAATCACTATCTGTTGATATTCGAGGATTAGGCATGCGATGAGTTAATCAATGTGTTGATTTACTGATTTTTGAGATTTGATGAGTTTGATGATTATGAGGACAGGGACAGTACACGGAATCCCGGATGAAGTTGCCATCCAGGGAGTATCATTTAAATTCATTTGTATTTACCTTTGTTGTAAATTATGAATTTCATTATTGTGATTATGGGATTTTGTGTATTGGTATGCTCACCCCGTTGGGGGCTGTCTCTGTTGGGACAGGTGAACAGGTACATCGATGGCTGTGGAGCTGAGCTCGAGCTGTTGATTGGAGGTACTCCCAGGATCGTGGTACCAGGGCTTGATGGAGCACGGTATCGTATAGAGTACCTATATATACACCTGAGGATTTTATACATATTCATGTTGCTCGCATGTGACCACGATTATACTTGTATATGGATTGTATATAAAGGCATGAGCCTTTCTCTCTTTCATTTGAAGTTGCATGCAATTAGAGGTTGAATTGCTAAATGATATGAGAGTCATTGGTGTATTATGTGGGTGTTGAAACCCACTTTTGTAGTCATATGTGTGGCGTTTTCCCTGGCTGGGAATTTACTTGTATTACTGCTTTCTGATGAGTATTATGTGTTCCCTGGCCGGGAATTATGTTATGTGTTGTGCTTTTTTTTTTTGGGATAGCTCTATTTATGGGGAGACTCTGCCCAAATTTTTATAAAAGTTCACAATGTGAAAAGTGGTACCAAGGGGTTGGTAAAGGGCAAACATATGAGTCTTTTATTGTTAGGATGATGATCTTATAACATTGAGTATTAAAGGAAAATTTTGTAATTGACATTCAATGGTAAAGTATCATCTGAGCTTCCCGATTGACTTTTTATTGAAAGCATGTGCCACACATAGTGGTTAATACACTAATCAGGGGTTAAGGGCTAAGGGGGTCCTTACATTAGTGGTATCAGAGCAGTGGTTGCTCATTGGGGTTGTTAAGGGCCTAGGAAGTTATTGATAGCACATATTTATGCATGATGGCATTAATGTTGTATGACATACGCTGATGTACATGTATCGTCACTAGTTGACAATGTCTTAGATGCCATGAGTTGGCATGTGTCGTCACAGGATGACGATGACGATGGTGTAGGAGATGTCTTATTAGACATGCATCATCGTTACGATGATCGATGCGTTGAGTATACGTATTCAGTGGTATGCCTTGGGTGCCAGTACCGAGCACAAGGTGGTGTGTGCGACACTGATTGACGTGACCCTTATATCGAGCGGGTTGCTCGAGGAATGGTTGGATGCGTTGTACATGTAATTGTACCGCAGCTTACGTTTGGAGTGATCATATTACGAGTGGTGATACCCTTGAGGTATGCTCGTTGGAATGGCTTTTGGCCATGTGATTTGACGACAGGAGTAATCATGGAGGAAAGTACTCGCTTTCTGTCGATGTGACATGTGGTAGACATGGTCACACCACCCTTGAGGGTGTAGGATGGGTCCTAAGGGAGTAGGATCAGGTTATGTTAAGTACATAGGGACATTGGAGTGTCCAGGGTGTATCGGCATTAGAGGAATGTTGGATAAAGACCCACTACTCTATTGAGTTTTCTCCCCACAGTATGATATACCATGTGGAAACGTCCGTCTTATTGGTAGGTTTGAGGTGACCTAGAGAGGCAGCGACCAGTTTGTCTGCCGTGTGTGTGCAGCACCATGAGGGGCTTGCTAGAGCCGTTATACTGCTCGTTGGAACCAAGTTGGCAAATCGTAAGGTGATACGATGTGGATTCTGGTGGACTCTAGTAGTCACCATGTCATTTGAGGTTGAGGCTGAGGTTGTGCATGCCTCACTGAAACGTGTATACGTTTATGTTTAATCTTGGTGAGACTTGTCTGGGACAGCTCAGGATGTTGGAGTACCAACAAGAGAGTCATCAGATCGTTATTGACTCAATCTAAGGGAACCCGTGTATTAGGGATACGATGGGTGTTATTGTATCCAGTTTTCCGAACGGTGGTTCGAGACTAGTGGATCTCGAGTTCGATAGCACTTCCCTTGTGGGGAAGGAGGTAGTATTATACCTATTTGGGAATCTTTGAAAGATTCGGTGAGTTGGTGCTTGTGGTGTTGATTTTGAGAATCACGCCGTGTTGTTAATCGTCGATATTCTCCATTGGATGGGAATGACTCAGGATTGACGGTTGTGTTTGGGGCTTAGGGGTATGTTGCAGATACCCGAGCATAGTGCATTGAGTATGCATGAGGTGTTCGTGCTTAGGCAGGTATACCGGTGAGTATACGGATGCCGGTTATTGATTTCCTTTCTGTCAAGCATAGAGTTATGCTATTTTAGGATGGTTAAATCTCTGATGAGAGATATGGAACACCTTGAGATTGGGAATCTCCATGGCACGATGATTATGAGGGATAATCGTGAAGTTAGTTGACTTCCCTTGAGGAGGGATTATCTTGTGAGGGTTAAGGTATTTCATTATTGGTGTTTCCCTCCGAGTTATGCGAAGCCTTCCCAAGTTTGGATTGTTAAATCCTAGGATTATCAAGGGATGGCAGGAATTCGGATTGGTTGGGTGTCGCTGTCGACACAAGCGTTGAGGATGCAATAGGTTTATTGCATGTCCTTTCAAATTTTGAAACTCTAGTGGAGACTCGATTGTTTATTACGACCAGGATGTGGTTCTTGGGATATCCGGAGGTGGACATCTTGTGATATGTCTTTTGTGTGGACCGGTGGCCGTGAGTTGCCCGATCCGAGTTGCAGAGGGTGCAACTGCTCCTTGGATGGAGATGGTCTGTATAGCGGGAAACCAGGTTTGGTATGTGTACACCGTGGTGTACTAGTGTTTCCCTCGTAACGATGTATGTTAGACATCGTGAGTCTTGATAGAGATGTCATGGAATGATATCTACGATAGAATCAGGAGCGATTCGAATCCTCGCAGTTTCAGTTGACTAACTGCTTTTGGATTATTAGCGTTGAGCTGTGCTGACGCTCTTTGACGTTATGATGGATTTGGAAGTCTATTCCACTCCAGAGTTTGACACGAGGTCAACGTTCTCACGGTTGAGGTGTCATTCGGGTTGCGTTCTTAATAGTTGTATTAGAACTAAGGATGACTGTCCGATCTACAGTCGTAAGTATAGGTTGTTTTGCAGTCAAGAGGGACTGACTTTTAGGATGACCCGCACCGAGGTACGTTTTGCCTCTTAGGTGATAGGTTGGTTTGGTAAGTCGCTCTGTTTCAGAGTTTGATGTGAGGTAAGTATCCTCGCGTTTATTAATACGATTCTGATATGGTCAAGAATCGAGGTTATGGCTTCATGTTGTTGTGTAGCCTGGGTGTTACGTGATACACCAGTGCTAATTTCGAGGACGAAATTCTTTTAGTGGGGGATATTGTGATGACCAGGGATTATAGGTGTTAATCCCGTAGTGTTAATAATCCCTAAAGTGGTTTTAAGTGGCGATTTGGAGTTTAACCTAGGTGTTGGGCCTTCTGGGCTCGTTTATTTGGGTAGTCGGGATCGTTGGATCCAGAGGTTGAGATTGTATTCTCTTTTGGGTGAAAAACCTAAGAGTTGGGTTTTTGATGTGTCTCGGGATCTCGGGTGCTGTGTGAGCACCGGTAGGGGGTTTTGGAGTTAGAGAGAGAGTTTTTGAAAACAGATGATTTTTAATGAATCATGATGTAATTGTGGGGCTATTAATTTTTCGGGGTATTTTTGCTATAAATACCAATTGAACCCAAAATTTTACATAAAATTCCTTTTCAGCCCCAATTTCTCTTCTCTCTCTCTCCCGCGCGCGAGTTCCCTTCTGGACCAGCACCCGCGGCTTCAGGCCGTGCGCCTGCCGCCGTACCGCCGCCGTTCGGCGCGTGCGACCCGCCGCCGGCTTCGTCTCGTCGAGGCGCAGCTTTCCCCTCCGTCAATTCGAAGTTTCGTCGCATTTTGAAGTCGGATTTTGGCTGGAGGCGTCGATCCCCAATTTCTAGGGTTCATCGATTTTCGTCCGATTTCTTCCGATTTTCGATTGGGTAACCTCCCTTACCCCTTTTTCGTCATTTTCGTGTATTTGCCTGCCTTTATTGTGTTCGAATTTGAAGAATTTTAAGGGTTCGAATTTAAGGGCTTGTTTGGGTTCGAATTTAAGGGGTTGAGTTCGAAAATTGGGGGTTTTTGGCAAGGGGTGTTGATTCTTGCTTGGATAGCTTAAATCACATTTTAGATGAATTATGGTATTTAATTGGGTTCGAAATTGTGAGATTAGGGTTCGATTTTTGTAGGGTATTCTTGAACAAATTTCGATATTGTCTCATTTTTTTCCCTCCCTGCATGTACCCTGCCCCGGGTCTTTTAAAAGGTTAATTGTCGTGTGTTGACAATATTTTGAGGGATATGGGTGTGCTTGAGCATAGGTTACATGTTCGTAAATAATTGTGAATTATTTATCATGTTAGCACATCATTCCTCGGGGCATGGAACTCGAGCAAGGTTTGGCTCGGACTTCGGAGATTTAAGGTACGTGCGACGTACGAGCATTACTATATATGTGAAATGCATAAGGTATTTTTGATTGCATTGAATATTGTGCGTATGGTTATACATATATGTTAATATAGCCAAGGAACGACCAAATCTTGATATCGCCGCTTGTAGCGTGCGTGACACTAGAGTAGGATAACTCTTAGAAGATATAAGGGGTATTGGGTTTATATGTATCTATTATAAGACATTTGAGATGTCTAGGTTTGTAGAATCATGTATCTATTATAAGACATTTGAGATGTCTAGGTTTGTAGAATCATGTATTCATTATGAGACATTTGAGATGTCTAGGTTCGTAGAATCATGTATTCATTATAAGACATTGAGATGTCTAGGTATAATGAAGGATTGGTAAAACAAATGCTAGGCATTTGAGCTATCTGTGATTGATAGTGTTAGATATTGAGATATCTATAATTGCATGTTTAATGAATTTACAATCACTATCTGTTGATATTCGAGGATTAGGCATGCGATGAGTTAATCAATGTGTTGATTTACTGATTTTTGAGATTTGATGAGTTTGATGATTATGAGGACAGGGACAGTACACGGAATCCCGGATGAGGTTGCCATCCAGGGATTATCATTTAAATTCATTTGTATTTACCTTTGTTGTAAATTATGAATTTCATTATTGTGATTATGGGATTTTGTGTATTGGTATGCTCACCCCGTTGGGGGCTGTCTCTGTTGGGACAGGTGAACAGGTACATCGATGGCTGTGGAGCTGAGCTCGAGCTGTTGATTGGAGGTACTCGCAGGATCGTGGTACCAGGGCTTGATGGAGCACGGTATCGTATAGAGTACCTATATATACACCTGAGGATTTTATACATATTCATGATGCTCGTATGTGAGCACGATTATACTTGTATATGGATTGTATATAAAGGCATGAGCCTTTCTCTTTTCATTTGAGGTTGCATGCAATTAGAGGTTGAATTGCTAAATGGTATGAGAGTCATTGGTGTATTATGTGGGTGTTGAAACCCACTTTTGTAGTCATATGTGTGGCTATGTGTTCCCTGGCCGGGAATTTACTTGTATTACTGCTTTCTGATGAGTATTATGTGTTCCCTGGCCGGGAATTATGTTATGTGTTGTGCTTTTTTTTTTGGGATAGCTCTATTTATGGGGAGACTCTGCCCAAAGTTTTATAAAAGTTCACAATGTGAAAAGTGGTACCAAGGGGTTGGTAAAGGGCAAACATATGAGTCTTTTATTGTTAGGATGATGATCTTATAACATTGAGTATTAAAGGAAAATTTTGTAATTGACATTCAATGGTAAAGTATCATCTGAGCTTCCCGATTGACTTTTTATTGAAAGCATGTGCCACACATAGTGGTTAATACACTAATCAGGGGTTTAGGGCTAAGGGGGTCCTTACATTAACGCACAGAGTTAGGCTCAAAAAATTAAAACAACAAGAAAGAAAATGAAAAATTTAACTAAAACTGAAAAAACAAACAAGAGATAGAGAGAAGAAAGCTCTTAATTTATAGTCCCAAGCTGGACTGCCCCCTCCTTCTCAGTTGTCCAATTTTGCTTGCTCCTTCGGGTTTTTCACTGTATCAGTAGGTAGTGTCCCTTGAGCTCGTCCATGAATTATTGTTGCAAGTTGCCCTACTTGTACTTCCAAGTTTTTTATAGATGCAGCCTGATTTTGCATCCTAGTTTCTTTCGATGATATTAACTTGGTCAAGAGCTCCTCGATACTCGGCTTAGGTACATATCCCGGTTGTTGTTGTGGGTTCAACACGTTGTTTTGGTTGGATCATTGCAAATTTGGATGATTCCTCCATCCCGGGTTGTAAGTGTTTGAGTAGGGATTATTGGGGTGCCTGTTTCATACATAATTAGCAGACTCATTAGACTGAGTAAATGGATTACCTTCCTGGAATTCGATGCTTGGATGATTGCTTCCACATAAGTCACAAGTGATAACTTGAGCTTGCATCGCTGTCATGCTCATGCTATCAATCTTTTTGTTAAATGCTTCCAACTGTGCCGAAAGAGCGGTGATGTCGTCAATTTGAGGAACTCCACTTGGTTTCTTTGGCACATTCCTCTCTGATTTCCATTGATAGCTATTAGAAGCCATCTCTTCCAAGAGTTCATAAGCTGCTTCTGGTGTTTTTCGCATGATGGATCCTCCTGAGGCTGCATCAATCATAGAACGGTTAGCTGAAAATAAACCGTTATAAAAGGTTTGTACCTGGAGCCAAATAGGAAGACCATGATGTGGGCATCTCCTAAGCAAGTCCTTGAAACGATCCCACGCCTCATATAAAGTTTCAGGATCATATTGCCCAAACGCGGTGATATCGTTTCTCATCTTCACAGTTTTGGAAGGGGGGAATATTTAGACAAAAAAGCTTGAGTCATCCCCTCCCAAGTGGTAATATATCCAGCAGGTAAAGAACTTAGCCATGCTTTAGCTTTATCTTTTAATGAAAAGGGAAATAATTGTAACCTGATGGCGTCATCAGAAACGCCATTGTGTTTGAAGGTGTCACAAATCTCCAAGAAGTTGGAGATGTGAGCGTTTGGGTCATCAGTGGCTACTCCCCCAAACATCACTGAATGCTGGATCATCTGAATTATTACAGGTTTTTTCTCAAAACTGTTAGCTTGAATACTTGGCCTCGTAATGCTTGACAGTGATCCATGGAAAGCTGGTTGAGCAAAGTCCATCATAGATCTTGGATTCGGTGCTTCATTATTCGCGCCTCCTTCTTGATTGTTATCTGCCATTGTTCGAGCTTCCCTTATTTTCCTTAGAAACGTTCGCTCAATTTCTGGGTCAAACGGCTCGAATGTGGGGTTGCTACTCCTTAGCATGCACCAAGAAGATGAGTACCTGTAAAAATCAACCCAAACGGAGAAACATAAATGTAGTAAACCCAATAGTCAAAATTGACAAACAAACAAAACAAAAAATAATTGGCTAGATTACAATTAACTAATCTCGTATGATATTATACAAATTAGTCCCCGGCAACGGCGCCAAAAAGTTGATCGCTTTTATTTTTAACAATTAATTCAGTGTAGCGATTTTAGACCGCAAGTGCACGGTGTCAAGTTTTAGTATAGTGATTTATAAATAGGGATGTAGTACCCACAGGGAATAACGTATAAGTACCAAATAAAAGTAGAAAAATTATATTTAGCCTACGAAATATATGAATAATTATCTAACTAAAATAATAGTTAAAAACTCAAAATTAAATCAACTCCTTTGAAGAAGCGAAGGAATTCCACTCGAGAAATTTATCAAGATGTCGGTTCACTTGTGTTAGCGTCAATGATTTGTTTATAAAAGCAATTACGAACCAATTAATTCTTAAGGTGACGGATTCCCTAAATAATCAATACACTTTCTCAAGCTATATTGAAACTAATATTAAATTGAATCAAGTAACTCTCGTTCATTTAAATCAATTTAATATTGAATATATCTCAATGAAAACCGTTAACTTTAAATCTTTCAATTCAAAGTGATTACGTATGTGATTTAATCTCTCGATGTAAATCTTTAACATACAACATGAATTATTATAGTGTATTATAATTTTATCTCTCGATCTCAATTATAATTCAGAAATCAATCAAAGGTAGCAAGGCTTTGATAGCATTAAGAGTATAAATCATGCACAAAAGAATAATCCACTCAAACAACATTCAAATCAATAACTCAATCACAATCTTCCCTAACTTTGATAAACTAAACTTATTTTATGTTCAAATCAAACTAACATGATGAATAATTGTTTCTCAACCTCAGCAATATCAATAAATTCAAAAATCAAAATAAATAAATCTTAGAAGTACGATAACATAGGAGCTGAATCCGTGCGTTGAAACGTTACTTCTTCCCTTGCTTCCTTCCTTGCACTTCAAAGGCTTTTTCTCTTAATTTGTATAGATGTTGGAGGATGAAAGGAGGCTGATATATGGTGTATGATATGATATTGGTTCCTTTATTTCGTGCCCTAGGTCCCTTATTTATAGAAGAGGAGGTGGATGGAAGTGTTCCCAATAGATCAAATTCAATCAAGTCTTTTTTTTTCTTCTGAAAATTCTGTTGCTCGATCGATCGGTAAAATTGTCTCGATCTATCGAGCACTCTTATTTCTCGTCTAGGAATTCTTCTGCCTTGGTCGATCGATCGAGCATCATCTTCCGATCGATCGAGCTTTCTTCAATCTCGCTTAATAAGTCTCTGCCATGCTCGATCGATCGAGATAATTTGCCGATCGATCGAGCTCCTCTCTTTCTTGCTGGCCAAAACTCTGTCTCCTTCGATCGATCGTGCTCAACTATCGACCGATCGGTTATGTCAGATTCCAAATTCTTCAATTCTTGCCTCGGTTTGATCCATTTTCTTCTTTCTAGCTTAATTCTTCCACTTCCCACCTAGATTCCTGAAACAACCAAATAAATACCAAAAAGCGTAACATCATCCCGGAATCAACATGAAAATATATACATATCATTGCAAAAATACACGTAATATTCATCCTTATCAATGTATTGAACAGATATCAGGCAGTGGTTGATTGCCGACAGAGAACGATTCGCTTCTGATCGGATCGGGGGATTCAGTGGATATTTTATGGAAGTGGTTCTTGTCCGAATATTCCGTGGGTATCGGCTATCAAAATGTCACGGCTATTGAACGTGGACATATGGGCTATCTCATCTATTGATAAGTGTAATTTTTACACTTATATTGCTATAAATTTATATGCATTTTACTATGATTCTTGGACAATATTATACGTTTTCGTGTTGTTTTATGTATGTTCCAGGACAAAAGGTCCAAATACATAAAAGTGGAGAAAATAAGCTTTAAAATGATGAAAAAGGACTAAACCGAGCACAACCGGATATTATCGAACATGGATGAAATATTATATTATAATATATGATATTATAATATATGATAGGAAATTGAGAGTTGGATAGAAAAGTGACGCACGGACGTGAGGAATTTAATCTAAAAAGAAAAATGAGTTTGCTGGGAGAAGATAGATGAGGAGAGAAGAGACGTGAAGACTTGTGAGTATTAGCAACGTAAAATCTGGTGAAGAAATTTACGTGGGTGAGCAAAGGAGATTTATGGAGTTAAACTTCCAGAAGAAGAGTTACGTGAACAGCAGAAAGAGAGGGCAGGCAAGAGTGATGTTGTGATATCCCCGAAATGATTATGTGGGTAATCATGCATTTAAGGGTGGTTAATTATGAACCTATATGTTTAAAGCGTTTGTATGTGGGATTAATTTATTTAATTTGATGATGTGGTTTAGGAAGCATGTTAGGTGTTTTTAATTGTTGTGTTGATGTGGTAGAATAATAAAATATCGAGGAGGGATATTTTTATACATCGTATGAAATACCGGGACACAATTAAACACCACAAACCACCCCACATGCAACCACCCAACCCCCACTTGCAGCCAAACCCACGCCCACCCCTGTTTTCTGGGAAAGCAGATTGACTTGTAGGCATGTTTGGACTTAGATATTTTGGATCTTGCCTCTTCCAAAAGCTTCCTTCTTTTTCCCTTCATCTCTCTGCAACTTGGTCGAGTTCCAGGAGAAAAGTGATCGGGTTTCATGCTTCTTTTCATATAGAAAATCGAAGGGCAAAAGTGGTGAGGAGTCACATTTTTTTCCCAGTTTTCAGTTTCCTGGCATGCTTGTTCTTTGTAGCAGATTTGGCATGATAGTTTAGGGTATGATGTTATCTTGTTATGAATACCTTTTTGGGATGTTTGTGAAGCCTTTAGCATGTTTAGTTAAGAAACTTGCATGCTTTATGTGCTAGATTTGTGGTAGAGAAAAGGGCTCCTCGAACATCCGAGCAGAGAAGTACTCTGTTTTCCATGTTAGGAAGGGTTTTACCATGATGTTTCGAAGCATGCTAACTTAGGTTTTGGTTGAACCTTTGATGTGTTTTTATGTATGGTAACTTGTTGAAGGTACCAGTATATTTCCTTGAGCATGTTGCATGTGTTATGTGAAAGATTTAATCATGTGAAAGGTAGTGTTCGAAAATTCTGGGCAAGGTTCAAGTGCCCTGTTTTCTGGAAATATATGTGCGAAGAGTACTTTTATGAAGGTGTTATCATGCATGATAAACTTAAGTTTTGGAAAAACTTTGATGTAAAAATATGCTTGGTAGTTTTGTGAAACCCATGGCATGTTTAGTTGAGCACGGTTTATGTTATATGTGTTAGTTTTAATAGCATGTAAAGAGGTGCTCAAGAATTCTGGAAATGAAAATGTGCCCTGTTTCCAGAAAAAGTTGATCCAGTACTTGTTTAAATGATCGATGTTTATGCATGTAGGTTTATGCTCAGGGTGTATATTTTGTTTGAATACACTCAGGGTAGTGTAGTTCAAATGCTAGCATGATGGTCTTGGTATGTATTATGTCCTACATGTTAGATTTAAGGGTATGATTATCGGTGTTAAGCAATTCTGGAAAATCGCCAAAGGAACAAGGTTGGCGATCGATCGCCAAGGAGGCGCGATCGATCGCGACGTTCCAGTAGGTTTTGGCGATCGATCGCCAATATTGGGGCGATCGATCGCTGAATGTTTTTTTTTGGTATGCGAGGCAGTAGCATCTCGCGATCGATCGGGGCTCATGGGCGATCGATCGCGAGATGATATTGTAGGATTAATTTGGTTTTTAATTTGGTTTTGCTTCCGGATTATTATGAGGTGCCTAATATTGTGTTGTGTGACTATGTAGAACCATCCCAGGTGCCAGTACAACCGAGGAGATAAAGTCAATTGACTCCTCTATCTTTTGGAAAGGTACGTAAGCGACGTACGGGCATCCCAACGGTAACATGTACTTTATGTTTGTCTTTATGACACATGATGAATGCAATGTGGTGCATTAAGATTATGATACATGTTTTTATGCATTGTTTTTGCATATGTATGTTGTGAAATATAAGAGGTGTATTTCACGAGTCAAAGTTATCTTAGTAAGGATTTTAATGGCTTACGCTAAAGTCCATTGGAAGCGAGGAAGAATTCCGCTTACATGGAGTAGCAACGCTAAAGTCCATTGGAAGCGAGGAAGAATTCCGCTTACATGGAGTAGCAAGAAGCATTAAAATGTACTAATGATAAGGGCTCAGGATGAAATAAGGATTTAAGGAAAAAGGAATGTCATGACATTGCATATCCATACATTCATATAATGTGTTTCTATTATGAATTATGGTACAGGGACAACCAATGGGCGATATAAATGCTGGAAATACAGGAAGGACTTGTGTTTAAGATTTGCATTTATGCCTTACTTTCATATTATGTTAAATATGAATTGTGTTATGCTCATGTGTTGGGGGTTGTCTTTGTAGGTGCTTTTGTTGACGAGAACCAGGGCCGGGGTTGATATGCTGAGCTGTAAGGAGTGCTACAGGATTAGCATGTTAGAGTTTTTGTATAGCTTCTACTGAGTAGAGTAAGACTATGATGTAGTACCTTTGTAGGAAGTATGTCTTTCCTTTTGGAACATTTTGGTACTGTAATCTCTAAAGCTCAGGTTAATCAACACGGCACATTACTCTGATATAATCACATGTATGTTTAGTTCTCTAAATTGCACCTTAATATCTTGATGTGATAACGGGGTCTCACATTTAGTGGTATCAGAGCAGTGGTTAGATAACCAGGGAAGAGTGAAGGGTAGCCTTAGAGACAAGTTGGCTAGGTATTCATTTAGGCATGCTTATGCATGTGATGCATATGGTTGTATACGTGATATACTAACATGCTTTGAATATTTTACTCTTGTTATCTAACGGCTTATATTATGAACTGCTTTTGGTATTGTTGTTAACTATTGTGTTGCAGCATGGCGAACCTCAATGAAGAGGTAGGAGATGTGGACAGTAGAAATGCAAGTATTGCTCAGCCGAACCCTTTACCACCACCTGCTGTGGGCGTGGAGCCCAGTGTACAGATATTACTGCCAGGGGAGCTCAGTTTGAAGCAGTTTCTGAGTTTCCATCCGCCCATGTTTGAGGGGACTGAGTCTGGTGAAGTAGCTGAGGAGTGGTTGGAACGTATAGAGCAGATACTTGTGACTGCACCTTGTGCACTCACGGCATGGCTGAGGTTAGCAGAGTTTCAGCTGGCTAAGAAGCCTGCTATGTGGTGGAAGACCACCGTGATGGAGCTGAGAGCTCTAGGTATGGCAGTTGACTGGACTGTATTCCGGACCCGGTTCCTTAACCGGTATTTCTCTGCAGCTGCCAGACAATTGAAGGAGGATGAGTTCAACAGTTTGAAGCAGGGTAACATGTCCGTAGCAGACTACGCTATGCAGTATTCCTCACTGCTGAGGTATGTACCTCATATTGCTGTCAGCAGCCATGCCAAGATGAGGAACTTTCTGAAAGGTCTGAGGCCGGAGCTATTCGATAGGGTTATCTCTAGCAACCCCAGCTCGTTTGACGACGCCCTGACACGGGCAGAGTTGGCAGAGATTGCCGTAGACGCATACAAGGATGTTGTACCCCCTTTTGTACCATCACAGAGGCCTACTACTGATAGTCTGAGGCCACGAGGGGATCAGTTTAAGGCTCGTGGGGCCTCATCATCTTCCAGGTTTAGTGGGAAGAAGTCTCATGGACAGAAGCAGAACACCCGGGGGCACACACAGGGAAGCAGGACAGAGGTAACCAGGTGTACCAACTGTGGAGGATGGCATTTGTTACGTGACTGTCGAGGTTGCTATATCTGTGGCAAGATGGGCCACATAGCTCGGGGTTGCCCCAATCGGGCAGTTCAGACAGATTCAGGGCCGAATAGGCCAAGGTTTGATGCTGGGAGGGCACCACAGAGGCAGCAGTTTGCACCACGACCCCTGGGAGGTCAGATGACAGGACCGCCGCAGGGACAGGTGTATGCACTGACCAGGGAGCAGGCCGAGGCAGCCCCAGAGGAGGTCATTGCTGGTACGTGTCATTTACTTACGTACCCTGCACTTATATTGATAGATACAGGTGCTTCCCATTCCTTTGTATCTACTGCCTTTGTGGAAGGACACCATTTGTGCTCGTCTCTGTTACCCACGCCTCTCATGGTCTCGACACCCACGGGGAAGCATGTGATTGCGGATCGACAGTTATCTGATTGCCTCATTTATTTTGAGGGCAATGATCTGAGGGCCGATTTGATTCAGTTAGAGATGGCAGACTTTGACTGCATTATCGGCATTGATGTGTTGAGCAGATACCGAGCTATGGTAGATTGCCAAAAGAGGATGGTTCGTTTTCTGTCTGATCAGGGGTTCCAGTGGACTTTTTATGGGGACGGCTCTCGTCCAAGGATACCACTAATCTCGGCGGTTAAGATGTCGCGGTTATTGGAACGTGGCCATACTGGGTACCTTATTTATGCTATGGATGCTTCAGAGGAGAAGGAAGTGAGAGCCGAGGACATTCCAGTTGTGGCAGAGTTCAGTGATGTGTTTCCAGATGAGATTCCGGGATTTCCGCCTGTCAGGGATGTGGAGTTTGCTATTGAGCTGCTGCCAGGGACATCAGCCATTTCTCGTGCCCCATACAGGATGGCACCGGCAGAGCTGAGGGAGCTGAAGGTACAGTTACAGGAGCTCCTCGACAAGGGATACATCCGTCCTAGTGTATCGCCTTGGGGTGCGCCAGTCTTGTTCGTGAAAAAGAAGGATGGATCAATGCGTCTGTGCATTGACTACAGGCAACTGAACAAGGCTACAGTGAAGAACAGATATCCGCTTCCGAGGATTGATGATCTGTTCGACCAGCTTCAGGGTACGGAGATGTACTCCAAGATAGATTTGAGGTCAGGCTATCACCAGGTACGGGTTAGAGCTGGTGATGTCCAAAAGACGGCTTTTAGAACTCGGTATGGGCACTATGAGTTCTTGGTGATGCCGTTCGGTGTGACAAATGCACCTGCAGTCTTTATGAGCCTGATGAACAGAGTATTTCAGGAGTACCTCGATCAGTTTGTGATCGTGTTTATTGATGACATCCTAGTCTATTCGAGGAATGAGGAGGATCATGCCGATCATCTGAGGATAGTACTCCAGATCCTCAGAGATCATCAGTTGTACGCCAAACTCAGCAAGTGTGAGTTTTGGCTGAACAGTGTTGCATTTTTGGGCCATATCATATCACGAGAGGGGATATCAGTAGACCCGAGGAAGATAGAGGCAGTTATGGATTGGTCTACCCCTACTTCAGTCAGTGAGATTCGAAGTGAGTCCCATTTTGTTGGTCAGAGGCTTGTGAGCAGAGCTTCCGGGAATTAAAGCACAGACTGACTACTGCGCCAGTTCTAGTGATACCCAAGGAGAACAAAGGATTTGTTCTTTATACCGATGCATCTCTACAGGGATTAGGGTGCGTGCTGATGCAGGACAGACATGTAGTGGCTTACGCTTCAAGACAGTTGAAGCCACATGAGATGAGGTATCCAGTCCATGATCTGGAGTTGACAGCTATAGTGTTCGCCTTGAAGATATGGCGACACTACTTATACGGTACCTCATTTACCATCTTCACTGATCACAAGAGCCTAAAGTTCTTGTTTACACAGGCTGAGCTGAACATGAGGCAGAGGAGATGGATGGACCTGCTGAAGGACTACGATTGTGAAATCGAATATCACCCGGGAAAAGCAAATTTGACAGCCGACGCTTTGAGTCGGAAGGTGAGGAGCACAGCAGAGGATGCTATGTCTCTGTCAGCTATGTTTGGCTCCTACTGCCATTTGGGATTCGATTATGATGTATCTTCTTCACCAGTATAGGTTTTGACCTTGCTAGCTGAGCCTGTTATATTTGATCACATCAGGAAGGCTCAGGGGACCGATGTAGAGGTTCAGAGATGGATGTTAGTGGTTCATTCAGGACAGCCATCGAGATTCAGAGTGGCTGATGACGGTTCTTTGAGGCTCGGCGACAGATGGGTGGTTCCAGATACACCCGAGTTGCGCCAAGGTATATTACAGCGCGCTCATTGCAGCAGGATGAGTATCCATCCAGGTGGGAAGAAGATGTATAAGGATCTACGCAGCCAGTTCTGGTGGAGGCGTATGAAACAGGATGTCACCTCTTTTGTCAAGCGTTGTTTGATTTGTCAGCAAGTGAAAGCTGAGAGACAAAGGCCTGGAGGTGAACTAAGAAGTTTAGAGGTACCCGAGTGGAAGTGGCAGCACGTATCTATGGATTTCGTGACCCACTTGCCGAGGACTGTTTCGGGTTTTGATGCCATCTCGGTAGTCGTGGACAGATTGACTAAGAGTGCTCATTTCATTCCCTACTGTATGACCTTCACGCACTTAAGAATGGCGCAGTTATATGTCAGAGATGTGGTGAGATTGCACGGGATCCCTGTTTCGATTGTGTCAGATCGAGATCCGCGGTTTACATCTCACTTTTGGGAGGGTCTGCAGACAGCTCTAGGTACAGAGTTGAGGTTGAGCACAGCCTATCATCCCCAGACGGACGGACAGACCGAGCGTACGATACAGACGCTCGAAGATATGTTGAGGGCTTGTGTGCTGGAGTTCGACACTTCATGGCAGGACTCGATAGCCTTGGTGGAATTTTCTTACAACAACAGCTACCAGGCAAGTATTCAGATGGCTCCTTTCGAGGCCCTCTATGGTAGGCGTTGTAGGTCACCCTTGTGTTGGGATGACATGGACCGTAAGTCGGTTGGAGGACCTGAGTTGATTCAGGAAATGGAAGAGAAAGTTAAGGTTATCAGAACAAAGATGAAGGCAGCTCAGGATAGACAGGCAGCATATGCCAATCAGCGGCGTAGACCGTTGGAGTTTCAGTTAGGCGACAGAGTGTTTTTAAAGATCTCACCCTTCAGAGGCGTAGTACGGTTTGGGATGCGAGGGAAGTTATCCCCGAGGTACGTAGGGCCGTATGAGATCTTACAGCGTATTGGTACTCTGGCGTACCGGTTGGCTTTACCGCCCTCTCTGTCTGGCATACACGACGTTTTTCATGTGTCTATGCTGAGGAAGTATGAGCCAGATCCCTCACATGTGTTGCAGCCTTCAGAGGTGCAGATTGAGTCCGATGTTTCTTATGTGGAGCGGCCTATCAGGATTTTGGATAGAGCAGACCGCAGACTTCGGAACAAGGTTATTCCTATGATCAAGGTACAGTGGGATTGTAGGGGTGTCGAGGAGGCCACGTGGGAGACAGAGCGACACATGGTGCAGTACTATCCAGAACTGTTTTCTGGTATGCGTTTATGTACTGTTTTATTTCTAGTTAGCAGCATGTTTGATTTCGGGACGAAATCTTATAAGTAGGGGAGTATTGTGATATCCCCGAAATGATTATGTGGGTAATCATGCATTTAAGGGTGGTTAATTATGAACCTATATGTTTAAAGCGTTTGTATGTGGGATTAATTTATTTAATTTGATGATGTGGTTTAGGAAGCATGTTAGGTGTTTTTAATTGTTGTGTTGATGTGGTAGAATAATAAAATATCGAGGAGGGATATTTTTATACATCGTATGAAATACCGGGACACAATTAAACACCACAAACCACCCCACATGCAACCACCCAACCCCCACTTGCAGCCAAACCCACGCCCACCCCTGTTTTCTGGGAAAGCAGATTGACTTGTAGGCATGTTTGGACTTAGATATTTTGGATCTTGCCTCTTCCAAAAGCTTCCTTCTTTTTCCCTTCATCTCTCTGCAACTTGGTCGAGTTCCAGGAGAAAAGTGATCGGGTTTCATGCTTCTTTTCATATAGAAAATCGAAGGGCAAAAGTGGTGAGGAGTCACATTTTTTTCCCAGTTTTCAGTTTCCTGGCATGCTTGTTCTTTGTAGCAGATTTGGCATGATAGTTTAGGGTATGATGTTATCTTGTTATGAATACCTTTTTGGGATGTTTGTGAAGCCTTTAGCATGTTTAGTTAAGAAACTTGCATGCTTTATGTGCTAGATTTGTGGTAGAGAAAAGGGCTCCTCGAACATCCGAGCAGAGAAGTACTCTGTTTTCCATGTTAGGAAGGGTTTTACCATGATGTTTCGAAGCATGCTAACTTAGGTTTTGGTTGAACCTTTGATGTGTTTTTATGTATGGTAACTTGTTGAAGGTACCAGTATATTTCCTTGAGCATGTTGCATGTGTTATGTGAAAGATTTAATCATGTGAAAGGTAGTGTTCGAAAATTCTGGGCAAGGTTCAATTATCGGTGTTAAGCAATTCTGGAAAATCGCCAAAGGAACAAGGTTGGCGATCGATCGCCAAGGAGGCGCGATCGATCGCGACGTTCCAGTAGGTTTTGGCGATCGATCGCCAATATTGGGGCGATCGATCGCTGAATGTTTTTTTTTGGTATGCGAGGCAGTAGCATCTCGCGATCGATCGGGGCTCATGGGCGATCGATCGCGAGATGATATTGTAGGATTAATTTGGTTTTTAATTTGGTTTTGCTTCCGGATTATTATGAGGTGCCTAATATTGTGTTGTGTGACTATGTAGAACCATCCCAGGTGCCAGCACAACCGAGGAGATAAAGTCAATTGACTCCTCTATCTTTTGGAAAGGTACGTAAGCGACGTACGGGCATCCCAACGGTAACATGTACTTTATGTTTGTCTTTATGACACATGATGAATGCAATGTGGTGCATTAAGATTATGATACATGTTTTTATGCATTGTTTTTGCATATGTATGTTGTGAAATATAAGAGGTGTATTTCACGAGTCAAAGTTATCTTAGTAAGGATTTTAATGGCTTACGCTAAAGTCCATTGGAAGCGAGGAAGAATTCCGCTTACATGGAGTAGCAACGCTAAAGTCCATTGGAAGCGAGGAAGAATTCCGCTTACATGGAGTAGCAAGAAGCATTAAAATGTACTAATGATAAGGGCTCAGGATGAAATAAGGATTTAAGGAAAAAGGAATGTCATGACATTGCATATCCATACATTCATATAATGTGTTTCTATTATGAATTATGGTACAGGGACAACCAATGGGCGATATAAATGCTGGAAATACAGGAAGGACTTGTGTTTAAGATTTGCATTTATGCCTTACTTTCATATTATGTTAAATATGAATTGTGTTATGCTCATGTGTTGGGGGTTGTCTTTGTAGGTGCTTTTGTTGACGAGAACCAGGGCCGGGGTTGATATGCTGAGCTGTAAGGAGTGCTACAGGATTAGCATGTTAGAGTTTTTGTATAGCTTCTACTGAGTAGAGTAAGACTATGATGTAGTACCTTTGTAGGAAGTATGTCTTTCCTTTTGGAACATTTTGGTACTGTAATCTCTAAAGCTCAGGTTAATCAACACGGCACATTACTCTGATATAATCACATGTATGTTTAGTTCTCTAAATTGCACCTTAATATCTTGATGTGATAACGGGGTCTCACAGATGTGAAGGAGAGGCAGCAACAGATTGGAGGATACATGTGAAAACATTCAACGTAGCACTTAAGGAGATAGCTACGGGAGAGAGGAGTCCGAGACCAAGAAGCTGCAAAATACAGAAAAGATCAGAACGAAAAAATAGAAAACAGATTGGAGGAGAGAGAGTCGGTGGCAATAAAGGAAGAAGAAAAGTACGGAAAGCAAAGAAAGAAAAGACATAGTTACGTGAGGAGATCAGATTGGAAGGGATAAAAATTCATAGATATTGGAAGGAACGAGAGAAAGAACTGACGGGAATAAAAGAGGGACGTGAGGCAACGGAAGATAGGGGAGATATGCACAGCCACAGGGTAGAGAAGGGACACCTCATCCAGCTTCCATATGCACGCCCCTTCTTCCAAAACACACGCCATCTTCTAACAAAAACCTCGCGCCTTTCACGTCCAGAACCATCGTCACCTATTATTCAATCTCACGTCCAGCCCTTCATACCCCTCATCATCCTTCAACCTTTTACCCTATGATTTTGGAACAACCCCAACAAGGCGATTAAAGAGACGGTCGAGAAGGAAGCAAGAGAAGGAGCGAGGATCTACAACCGGAGTCGACGCTGGGAGTTTATTCTTACTTTTAAACTTTACTTTAGTTTTATTTTGATTATATCATGCTTGGATTGTTGCAAGATGCGATATCCCCAAAATGATTATGTGTGTAATCATGCAATTAAGGGTTGTTAATTGTGTGCCTATGTGTTAAAGGCGTGTTTTATGTGGGGGAGTTATATTTATTTTGATGATGTGGTTTAGGGAGCATGTTAGGTGTTTTTAATTGTTGTATTGATGTGGTAAAATTATAAAATATCAGGGGGATATATTTTTTTTATACATCGTATGAAATACCGGGACACAATTAAACACCACAAGACCACCCTACATGCAACCACCCTACCCCCCACTTGCAGCAACCCACGCCCCTCCCCTGATTTCCTGGAAGGATGTTGGCCAAGTAGGCTAGTTACCAATCTGATATTTTCATCTTAACTCTTCCAAAAAAACCTCCTCCTTCTCTCCTTCTTTTCGTCTGATATTCAAGCTCCTATTAGGAAGAAAGAGATCGGATTTTACTTATCTTTTCTTGACGAAAATCGAAGAGCAAAAGTGGTGAGGAATCACGCTGGTTCACCAGCTTTTTCGTTTTTATGCATGTATGTTTTTCATAGCAGTTTTGGCATGCTAGTGTTAGGTTCGATGAAACCTTGTTATGAGTACTTGCAAGTAATGTTTATGAAGCCCCTAGCATGTTTTGTTAACTAACTTACATGCTTTATGTGTTAGATTTTCGTTTGTGAAAAGAGCTCCTCGAAAATCTGGGCAGGGGAAATGCCCTGTTTTAGGTTGAGTAGGGGTTTTATTATGAAGATTTGAAGCATGCTAGGTTAGGTTTTGAGTAAACCTTTGACGTGAATACATACATGGTAGTTTGGTGAAATTACCAGCATATTTGTTTGAGCATGAACTACGGGTTATGTGGTAGTTTCGTTGCTATAAAGATGCCTGTTCGAGAATTCTGGGCTGAGTTTTTATGCCCTGTTCTGGGGAATTCTTGGTTGATTGTTGAGTTGGTGGGCTCATTGTGATGCATGCTTAGCTTAGTTTTGATGAAACTTTAATATGAGCACTTGCATGGAAGTATGTTAGAGCCCATAACACTTTTGTTCGAGCACGTTTTATGTATTATGAGGTGGTTATAAGTGCATGAAATGAGGTGCTTGACAATTCTGGACAATCTGGGTTGAAACAGAGCTACCGATCGATCGGTGATGAGGTCCGATCGATCGGTGAGGCCAGTGACTTAAAAAAAAAAAATCAAAGCTAATACCGATCGATCGGTTATGAGGTCCGATCGATCGGTACTGTTACATTTTTGAAAAATGTGAATTTTTATTTGAGTTTTGATTTTGGATTATTATGAGGTGCCTAATATTGTGTTGTGTGGTTATGTAGAACCATCTCAGGTACCAGCACAGTCGAGGAGATAAAGTCTGTTGACTCCTCTACATTTTGAAAGGTACCTAAGCGACGTACGGGCACCCGATGGTAACATGTACTTTATGTTTGTCTTTTGACGCATGATAATGCAAGTGACGCATTATGAGTATGATACATGTTATTGTGCATTGTTGTTGCATAATATGCATTGTTGTTGCATATTGGGATGTGGAATAAAGAGGTGTATTCCACGAGTCAAGAGAGATCACAGTGTATGTTTTAATGCTTATGCTTGTTATGTAGTAATGAAGCGGGGAGGATGGTACCGCTCATTATGAGATTATGTAGTAATGAAGCGGGAAGGATGGTACCGCTCATTATGAGATCGTGTAGTGATGAAGCGGGGAGGATGGTACCGCTCATTATGAGATTGGGTAGTAATGAAGCGGGGAAGATGGTACTGCTCATTATGAGATGTTGAAGCAAGAAGCATTAAAATAACTGTTGATATATGACTCAAAAGCTGTGTAAAGAAAGAGGTGATATGTCATGACATTATTAAAGGATCCATAATTTCATATAATGTGTTTATTATGAGTTATGGTACAGGGACAACCAATGGGCGTTGTAAATGCTTGGAAATACAGGAAGTGCTTTGTATTTATGATTATGCATTTACGTCTTACATTCATATTATGTTGAATATGAATTATGATATGCTCATGTGTTGTGGGTTGTCTTTGTAGGTGCTTTTGATGATGAGAACCAGGGTCGGGGTTGGTATGCTGAGCTGTAAGGAGTGCTACAGGATTAACATGTTAGAGAATTTTTTGTATAGTTTCTACAAGAAGTAGAGTAAGACTATAATGTAGTACCTTTTGTAGAAATATGTGAAATTCCTTTTGAAACTTTTGGTACTGTAATCTCTTAAGCTCAGGTTAATCAACACGACTTATTACTCTGATATATACACATGAATGATTAGTTCTCTTAATTGCACCTTAGTATCTTGATTTGATAACGGGGTCTCACATTTTAGTGGTATCAGAGCAGTGGTTAGATAACTAGGGAAGAGTGAAGGGTAGCCTTTAGAGACAAGTTGGCTAGGTATTCATTGTTGGGCATGTTATGCATGTGATGCATATTGTTGTATAAGTGTTATACTAACATGCTTTTGAATATGATACTCTTGTTATCTAACGGCTTATATTATGAACTGCTTTTGGTATTGTTGTTAACTCTTGTGTTGCAGCATGGCGGCTATTAACCTGGAGAACCTCAACGAAGAGGTAGGGGATATGGGCAGTATGAATGCCAGTATTGCTCAGCTGAATCCTTTACCGCCACCTTATGTGGGCGTGGAGCCCAGTGCACAGATGTTATTACCAGGGGAGCTCAGTTTGACACAGTTTCTGAACTTCCATTCACCTATGTTTGAGGGAATTGAGTCTGGTGAAGCGGCCGAAGAGTGGCTGGAGCGGATAGAGCAGATACTTGTGACTGCACCTTGTGCACGGACCGCATGGCTGAGGTTGGCCGAGTTTCAGATGGCTAAGAAGCCTTCTATGTGGTGGAAGACCACTGTGACGGAGCTGAGAGCTCAAGGTGTGGCAGTTGACTGGACTGTATTCAGGACCCGGTTCCTTAACCTGTATTTTTCTGCAGCTGCCAGACAATTAAAGGAGGATGAGTTTAACACTTTAAAGCAAGGCAGCCTGTTAGTGTCAGACTACGCTATGCAGTATTCCTCACTGCTGAGGTATGTACCTCATATCGTTGTGAGCAGTCATGCCAAGATGAGGAACTTTCTGAAGGGACTAAGACAAGAACTATTTGATCGGTTTGTCTCCAACAACCCCAGCTCTTTTGATGACGCCCTGACACGGGCAAAGCTGGCAGAGATTGCAGTGGGCGCGTACAAGGAAGTTGTACCCCCTTTTGTACCACCACAGAGGCCGGTTGCTGATAGTATGAGGCCACGAGGGGATTAGTTCAAGGCTCGTGGGGCCTCATCATCTTCCAGATTTGGTGGGAAGAAGTCTCAGGGTCAGAAGCAAAGCAATCGGGGACCCACACAGGGGAGCAAGGCAGGAGGAAGCAGGTGTGACCATTGTGGAGGATGGCACTTGTCACGTGACTGTCAGGGTTGTTATATTTGTGGCAAGGTGGGCCACTTGGCTCGAGGTTGCCCCAATCGGAGAGCACCACAGAGACAAGCAGACTCTGGGCCGAATAGGCCAAGGTTTGATGCTGGGAGGGCACCACAGAGACAGCAGTTTGCACCTCGACCACAGGGAGGTCAGACGGCAGGACCGCCGCAGGGTCAGGTGTATGCACTGACTCGGGAGCAGGCTGAGGCAGCCTCAGAGGAGGTCATTGCTGGTACGTGCCATTTACTTACGTACCATGCACTTATATTGATAGATACAGGTGCTTCCCATTCTTTTGTGTCTGCTGCTTTTGTGGAGAGACACCGCTTGTGCTCGTCTCTGTTACCCACGCCTCTCATGGTCTCGACACCCACGGGGAAGCATGTGATTGCTGACCGACTGTTATCTGATTGCCTCATTTATTTTGAGGGTAATGATTTCAGGGCGGATCTGATTCAGTTAGAGATGGCAGATTTTGACTGCATTGTCGGCATTGATGTTTTGAGCAGATACTGAGTTGTAGTAGATTGCCGGCGGAGGATTGTTCGTTTTCTATCTGATCAGGGGTTCCAGTGGACCTTTTATGGGGACGGCTCTCGTCCAAAGATTCCAGTAATCTCAGCGGTTAAGATGTCGCGGTTATTGGAACGCGGCCATACTGGCTACCTTATTTTTACCGTGGATGCATCAGAAGAGGAGGAAGTGAGAGCCGAGGACATACCGGTCGTGGCGGAGTTCATTGATGTGTTCCCAGATGAAATTCCGGGGTTTCCGCCTGTCAGAGATGTTGAGTTTGCCAGTGAGCTGCTGCCAGGGACTTCTGCTATTTCCCGTGCTCCTTACAGGATGGCACCGGCAGAGCTGAGGGAGCTGAAGGTACAGTTACAGGAGCTCCTCAACAAGGGATACATTCGTCCTAGTGTATCACCTTGGGGTGCACCAGTCTTGTTCGTGAAAAAGAAGGATGGTTCAATGCGTCTGTGCATTGACTACAGGCAACTGAACAAGGCCACAGTGAAGAACATGTATCCACTTCCGAGGATTGATGATCTGTTCGATCACCTTCAGGGTACAGAGGTTTACTCAAAGATAGATTTGAGGTCAGGCTATCACCAGGTGCGGGTTAGAGCTGATGATGTCCAGAAGACAGCTTTTAGAACTCGGTATGGACACTATGAGTTCTTGGTGATGCCTTTCGGTGTAACAAATGCACCTGCGGTTTTTATGAGTTTGATGAACAGTGTATTTCAAGAGTACCTCGATCAGTTCGTGATAGTGTTCATCGATGACATCCTTGTCTACTCAAGGAGTGAGGAGGAACATGCCGATCATCTGAGGATAGTGCTCCAGATCCTCAGAGATCATCAGTTGTACGCCAAACTCAGCAAGTGTGAGTTCTGGCTGAGCAGTGTGGCATTCTTGGGCCATATCATATCACGAGAGGGGATATCAGTAGACCCGAGGAAGATAGAGGCAGTTTGGATTGGTCTGCCCCTACTTCATTTAGTGAGATTCGAAGTTTTCTTGGTCTGGCCGGCTATTACCGACGTTTCGTCGAGGGTTTCTCAAAGATCGCCAAGCCACTTACACAACTGACTCAGAAGGGAGTCCCATTTTGTTGGTCAGAGGCTTGTGAGCAGCGTTTCAGGGAATTAAAGCACAAACTGACTACGACACCAGTTCTAGTGATTCCCATGGAGAACAATGGGTTTATCCTTTATACTGACGCATCGCTACAGGGCTTAGGATGTGTACTGATGCAGGACAGGCATGTGGTGGCTTATGCTTCTAGGCAGTTGAAGCCACATGAGACGAGGTATCCAGTCCATGATCTGGAATTAGCAGCTATAGTGTTCGCCTTGAAGATATGGCGACACTACTTATACGGTACCTCATTCACCATCTTCACTGATCACAAGAGCCTGAAGTTCTTGTTTACACAGGCTGAGCTGAACATGAGGTAGAGGAGATGGATGGATCTGCTGAAGGATTACGATTGTGAAATCCAATACCATCCCGAGAAAGCGAATCTCACAGCCGACGCTTTGAGTCGGAAGGTGAGGAGTACAGCGGAGGATGTTATGAGTTTATCAGCTATGTTTGCCTCCTACTGTCAGTTGGGTTTGGATTTCGAGGTATCTTCTTCACCGGTACAGGTTTTGACCTTGTTAGCTGAGCTTGTTATTTATGATCACATCAGGAAGGCTCAGGGGACCGACGCAGAGGTTTAGAGATGGATGTCAGTGATTCGTTCAGGTCAGTCGTCGAAGTTCAGGACGGCTGAGGACGGTTCTTTTAGGATTGGCGACCGATGGGTAGTCCCGGATGTACCTGAGTTGCGTCAGGGTATATTACAGCGAGCTCATTGCAGCAGGATGAGTGTCCACCCGGGCGGGAAGAAGATGTATAAGGATCTACGCAGCCAGTTCTAGTGGAGGCGTATGAAACAAGATGTCACCTCATTCGTCAAGAGATGTTTGATCTGTCAGCAGGTGAAGGCTGAGAGGCAGAGGCCTGGAGGTGAGCTAAGGAGTTTGGAGATACCCGAGTGGAAGTGGCAGCACGTGTCTATGGATTTCGTGACCCACTTACCGAGGACTGTTTCGGGTTTTGATGCCATATGGGTAGTCGTCGACAGATTGACTAAGAGTGCTCATTTCATTCCCTACTGTATGACCTTCACGTACATAAGGATGGCTCAGTTATATATCAGAGATGTGGTGAGACTGCACGGGATCCCTGTTTCGATTGTGTCTGATCGAGATCCGCGGTTTACATCTCACTTCTGGGAGGGTCTGCAGTCAGCTCTAGGTACAGAGTTGAGGTTGAGCACATCCTATCATCCCCAGATGGACGGACAGACCGAGCGTATGATACAGACGCTCGAAGATATGTTGAGGGCTTGTGTGCTGGAGTTCGACACTTCTTGGCAGGCCTCAGTAGCCTTGGTGGAATTTTCTTATAATAACAGTTACCAGTCTAGCATACAGATGGCTCCATTTGAAGCCCTAAATGGCAGGCGTTGCAGGTCGCCTTTGTGTTGGGATGATGTGGACCGTAAATCGGTCGGAGGACCAGAGTTGGTCCAGGATATGGAAGAAAAGGTAAAGGTTATCAGGATAAAGATGAAGGCAGCTCAGGAAAGATAGGCAGCATATGCCAATCAGCGGCGTAGGCCGTTGGAGTTTCAGTTAGGCGACAGAGTCTTTCTGAAGATCTCGCCTTTCAAAGGTGTAGTACGGTTTGGTATGCGGGGGAAGTTGTCCCGAGATATGTGGGGCCGTATGAGATCTTACAGCGTGTTGGTACTCTGGCGTACCGTTTGGCTTTACAGCCCTCTCTGTCTGGTATACACGACGTATTCCATGTGTCTATGCTGAGGAAGTATGAGCCGGATCCTTCACATGTGTTGCAGCCTTCAGAGCTGCAGTTAGAGTCCGATGTTTCCTATGTGGAGCGGCCTGTCAGGATTCTGGATAGGGCAGACCGCAGACTTCGGAAACAAGGTTATTCCTATGATCAATGTTCAGTGGGATCGTAGGGGTGTCGAGGAGGCCACGTGGGAGACAGAGCGACACATGGTGCAGCACTACCCAGAGCTATTTTCTGGTATGCGTTTATGTATTGTTTTACCTCATGTTGTTAAGCATGTTTGATTTCGGGGACGAAATCTTATAAGTATGGGAGTATTGTCATATCCCCGAAATGATTATGTGTGTAATCATGCAGTTAAGGGTTGTTAATTGTGTGCCTATGTGTTAAAGGCGTGTTTTATGTGGGGGCGTTATATTTATTTTGATGATGTGGTTTAGGGAGCATGTTAGGTGTTTTTAATTGTTGCATTGATGTGGTAAAATTATAAAATATCAGGGGGAGATATTTTTTTTATACATCGTATGAACTACCGGGACACAATTAAACACCACAAGACCACCCTACATGCAACCACTCTACCCCCCACTTGCAGCAACCCACGCCCCTCCCCTGATTTCCTGGAAGGATGTTGGCCAAGTAGGCTAGTTACCAATCTGATATTTTCATCTTAACTCTTCCAAAAAAACCTCCTCCTTCTCCTTCTTTTCGTCTGATATTCAAGCTGCTATTAGGAAGAAAGAGATCGGATTTTACTTATCTTTTCTTGACGAAAATCGAAGAGCAAAAGTGGTGAGGAATCACGCTGGTTCACCAGCTTTTCGTTTTTATGCATGTATGTTTTTCATAGCAGTTTTGGCATGCTAGTGTTAGGTTCGATGAAACCTTGTTATGAGTACTTGCAAGTAATGTTTATGAAGCCCCTAGCATGTTTTGTTAAGTAACTTACATGCTTTATGTGTTAGATTTTCGTTTGTGAAAAGAGCTCCTCGAAAATCTGGGCAGGGGAAATGCCCTGTTTTAGGTTGAGTAGGGGTTTTATTATGAAGATTTGAAGCATGCTAGCTTAGGTTTTGAGTAAACCTTTGACGTGAATACATACATGGTAGTTTGGTGAAATTACCAGCATATTTGTTTGAGCATGAACTACGGGTTATGTGGTAGTTTCGTTGCTATAAAGATGCATGTTCGAGAATTCTGGGCTGAGTTTTTATGCCCTGTTCTGGGGAATTCTTGATTGAGTGTTGAGTTGGTGGGCTCATTGTGATGCATGCTTAGCTTAGTTTTGATGAAACTTTAATATGAGCACTTGCATGGAAGTATGTTAGAGCCCCTAGCACTTTTGTTCGAGCACGTTTTATGTATTATGAGGTGGTTATAAGTGCATGAAATGAGGTGCTCGACAATTCTGGACAATCTGGGTTGAAACAGGGCTACCGATCGATCGGTGATGAGGTCCGATCGATCGGTGAGGCCAGTGACTTAAAAAAAATAAATCAAAGCTAATACCTGTGATATCTCCGAAATAATTAATTGCAATTTGGGCATTAATTATGTTTATGTAATCTTATGTGATAATTAGATTATGTATTGGGACTAATTATCTTGGTAAAATGCTTGTCACATGGTAGGCGTGACCCGGTAGAGCATTTCAGGGTGCATGTTATACATGTTGGGAAATTGGGTGTTATAATGGTTTAAATGTGTTGGTTTGTAATTTTGGTAAAGCATGATTTTAATGGTGATTTTGATGCATTGTGGTAAAATGCTTTTAAAATATCATGTTAAGGTATTTTATATATCATGCTTGTGTCTTGATACACATTTAAATCCCATACATGGCAAATGAGCCACTTGCACCTACTTTATATCCCATCACCCCTCTCTATCAATTTTGATGTCCATTCAACCCCATCCATTATCCAAAACCCCCCATTTTCGTTTCTGCAACAAGAGAGGAGGAGAAAGCTTTGAAAAAGGGATCTTTTTGTGATTTCTTGCTAAAAACTTGGAGCTCAAGTGGTAAGCTTCCACTATGGTAGAGTTTTGTTGAGTTTTGGTTGGGTTGTAGCTTGTTTTTGGGGTTAAAAGGGTAGATCTTGGTCCATCTTGTTGTTTATGCTTGGGGGACGTATTTTCATGTTGTTTTGAGGTTTAATGATGTGTTGGATGGTTGATCTTGGTTGTATATGAGTTTAGGTGTTGTGGGAAGCTCATACTTGGAAGTTTCTCGCAGGAACAGGCTGCCCGATCGATCGAGAAATAGGTCCGATCGATCGAGCAAGGCAGAGCCAGAACAAGGCGTGAAATGAGCTTACCGATCGATCGGTAAGTTGTTTCGATCGATCGGTGTGACGTCTCGATCGATCGATAAAATGTTTCGATCGATCGGTGGAGACAGTGCTTGGATGCCTATTTTTTCTTCACTTAGCGATCGATCGGGGCTTGGGGACCGATCGATCGCAAGGCTAAAAATGTGGATTTTGGGATTTTGTTCTAAATGATGATGTTTTTGGTAATGGTTCATTTATTGGCTTCTAATATGGATTCATGTGATTGTGTAGAACCATCCCAGGTAGCCACACATCAAAGGAGATAAAGTCCCACGACACCTCCACTTTTGGAACTAAGGTACGTAGTGAGACGTACGAGCATCGGACGGTAAAACGTATTTATTACGCTTTGATTGGTTATGCATTATGGTTGCATACATGGTCTTAATTATGCATTATGGTTGCATACATGATTGGATATGCATTATGGTTGCATATATGGTTGGTTATGCATTATGGTTGCATACATGGTTGGATATGCATTACGGTTGCATATATATTGTGAGTCGAGATTATATTGCAGTGATGATAGAATACTTGCCGCTGTCATGTCGAAGCGATGATAGAATACTTGCCACTGTCATATTTAGCGATGAAGAATATTTGCCGCAAATATGTCGAAGCGAATGATATGCCGCTGTCATATTGATGCGAGGGATATTATGTCGCTAATATGTCGTAGCGAGGGGTATTAATGCCGCTGTCATATAAACGCGAGGGGTATTATGCCACTGATATAATAAGACTGGAAATTGGCCATTGGCATACACGGAATGGATACATGTCATGACATGCATATTGGCATTATAATCCTTTGATTATTATTGTGGTACAGGGACAACCAAGGGAGCTTTTAAATGTGTTAAATACTGGAAGTAAATTGCATTTACGGTTTATACATTGAATTATGATCATATTATTGTGGATATGATTTATATACATGCTCATGGTTTTGGGATTGTTCCTGTAGGTACTTTTGGGCGGAAGGGGCTAAGGCGGGTTGATGCGATGAGCTAGTGATGAGTGCTCTTGGTAGCAGGCTTATTCTTTTGCATAGTATCTACTCTAGGAGTAGTGTAAAGCTATAGGATTAGCATCATTGGTTGGGAATGTAACTAATCCCTTTTGGAACTTTATTTTGGCACTGTAATTTAATAGCTCAGGGCATCAACACAACCTTTATACTTGTTTATGCATGGAAATTTTAATTTACGCCTTAATCCGCACTTAAGGAACTAGGGTCCTTACATTAGTGGTATCAGAGCAGTGGTTAGAGAACCCGGGAATGAGTGAAGGGTAGCCTTAGCATGGTTAGCTAAGTGTTTACATTTGAGCATGTTTATGCATGTGGCACATATTGGTGTATAAACTGTTATACTAACATGCTTATTAACGTTCATGTTATCTAACGGTATAACATGTATATTGTTTGGAATTGTGTTAACATTTGTGTTACAGCATGGCGGCTATGAATGCGGGGAACCTCAATGAAGAGGTGGGTGATATTGGGAGCATGAATGCTAGCATCGGGCAGGCAAATCCTTTACCCCCACCTGCTGTGGGCATGGAACCGGTTGCTCAGTTACTACTACCAGGGGAGCTTAGCCTGACACAATTCCTGACCTTCCACCCACCTATGTTTGAGGGAACAGAAACAGGGGAAGAGGCCGAAGAGTGGCTAGAGAGATTGGAACAAATCTTTGTATCTGCGCCGTGTGCTAGGACGGCATGGTTGAGATTGGCGGAATTTCAATTGGCGAAGAAGTCTTCTATGCGGTGGAAGATGATTGTGACGGAGTTAAGGGCTCAAGGCATGGTGTTCGACTGGACTCTATTCAGAACTCGGTTTTTAAACCGATACTTCTCGGCCGCGGCTAGGCAATCAAAAGAGGATGAATTCACGAACTTGAAGCAAGGGAGCGTGACAGTTTCGGACTATGCCATGCACTACTCGTCCTTGTTGAGGTATGTTCCACACATTGCCACCAATGGACATGCAAAGATGAGGAACTTTTTGAAGGGGCTGAGACCGGAATTATTTGATCGGGTCATTTCTAACAACCCGACATCTTTTGATGATGCACTTGTAAGAGCGGAGTTGGCAGAGATAGGGGTGAGTGCTTATCCTGAGGCCATACCCTCACCAGCTCCATCACAAAGATCAACATCTGAAAATCTGAGGCCCCGAGGAGGATCTTTTAAGTAACGAGGGACTTCTTCTTCTTCTCGATTTAGCGGAAGGCGGCCGGAGGGCCGGAAGCAAGGGGATCGGAGGAGTGGTGCATCTACTTATGGGGGACTGACTCAAGCTAGTAGAGCTGGGGATGTCAAGTGCCACTTTTGTGGAGGGCCGCACTTGATGCGAGATTGTTCTGCGTGCTACATTTGTGGCAGGTCGGGCCACATTGCTCGGCGTTGCCCCAACCGGGAAGGACAGACGGATCTCAGGGAAGGCCGAGGGAGGTTTTCTAGTGGTACAGTTCAGTAGAGGCCGCCGATGGTACCTCGACATGTGGGAGGACAGGCGATGGGACCACCTCAGGGACAGGTCTATGCATTGACCAGGGAGCAGGCCGATGCAGCCCCAGAGGAAGTGATAGCTGGTACGTGCCTTCTACTTACGTATTCTGCCTTTATTTTGGTAGACACAGGTGCTTCGCATTCCTTTGTGTCTGCGGACTTTGTGGCGAGACATCATATGTGCACGTCTCCGTTACCCACGTCTCTATTGGTCTCGACACCCACTGGGAAGAGAGTTGTTGCTGATCGGTTTCTGATGGACTGCCTCATTTATTTTGAGGGCAACGAGATAAAGGCATATTTGTTTGTTTTGGGTATGTCAGATTTCGACTGCATTGTGGGCATCGACATTCTGAACAGATATCAGGCAGTGGTAGATTGTCGACAGAGGACTGTACGGTTCAGATCTCATTTGGGAGTTCAGTGGATTTTCTATGGCAACGGTTCTCGTGCGAAGATTCCGTTGATTTCGGCAATCAAAATGTCTCAGTTGTTGGAACGTGGACACACGGGCTATCTCATCTATGCCGCGGACACGTTGGGGAAGAATAAAGAATTGAGAGATGAGGATGTACCAGTGGTAGCAGAGTTTGCTGATGTATTCCCAGAGGAGATCCCAGGATTTCCACCGGTTAGAGAAGTTGAGTTTGGGATTGAGTTATTACCGGGGACATCCGCTATTTCTCGTGCCCCTTACCGGATGGCACCGGCAGAGCTAAGAGAACTGAAGGAGCAGTTGCAGGAGCTCCTTGATAAAGGATATATACGCCCTAGCGTATCGCCTTGGGGCGCACCAGTTCTTTTTGTGAAGAAGAAGGATGGCTCGATGCGTTTGTGCATCGATTACCGGCAATTGAATAAGGCCACGGTGAAGAATAAGTATCCTCTTCCAAGGATCGACGACTTATTTGACCAGTTGCAAGGCACGAAGTTGTATAGTAAGATTGATTTGAGATCCGGGTACCATCAGATACGGGTCAGGGAGGAGGACGTGCAGAAGACATCATTTAGGACTTGGTATGGGCACTACGAGTTCTTAGTAATGCCGTTCGGTGTGACGAACGCCCCGGCCGTTTTATGAGCTTAATGAATCGGGTGTTTCAACCCTATCTGGATCAGTTCGTCATTGTGTTTACTGACGATATACTCATCTACTCCCGGAGTGAGGAAGAGCACGTGAGACACTTGAGGACCGTGCTCCAGATCCTCAGAGACCATCAATTGTATGCCAAGCTCAGCAAATGTGAGTTTTGGTTGAGCAGTGTAGTATTTCTGGGGCACGTCATATCTAGCAGTGGGATTTCAGTGGACCCCAGGAAGATTGAGGCGGTGATGGAGTGGGCTGCACCCACTTCTGTGCCCGAGATTCGGAGTTTTCTTGGTTTGGCTGGCTATTACCGACGCTTTGTCGATGGATTTTCTAAGATTGCTAAGCCACTGATGCAGTTGACCCAGAAGGGAGTACCCTTCTTTTGGTTAGAGGCTTGCGAGGAGAGCTTCCAAGAGTTGAAGCACCGATTGACGACGGCACCGGTATTGGTGATCCCTACGGAGAACAAAAGGTTTGTGCTTTATACTGACGCATCACTGCAGGGCTTGGGTTGTGTACTGATGCAAGATAAGCATGTGGTAGCTTATGCATCGAGGCAGTTGAAGCCGCATGAGGTTAGGTACCCAGTCCATGACTTGGAGTTGGCTGCTATTATCTTTGCCCTGAAGATTTGGAGGCACTATCTGTATGGTACGTTCTTTACCATATATACGGATCATAAGAGCCTGAAATTTTTATTCACTCAGGCGGAGTTGAATATGCGTCAGAGGAGATGGATGAATCTACTCAAGGACTATGACTGTGAGATAGAGTACCATCCGGGGAAGGCGAACTTGACAGCAGACGCCTTGAGTCGGAAGGTGAAGAATACTGCTGAGGAGGTCATGCATTTGTCGGCTATGATGACTTCATATTGCCATCTAGGCTATGACTTCGACGTAGGTACATCGCCTGTGCATGTATCGACCTTATTGGCTGAGCCAGATATCTTTGAGCATATCAGGAGAGCTCAGAGGACAGATGATGAGATTCAGAGATGGTCATCATTGACACTTCAGGGGCAGCCATCGAAGTTCAGAGTGGCTGAGGATGGTTCTTTGAGACTTGGTAACCGATGGGTAGTTCCATGTACGCCGGAGTTGCGTAGAGGAATCTTGGAACGGGCTCATAGTAGCCGATTCAGTATCCACCCAGGAGGGAGGAAAATGTATAAGGACTTGTGTGATCAATTCTGGTGGAAGCGGATGAAGCGTGACGTGATCGCTTTTGTCAAGAGGTGTTTGATCTGCCAGCAGGTTAAGGCAGAGAGGCAGAGACCCGGTGGCGAGCTAAGGAGCTTAGAGATACCGGAGTGGAAGTGGGAGCATATATCTATGGACTTTGTGACCCACTTGCCGAGGACTACTTCGGGTTGTGATGCCATTTGGGTGATCATTGACAAGCTAACAAAGGTATCTCACTTCATCCCCTACTGTATGACGTACACATATTTGAGGATGGCTTAATTGTATGTCCGGGACATAGTGAGACTACATGGGATTCCAGTGTCTATTGTGTCTGACAGAGATCCGCGATTCACATCTCATTTCTGGGGAGGTCTTCAGTCAGCATTGGGTACTGAGGTGAGATTTAGTACGGCATATCACCCCAGACGGATGGTCAGACAGAGCGTACTATACAGACGCTCGAAGACATGCTGCGAGCTTGTGTGTTGGAGTTTGACGCCTCATGGCAAGATTCTTTGGCCTTGGTAGAGTTTTCTTACAACAACAGCTATCAGGCGAGTATTAAGATGGCACCGTTTGAGGCGTTGTATGGTAGGCGTTGTAGGTCACCATTATACTGGGATGACTTGACCAGTAAAGCAGTGGGAGGACCCGAACTGATTCGGGAGATGGAGGATAAGATAAAGGTTATCCGTCAGAAAATGAAGGCAGCCCAGGACAGGCAGGCAGCCTATGCGAACAAACGGCGGAGACCGTTGGAGTTTCAATTAGGAGACAGTGTCTTTTTGAAGATTTCACCTTTCAGGGGTGTGGTCCGGTTTGGTATGCGTGGTAAATTGTCTCCGAGATATGTGGGACCGTATGATATTTTACAGCGCATCGGTACCTTGGCTTACCGTTTGGCGTTGCCACCGTCGTTGTCTGGTATTCACGACGTGTTTCATGTATCTATGCTGCGGAAGTATGAGCCGGATCCGTCGCATGTATAGCAGCCTTCTGAGGTTCGATTAGATTCTGATATATCCTACGAGGAACGGCCAGTCAGAATTCTGGATAGGGCTGATCGCAGACTCCGGAATAAAGTGATACCGATGATCAAGGTTCAGTGGGATCGTAGGGGTGTCGAGGAGGCCACGTGGGAGACGGAGCAGCATATGGTGCAGCACTACCCGGAACTATTCTCTGGTATGTGAATTATGTTTAGTTTCGATTTAGGGTAAGTGCATGCGATTTCGAGGGCGAAATCTTATAAGTAGGGGAGTATTGTGATATCCCCGAAATAATTAATTGCAATTTGGGCATTAATTATGTTTATGTAATCTTATGGTGATAATTAGATTATGTATTGGGACTAATTATCTTGGTAAAATGCTTGTCACATGGTAGGCGTGACCCGGTAGAGCATTTCAGGGTGCATGTTATACATTTTTGGGAAATTGGGTGTTATAATGGTTTAAATGTGTTGGTTTGTAATTTTGGTAAAGCATGATTTTAATGGTGATTTTGATGCATTGTGGTAAAATGCTTTTAAAATATCATGTTGAGGTATTTTATATATCATGCTTGTGTCTTGATACACATTTAAATCCCATACATGGCAAATGAGCCACTTGCACCTACTTTATATCCCATCACCCCTCTCTATCAATTTTGATGTCCATTCAACCCCATCCATTATCCAAAACCCCCATTTTCGTTTCTGCAACAAGAGAGGAGGAGAAAGCTTTGAAAAAGGGATCTTTTTGTGATTTCTTGCTAAAAACTTGGAGCTCAAGTGGTAAGCTTCCACTATGGTAGATTTTTGTTGAGTTTTGGTTGGGTTGTAGCTTGTTTTTGGGGTTAAAAGGGTAGATCTTGGTCCATCTTGTTGTTTATGCTTGGAGGACATATTTTCATGTTGTTTTGAGGTTTAATGATGTGTTGGATGGTTGATCTTGGTTGTATATGAGTTTAGGTGTTGTGGGAAGCTCATACTTGGAAGTTTCTCGCAGGAACAGGGCTGCCCGATCGATCGAGAAATAGGTCCGATCGATCGAGCAAGGCAGAGCCTGAACAAGGCGTGAAATGAGCTTACCGATCGATCGGTAATTTGTTTCGATCGATCGGTGTGACGTCTCGATCGATCGATATAATGTTTCGATCGATCGGTGGAGACAGTGCTTGGATGCCTATTTTTTCTTCACTTAGCGATCGATCGGGGCTTGGGGACCCATCGATCGCAAGGCTAAAAATGTGGATTTTGGGATTTTGTTCAAAATGATGATGTTTTTGGTAATGGTTCATTTATTGGCTTCTAATATGGATTCATGTGATTGTGTAGAACCATCCCAGGTAGCCACACATCAAAGGAGATAAAGTCCCACGACATCTCCACTTTTGGAACTAAGGTACGTAGTGAGACGTACGAGCATCGGACGGTAAAACATATTTATTACACTTTGATTGGTTATGCATTATGGTTGCATACATGGTCTTAATTATGCATTATGGTTGCATACATGATTGGATATGCATTATGGTTGCATATATGGTTGGTTATGCATTATGGTTGCATACATGGTTGGATATGCATTACGGTTGCATATATATTGTGAGTCGAGATTATATTGCAGTGATGATAGAATACTTGCCGCTGTCATGTCGAAGCGATGATAGAATACTTGCCGCTGTCATATTTAGCGATGAAGAATATTTTCCGCAAATATGTCGAAGCGAATGATATGCCGCTGTCATATTGATGCGAGGGATATTATGCCGCTAATATGTCGTAGCGAGGGGTATTAATGCCGCTGTCATATAAACGCGAGGGGTATTATGCCACTGATATAATAACACTTGAAATTGGCCATTGGCATACACAGAATGGATACATGTCATGACATGCATATTGGCATTATAATCCTTTGATTATTATTGTGGTACAGGGACAACCAAGGGAGCTTTTAAATGTGTTAAATACAGGAAGTAAATTGCATTTACGGTTTATACATTGAATTATGATCATATTATTGTGGATATGATTTATATACATGCTCATGGTTTTGGGGTTGTTCCTGTAGGTACTTTTGGGCGGAAGGGGCTAAGGCGGGTTGATGCGATGAGCTAGTGAGGAGTGCTCTTGGTAGCAGGCTTATTCTTTTGCATAGTATCTACTATAGGAGTAGTGTAAAGCTATATGATTAGCATCCATTGGTTGGGAATGTAACTAATCCCTTTTGGAACTTTATTTTGGCACTGTAATTTAATAGCTCAGGGCATCAACACAACCTTTATACTCTGTTTATGCATGGAAATTTTTATTTACGCCTTAATCCGCACTTAAGGAACTAGGGTCCTTACAATACCGATCGATCGGTGATGAGGTCCGATCGATCGGTACTGTTACATTTTTGAAAAATGTGAATTTTTATTTGAGTTTTGATTTTGGATTATTATGAGGTGCCTAATATTGTGTTGTGTGGTTATGTAGAACCATCTCAGGTACCAGCACAATCGAGGAGATAAAGTCTGTTGACTCCTCTACATTTTGAAAGGTACGTAAGCGACGTACGGGCACCCGACGGTAACATGTAATTTATGTTTGTCTTTTGACGCATGATAATGCAAGTGACGCATTATGTGTATGATACATGTTATTGTGCATTGTTGTTGCATATTATGCATTGTTGTTGCATATTGGGATGTGGAATAAAGAGGTGTATTCCACGAGTCAAGAGAGATCACAGTGTAGGTTTTAATGCTTATGCTTGTTATGTAGTAATGAAGCGGGGAGGATGGTACCGCTCATTATGAGATTATGTAGTAATGAAGCGGGAAGGATGGTACCGCTCATTATGAGATCGTGTAGTGATGAAGCGGGGAGGATGGTACCGCTCATTATGAGATTGTGTAGTAATGAAGCGGGGAAGATGGAACCGCTCATTATGAGATGTTGAAGCAAGAAGCATTAAAATAACTGTTGATATATGACTCAAAAGCTGTGTAAAGAAAGAGGTGATATGTCATGACATTATTAAAGGATACATAATTTCATATAATGTGTTTATTATGAGTTATGGTACAGGGACAACCAATGGGTGTTGTAAATGCTTGGAAATACAGGAAGTGCTTTGTATTTATGATTATGCATTTACGTCTTACATTCATATTATGTTGAATATGAATTATGATATGCTCATGTGTTGGGGGTTGTTTTTGTAGGTGCTTTTGATGATGAGAACCAGGGTCGGGGTTGATATGCTGAGCTGTAAGGAGTGCTACAGGATTAGCATGTTAGAGAATTTTTTGTATAGCTTCTACAAGAAGTAGAGTAAGACTATAATGTAGTACCTTTTGTAGGAATATGTGAAATTCCTTTTGAAACTTTTGGTACTGTAATCTCTTAAGCTCAGGTTAATCAACACGACTTATTACTCTGATATATACACATGAATGATTAGTTTTCTTAATTGCACCTTAGTATCTTGATTTGATAACGGGGTCTCACACAAGACATGTTTGAGTATTGGTATTTATTTACGAGTATGAACTAAGTTTATTTATCGAGGCTATGCGAACCTTTGTTATGAACCCATGATTTAATTTTATTGTTTTGATTGATTCTTATTTATCTAAGTGTATAGATCATTGTTCTTCATGCTTTTAAGGGTTTGACCATCCTTGAATGATATTAAATTATAATTGAGATCGAGAGATAAAATTGCAATTCGATATAGTGATTTATGCCGTGGATTTCAGGCTGAGATCGAGAGATAAAGTCAAATACATGTGTGATAGCAATAGATTTACAAAAATCGAAGGCTAGAAGTTTATTGTTACGTTAGTATTAAATTTGTTATAGCCGGACCAAGGTATAGCAAGTGAATTAGGAAAACTCGTCACCTTAGATTGTTTGAATTAATTCTTAACTAATAGGCGAAATGTGGGGGATTACATTGGTGAGCCGACGCCTTGATAATCATTTCTTGTGGATTTTTCTCGTTTACTTTTATTGACTTGGTTGGATTAGTAGTTAATTTTAATTAATTAGTAGTTTCAATGTTTAATTTTTGTAGGTTAAATATAGTTAAAAGTGTCTTATTTGGTACTTGCTTGTTAGTCCATGTGGGTTCGACAATCCGTATTCTTCCTGTCTATACTAAAACTTGACACTGTGCACTTGCGGTATAAAATCGCTACATTGGAATTAATTGTATAAACAAAAGCGATCATCTATGCCATTGATGTTGCGGAAAAGAGGAAAGAGCTGAAAATCGAGGAGATACCCGTGGTTGTAGAATTTGCCAACGTGTTTCCGGAAGAAATTCTAGGTTTTCCGCCGAGTAGGGAAGTCGAGTTTGAGATTGAGCTATTACTAGGGACGTCCGCTATTTCTCGTGCCCCTTATAGTATGGCCCCAGAGGAGTTGAGGGAACTGAAGGTGCAGTTGCAGGAACTTCTTGACAAGGGATACATACGTCCTGGTGTATCGCCTTGGGTTGCACATGTCTTATTTGTGAAGAAGAATGATGGTTCGATGCCCTTGTGCATCAATTACCAATAGTTGAATAAAGCGACGGTAAAGAACAAGTACCCTCTTCCACGGATTGATGATCTGTTTGATCAGTTGTAGGGCACGAAGCTTTATTCCAAGATTGACTTGAGGTCAGGCTACCATCAGATACGGGTTAGAGAGGAGGATGTTCAGAAGACAGCATTTCAAACTCGGTATGGGCAGTACGAGTTCTTGGTTATGCCCCGACTGTCTTATGAGTCTGATGAATTGTGTGTTTCAGCCGTATCTGGATCAGTTTGTCATAGAGTTTATTGACGACATTCTTGTCTATTCTATAACAAAGAGGAGCATGTGGAGCATTTGCATACGTGCTTTAGATTCTCGGGGATAATCAGTTATTTGCCAATGTCAGTAAGTGTGAATTCCGTCTGGACAGTGTGGTATTTCTGGATCATGTCATCTCCAGAGATGGGATATCAGTGGATCCCAGGAAGGTAGAAGCAGTAATGGAATGGTCTGCGCCTACCTCTGTACCCGAGATTCGGAGTTTTCTTGGTTTGGCTGGTTACTATCGACGTTTTGTTGAGGGATTCTCGAAGATTGCTAAGACATTGACTCAATTGACTGAGAAGGGAGTACCGTTTTTTTGGTCTGAGGCTAATGAACTGAGTTTTCAAGAATTGAAGCATCGACTGACGTCTGCACCCGTGTTGGTGATTCCCATGGAGAACAAGAGGTGTGTTCTTTATACAGATGCATCGCTACAGGGTTTAGGATGCGTATTGATGCAAGATAATCATGGTGGCTTATGCTTCGAGGGAACTAAAGCCGCATGAGACTAGGCATCCAGTTCATGATTTGGAATTGGCGGCTATCGTATTTGCCTTGAAGATTTGGAGGCATTATTTGTATGGTACAGTCATTCACCATATATACGGACCACAATAGCCTGAAGTTCTGATTTACTCAGACGGAGCTGAACCCGAGGCAAAGGAGATGGATGGACTTGCTAAAGTACTATGATTGCGAGATAGAGTACCATCTCGGGAAGGCTAACTTGATAGCTGACACTTTGAGTCGGAAGGTGAAGTGCACAGCGGAGGATATCATCCATTTGTCAGCTTTGTTGACTTTTTACTGTCAGTTGGGTTATGACTTTGATGTATCTGCATCACCGGTACGTGTATCGACATTATTAGCTGAGCCAGACATTTTCGAGAATATCATAAAGGCTCAGAAGTCAGATGATGAGATACAGAGATGGATAGCATTGGTCCTTCAAGGACAACCAGCAAAATTCAGGATTGCAGAGGACGGTACGTTGAGGCTCGGTAAACCGTTGGGTGGTCCCAAGTGTGCCAGAGCTGCGCCAAGGAATCTTGTTGCATGCTCAGAGCAACATATTTAGTATCCACCCAGGCGGGAGGAAAATGTACAAGGACCTATGTGATCAATTCTGATGGAAGCGGATGAAACGAGATGTTATAACATTTGTTAAGAAGTATTTAATCTGTCAGCTGGTGAAGGCAGAGAGACAGAGGCCTGGTGGTGAATTGAAGAGCTTGGAAATACCTAAATGAAAGTGGGAGCACATATCCATGGACTTTGTGACCCATTTGCCGAGGAAGGCTTCGGGATTTGATGCCATTTGGGTAATTGTGGACTGGCTGACAAAGGCGGCTCACTTTATTCCATACAGTATGACCTTCACATGCTTGAGGATGGCACAGTTGTACATGGATGTGGTGAGATTGCACGGGATCCCAGTTTCTATTGTGTCTAATCGAGACCCGCGGTTTACATCTCACTTTTGGGAAGGTCTTCAATCAACTTTGGGAAGTGAGGTGAGATTGAGCACGGCTTACCATCCCCAAACAGAAGGCAAGACTGAGCGTACTATACAGACGCTCGAAGATATGTTGTGAGCTTGTGGGCTAGAATTTGACTCTACGTGGCATGATTCAGTGGCCTTGGTGGAATTCTCGTACAACAATAGCTACCAGGCGAGCATTCAGATGGCTCCATTTGAGGCCTTGTATGTTTGGTTTTGTCGATCACCGTTGTACTAGGACGATTTGGATGGTAAATCGGTCAGAGGACCGGAACTGATCCGGCAGATGGAAGAAAAGGTGATAGAGATCAGACAGAAAATGAAAGCAGCTCAGGATAGGCAGACATCCTATGCTAATAAACGGCGACGACCGTTGGAATTTCAATTGGGAGGTCTTTTTGAAGATCTTGTTGGGATATGCCCTAAGACAAGTCATTAGATGATTGTTTAAGACATACAATGTTTATGGTTTTATGAATGGCAATTCATTATTATATATTATTCTTTTAACTGTGCATTGTGAATTAATATATATGTTAATGTCCTTAGAATAATATTGTATTATTATTAAAGATGTCCCTAGTCAAGTATTATCATGATAGGGATAATGATAATACGTAGAGACTAGTATGTGTTGATCGATGAATTGTTCATTGATATGAGATATCAAATCAATACATGGGTACATGTTAGAGAACGATGTACTGGACAGACCCACCATGAGAATGCAACATGGATAGTTATATGATCGTCATATGCAATTCTCATAGTGATAATAATGTATGCAATCCTTACGACTTGTGATCATCAGAGATCCCAACATAAGGAGTTATGTATCTTGATATCGTCAAACGTTACCCGTAACAGGGTATACTATAAAGTCGACTATTGGATACACTACGAATTATGTAGAGGGATGTTGACTGATCGAGATAGGATTTATCCCTCCTATATAACAGGAGATGTGTTAGGCCCTTGATCAAGTGAGAACTAAAATGCATGGCCATGCTCGAATGAGTCGATATGAGATATCGAGCTTATTCGTTTATTCTAGTTCTACTTGGGGATCAAGAAATAAAGATTGGATATACGAGTAAGACTATTCCATGACTCGTGTTCAATCTAAACACAAAGGACAAAGGGATTAAGTTACATGATTAATATTATCACAAGTTCTAAAGGTTATGTCGAGTCATTGACATTCTTGTAATTTGGGTAGCATTGATGTGTTGCTAGATACCGCTCAATGCTTGAGACGTAAAATGAGATTTTATGTCACTGCCAACATTACAAGATCCAATCGGGTCGCACAAAAGATTAAATCGAGATGGGAAATTAAATTCATGGGATGAATTAAATAATTAAGAGGAGTCTTAATTAATAATCATAATGATTAATTAAATCATGGGCTTAAGCCCATGAGGCTTTATGAAAGCCTTTAATTAATCATATATAATATGATTGCAAGGTGTTTAATTAGTAAGACAACTTCATATCATTAAACCTACATCCAAACTTGAAGCACACGGCCTCCAACTTCAAAAATTGCTCTCGGCTTCCACTTGATAGCCGAAGAGGATTTTGTGAAATATTGGGCGTGCCTTTCGATTTGGAATCGATTGTGTTTCTTGTTCCGGTTTAATAACTTGTCTAGCAACTTGTTATTAAACTATCCCTTCACCCGATTTGATCGTGTGGATACCGTTGAGGCAAAACTCATTGAGTTTTGCTATTGACTCGGAGAAGGCGTAGGACGTGGTGCTGCTCCGTGGATTCTGCTTCAAACACGCTACAAGGGTGAGACCTTCGTATACCTTAATCCGATATGATAACCTATGTATAGATCTGCTGGTTTGTAATCCTAAAAATTTTATTCCGCTGCGTTGTATGCTCTAAGGATTACTTACAGTGGTATCAGAGCCGTGTACAAGGCTCATATCGGATTTATGTGATTAAATTGTGTTAATCATATTAGAATTAATATTGCATGCTAATTAAAACTGTTTAATTCATATATGATATGAAATAAATATTTAGTTTTTGAAAATCATCGTAAAGTTGTATTTGATATAATTAGGCGAATATCGAACCATATGTCATAAAGTTTTCGGCCATCACCATTACAAATGTCACCACGGCTAGCCACATGAGGGCTAGGGTTTTCGAACCCTTGGCTCGAGATGGCTTAGTCGTTGTGGCTAATAATTGTGCATGGAAGTGTCGAAAATTAATTAGGGTTTAGAACCCATTGGACGTGACGGCTAGCTCATGACGGCTAGGGTTTCGAACCCTAATAGCCGTGCATGGCTCGGCCATCATCGCCTTATTTTCTAAAGTTTTGAGACGTGGATGAGTTTTGAACTCTTTGACTCGATAATGGTTCACGCATGCATGGATTAGTAACTTTACCACATGAGAGCAAGGTTTTTCGAACCCTTAGCTCGAGATGGTTGAGCGAACCCCGTGCATGGCATGACCGTGACTCGTGGCTAACAAATTCCAGCGTTTAAAACAAGATGGCTCGATAAAATACCAAAAGGGTGCGAGGCGGCTAGGGTTTGGAACCCTAGCGCCGCCGCCGCTCGAGCTTGGCTCGGCCATGGGCTAGGGTTTCGAACCCTAGGCCCATCTATGGTCCAGCCGAGTGTTTGTGGTTCGAACCATGGTGGTTCGAGTCTTAGTCGCTTTAGTTCGTGGCATGTGATGTCCCGAGCGTACGATAATTTTTCAAAAATTATTTTACAGTTTTAATTAGAATTAAATTTAAAATGTTTAGAATTTAATTAATTAAATGTTAATGCATGCTTTATGTGTTGTTTGAGCATGGTGCGTGGTTATAGCCCTTTGACCTATTAGATAGGATTTGTGGATGTTTGTATTTATAATACGACCTGCGTGTCGTGCCTTTCTCTATTTCATTCTAAATGTAATCCCTCCCCTATGTTCCCCTCGGATGTGAATCGAGGAATTCTATATCTTGTAAATAGTGTAGTTAATTTTATTGATGGTGATCAATGAAGATGGAGCATCGTGTCGGGATGAGGAGGCCATTCACAAATTGGAGCCAAAGGAAGGTGCTTGTGAAGTTACCTTAGGTTGACTCATAGGATTTTCTCATTGGCTTGAGAAAATCATTAGTAGGGGCTATAACCATGTCACGTTTTATTATGTATGTTGATGCATGATTTATCTTATGTTTTAGTTTGATAATGGTATTCACATATATGTAGATATGTATACAACTATATGTAGTGGACATATTTTAAATTATCAAATTAATCATGAGATCAATAAATCCCTCTAAAATATTAAGTTTTAGATGCCTTCCAAAATAAAAGTACTCGTCAATAACTTCGATTGTACATGTGTGGGTTTGCCAAAGCAAAGCACCGTGGCAATCTTAGTAAGGCGCGAAAGGATAAAAGTGATATCCGTTATACTTTAATTGGGTACGACTTAACTAGGTTATCTCAATAGGATTGGGAACCTAGAGGCATGGGTTGGATTTTAATTCATTTGATGAATTGAATAAAGTGTTGTTCGTCCAACTATCCAAGAATTATATGTGATGTAATTGACAAAGTGTTGTCTACCTAAATAACCGAGTCTTGGGCGATTAGCCAAAGCTAACTCAAGATTAGGCGAAATATGGATCTTGGCCCACTAAAGGTTTCGAGGGTTGATATTTTTCCAAACAAAATAGTGGGAGTATCATTTAATATAAGACCATGTTAAATGATTTAAATCATAAACTTATTTTGCATATTTATATTGTAGATATCCATGGCAACTAACAACGTTACTAGCACTTTATCACTGCGATCGGTCCTTGAGAAGGACAAATTAAATGGGACGAATTTCCTAGACTGGCATAGGAACTTGAGGATAGTCCTCAAACAAGAAAAGAAACAATATGTCCTAGAGGAACCCTTGCCCGCTGAGGAACCTCCCCTAACAGCTACAAGAGCTGAAAAAGATGCTTACAAGAAGCATCAGAGTGACGCACTTGATGTTGGGTGCCTCATGCTTGCCACCATGAACTCTGAGCTTCAGAAGCAACATGAGGAAATGGAGGCGTTCGATATGATCGAACACTTAAAGCAGTTGTACCAACAGCAAGCTAGACAAGAGAGGTATGACGTCTCTAAAGCGTTATTCCAGTGCAGGATGGTAGAGGGAAGCCTAGTTGGAACTCATGTGCTCAAGATGATTGGGTACATTGAGAATCTGGACAAGCTAGGTTTTCCATTGGACCAAGAGTTGGCCACCGATGTGATCTTGCAATCGTTGCCTGAGAGCTTCAGTCAATTTGTAGTAAATTACAATATGACTGACATGGAAAAGACTCTACCACAATTGCTTGGTATGTTGAGAACATATGAAGCAAATACTAAGAAGACTAAGGCCACAAATGTCCTTATTGTGAATAAGGGCAAAGGAAGGGCCAAAGCTAAAGGCAACAAGAAAGCAAAGAAGGTCTTTGCTAAATCTAAGCCAAAGTCTTCTGCACTGAAGCCAAAGGGAGGGATAGCAAAGGAAGGGAACTGTTTCCATTGCGGTGAGACCGGCCATTGGAAAAGAAACTGCAAAGTATAACTGGAGGATCTAAAGAAAGGAAGTGTGACTTCCGCTTCAGGTATTTTTGTTATAGAAGTCAATTTATCTACTTCTTCATCATGGGTATTAGATACTGGATGTGGATCTCACATTTGTGTAAATGTGCAGGATCTCAAAAGGAGTAGGACGTTGGCGAAAGGTGAAGTAGATCTCCGAGTTGGAAATGGAGCAAGAGTTGCTGCATTAGCTATAGGAGATTATCATTTAGCTTTACCTTCTGGTTTATCATTGATTTTAAAAGACTGTTATTTTGTGCCTTCTATTACTAAAAACATAATATCTATTTCTTGTTTAGACAAGTATGGTTTTTCATTTATAATAAAGGACAATTGTTGTTCTATTTATTTAAATGATATGTTTTATGCTAGTGCACAAATGGTGAATGGTCTTTATGTATTAAATCTTGATATGCCTATCTATAACATAAATACTAAAAGGATTAAAAATAATGATTGTAATCCGACTTATCTCTGGCACTGTCGCTTGGGCCACATAAACGTGAACCGCATATCTAAACTTCATAAGGATGGAGTATTAGATTCATTTGATTTTGAATCATATGAAACATGCGAATCTTGTTTAATGGGCAAGATGACTAAAGCCCCTTTCAAGGGACAAATTGAAAGGGCAAATGTTTTATTGGGACTAATACATAGTGATGTATGTGGACCAACAAGTACACAAGCTAGAGGTGGTTTTCAATACTTCGTTACATTTACTGATGACCTCAGTAGATATGGGTATGTGTACCTAATGAAACATAAACATGAAACCTTTGAAAAGTTCAAAGATTTCAAGAATGAAGTACAAAACCAACTTGGCAAAAGTATCAAAATCCTTCGATCAGATCGAGGAGGAGAATACTTAAGCCAAGAGTTTCATGACTATCTAAAAGAGTGTGGGATAGTCCCACAAATCACTCCTCGGTATACTCCACAATGGAATGGTGTATCCGAGAGGAGAAATCGAACCTTGTTACACATGGTTAGATCAATGATGAGTCATGCAGATCTTCCGATATCGTTTTGGGGACACACTCTAGAAACAACGATTTTCTTACTGAACCGTGTTCCATCTAAATCAGTGGAAAAGACACCATATGAGATATGGACTGGGAAGCGTCCTAGTATGTCTTTTATGAAGATTTGGGGTTGTGAGGCTTTCGTTAGACGGCACGCCACTAACAAACTTGGACCCAAATCTGATAAGTGTTTATTTGTGGGGTATCCTAAGGAAACGAAAGGATACTATTTCTATTATCCCACCGAGAACAAAGTAGTTGTTGCTCGGACTGGTGTATTTCTTGAAAGAGAATTTATTTCTAGAAAAACCAGTGGGAGAAAAATAGAACTTAGTGAAGTTCAACCACAAGAAAACACTGAACCTGAGATTGAGATGGAAACAGAGCAGGCACCGCAAGCTGTTGTGGAAGAAACACCTGCTCAAGAGACACAAGCCCAGCGTAGGTCTGTAAGAGTACACCGGGAGCCACAGAGATATGGATTTCTTGTGACTCAACAAGGTGACTTACTACTTATTGATGAGGATGAGCCGTCATCTTATCAACAAGCTATAATGGGCAATGATTCTGAGAAATGGCAAGAGGCCATGAAATCTGAGATGGAATCCATGTATGCAAACCAAGTATGGACTTTGGTTGATCCACCTGAAGGGGTACAACCCATAGGGTACAAATGGATTTTCAAGAAAAAAGACCGATATGGATGGTAACGTACAAACCTATAAAGGTCAGCTGGTTGCAAAAGGATTCAAACAAATTCATTGTATTGACTATGATGAAACCTTTTCACCAGTGGCCATGGTTAAATCCATAAGGATCTTACTTGCAATAGCTGCATTTCATGATTATGAAATCTGGCAGATGGATGTCAAAACAGCTTTCCTTAATGGAAATGTGCTCGAGGATGTGTACATGACACAGCCCGAGGGTTTTTTCGATCCAAAGGATGCTGGAAAGATATGCAAGCTACAACGATCCATTTATGGATTGAAGCAAGCTTCTCGGAGTTGGAATCTTCGTTTTGATGATGCAATCAAAGAGTTTGGTTTTATCAAAAATGAAGATGAACCTTGTGTCTACAAGAAGGTCAGTGGGAGCGTAATCATTTTCCTAGTGTTGTATGTAGATAACATACTTCTTATTGGAAATAATATCCCTGCCTTGCAATCTGTAAAGATTTGGCTAGGGAACTGCTTTTCGATGAAAGACTTGGGAGAAGCCACCTATGTATTAGGAATCAAGATCTATAGAGATAGATCAAGAAGGCTTCTTGGTCTAAGTCAAAGTACATACATAGACAAGGTGCTTAAAAGGTTTAGCATGCAAGAATCCAAGAAAGGATTCGTGCCTATGACACATGGTATTTATCTCTCAAAGGAACAGTGTCCTTCAACACCAGATGAGAGACAACGCATGAGTAAGATTCCATACGGGTCAGCTATTGGATCTATCATGTATGCCATGATATGTACTCGTCCCGATGTATCGTATGCTTTGAGCATGACGAGCAGATGTCAAGTTGATCCAGGTGAAGGTCACTGGATTGCTGTCAAGAATATCCTAAAGTACTTGAGAAGAACTAAGGATACATTCTTGATTTATGGAGGTGAGGAAGAGCTCAATGTAATGGGTTACACTGATGCAAGCTTCCAAACCGACAAAGATGATTTTCGATCGCAATCTGGATATGTGTATTGCCTGAATGGAGGTGCTGTGAGCTGGAAGAGTTCAAAGCAAGAAACAGTAGCCGATTCTACAACGGAAGCTGAGTATATTGCTGCCTCGGATGCAGCAAAGGAAGCTGTTTGGATGAGGAAGTTCATTTCTGAACTTGGAGTGGTGCCTAGCATTAAAGATCCGATAGCACTATATTGTGACAACAATGGAGCGATCGCATTGGCTAAGGAACCAAGATCTCACCAAAGATCCAAGCACATACTTAGGCGTTTCCATTTCATTCGAGAAATCGTTGAAAGGGGAGATGTTAAAATATGCAAAGTACCAACAGATGATAATGTATCTGACCCATTGACGAAGCCGCTGTCACAGCAGAAGCATGATCGTCATACTAGATCTCTAGGCATTAGGTATATGTCTGAGTGGTCTTAGTGCAAGTGGGAGATTTGTTGGGATATGCCCTAAGACAAGTCATTAGATGATTGTTTAAGACATACAATGTTTATGGTTTTATGAATGGCAATTCATTATTATATATTATTCTTTTAACTGTGCATTGTGAATTAATATATATGTTAATGTCCTTAGAATAATATTGTATTATTCTTAAAGATGTCCCTAGTCAAGTATTATCATGATAGGGATAATGATAATACGTAGAGACTAGTATGTGTTGATCGATGAATTGTTCATTGATATGAGATATCAAATCAATACATGGGTACATGTTAGAGAACGATGTACTGGACAGACCCACCATGAGAATGCAACATGGATAGTTTTATGATCGTCATATGCAATTCTCATAGTGATAATAATGAATGCAATCCTTACGACTTGTGATCATCAGAGATCCCAACATAAGGAGTTATGTAACTTGATATCGTCAAACGTTACCCGTAACAGGGTATACTATAAAGTCGACTATTGGATACACTACGAATTATGTAGAGGGATGTTGACTGATCGTGATAGGATTTGTCCCTCCTATATAACAGGAGATGTGTTAGGCCCTTAATCAAGTGAGAACTAAAATGCATGGCCATGCTCGAATGAGTCGATATGAGATATCGAGCTTATTCGTTTATTCTAGTTCTACTTGGGGATCAAGAAATAAAGATTGGATATACGAGTATGACTATTCCATGACTCGTGTTCAATCTAAACACAAAGGACAAAGGGATTAAGTTACATGATTAATATTATCACAAGTTCTAAAGGTTATGTCGAGTCATTGACATTCTTGTAATTTGGGTAGCATTGATGTGTTGCTAGATACCGCTCAATGCTTGAGACGTAAAATGAGATTTTATGTCACTGCCAACATTACAAGATCCAATCGGGTCGCACAAAAGATTAAATCGAGAAGGGAAATTAAATTCATGGGATGAATTAAATAATTAAGAGGAGTCTTAATTAATAATCATAATGATTAATTAAATCATGGGCTTAAGCCCATGAGGCTTTATGAAAGCCTTTAATTAATCATATATAATATGATTGCAAGGTGTTTAATTAGTAAGACAACTTCATATCATTAAACCTACATCCAAACTTGAAGCACACGGCCTCCAACTTCAAAAATTGCTCTCGGCTTCCACTTGATAGCCGAAGAGGATTTTGTGAAATATTGGGCGTGCCTTTCGATTTGGAATCGATTGTGTTTCTTGTTCCGGTTTAATAACTTGTCTAGCAACTTGTTATTAAACTATCCCTTCACCCGATTTGATCGTGTGGATACCGTTGAGGCAAAACTCATTGAGTTTTGCTATTGACTCGGAGAAGGCGTAGGACGTGGTGCTGCTCCGTGGATTCTGCTTCAAACACGCTACAAGGGTGAGACCTTCGTATACCTTAATCCGATATGATAACCTATGTATAGATCTGCTGGTTTGTAATCCTAAAAATTTTATTCCGCTGTGTTGTATGCTCTAAGGATTACTTACAGATCTCACCTTTCATAGGTGTTGTGCGGTTTGGAAAGCGCGGGAAACTATCTCCAAGGTATGTTGGACTGTAAGGCCTCGTTACCTGAAGTGTGGATTAAAGGCATAAGGAGAGCTAAACATGCATAAATCAGAGTATAAGGTTCATCTTGATACCTTGAGCTTTAAGGATTACAGTGCCAAAAATAAAATTCCAAAAAGAGATTAATTACATTCCCAGTAAAATGAATGTTAAGGCTATAACTTTACACTACTCCTAGAGCAGAGACTATACAAAAATAATCATGTCCTTCTATACCGATAGCACTCCTCACAAGCTCACCGCATCAACCCGGTCCTTAGCCCTCCGTGTCAAAAAGCTCCTACAGGAACAACCCCAAAACCATGAGCATATAATAAACCATATCCAGATCAACAAGATCATGATATAAAAATTCATAACCGTAAATACAAATCACTTCCTGTATTCTATGCATTTAAAAGCTCCCTTTGGTTGTCCTTGTATCACAATCATAATCAACAGATTACAATACCATTAATGAATGTCATGACATGCATCCATTCCATCAATACCGATAACCATTTTCCACTCTTATTATATCAGTGGCATAATACCCCTCGAGTTGCAATGACAGCGGCATTAATACCCCTCGCTTTGACATATTAGCGGCATAATACCCCTCAAGTTGACATGACAGCGACTAGTATTCTATCATCGCTTCGACATGAAGGCGGCAAGTATTCTTCATCACTGAAATATAATTCGACTTATAGTGACATGCACCAATGCATCCAATATACATATGCAACCATAATGCATAATATAATATGTATATGCAACCATAATGCATAATCCAATACATAAAAATACATTTTCCGTCTGATGCTTGTACGTCTCACTACGTACCTTTCTTCCAAAATGTGGAATGTTGTAGGACTTTATCTCTTGGGTTGTGTTGCCACCTGGGAAGGCTTTACACAATCACACAATCTAATATTAGAAGCCAAATAATAGTCCAATACCAAAATTCCATCAAAATAACTAAAAACTCATAATTTGGCATCTCGCGATCGATCGCCATCAAGCGCCGATCGATCTCGAGATCCCACTATTTTAATCTTCAAAATTTTGAAATCAGCGATCGATCGCCATGTCCGGGGCGATCGATCGTGAGACTCACCGATCGATCGCCCCAACTTGGGGATCGATCGCCAAACGCTTCTGCCCGGGTACTGACTTCACGCGACGGGTCCTGTAAACGCGAAAAACACCATTTTTACACATTTCATCCCCTCCAACCCATATTTCTTCAAATACCATCCAACCATCAAAACCAAAACCTCATAAACCATCAATATAAACACCAAATAAACATAATACCACCAATATACTACAAAATCCCTAATTTCAAACAAGAAACACAACCCAACCAAAACTCCATTACTTTCCCCAAAAGTTACCAACCCAAAACTCCACAATAATTGCCCAAACATTATCAAGAAAGTTTCCTTACCCTTGAGCTTCAAATCCTAGCAAGGAATTCAACAACGAAAGCTTTGAAATTCTCCTCCTTTTTCCAAGAGTTTAGTCGATGAGTTGGGGGTTTTGGGGGAGGATTTTGTGTGATAAGAATTGTGTGGTGGGGAGTGAAATGAGGGGTAAGGGTATGGTATAGTAGTATGATAGAGGGTTTAATTTGTGTCCCGGTATTTAGCATGATGTAGTAAAATATCCCAGCATGATATTTGAAAAGCATTTACCAATAAATGCATCATAACCCAAATTAACATGCTTTTCAAAATAATTAACACCCACCTCAAATAATCCATGCCAAAACCCAAATTCCACAACATGCATCACATGCACCCTGAAATGTACTACCACGTCATGCCCACCGCATAACTATACATTTTACCAACATAATGAATTTAACACCGTAAAATCACATAAACATAATTAATGGCCCAAATGCACATAATTATTTCACGATATCACATGGATTATATGAGATCTTGCAGCGCATTGGTACTTTGGCTTACCGCTTGGCTTTGCCACCGTCATTGTCTGGGACACGTGTTTCATGTGTCTATGTTGAGGAAGTATGAGCCGTGTCCGTCTCATGTGTTGCAGCCTTCAGAAGTTCAGTTGGATTCTGATGTGTCCTATGTTGAACGACCGGTTAGAATTCTGGATCGAGCGGATCGTAGACTTTGGAACAAGGTGATACCGATGGTCAAAGTTCAGTTGGATCACAAGGGTGTCGAGGAGGCCACGTGAGAGACGGAGCGACATAAGGTGAAGCACTACCCGTAACTATTCTCTAGTATGTGAATTTATGTTTTGATTGGCTTGGGTAAGTGCATGCTAATTTTGAGGTCGAATTTTTTACGTAGGGGAATATTGTGATATCCCTGAAATTGATCCTATTGTTTATGGCTTTTAATAATAATTGTGGTGATATGATTATTATGGTTGGGAAATGTATAGTTATGTGGTGGGCGTGAACGAGTTATACATTTCAGGGTGCATGTGATGCATTGTGGGGATTGGTGTAAATTTGGCATGATATATTGGGCTTTATTCTAGTGTTATAGAAAAAGCATGTTTAATTGTGATTATGGTGCATTTTAGGAAAATGCTTTTAAAATATCATGTTGAGATATTCTACTACATCATGCTAAATACATGGACATCATTTTTTAAATTGGTTTATACTATCACCTCACCCTTACTTATCCCACTCCCCATCACTCACTCTCTATGACTCAAACCCTTCCCCCAAACCCATTTTAATCGCTTAGCAAAGGAGGAGAAGAAAAAGGGATTCCAAAATTTTTTAGCTTTGATTCTTGCAAGGAATTTGAAGTTTAAGGGTAAGGAATCCTTCCTTGTGGTGTTTGATTATGTTTTATGTGAATTTTGGACTTGTGTTTTTGGGAAAGAAGATGGGTTTGTTTTTTAAATCTGATGTTTTATTGTTGGGTTGTGGTTTTGATATGTTGGGTTGAGAAATATTGTTGGGTTGTGGTGTATATGTTTATGGCATGGTTTTTATTACGCACAAAAATGGTGTTTTTTCGGAAATGTGCAGCGACCGATCGATCAGTAGCGTTGTACCGGTCGATCGGTGCAAGTGCGTAGCGATGGGTAAATCTTTGGGTATTTACCGATCGATCGGTAGGAATGACCAATCAATCGGTGGTGGCTAGCGATCGATCGGTAACTCCGACCGATCGATCGGTGCAAAGCCGTAGCAAAAATCAAAATTTTGGGTTTTTACCGATCGATCGGTAATGGTGACCGATCTATCGGTAAAGCGATTATGCTGAATGTATATTTGGGTTCTCCTTTTGAGTTTCAGGAAGCTTTTATCGGCCCATTATGATTAATTGGTTGGGGTTTTGTGATGGACTATTATATGGCTTCTAATATTGAGTTGTGCAATTATGTAGAGCCTTCCCAGGTGGCAGCACAACGCATGGGATAAAGTCCTGCAAACATCCCATATTTTGGAAAGGTATGTAGAGAGACGTACGGGCACCAAACGGTAAAATGTATTTGTATATTTTTGATTATGCATTGTGGTTGCATATATATATATTGGATGCTTGGTGCATATTATGGATAGTCGTTGTTATATTCGAGTGCTGATTTTAATGCTTTGCCACTGTCATTTGAAGCGATGATAGAATACTTGCCGCTGTCATATCGTAGCGAGAAAAAAATATTTGCCGCTAATATGTTGAAGCGATGGTAAATGCCGCTGTCACATTAAAGCGAGGTTATTCGATGCTGCTGATATGCCGAAGCGAGGGTATTAGTGACCCAGTCATGACAAAGCGATGTGCATTAAAATACATTGTTATAACAAGACTATGATTGGTTATTGGTATTGATGGAATGGATATATGTCATGACATTTTTGGAACTGTATTATAATCTGATGATTATGAATATAAGTTGTGATACAGGGACAGCCAAAAGGGATTGTTATAAATGCATTGGATACATGAAGTGCTTTGTATTACGGTTTATGCATTTATACATTATAATCATATTGTGGTGAATATGGTTTATTATATGCTCATAATTTTGGATTGTTCCTGTAGGAGCTTTTGGCATGGAGGGCTAAGGACAGGGTTGATGCAGTGAGCTGTGTGAGGAGTGCTACCAGTATAGCAGGACTAAGAATTATTTTGTATAGTTTCTACACAGGTAGAATAAATCTATAGCCTTTACATTCATTTTGTGGGAATGTAACTAATTCCTTTTGGAAGTTTTATTTTGGCAGTGTAATCCTTAAACTTCATGTATCAACATGAACCCTTATACTCTGATGATTGTATGTTTAGCTCTCTTAATGCACTTAATCCACACTTAAGGTAGCAAGGCCTTACACATCGTCTAATGACTTGGTCGGCACAGTGCTTCCAAAGATATGGATCGTCACATACATAGTACTTTGCATCGCTTTTGATCTTCGCTTCTTGGCCCTAGATATATCAGCATGAAATTGATTAGTGGCCAAATAATTAACAATATCAGCGTACCATGCGAATTTTTCATGAATGAAGAAAAAATGCTCGTTAAGAAATTCTTCTTTTAGGCAAAGTTCATCATCGATGTGTGGTAGACGACTCAAGTGGTCCGCTACGGTGTTTTCAGCCCCGTTCTTGTCTTGGATCTCCAAATCAAACTCGCTCAATAGTAAGATCCATCTTATCAGCATTGGCTTTGCTCTCTTCTTCATCAAGTACCTAAGTGCTGCATGATCAGAAAACACAACAACTTTAGTACCAAGCAAATATGAACTAAAATTTTCAAGAGCAAAAAAAAAGTTAAAAACTCATTTTCAGTAGTTGAGTTGGGCCTCGTTCAAGGTCTTGGACGCGTAGTAGATGACATGAGAAAATTTCCCAATTCCATGACCCAAGATAGAGCCCATAGCATAGCCAATAGCATCACACATTATCTCAAATGGCTTGTGTGATGCCCGGGGATTAATGGTGTTAATCCCGGTGTGGTAATAATCCTTAATGGATTATTGTTGGTGGCAATTATAATTAATTGCGGTTTTGGGACTCTCGGGGATTTTAAATCCGATTTTTGGAGTCGTTGGATCCAAGAGGTGAGATTGTATTCTCATCATGGTGATAACCTTGGAATTTGGTTTTCGGTGGGATCTGGGGTCCGGGGAGTACTTTGTACTTGAGCTGTTTATGAAAATAGAGATCGGGAGGTGATTTTTGAAAACATATGATTTTTAATGAGTCATGATGTATTTGTGGAGGGATTGGTAATTTGGAGTTTGATACTATATATACCAAGTGGACTCGGTATTCCACCATTTGGCAGGGAACCCTCTCTCTCTCCCTTTCTCTCTATGCGCTGAAACCCTCTTCCCCTTTCCCCTCTTTTGCTCTTGGGTAGGAAATCATTGGTAGCTTGGCCCGGGAGCCGGTTTTCCCGAAGATAAGCAGGTATTCATCTTCCCCTCACCTTTGTCTTCGGTTTGGTAGTAGTATTGTAGTTTTTGGTTGAGTTCTTGGTGGGTTATGGAAATTGGGGATTTTTGGTTAAAAATCCAAGTTGAGTTTTTAGAGTTTTTATTGGCTTTAATTGTTGTATTTGAGGTGTTGTGGAAGTTAGGGGTGTTGGTTTTGAGTTTGGGTGTCAAAACACCATGGAAGCTCAAATTTCTCAAAAAATCGCAGGTCGCGATCGATCGCCGAGGAGGGCCGATCGATCGCGACGAGCAGCTGAAAATTGGAGACGATGTACAGTTCTGCCGATCGATCGCCAAGTCTCGGCGATCGATCGCGGAGACGTGCGATCGATCGCGCGATCATTCTGTTTGGCCACTGGACTGTGGCGATTGATCGCGATGGAGGTGGCGATCGATACATATGCTACCTAATCGTATATTTGTGTAAATATAGGAAAAGGTGAAGAAATCAAGCTAAAATGATGAAAGAATGAGTAAAGTTGAAGAAAAGAGGAAAAAACCGGAATCAGAGACACATGCTGCTCCTTTCTCCTCGAATTTCTATATATTACAGCCAAGTTTTGGGAATGTGGTCAGCATGAGGTTGTAGAACTTTCAGTTATCTTCGCGTGGACAGCTGATTCATTGAATTCGGAGTTCGTATGAGAAAGTTATGGCCAAAATACGAAACTCGCCAGAAAAATGAAAATCAGGCGTAAAGACGCCATTTCAGGCGTACCTACGCCAGTGCTACCGGAATTTAGGCGTAGTTACGCCATTTTAGGAGTAATTACGCCAATAGGATTTTGGAAAGTTAAAATTCTTGATTTCTTTCCTTTCCACATGGATTTTACCCTACTCCATCAGCCTCCATACCTCATTTACACGATTTTTACCTCATATTAAGCATAAGTTAATACCTTAGAATAATTTTTTAGATTTTAGAGATTTTTCCTTTCAACTGTTGTGCAGAACACTTGAAGAACGGGGCTGGAATCGACAAGCCGGAATCGTGATTCGTCTTAGTAACTTCTTTTCCTTTGTTTATTTAATGTTTTCGAATCAATTTTTATTATTTTTAGATTTAAATATGCTAGGCTAAATCCTTTGACTCTTGGTTGAGGGATACTTGCTTTTGGATTTGAATCTCCTATGAGAATTTGGTTTGGTTTGTTGAATTCAATTTTCGATTTCAATTTGTTTCTCCGATTCGATTTGAATGATTATGGTATTTGTTTATTAGATTGATCACCTAGTATTCATGTGCATAATCTATAGTTTGTTAAGAAACAACTAAGATTAATAATTAACCAGCTGTAGGTGTTATTAAATTCTTAGGAGAAACGGTTGGGTAATCAATTCTAACGGCTGTAGTTTTTATTGATTAGATTTATCGAACTCACTAGTTTTGCAAACTATCATTGATTTAATCTTAACGGCTGTAGTTTTGATTAGAGATTTGGTAAGGGTTGGATTGAATGATGTTTTCTTTTTTACTACGATTAAGGTGGGTAGGAATTTAATTTCCAATCGGTGAATAATTGAAAGAATTCGAATGTTAGTGATTTGATGATCAAGAGAGAATTTTCCAAAAGTAAAGTTTACCGAAAACCAAGAATCGCTTTTCTCTCATAAGTTTAAACTCGTTTTAGTTAATCTCGTTAATTAGTTTAATTCATAAAGTTTGCGTAGTATTAGTCACTCAATTCAAACCCCCCCCCCCCCCCCCCCCCCCTTGTTACTTATTCGTTTTTAAATTGACAAGAAAAAATACTACCTTCCCTGTGGGATCGATCCCTACTCTCGCTACTACATAATTTTGCTATTAACTTGAGAAGGGTTAATTTGGGCGTACGCGATAAACGCTACCAAATTTTGGCGCCGTTGCCGGGGAGGCGTTGTATATTTTTGTGTTAATATTTTCTGTTTTGTTTCTTTCTCTTTCTTCCCCCCACCGCTACTCTTGTTTGTTCGTGCTTACAGGTTGATTTCTTAACAATCGGATCTTATCATGGAGGACTATAAGCGACTAGACGAATTGGAGTATCTTGTGCACCAACTTGGCGTAGGGAGTGGACAAAGTGCATACAACTCAAGTTGGAGTGATCATCCCAATCTCAACTATGACAATCAATGGATGAGCCCACCTCCACCTTGCATGCAGTCCTATCTACCGTCATACATACCACAATATTCGCCATGGCCGCAACAACCTCAATACCATACCCCTGGTGAGTTTTTAGAGAATCTTGTTTTAACACTTAATGACAATACTTTGCAATTTCAACAGGAATTCAGGGCTAGCACTCAGAATTTGGGTAACCAAATCGAGCAACTTATTAAATCAGCCGATCAGATAGCAAGACAACCCACCGACTTTATACCCTCCCGGACGATGGAGGCACCACGAGAGAACATGGTTGCAATCGCCTCAAGGAGTGACGAAGAGGTAGGAACCCCGGGGGAGGTGGTACTGATGCCACTCAAGCTAGAAGAGGAGACACATATGCCACTAGAAGAAGAGGATCTTGCACATCATGCATCTCCACAAGTATGTCTCCAACAACCCCCTATGTTGAATATGATCTGAACCCTTTGAAGAGAAAAAGGAACCGAAGGTCGAATACTGTGATGAAATGGACATGTTTGACGATTTTTTCTCTGACGATGTAATGCCTCGGATTTGTTATGGCGTAATTTTGAATAATGACGGTACAATGTGGACTCGGGTTCGGGTTGAACCGAGGGTAATACTCACATACATGAAATGAATAGTAGATATATGACAAGGAAAGAAATATGATGCACAAGATGTAGTGCATAGAAACGACTTGAATGAAATCAAATGTAGTGGCATATCAAGCAACATGGACTAGTATGCATTTGAATTGAATTTCATATGCCTTTGCCTTTCATTTAAAGTTGCATGAGCATGTGAATTTGAGTTTGGATTTACATGTTTATGTTATTTGGCATGTTATTATAGCAAGTGGCTATATTAAGGGGATTAGTGAGCTTAAACTCACAATACACCATTTTACACCTACAGATCTCTACCAAGCTCCTCTCCATCTCTTTCAAGTTCCTTGTGGTTTGAGCTTGGGATTCACTTGTAAATTGAGTTAGGAAGGTGTGTGAAGTGCCTTCTTAATATCTTGGTAAGGACTTCATGGTTTTACACTTGAATTATGTACTTGAAGTTGATGTATGAGAAGTGGAATATAAATGTTCATGTGAAGAATCATAACATGTTTAAATGCCATGAATTTGATTCTAAGATGGTGGAAACATGTTGTTATGGTAGTAGAGATTTCATGAAACCTATTTACATGTTAAATTTCGAGTTGTAGGAGAAGAGCTAGGAAGATAAGCTCAAAATCGCCATTTTGTTTTCTGAAACAGAGGAGGCGATCGATCGCTGCGTTTTAGGCAATCGATCGCCTATGGCTAAACATGGGTAATTCGGTGTTTGAAGGATCGATCGCTTCAAAGTAGGCAAACGATCGCCTTGAGGCAGTAGGTTTTTCAAAGGAGAGGCGACCGATCGCTTGAAATTAGGAGATCGATCGCCGAAGATCAAAACGTTAGGCAATCGATCGCATCAAAGCATGAGATCGATCGCCATGGTTAGGTTTTGAAAAATGTATATTTTGTGGAATTTGATTTTAATGCCTATTATAACATGATATATTATTGGCGTTGTTGTAGCATCATCACAAGGGACTGGACAACGAGGCGGTTAGACATTGACGCCTGATTTACATCTTTTGTGTCGCAAGACAGGTACGTGTTGACGTACGGAGTATAGATATGATGTGATGATGATGTTATGGTTTTGATATCATATGATTTATGTTATCTTGTGTCATATGATTTGTAGTTTCATATGCCTGTACATACATGGATTTCATATGATTGGGATGGAGGCCTTGATAGATATGTGTATATGCTTTGGTAAGATCATTGCCTCGATAGATATGCCTGGTGTGGTATAGGCTTTGGCTGGGATCATTGCCACGATAGATATACTACATATGCTTTGGCTTGAGAGATATACGCCTGGTGTGGGTATATGCTCTGGCTATTATCACAGATGAGTATGGTACTAAGATATGTGCTGCTAATATGAAGATGTGATGTGGTTCCACTGACATATTGAGCTGAATAGGCATATCATATGGGGCTCGTGATAATAGGGTAATTGTTGAAACATGTCATGACATAGTGCATTTGTGGATGCATGATACAGAACATTCACGTTAGATGATTTATTGTGCTTTATGGTGCTTTATCATTGATATTGATATTGTGTTTGATATTGTGCTGAGATAGTTGTTCTCTATACTCATTGTGTGAATGTTTCTGTAGGGACTCATAGACGTGGGAAGACGGGATGTGAGTCATTTTCCGCTGCGAGCTGAACCACTGCCTAGGAGTTATCTTGGATTAGGTTGTTACTTGTACATGTGATGTATAGTTGGTTAGGTGTTTATAACCTTGTAACAACTTAACTAGTTAGAAACTCTTAATCAGTGCATGTTTTTACTTAATTCAGACTCACGTATGTATGTTAAGATAATACATAAATGGATTAAGTAATGAGGACCCCACAGACGATGAGGAGAAGGAAACCCCTACAAAATGCACGGATCCTGGTATGTTCACTGTCCCATGCATGATTGGAAATAATAGAATTGATAAGGCCATGCTAGACTTAGGAGCAGCAATAAATGTTATGCCTTATTCAATCTACACCTCTTTAGACCTAGGAACTCTTAAAAAATCTGAATTGCTATTCAATTAGCAAATTGGTCTACTGTGCATCCTAGGGGAATACTTGAGGACGTTCTAGTGAAAGTCAATAAATTGATCTTTCCTGCTGACTTCTACATACTTGACATGAAAATGATAATAAAAGCAGCCCTATTCTGTTAGGGAGACGATTTTTGAAAACTTCCAAGTGCATAATAGATGTAAGTGGTGGTGCTTTTACTATGGAGTTTAATTGTGAGGTAGCTAATTCAATACTCGTGATCCCGTTCATCCTACTACTGATTATACTATTGGCATCACACATCACGTATCACTAGAAAAATCACATACTGTCACTGAGCATGAACATGGGGTAACTGCTGATCGACCTGTTGACGAAGGAGGTATGGGAGAAATTTTGACTGATACTTCATGTATTACTACTGCTTTACCAAATTCTCCTTTTAAAAATCTCAATTTTGATGTTGAGCTGAAACTTCCTCCTAAACCTCACGATACATCAATAGAAAACGAGGGGATGTGAAAAGGGTTGAGGACCTCCAAGAAGTATAAGGCGAATAGGCATCGCCTTCGAGCTGCCAGAAGGATACTAAGGTGGGAAAAGGTGGCATTGGACACCAAACATGACCCACCATGAGCACGAGCATTGGAGTCGGGCCACCGACGTTAAACAGAGGCGCTGCTTGGGAGGCAACCCAAGGGGAGTTAGTTTCCCTTACCCTTTTTTTTTATTTATTGCTTTATTAGTTAGACTTTTCTCTTTTCTTGTATTTTTTCCTTACATTGGGGACAATGTAAGATTTAAGTATGGGGGATGGATTAGTTGTGTGTTATTGCTTTCTTATTACAAAAATACAAAAAAAATCGAAAAATTTGAAAATTTGAGCTCATAGTTAGTGAAGAACACATGCTTAGAATCACTTGCCCATGATGAAACCTAATTGATATCATGCATGCTTTTGAACATAGGTGAATTGTTAACCTTGGAACACTTTGAACTCTAATGCAAATTTTACTTTAACTTAGTAGTTGAATAGTTTGATCACGATATTGTCATCACTTGTAAAGTGTGCATAACTTAATGAAGATTGTGTGAATTTTGTGATAGTCTTAAGAAGTCTCTAATACATGCTAGAACTTAACTACATGCTCTTTGAGGCGTATGTCTAGACTACTTGCAAACATGAAAGTGATATAGGCAATCTTTGATGTGTTTGAGCCTTTCAAGCCTACCATGTAAATAAAATCAATCTCTAGTACACTTTTTTGAGCTTTAATGTAAAAGAATGGTAGTATGCTAAGCATACTAAAGACCCCCATTCAACATTCCTTGACTAGCTTATCATCCTACCCTTTTAGCCTAAATATGATTTCAATCCATACCTTTTAAGGGAGTATGATGTATTTCATTCAAATGCACTTGGGAATCATTGAAGTATATTTGTGAACTTTATTGTCAAAAGAATGAAATACATGAAAGAAAAGGAATGCCTTGAGGAAATAGATAAAAATATGACTCCAAGGGAGCCAAGGCACAAAAGAAGAAAAATGTTGAAAAATTCAAGCAAGAAGAAAACAGCATTCAATCCAACCCTTGCCAAATCTCTAATCAAAACTACAGCCGTTAAGATTAAATCAATGATAGTTTGCAAAACTAGTGAGTTCGATAAATCTAAATAAAAACTATAGCCGTTAGAATTGATTACCCAACCGTGTCTCCTAAGAATTTAATAACACCTACAGCCGGTTAATTATTAATCTTAGTTGTTTCTTAACAAACTATAGATTATGCACATGAATACTAGGTGATCAATCTAATAAACAAATACCATAATCATTCAAATCGAATCCGAGAAACAAATTGAAATCGAAAATTGAATTCAACAAACCAAACCAAATTCTCACAGGAGATTCAAATCCAAAAGGAAGTATCCCTCAACCAAGAATCAAAGGATTTAGCCTAGCATATTTAAATCTAAAAATAATAAAAATTGATTCGAAAACATTAAATAAACAAAGGAAAAGAAGTTACTAAGACGAATCACGATTCCGGCTTGTCGATTCCGGCCCCGTTCTTCAAGTGTTCTTCACAAAAGTTGAAAGGAAAAATCTCTAAAATATAAAAAATTATTCTAAGGTATTAAATTATGCTTAATATGAGGTAAAAAACGTGTATATGAGGTATGGAGTGTAAGGACCCCCGTGCCCTTAACCCATTAATAGTGTATTAAGCCATACCATTAGTGCATAAAATCATACTATCATGGGGGAAACCATATGCAAGTGCAACGCCATATGCTATCCAGAAAATTTCTTGCATTCAATCCACACCCCAACCAAGATTATTCATATAGCATGCACCCTCATAATACACTAACATGCTCTTAGTTCATTTAGAAATTCCGTATTTAATTGCATGCAAACCATAAATGAATCAAGAAGAGCCGTAGCCCATTTATACATTCCATATACACGTAAAATGTACTTGTAAGGACCCTAGTTCCTTAAGTGCGGATTAAAGGCGTAATTAAATTTTTTCCATGCATAAACAACGTTCAAAGGTCATGTTGATGCCCTGAGTTAATAATTTACAGTGCCAAATAAAGTTTTCAAAAGGGATTAGTTACAATTCCCAACCAATAAAGACTAATCCTATAGCTTTACACTACTCCTAGAGTAGATACTATACAAAAGAATTTGGCCTGCTACCAAGAGCAACTCCTCACTGGCTCACTGCATCACCCGCCTTAGCCCCCTTCCGCCCAAGTACCTACAGGAACAACCCCAAACCATGAGCATGTATGTAACTCATATCCACAATAATATGAACATAATTCAATGCATAAACCATAAATGCAATTCACTTCCTGTATTTTAACACATTAAAATGCTCCCTTGGTTGTCCCTGTATCGCAATAATAATCAAAGATTATAATGTCAATATGCATGTCATGACATGTACCCATTCCATGTATACCCATTACCAATTTCCAGTCTTATTATATCAGTGGCATAATACCCCTCGGTTTAAATGACAGCGGCATTAATACCCCTCGCTTCGACATATTAGCGGTATAATATCCCTCGCATCAATATGACAGCGGCATTATTCTTCGCTTCGACATAATTGCGGCAAATATTCTTCATCGCTAAATATGACAGCGGCAAGTATTCTATCATCGCTTCGACATAACAGCGGCAAGTATCCTATCATCACTGCGATATAATCTCGACTCACAATATACATGCAACCGTAATGCATAAACAAGACCATGTATGCAACCCTAATGCATAACCAATTCAAAGCGTAATAAATACGTTTTACCGTCCGATGCTCGTACGTCTCACTACGTACCTTGATTCCAAAAGTGGAGATTATCGTGGACTTTATCTCCTATGCTGTGTGCCCACCTGGGATGGTTCTACACATTCATACAAATCAACATCAGGAGCCAATAATAGTCCGATATCAAAATTTCCACAAAAAAGTCCAAAAATCCGATATTTTAACCTTCGCGATCGATCGCCCATCACGGCGATCGATCGCCAAAACACACTGCCCGGGAACCAAATTTTTCTCCCTTCGGCGATCGATCGCCACACTTGGCGCGATCGATCGCCAGCCCCACCGATCGATCGCCCAAGAGTGGCGATCGATCGCCAAACGCTTGAAAAAGCTACTGCCTGGGCGCGATCGATCGCCTGAAACGGGCGATCGATCGCCGACCCCTGTTACCCGAAAAACCTCCATTTTTGCATCTCAAAACCATTCCAACCCATTCCAACACTAAACCATCAAACCAACAACTCAAATAACAACATAAACCCTTAAAATACACCTTAAAACAACCATAAATCAAACCCCCAAACAAAACCACAACAACCCAACACAAACCCATTTCAAAACCTTTCAAAAATCATTTCAAACTCAAACCAAACACAATAAAAGCAATGGGGAGGTATCCATACCTCTAGGGGACTCCAAAACTCACACCAAATCCCACAAAGCAAGCTTCTTGAAGGTTTTCTCTTCAACCCTAAGCACAATTTCGAAAATGTGAAGGAAAGGGGTTTGGGGGAGGCTTTTTGGGGAAGATTGTAAAGTAATGGGAATTAAAGGGGAATGGGGTATAAATGATTTTATTAAACCAATTGCCTTCCACAATTTACCATGGTGTATAAAACACCCCAACATTATATTTAAAAAGCATTTTACCATAATGCACCAAAATCCCAAATAAAACATGATTTATCCAATTAATCACAACCCAGTTCAATTAGACCATAAAAATCCCCAATTACTCAACATGAATAACATGTACCCCGAAATGCTCTACCGGGTCACTCCTACCAGGTGACTAAGCATTTCACCAAGATAATTAATTCCAACAATTAATTTAATTACCACCATTAAAATCATATAACCAAAATTAATGCCCAATTGCATATAATTATTTCGGGGATATCACAATACTCCCCTACTTATAGGATTTCGCCCTCGAAATCACATGCACTTACCCAAACAAAACTAAACATAAATCACATACCAGAAAATAACTCCGGGTAGTGCTGCATCATATGCTGCTCCGTCTCCCACGTGGCCTCTTCGACACCCCTGCGATCCCACTGAATCTTTACCATCGGTATCACTTTGTTCCGCAGTCTGCGATCAGCCCTGTCCAAAATCCTGACTGGTCGTTCCTCATATGATACATCAGAATCTAGCTGAACCTCAGAAGGCTGCAATACATGAGACGGATCCGGCTCATACTTCCGTAGCATTGATACATGAAACACGTCGTGAATACCAGACAACGACGGTGGTAGTGTCAGACGGTAAGCCAAGGTACCGATGCGCTGCAAGATCTCATACGGTCCCACATACCTTGGGGACAATTTACCCCGCATACCAAACCGAACTACACCCCTGAAAGGTGAAATCTTCAAAAAGACCCTGTCTCCCGTCTGAAACTCCAACGGTCTCCAGCCGTTTATTCGCATAGGCTGCTTGCCTGTCCTGGGCTGCCTTCATTTTCTGACGGATAACCTTTACCTTATCCTCCATCTCCCGAATCAATTCGGGTCCTCCCACAGCTTTACTGGTCAAGTCATCCCAGTATAATGGCGACCTACAACGCCTACCATACAAAGCCTCAAACGGTGCCATCTGAATACTCGTCTGGTAGCTATTGTTGTATGAAAACTCCACCAAGGGCAAGGAGTCTTGCCATGAGGCATCAAACTCCAATACACAAGCTCGCAGCATGTCCTCGAGCGTCTGTATAGTACGCTCTGTCTGCCCATCCGTCTGGGGATGATATGCCGTACTCAATCTCACCTCAGTACCCAAAGCTGACTGAAGACCTCCCCAGAAATGAGACGTAAACCGCGGGTCTCTGTCAGACACAACAGACACTGGAATTCCATGCAGTCTCACTATGTCCCGGACATACAGCTGAGCCATCCTCAAATATGTGTACGTCATACAGTAGGGAATGAAGTGAGCGACCTTCGTCAGCCTGTCAATAATCACCCAAATGGCATCGCAACCCGAAGTAGTCCTCGGCAAGTGGGTCACAAAGTCCATAGATATGTGCTCCCACTTCCACTCCGGTATTTCCAAGCTCCTTAGCTCGCCTCCGGGTCGCTGTCTCTCTGCCTTCACCTGCTGACAGATCAAACACTTCCTGACAAATGAGACTACATCACGCTTCATCCGCTTCCACCAAAACTGATCACATAAGTCCTTATACATCTTCCTCCCTCCTGGGTGGATGCTGAATCGACTACTATGGGCCCGTTCCAAGATTCCTCTACGCAATTCCGGCGTACATGGGACTACCCAACGGTTACCGAGTCTCAAGGAACCATCCTCAGCCACTCTGAATCTTGATGGCTGCCCCTGAAGTGCCAATGACGACCATCTCTGAATCTCATCATCTGTCCTCTGAGCTCTCCTGATATTCTCATAGATATCTGGCTCGGCCAATAAGGTCGATACCCAAACCGGTGATGCGTCCACATCGAAGTCATAGCCCAGATGGCAACAAGAAGTCATCATAGCCGACAAATGCATGACATCCTCCGCAGTGTTCCTCACCTTCCGACTCAAGGCGTCCGCTGTCAAATTGGCTTTCCCCGGATGGTATTCTATCTCACAGTCATAGTCTTTAAGCAGATCCATCCATCTCCTCTGACGCATATTCAATTCCGCCTGAGTAAACAAGAATTTCAGGCTCTTATGATCTGTATAGATGGTGAAGGAGGTACCATACAGATAATGCCTCCAAATCTTCAGGGCAAATATAATAGCTGCAAACTCCAAATCGTGGACTGGGTACCTAGCCTCATGAGGCTTCAACTGCCTTGATGCATAAGCTACCACGTGCTTATCTTGCATCAATACACACCCCAAGCCCTGAAGTGACGCGTCAGTATACAAAACAAACCTCTTATTCTCCGAGGGAATTACCAAAACAGGTGCCGTGGTCAACCGGTGTTTCAGTTCCTGGAAGCTCTGCTCGCAGGTCTCATACCAATAAAACGGTATTCCCTTCTGAGTTAACTGAGTCAGTGGCTTAGCAATCTTAGAAAATCCTTCGACGAAACGTCGATAATAGCCCGCCAAACCAAGGAAACTCCGAATCTCGGGTACCGAAGTGGGTGCAGCCCACTCCATCACAGCCTCAATCTTTCTGGGGTCTACCGAAATCCCACTGCTGGATATGACATGCCCCAGAAATACCACACTGCTTAACCAAAACTCACACTTACTGAGCTTGGCATATAATTGGTGATCTCTAAGGATCTGGAGCACTGTCCTCAAATGTCTCACGTGCTCTTCCTCGCTCCGGGAATAAATGAGTATATCGTCAATAAACACAATGACGAACTGATCCAGGTAGGGTTGGAACACCCGATTCATCAAGCTCATGAAAACAGTCGGGGCGTTCGTCACACCGAACGGCATCACTAAGAATTCGTAGTGTCCATACCGAGTCCGAAATGCTGTTTTCTGTACATCCTCCTCCCTGACCCGTATCTGATGGTATACGGATCTCAAATCAATCTTGCTATACAGCTTAGTCCCTTGTAACTGATCAAATAAATCATCAATCCTCGGGAGAGGATATTTGTTCTTCACCGTGGCCTTATTCAGTTGCCGATAATCGATGCACAAACGCATCGAACCATCCTTTTTCTTCACAAAGAGAACTGGTGCGCCCCAAGGCGATACGCTAGGGCGTATATATCCTTTATCGAGGAGCTCCTGCAACTGCTCCTTTAGTTCCCTCAACTCTGCTGGTGCCATACGGTAAGGAGCACGAGAAATAGCGGATGTCCCCGGTAATAACTCAATCCCAAATTCGACTTCCCTAGCCGGTGGGAATCCTGGAATCTCCTCTGGGAACACGTCAGTAAAATCCGCTACCACTGGTATATCCTCGATTCTTAACTCCTTGCTCTTTCCCAACAAATCTACGGCATAAATGAGATAGCCCATATGTCCACGTTCCAACAATTGAGACATCTTAATTGCCGAAATCAACGGAATCTTTGCACGAGAACCGTTACCATAGAAGATCCACTGAACTCCCAAATGAGATCTAAACCGCACTGTCCTCTGCCGGCAATCCACCACTGCCCGATATCTGTTCAGAATGTCGATGCCCACAATACAATCGAAATCTGACATACCCAGAACAATCAGATCTGCCTTGACTTCATTGCCCTCAAAATAAATGAGGCAGTCCATCAGAAACTGATCAGCAACAACTTCCTTTCCGGTGGGTGTCGAGACCAATAGAGACGTGGGTAACGGAGACGTGCACATATGATGTCTCGCCACAAAGTCCGCAGACACAAAAGAGTGCGAAGCACCTGTGTCTATCAAAATAAAGGCGGAATATGTAAATAATAGGCACGTACCAGCTATAACCTCCTCTGGAGCTGCATCGGCCTGCTCCCTGGTCAATGCATAGACCTGTCCCTGAGGCGGTCCCATCGCCTGTCCTCCCATATGTCGAGGCGCCATCGGTGGCCTCTGCTGTACTGCCCCGGTAGGAAACCTTCCTCTGCCTTCCCTGAGGTCTGTCTGTCCTTCCCTATTAGGACAACGCCGAGCAATGTGGCCCGACCTGCCACATATATAACAAGCAGAACAGTCACGCATCAAATGCGGCCCTCCACAAAAGTGGCACTTAACATCACCAGCTCTGCTAGGTCCTCCAAAAGTAGATGCACCGCCTCTCCGGTCACCTTGTTTCCGGCCATCCGGTCGTCTTCCACTAAACCGGGAAGAAGAAGAAGAAGTTCCTCTTGATTTAAAAGATCCTCCCCGGGGCCTCAGATTTTCAGGTGTGGCTCTTTGAGATGAAACCGGTGGGGGTGCAACATCAGGATAAGCACTCACCCCAATCTCTGCCAACTCTGCCCTCACAAGTGCGTCATCAAAGGATGTCGGGTTGTTAGAAATCACCCGATCAAATAATTCCGGTCGTAACCCCTTCAAGAAGTTCCTCATCTTCGCATGTCCATTTGTGGCAATGTGTGGAACATACCTAAGTAAAGACGAGTAGTGCATGGCGTAGTCCGAAACCGTCATGCTTCCTTGTTTCAAATTTGAAAACTCATCCTCCTTGGATTGCCTTGCCGCAGCTGAAAAGTATCGGTTCAAAAACCGAGTCTTGAATAGAGTCCAGTCTATCACCATGCCTTGTGCTCTCAGTTCCATAACAGTCGTCCTCCACCACATGGAAGACTTCTTGGCCAGTTGGAATTCCGCCAGTCTTAACCAAGCCGTCCTAGCACACGGCGCGGATACAAATATTTGTTCCAATCTTTCCAGCCACTCTTCGTCCTCTTCTCCAGTCTCTGTTCCCTCAAACATCGGTGGGTGAAAGGTCAGGAACTGTGTCAGGCTAAGTTCCTCTGGTAGTAGTATCTGGGCAACCGGTTCAACGCCCACAGCAGGCGGGGGTAAGGGATTTGCCTGTCCAATACTAGCATTCACGCTCCCAACATCCCCGACCTCTTCATTAGCAGCCATGCTGTAACACAAATGTTAACAACAATTCCAAAACAATATATACGTTACGCCGTTAGGTAACATGAATGAAAATAAGCATGTTAGTATAACAGTTCATACTCCAATATGCGCCACATGCATAAACATGCTCAAATGTAAACACTTAGCTAACCATGCTAAGGCTACCCTTCACTCAATCCCGGGTTCTCTAACCACTGCTCTGATACCACTAATGTAAGGACCCTAGTTCCTTAAGTGCGGATTAAAGGCGTAATTAAATTTTTTCCATGCATAAACAACGTTCAAAGGTCATGTTGATGCCCTGAGTTAATAATTTACAGTGCCAAATAAAGTTTTCAAAAGGGATTAGTTACAATTCCCAACCAATAAAGACTAATCCTATAGCTTTACACTACTCCTAGAGTAGATACTATACAAAAGAATTTGGCCTGCTACCAAGAGCAACTCCTCACTGGCTCACTGCATCACCCGCCTTAGCCCCCTTCCGCCCAAGTACCTACAGGAACAACCCCAAACCATGAGCATGTATGTAACTCATATCCACAATAATATGAACATAATTCAATGCATAAACCATAAATGCAATTCACTTCCTGTATTTTAACACATTAAAATGCTCCCTTGGTTGTCCCTGTATCGCAATAATAATCAAAGATTATAATGTCAATATGCATGTCATGACATGTACCCATTCCATGTATACCCATTACCAATTTCCAGTCTTATTATATCAGTGGCATAATACCCCTCGGTTTAAATGACAGCGGCATTAATACCCCTCGCTTCGACATATTAGCGGTATAATATCCCTCGCATCAATATGACAGCGGCATTATTCTTCGCTTCGACATAATTGCGGCAAATATTCTTCATCGCTAAATATGACAGCGGCAAGTATTCTATCATCGCTTCGACATAACAGCGGCAAGTATCCTATCATCACTGCGATATAATCTCGACTCACAATATACATGCAACCGTAATGCATAAACAAGACCATGTATGCAACCCTAATGCATAACCAATTCAAAGCGTAATAAATACGTTTTACCGTCCGATGCTCGTACGTCTCACTACGTACCTTGATTCCAAAAGTGGAGATTATCGTGGACTTTATCTCCTATGTTGTGTGCCCACCTGGGATGGTTCTACACATTCATACAAATCAACATCAGGAGCCAATAATAGTCCGATATCAAAATTTCCACAAAAAAGTCCAAAAATCCGATATTTTAACCTTCGCGATCGATCGCCCATCACGGCGATCGATCGCCAAAACACACTGCCCGGGAACCAAATTTTTCTCCCTTCGGCGATCGATCGCCACACTTGGCGCGATCGATCGCCAGCCCCACCGATCGATCGCCCAAGAGTGGCGATCGATCGCCAAACGCTTGAAAAAGCTACTGCCTGGGCGCGATCGATCGCCTGAAACGGGCGATCGATCGCCGACCCCTGTTACCCGAAAAACCTCCATTTTTGCATCTCAAAACCATTCCAACCCATTCCAACACTAAACCATCAAACCAACAACTCAAATAACAACATAAACCCTTAAAATACACCTTAAAACAACCATAAATCAAACCCCCAAACAAAACCACAACAACCCAACACAAACCCATTTCAAAACCTTTCAAAAATCATTTCAAACTCAAACCAAACACAATAAAAGCAATGGGGAGGTATCCATAGCTCTAGGGGACTCCAAAACTCACACCAAATCCCACAAAGCAAGCTTCTTGAAGGTTTTCTCTTCAACCCGTAAGCACAATTTCGAAAATGGGAAGGAAAGGGGTTTGGGGGAGGCTTTTTGGGGAAGATTGTAAAGTAATGGGAATTAAAGGGGAATGGGGTATAAATGATTTTATTAAACCAATTGCCTTCCACAATTTACCATGGTGTATAAAACACCCCAACATTATATTTAAAAAGCATTTTACCATAATGCACCAAAATCCCAAATAAAACATGATTTATCCAATTAATCACAACCCAGTTCAATTAGACCATAAAAATCCCCAATTACTCAACATGAATAACATGTACCCCGAAATGCTCTACCGGGTCACTTCTACCAGGTGACTAAGCATTTCACCAAGATAATTAATTCCAACAATTAATTTAATTACCACCATTAAAATCATATAACCAAAATTAATGCCCAATTGCATATAATTATTTCGGGGATATCACAGTACTCACATAAGAGCACCCAATGAACACGTTGTATCTAATGTATAAAAGACTCTACCGGGTACCGTTACTGGCACTTCAATCCTGGAAGCACCTCCCAAGCGCAGCTCGATCTCAACTCTCGATCTATGCACTTATTCAACCAGCTCTGGTACCTCGATCCTGGAAGTACCTCAGATCAACAACCCGAACTCAACTCCAAGCTGATGCTACACCTGTACTATCTGCCCCAACAGAGACAGCCCCCACACGGGGTGAGCATACCAATACCACCAATCCAATAATTATAACATTGCAATTCATAAATTATAGAATGTAATTGCCATAATTTAAATGATACTCCCTGGATGGCAATACCCTCATCCGGGATCCCCTGTATTGTCCCTGTTCTCAAAATAACCAAACTCATCGAATTCCCAAAGCCAGTTAATCGCCACATAGATTAACTAATATCGTTCTGTTATGCCATTTCCATAATCAATATAATAGAATCATTATATAAAAGACCGTAAATATCACATAAATCAATTCAATGATTCCATGTTCCTATTTCATTGCTCGCTCCACAATAGCGGCATTTTAAACCTCGCGCACGCTCAACACTAGTGGCGTCATAACCGATGGTCGCTCAACGGCGACGACATCCCAAATCATTGCTCGCTCAATAGCGGCACCGTATAGTTCCTAATGTATAACCATTTGACGCAAATACCATTCACCATGCATATCGTTATCCATTTATAGCAAGTATCATGTACCATGCATTTCAATACCCATTTGGTGCAATTACTACATGCCACGTATTTCAATATCCATATAATGCAATCATCACACACCATGTGCTCCAATACCCATTTAATGCAATTATCACATACCATGCATTTTACAGTTGCAACATTATAATAGGCTACGCTCGTACGTCATACGTACCTTAAGTTTCCGCAGTCCAAGCCAAACCTTGCTTGAGTTCCATGCTTCGAGAAATATGTGCTTAAACACAAACAACTCACAATCAAGAATAAGCATGCGATCACGTGCCACGCACGTTTGAAACCAAAAAACCCATCGTCAATCCATGACGATTACCAAAATAGAAGCCCCCCGGCTAAGCATGCATAATACCCAAAATATACCATTTAACAAGTTTAAAAGATACCCCAGAATTAAACCGGGAATTTCGTTAATTAATTTTGGCTCCAACCAATCCATTTTAAAAGCATAGCATTCCCATTGGAATGTAGACATTGCCCCGAAAACGGCCCCTTTAAACCTCGGTTCCAAAATCCCGACATTTTCCAAAAATTCCAAAAAACCAATTCCTTCGGGTGGCGATCGATCGCCACATTTACCGCGATCGATCGCCACACTCCAGTGGCCAACCAGTGCCTACTCGCGATCGATCGCCAATCCTCGCGGTCGATCGCCAACCCGCTCGCGATCGATCGCCGAGACCTCGCGATCGATCGCCAGCACTGTTCATCGCCTTCAAAAGTTGGACTGCTCGTCGCGATCGATTGCCCCACCTCGGCGATCGATCGCCACCTGCGATTTTCCGAAAAATTCGAGCTTCCATGGTGTTTTTCACACCCAAACTCAAAACCAACACCCCTTACACCACCAACACCTCAAATACAACCTTTAAAGGCAATAAAAACTCTAAAAACTCAACTTGGATTTTAACCCAAAAATTCCCAAATTCATAACCCACCAAAAACTTAACCAAATCCAACAAAATTACAATCAAATCAAAGCTACAAGAGAGGAGAAAGAGATTACCAGCTTTTCTTCGAAGAATCCGGCTCCTAAATCGAGTCTCCGTCGATTTTCCTTGAAGGAGAAAGGGGAAAAGGGTTTGGGGATTGGTTAACGCATGAGAGGGGAGAGAGGAGAGGAAATGGATTCCGAATGACGGAATCCCGAGTCCATTTGGTATATATAGCAAAAATGCCCCAAAATACCAATACCCTCACAAATACATCATGATTCATTAAAAATCATCTGTTTTCAAAAACTCTCTCTCCAACAACAAATCTTCATACCAGCCCCAACACAAGCACCCCGGACTCCAAGTCCCACCGAAAACCCAACTCATAGGTTTTCCACCGAAATGAGAATACAATCTCAACATTTGGATCCAGCGATCCCAAATGCCCGATTATACAACCTCGGGAGACCCAAAACCGCAATTAATTCCTAATTGCCACAATTAAAAATCCAACAAGGATTAATACCACACCGGGATTAACATCATTAATCCCCGGACATCACATGGAGGCTGACGGAGTAGGGTAAAATCCATGTGGAAAGGAAATAAATCAAGAATTTTGACTTTCCAAAATCCTATTGGCGTAATTACTCCTAAAATGGCGTAACTACGCCTAAATTCCCGTAGCACTGGCGTAGGTACGCATGAAATGGCGTCTTTACGCCTGATTTTCCATTTTTCTGGCGAGTTTCGTATTTTGGCCATAACGTTCTCATACGAACTCCGAATTCGATGAATCAGCTGTCCACACGAAGATAACTGAAAGTTCTACAAGCTCATGCTGACCACATTCCCAAAACGTCGCTGGAATATATAGAAATTTGAGGAGAAAGGAGCAGCATATGTCTTTGATTCCGGTTTTTTCCTCTTTTCTTCAACTTTACTCATTCTTTCATCATTTTAGCTTGATTTCTTCACCTTTTCCTATATTTACACAAATATACGATTAGGTAGCATATGTATCAATTTATCCATCAAAATATACCAAATTGTAGACAATTAAGCATACTAGATGTGTCTATTTCTAGTCACATCAAATACCCTCATACTTACTCTTTACTCGACCTCGAGTAAATCAGACAAAACTACATTATTTTTTTTGCTTGGTTCATAGCGTCATAACAATCTAACTTGTCCTCACTTTTATGCCTCAACAATTATAAACATGCATAGTAATGAAAGGCGGTGAAAAATTAATAATGGAACAAGTTCAATCTCTAAACAATTCGTACCCAACAAAGTAGTGAACGTGTGTGGGTGGTCATAAACAAGTGTCATGTACAAATTATAGATCCAAAAGAAGTAAACCCACAATAGTTCAAGTCATACACTAACACAAGTATAAGCTCACTTGCACACTCTTCTCCACTATCTTAGCCACTTTGCAAACATAAATCAAGTAGGTCTTTATTAGCTTGTAGTGTGGCCTAGGTATTGGCTTATGAAAGAAAGGCAAGGATATATCAAGTAAGAGAGTATGATGATATGCACACTAAAAGCTTCTTTTCTTGCTTGAATTTTTCAACTTTTGTTTCAACTTTTTTCTTCTTTTGTGCCTTGGCTCCCCTTGGAGTCATATTTTTATCTATTTCCTCAAGGCATTCCTTTTCTTTCATGTATTTCATTCTTTTGACAATAAAGTTCACAAATATACTTCAATGATTCCCAAGTGCATTTGAATGAAATACATCATACTCCCTTAAAAGGTATGGATTGAAATCATATTTAGGCTAAAAGGGTAGGATGATAAGCTAGTCAAGGAATGTTGAATGGGAGTCTTTAGTATGCTTAGCATACTACCATTCTTTTACATTAAAGCTCAAAAAAGGGTACTAGAGATTGATTTTATTTACATGGTAGGCTTGAAAGGTTCAAATGCATCAAAGATTGCCTATATCACTTTCACGTTTGCAAGTAGTCTAGACATACGCCTCAAAGAGCATGTAGTTAAGTTCTAGCATGTATTAGAGACTTCTTAAGACTTACAAAGTTCACACAATCTTCACTAAGCTATGCACACTTCACAAGCCATGACAATAATGTGCTCAAAATATTCAACTACTAAGTTAAAGTAAACTTTGCATTAGAGTTCAGGGTGTTCCAAGGTTAACAATTCACCTATGTTCAAAAGCATGCATGATATCAATTAGGTTTCATCATGGGCTAGTGATTCTAAGCATGTGTTCATTACTAGCTATGAGCTCAAAATTTTCAAATTTTTCGATTTTTTTGTATTTTTGTAATAGAAAATCAATAACAAGCCACTAATCCCTCCCCCATACTTAAATCTTACATTGTCCCAATGTAAGGCAAAAATACTAGAAAAGAGAAAAGTTTAAACTAAAAAGCAATAAAAATAACAGGGTAAAAGGGAAACTAACTCCCCTTGGGTTGCCTCCCAAGCAGCGCCTCTGTTTAACGTCGGTGGCCCGACGCCAGTCCTCGATCCAGGTTGTTGATGCAGTGTTGCTCTATCCTTCCTTAACCACCTCAATATCTTCTTCACTCCTCGGTATTTTGGCTTGTTGCTCTTTGAGTGGTCGTCCCCAGTTTTTGCTACTTCGTCACTTGATTGACATGGTCGATCCGGAGGGTTCTTCTTTTCCACTGATTTAGATGGAACACGGTTCAGTATGAATATTGTCGTTTCTAAAGCATGTCCCCAAAAGGATATCGGAAGATCTGCATGACTCATCATTGATCTAACCATGTCCAACAAGGTTCGATTTCTCATATCGGATACACCATTCCATTGTGGAGTATACGGAGGAGTGAGTTGTGGGACTATCCCACACTCCTTTAGATAGTCTTGAAACTCTTGGCTTAAGTATTCACCTCCTCGATCTGATCGAAGGATTTTGATACTTTTGCCAAGTTGGTTTTGTACTTCATTCTTGAAATCTTTGAACTTTTCAAAGGTTTCATGCTTATGCTTCATTAGGTACACATACCCATATCTACTGAGGTCATCAGTAAATGTAACGAAGAATTGAAAACCACCTCTGGCTTGTGTACTTATTGGTCCACATACATCACTATGTATTAGTCACAATAACACATTTGCCCTTTCAACATGTCCCTTGAAAGGGGCTTTAGTCATCTTGCTCATTAAACAAGATTCGCATGTTTCATATGATTCAAAATCAAATAAATCTAATACTCCATCCTTATGAAGTTTAGATATGCGGTTCTCGTTTATGTGGCCCAAGCGACAATGCCAGAGATAAGTCGGATTACAATCATTATTTTTAATCCTTTTAGTATTTATGTTATAGACAGGCATATCAAGATTTAATAAATAAAGACCATTCACCATTTGTGCACTAGCATAAAACATATCATTTAAATAAATAGAACAACAGTTGTCCTTTATCATAAATGAAAATCCAAACTTGTCCAAACAAGAAATAAAAATAATGTTTTTCGTAATAGAAGGCACAAAATAACAGTCTTTTAAAATCAACGATAAACCAGAAGGCAAAGATAATGATAATCCCCTACAGCTAATGCAGCAACTCTTGCTCCATTTCCAACTCGGAGATCAACTTCGCCTTTCACCAACAATCTACTCTTTTTGAGGTCCAGCACATTTACACAAATGTGAGATCCACATCCAGTATCTAATACCCATGATGAAGAAGTAGATAAATAGACTTCTATAACAAAAATACCTGAAGTGGAAGTCACACTTCCTTTCTTGAGATCCTCCAGATATACTTTGCAGCTCCTTTTTCCAATGACCGGTCTCACCGCAATGGAAACAGTTCCCTTCTTTTGCTATCCCTCCCTTTGGCTTAAGTGCAGAAGCTTTTGGCTTAGATTTAACAAAGACCTTCTTGTTCTTCTTGAAGCTCTTAGCTTTAGTCTTTCCTTTGCTCTTATTCACAATAAGAGCATTTGTAGGCTTAGACCTCTTGCTATTTGCTTTAAAAGTTCTAAGCATGCCAAGTAACTGTGGTAGAGTCTTTTCAATTTCAATCATATTGTAATTCAAGACAAATTGACTGAAGCTTTCAGGCAACGAGCAAGATCACGTCAGTGGCCAACTCTTGGTCCAAAAGAAAACCCAGCTTCTCCAGATTCTCAATATACCCAATCATCTTGAGTACATGAGTTCCAACTAGACTTCCTTCTACCATTCTACACTGGAACAACGCTTTAGAGACGTCATACCTCTCTTGCCTTGCTTGTTGTTGGTACAGTTGCTTAAGGTGCTCGATCATATCGAACGCCTCCATTTCCTCATGTTGCTTCTGAAGCTCAGAGTTCATGGTGGCAAGCATAAGGCACCCAACATCAAGTGCGTCACTTTGATGCTTCTTGTAAGCATCTTTATCGGCTCTAGTAGCTGTTAGGGGAGGTTCCTCAGCAGGTAAGGGTTCCTCTAGGACATATTGCTTCTTTTCTTGCTTGAGGACTATCCTCAGATTCCTATACCAATCTAGGAAGTTTGTCCCATTTAATTTGTCCTTCTCAAGGACCGATCGCAGTGATAATGTGCTTGTTGTATTGTTAGTTGCCATGGATATCTACAATATAAACATGCAAAATAAGTTTATGATTTTATCATTTAACATGGTCTTATATTAAATGATACTCCCACTATTTTGTTAAAAAAATATCAACCCTTGAAACCTTTAGTGGGCCAAGATCCATATTTCGCCAAATCTTGAGTTAGCTTTGGCTAATCGCCCAAGACTCGGTTATTTAGGTAGACAACACTTTGTCAATTACATCACATGTAATTCTTGGATAGTTGGACGAACAACGCTTTGTTCAATTCATCAAATGAATTATTATCCAACCCATGCCTCTAGGTTCCCAATCCTATTGAGATAACCTAGTTAAGTCGTACCCAATTTAAAATATAACGGATATCACAATTATCCTTTCGCGCCTTACCAAGATTGCCACGGTGCTTTGCTTTGGCAAACCCACACATGTACAATCGAAGTTTTGACGAGTACTTTTAATTTTGGAAGGCATCTAAAACTTAATATTTTAGAGGGATTTATTGATCTCATGATTAGTTTGATAATTTAAAATATGTCCACTACATATAGGCATATACATATCTACATATATGTGTAATACAATTATCAATCTAAAACATAAGATAAATCATGCATCAACATACATAATTAAACGTAACATGGTTATAGCCCCTACTAGCAATTTTCTCAAGCCAATGAGAAAATCCTAAGAGTCAACCTAAGGTAACTTCACAAGCACCTTCCTTTGGCTCCAAATTGTGAATGGCCTCCTCATCCCGGCACCATGCTCCATCTTCATTGATCACCATCAATAAAATAAACTATACTATATAACATTTACAAGATATAGAATTCCTCGATTCACATTCGAGGGGAACATAGGGGAGGGATAACATTTAGAGAAAAATAGAGAAGGCACGACACGCAGGCCGTATTATAAATTACAAACATTTACAAATCCTATCTAATAAGTCAAAGGGCTATAACCATGCACCATGCTCAAACAACACATAAAACATGCTATATCATTTAATTAATTAAATTCTAAACATTTTAAAATTTAATTCCAATTAAAACTGTAAAATAAAATTTTGAAAAATTATCGTAGGCCCGGGACATCACATGCCACGAACTAAAGCGACTAAATCACGAACCACCATGGTACGAACCAACAAGCATCACGGCTGGACCAATCATGGGCCTAGGGTTCGAAACCCTAGCCCACGACTTGGTCCGAGCCATTGGCTTGGGTGCGGCGCCGCTAGGGTTCCAAACCCTAGCCGCCTCACACCATCTTGTGATTCCACCGAGCCAATTTGACCTAAACGCCGGAATTTGATTAGCCACGAGTCACGGTCAGGCCATGCACGGTGGTGGCTCAACCATCTCAAGCCAAGGGTTCAAAAAACCCTAGCTCTCACGTGGTGTAGCCGCTTTCTCCATGCATGCGAGAACCATGATCGAGCCATCAATATTATCGAGCCTAAGAGTTCAAAACTCTAGCCACTTCTCGACACTTCCATGCACAATTATTAGCCACAACGGCTAAACCATCTCGAGCCAAGGGTTCAAAAACCCTAGCCCTCATGTGGCAGTAGCCGTGTGTCATTTGTGATGGTGGTGGTCGAAAACATCTTTGTTATGGGTTCGATTATTTGCTTTCATGTATCGTATACAATAAACTGTCAATTATATCAAATATAATTTTATGATAATTTCACAAATTCAATTTAATCATATCGTATATGATTATATATAGTTATTATAGCATGCCATACAATTCTAATATGATTAAAACAATTTAACCACATAAATCCGATATGAGCCTTGTACACGGCTCTGATACCACTGTAAGTAATCCAACAAGCATGGTACGCAGCGGAATTTAAAATTTGGATTACTAGACACTGGATCTATACATAGGTTATCATATCGGATAAAGGATCAAAAGTCTCACCCTTGTAGCGTGTTTGAGCAGATTCCACGAAGCACCACGTCCAACGAACTCTGAGTCACTAGCAACACCTCCAAGGTCTTGCCTCTACGGTATCCACACGATCAAATCAAACAAGGGATGTTCAAGAACAAGTTGCTAGACTTATTCTTGAACAAAAACCAAACTCTCGGTTCAAAACCGATTAACAGTAGCCTAACTCCACCAAGAAGCAACGACGGCGGCCGTGAGGGAGAAGGCGGCGGCCGTGAGCTTCAAGGAATAGGCGGCCGAGAGATTTAGGGTTTAAGGTGGCTAGGTTATTTTGATATCAAGGAATAATTACAATTAATCACCTTGTTATCATTATATACAATTTAATTAAAGGCTTTCACAAAGCCTCATGGGCTCAAACCCATGATTTAATTAAATCCTTATAATTATTTAATTAAGACTCTTCTTAATTAATTAATTCATCCAATGAATTTAATTCCCTTTATCGATTTAATCTTTTGTGCGACCCGATAGGATCTTGTAATGTTGGCAGTGACATAAAATCTCATTTTACGTCACAAGCAAGGAGCGGTGTCTAGCAACACATCAAGGCTACCCAAATTACAAGAATGTCTTTGACTCGACATAACCTTAGAACTTGTGATAATATTAACCATGTAACTTAATCCCTTTGTCCTTTGTGTTTAGATTGAACACGAGTCATGAAATAGTCATACTCGTATATTCAATCTCTATTTCTTGATCCCCAAGTAGAACTAGAATAAACGAATAAGCTCGATATCTCATATCGACTCATTCGAGCATGGCCATGCATTTTAGTCTTACTTGATCAAGGGCCCAAACACTTCTCCTGTTATATAGGAGGGACAAATCCTATCTCGATCAATCAACATCCCTCTACATAATTCGTAGTGTATCCAATAGTCGCCTTTATAGTTTACCCTGTTACGGGTAACGTTTGACAATATCAAGATACATAACTCCTTATGTTGGGATCTCTGATGATCACAAGTCGTAAGGATTACATACATTATTATCACTATGAGAATTGCATATGACAATCATATAACTATCCATGTTGCATTCTCATGGTGGGTCTATCCAGTACATTGTTCTCTAACATGTACCCATGCGTTGATTTGATATCTCATATCAATTAACAATTGATCAATCAACACATACTAGTCTCTATGTATTATCATTATCCCGATTCATGATAATACTTGACCAGGGACAATGTTTAAGAATAATACAATATTATTCTAAGGACATTAACATATATATTAATTCACATTGCAAAGTTAAACGAATAATATATAATAATGAATTGCCATTCATAAAATCATAAACATTGTATGTCAAAACAATCATCCAATGACATGTCTTAGGGCATATCCCAACACGTTGTAAAGTCCAAAGGGCATGCGCCTATAAACGAAAGTTTCGAAGGGGCATGTAAACGTTATCTTTTCTTGATCCTCCGGTGTGATAGCAATCTAAAAATAACCAGAATATCCATCAAGAAAGCAATATTAAGAGTGACATGCTAACCTTTCAAGCATTTGATCAATGAATGGTAAGGGGAAGTGATCCTTGTGGGTCACGGCATTCAGCTTCAGATAGTCGATGCAAACTCTCCATCCATTTTGAATGTGGGTGGTGACCAATTGTGATGTCCGGGGATTAATGATGTTAATCCCGGTGTGGTATTAATCCTTGATGGATTTTTAATTGTGGCAATTAGGAATTAATTGCGGTTTTGTGTCTCCCGAGGTTGTTAAATCGGGCATTTGGAACCGTCGGATCCAAAGGTTGAGATTGTATTCTCATTTTGGTGGAAAACCTATGAGTTGAGTTTTTAGTGGGACTTGGTGTCCCGGGTGCCTTGTGTTGGGGCCTGTATGGGGATTTGATGTTGGAGAGAGAGCTTTTGGAAACAGATGATTTTTAATGAATCATGATGTATTTGTGGAGGTATTGGTGTGTTGGGGTATTTTGCTATATATACCCATTGGACTCGGGATTCCATCATTCGGAATCCATTTTTCTCCCTCTCTCCCTCTCTATCGATCCAACCCTTCTCCCCCATTTCCCTCTTCTCCCTTGATGGGAAATTTGATGGTAGCTTGGCTCGGGAGCCGGTTTTCTCGAAGATAATCAGGTATTAATATTCCCCTCGTCTTTGGCTTCGATTTGATAATAGTATGATAGCTTTTGGTTGAGGTTTTGGTTGGCTATGGATTTTGGGGATTTTTGGGTTAAAATCCAAGTTGAGTTTTTAGAGTTTTTATTGGCTTTAAATGTTGTATTTGAGGTGTTGATGGTGAATGGGGTGTTGGTTTTGAGTTTGGGTGTGAAAAACACCATGGAAGCTCGAAATTTTTGAAAACCCGCAGGTCGCGATCGATCGCGGCTTGGCGCCGATCGATCGCGACATGCTACTGATTTTGGAAGACGATGTACAGTTTCGACGATCGATCGCGAAAAGTGGGCGATCGATCGCGAGTTGTGGCGATCGATCGCGGCCTGTTTGTGTTCGGGCAGTAGGGTATGGCGATCGATCGCGGCATAGCGCCGATCGATCGCGGCCCTGTCCCCTTTGTTTTTTTCAAAATTTTGGAAAATGTCGGATTTTGGAATTGAGGTTTTTAGGGGCCGTTTTCGGGGCAATGTTCACATTCCAATGGGAATGCTAGACTTTTAAAATGGTATGCTTGGAGCCAAATTAATTAAACGGAACTCTCGGTTGAGTTTTTGGCTATCTTTTAAACGCTTGGAATTGTTTATTTTGGGTATTACGCATGCTTAGCCGGGGGGCTTTTATTTTGGTAATCGTCATGGATTGACGATGGGTTTTGAGGTTTGCAAACGTGCGTGGGCACGTGATCGCATGCTTATACTTGATTGTGAGTTGTTTATGTGTTTTAGCACATATTTCTCGAGGCATGGAACTCAAGCAAGGTTTGGCTTGGACTACGGAGACTTAAGGTACGTATAACGTACGAGCATAGCCCCTTATTTTAAATGCAATTGTTGAGTGCATGACACACTGTATTGCAATAAATGTGTATGGAAGTTCCTGATATATGGTTTTAGCAATAAACGGATATTAACGGATGTTGAAATACATTTTTAATGGTGATTGCTACAAATGGATGCATATACATTGGGAATTGCATGGTGCCGCTTTTGACCGAGCAATGATTGGATGTGGTCGCCTTTTAGCGAACATCGGTTATGACGCCACTGCTGTTGAGCATGCGTGAGACTGAAATGCCGCTATTGTGGAGCGAGCAATTAATTAGAACTATGGAACCATAAAAGAGATATATGGGATATTTGTGATCATTGTTTAATGATTTGATGTTATTGTTATAATGTCAATATGTGGCAAGTGAATTCGTTAATCAATGTAATGATTAACTAACATTTGGGAATTTGATGGTTTCAGTGTTTTGAGAACATGGACAGTACAGGAAACCCCGGATGAGGATGATACCATCCAGGGAGTATATTTTGTATTTCATAGCATTTACATTGTTGTAAATTATGAATTGTATTGTTGTGGTTATTGGATTTGGATATTGGTATGCTCACCCCGTGTGGGGCTATCTCTGTTGGGGCAGGTAATGCAGGTGCAGCGGCGGCTTTGGAGTTGAACTCGGGCTGTTGATTAGAGGTACTTCCAGGATCGAGGTACCAGAGCTGGATGGATAGGCGCTCAGATCCAGAGTCGAGATCGAGTTACGCTTGAGAGGTGCTTCCAGGATCGAAGTACCAGTAACGGTATCCAGTAGAGTGTTTTATACATTAGATACACGCTTATTCATTGGGTGCTCTTATGTGAGTACATATTACGTGTATATGAAATGTATAAACGGGCTACGGCTCTTCTCTGTTCATTTATGGTTTGCATGCAATTAGATATGGAATTGGTAAATGAACTAAGAGTATGTTAGTGTATTATGAGGGTGCATGTTATATGAATAATCTTGGTTGGGGGAATTTGAATATTATGTGGATTAAATGCAAGAAATATTTTGGATAGCATATGGTGTTGCACTTGCATATGGTTTTTCCCCCTGATAGTATGATTATATGCATTAATGGTATGGCTTAATACACTAATAACGGGTTAAGGGCACGGGGGTCCTTACATTAGTGGTATCAGAGTAGTGGTTAGCTCTTTGGGGCTGTTGAAGGCCTGGAACATGCTGATAGGGATTGGTAGCACATATTTATGCATGATAGTAGTTAGTGTTGTGTGACACAACTATTTTGCTTATGTGCATTTGTGATATGTGATCATAGTGAAACGATTATATGTCATGACATCTATATAATCATAATATAACCTGTTAATTATGATTGTGAGTTGTGACACAGGGATAACCAAATGGAGCATTTTGAAATGCATTGGGATACAGGAAGTACTTTGTACTCATAGTTTATGCATTTACTCATTATAATCATATTGTGAGGAATATGGATTATCGTATGCTCATGGTTTGGGATTGTTCCTGTAGGGACACTATGACGCGAAGGGCTAAGGCCAGGGTTGAAAGACACGAAACGGTAACCTGCATTTTATATACATCATGGAATTATGCATTGTGGTTGCATGTGTACAATGGAGTGATGATTTTAATGCTCTGTCGCCAAATGTTGAAGCGAGGGGTGGGAGTGCCGCATGTCGCATTTGAGCGAGGTGCATTAAAATACACTCATGATGATGTATATTGGGATATGGAATATGCTTTGTGTTGCAGGTATAGACGGAATACTTGGTGAATATCCCATGAGTCATTGTTATGGATGAGTGATGGTTTTAAATGCTTGCCGCTATTTATTGTTTTGTGCCGCTAAAATGTGAAGCGAGGGGTGGGAGCGCCGCATGTCACATTGAAGCGTGGTTATCATATGAGGCGAGGAAAGAATATTTGCCGCTAAAATGTGAAGCGAGGGGTGGGAGCGCCGCATGTCCATTTAAGCGAGGTTATTCTATGCCGCCTATATGTGAAGCGAGGGGTGGGAGTACCGCATATTTTATTGAGCGAGGGGCATTAAAATACACTACCATAACAATGACTAGGGACCGGCTATTCTATTGGCGATGGTTTATGCCGCCAGGTGTTCATAGCGATGGTTCATTCCGCTATTCTATTGGCGATGGTTTATGCCGCCAGGTGTTCATAGCGATGGTTCATTCCGCTATTCTATTGGCGATGGTTTATACCGCCAGGTGTTCATAGAGATGGTTCATTCCTCTATTCTATTGCCGATGGTTTATGCCGCCAGATGTTCATAGCGATGGTTCATTCCGCTATTCTATTGGCGATGGTTTATGTCGCCAGGTGTTCATAGCGATTGTTCATTCCGCTATTCTATTGGCGATGGTTTATGCCGCCAGATGTTCATAGCGATGGTTCATTCCGCTATTCTATTGGCGATGGTTTATGCCGCCAGGTGTTCATAGCAATGGTTCATTCCGCTATTCTATGGCGATGGTTTATGCCGCCAGGTATCATATAGCGATGGTACATTCCGCTACATCTATGGCGATGCTTCATACCGCCGGATATTCTTTGGCGATGTATTATTCCGCTGATTCTATAGCGATGGGGTTATACCGCTATGTACGTAGCACTGGATTATGCCGCCTATGAGCGATGGGTGCTGATTGCGTACCACTGTTGGATGACGGAGACAGGTATGCCGCTATCTCATTAGCGATGAGGTATGGTTTATTGCTGTTTTATTTGCATTATTGTGGATGATATGCATTGATATACTTATACCGTCATATGTTTGATGATATTAGTTGGATGTCATATGTTGACATATGCCGTCACCGAATGACGATGACATAGCGGGTATTCTATGTAAACGTGTAGCGTCGTTTTGATGATTAATACATTTATGTTTATGTATTTGGTTGCATGGTTCGAGTGCCTTTGGTGAGCACATGGTAGTGTCTGGGTCACTAGTTGACGAGACCTTTTCCGAGCAGGTTTGCTCGATGGAGCATTGGATGCATTGTACCGGTGAGTGAACTGCATCATGTTATAGAGGTAAATAATTGTCGAGCAATGATACCTTTGGGTATGCTCGTTGGGATGGCTAAGGCCAAGTGATTGGTGGTAAGAGTAGTCATTGAGGAAACTACACGCTTGTTGTTGTAATGTGTGTTAGGCATGGGCACACCCACCCTGAGGGTGTGGAATAAGTCCTAATGGATTAGGATTGCATGGTAGTTAAGCAAGAACACCTGGATGTCCATTGTGCTTTGGTGTTTTAGAGATATGTTGGGTGATGACCCACAACTCTAATGGTTTATACGGTATGGTATACCGGGTTGTGACGTGTGCCACGTTGGTAGGTTGGTATGAGCCTATGGGGCCAGCGAATCGCTAGCCAGGTATGGTTGCAGTACTTTGGTGGGCTTGTGTTAGCCTTTATGCTGCTCGTTGGATTCGAGATGGATGAATCGTATGGCGATACGATGAGGGTTATGATAGACTCTTGTAGTCTCTATGTGGCATGGTGATTGAGGTAGGGAATACCTCACGGGGACGTATATACGCCATTATTTTAAGAGACTTGTTTTGGGACAACTCAATTTTGTTGGAATACCAACGTGAGCGTCGACAAGTCGTTGTTAGCTCTGGTTGAGCATCTTTGCATATGGTATGCGACGGTAGTCACAATTGGAATTGTGTGGTATAGTTAGTGGGGTGACACTACTATATTGACTTTATCTCTTGGAGAGATTTGGATTGTACTGTCATGGAGACAGCTAGTATTGGTTGAGGGTTGATCGTGAATCAACCAGGGTAAGCCCTACTAGTGTTGGACTAGGTGATGGCTTCGTACTTCCAGTGAGACGTTCGAGGAGACGTCTCCGGGGGATGCTCGAGTTGTGTAGTACTATGACAATAGTACAGGGCATCGTTGGTTGAGTATATTTGGCGTATACGATTTTTGATTTGATGATAGTGGCTTCGATGCACTATTCTGAACCGATTGCATATCTTGGTTCCGAGATATATGTTGGTATGTATATCCAGTTTTCCGGACGGTGGTTCGAGGTTGGAGGGTCATGGATTCATGACACTATCCTTGTGGGAAAAACGGTATTGATATACCTGCCGGTTGAATCTTTTGGGAGATTCTTTGCTTTGGTTATGTGGTGTTGATGTTGGAATCACACCCTTTGGCTTTGGTCTGTTGACCACTATTCTCCGTGGAGTGAGAATAATCAAGGTTTGGCAGTAGATTTTGGGACTTTGGGTATGTTTGGAGATACCCGAGTATATTGCTTTGAGTGTGCCTGTTGTGGGTGCTTAGACATGTATACCCGTGTGTGTATAAGAATGCCAACTCTAATTCGTTCCTTGTTGAACGACGGGTTAGTGTGTTTGGTTTGATGAATCTCCGGTGGGAGATTGTGGCAATTTGAGATTGGTAATCTCGATGGCACGATGTATTCTGAGGATTAATCGTGATGTCCGTTTGACTTCCCCTGAGGAGGGATTGTCGTGTTTTGGAACCATGGTAGTTCTTGTTGGATAATTCGATAGCCTTCCTGTTTTAGGATTGTTGAATCCCAGGGAAAATGAGGGATGACCAGGATTCGGATTTGTTAGTGTCACGGTCGACACGTGTTTGGGGATGCAATTGTTTGTCTTGCATGTCCCCTGTGGAACTTGAGACCTTGTAGAGTCTCGATAGTGTGTTTTGGACCAAGATGGAACTTCTTGGAACACATGGTTGTAGACGTCTGTAGTGATGTGTATTGTGTGGATTAGTGACCGTGGTTTACCCGATCCGGGTTGCAAGTGGTGCAACTACTCCTTTGGAGGAGATGGACTGGGAAGCGAAAACCGGATTTTCTGTGAGTATACTGTTGTATACTAATGGTCCACATCAGGACGATGCGTGTCAAGCATCGTGGACGAGTAGTGGATATCATGAAGAGATGTCTATGTGTGATGTCCCCGAAATGATTAATTACATTTAAGGTATTGATTATGTTCATATGATTAATTATGTGGATAATTGATTTATGTGTTGGGATTAATTGTTGTGTGGAAATGCTTAGTCACATGTGGGCTTGACCCGGTAGAGTATTTCAGGGTGCATTTTAAGCATGTTGGGTAATTGGGTGTTTTAAATGGCTTACATGTGTTGGTAGTCAATTATTTGGTGAAACATGCATTTAATTGGGATTTTGTGCATTGTGGTGAAATGTGTTTAAAATATCATGTTGGGGTATAAAATACATCATGCTAATTGTTGGGGTACTAGTCTAATTAAAAGATTTAACCCTTACCCCACCACTTTATTTCACTTTATCTCTTTACACTCTAAATCCCCAAATCTCTTACCAAACCCTCACTTTCCCCCCAATCTCGATTTTGGCTTCAAAGTGCACAAGAAGTTCTTGTAAAAGCTTTATTTTTGTGCTTCTTGGTAAGATCTAAGACCTAGGATGTATATATATCATTCCTTGTTGTTCTTGTAGTGTTTGGTTTGAGTTTTGGAAAGTTTTGAAGGGTTTTGAAATGGGTTTGTTTGGGTTGGTATGATTTTTGGTAGGATGTTAGATTTTTGGTGGTTTTATGATGTGTATTGAAGGTTTAAAGTGTTTTAATGTTTTTGAGTTGTTGGTATAAGTGTTGTTGAGGTTGGTGAAGGTTTTAATGTGCAAAAATGGTGATTTTCGATGTGCAGAGGCTGGCGATCGATTCGCGAGCCAGCAGTAGGCTCCAGAAGCCTTTGGCGATCGATCGCCACTTTTGGGCGATCGATCGGTGAGGCTGGCGATCGATCGCGCCAAATGTGGCGATCGATCGCCGAAGGCCAAATTTTTCAGTATCGGACAGTGTGATCTCGCGATCGATCGGGACATCTTGGCGATCGATCGCGAGACACACAAATGTGTGATTTTGATTATTTTGTGGAATTTTTGGATATTGGACTATAATTAGCTTCTAATATTGATTTGTGTGGTTGTGTAGAACCATCCCAGGTACCAACAACGTCGAGGAGATAAAGTTATACAACTTCTCCACTTTTTGACTAAGGTACGTAGTGAGACGTACGAGCATCGGACGGTAAAACGTGTCACACCTTTGATTATGTATATTGTGGATAGTGAATCCTTACATGTGATGGTATATGTGAAATGATTGTGATATATTGTGATAATGGAATCAACTGTCGTGTTTGATTATTGTGGTAGAATTGATGAATGTTCCGGTAGCCTTTATCTCCGAGTGAGGGAGGTACTTGCCGCTGTCATATGAAGCGATGGTAGTATGATATTTGCCGCTGTCATGTCTAAGCGAGGTAACATGCCGCTGTCATTGTCGAAGCCAGGTATATCATATGATGCCGCTATATGTCGAAGCGAGGGGTCCTAAAATTCCGCTGTTGTATTGGGACCGGAACAGTCACAATTCTAGTGATTAATGTGGAATATTGTGGTTATAACTGGAACGTGATATCGAGCATTATATTGTGAACTAATGATTTGTACATGAGTTTATGAAACAGGAACAACCATGAAATGTGCTAATGTGGAAAACCAAGGAGCATATCTATTAATCGTCCCATGCGCTTAATTATTTCATTATGTTGATTTGTGTGAAAAATGGTGATGTGTATGCTCATGGTGAATTGTTCCTGTAGGTATACTTTTGGACCAAAGGGCCGAGGGTCGGGTTGATGCTGTGAGCTAAAAAGGGCATGAAAGAAGATAGGATACTGGATTTTTGGATAGCCTCTACTCTAGGAGTAGTATAATGCTATCGTTTTAACATTCATGATTGGGAATGTAATCAATTAACTGTTGAAGTTTTATTTTGGCCTGTAATTTTATTAGCTCAAAACTACAACCGGAACCCTAAGATGTCTTTAATACATGTTTAGCCCTATTTATGTCTTGATTACACTGTTAAGGTAGAGAGGCCTTACATTAGTGGTATCAGAGCAGTGGTTAGAGAACCCGAGAATGAGTGAAGGGTAGCCTTAGCAATAAGTTGGCTAGGCGCTTACTTTTAAACATGTTTTGCGCATATGAAGTATATGACTGTTATGCTAACATGTTATGGCTTATGTGAACTGTTTTTGGATATTGTTGTTAACCCTTGTGTTTCAGTATGACAGCAAATATCGACATTGGTGATGCAGTAAGTGTTAATGCTAGTGTTGGACACACAAATCCCCTGCCGCCGCCAACTTTGGGCGAAGAGCCGTCCGAACAGCAGTTATTACCGGGAGAACTGAGTTTGACTCAATTTCTAGCATATCGACCCCCGACATTTGAAGGAACTGAAACAGGGGAACGGGCCAAGGAATGGCTAGAGAGAATAGAACAGATACTTGTAGCAGCCCCGTGTGCAAAGACAGCCTGGATAAGGCTAGCAGAGTTTCAATTGGCCAAAAATGCGCTGATGTGGTGGAAGACCACAGTGAATGAACAGGAGGCTCAGGGTCAGGAAATAAACTGGAAGCTGTTTAGAACTCGATTTCTGACCTGATACTTTTCAGCTGCTGCACGGAAGGCTAAAGAGGATGAATTTACTAATTTAAAGCAAGGTACTATGCCGGTGTCAGACTATGCTCTCCAGTACTGTTCCCTACTCAGATATGTACCTCATATCGCCACCAGTACTCAAGCGAAGATGAGGAACTTCATGAAAGGCTTGAGGCCTGAATTGTTCGATAGGGTGATCACTTATGGCTACCTGTTTTGATGATGCCCTTGCACGGGCTGAGCTGGCAGAATTGGGAGTGGGTGCATATCTGAATGTAGCACCACCTCCAGCACCACCACAGAGACCGACCCCTGAAAACTTGAAACCAAGGGGAGACCATTTTAAGTCAAGAGGGAACTCATCAGCTTCCAGATTCAGCGGTAGATGGCAAGATGCTCGTGGAAGGATGATGCCCCACCTCATAGGGGACAATCTCAAACTGGCAGTTTTGGGAAGGTTAGGTGTTTTCTGTGCGGAGGACCCCACTCAGTGAAAGGATGCTCGGCTTGTTATGAGTGTGGTAAGCATGGTCATTTGGCCTGGAATTGTCCTAATCGAGGAGGACCACAGAACAATATGGGAAGACCTTCAGACCGGGCGGTACAACAAAGACCACCGTTTGCACCGAGACCATTGGGAGGTCAGCCATTGGGGCCACCTCAAGGGCAAGTGTACGCTCTGACCAGGGAACAAGCTACAGCGGCACCAGAGGAGGTGATAGCGGGTACGTGTCATTTATTTACGCACCCTGCTTTTATTTTGATAGACACAGGTGCGTCACACTCCTTTGTGTCGACGAGTTTTGTGGAGAGGCATCGAATATGCACGTCTCCGTCGCCCACACCTCTTCTTGTATCGACACCCGCTTGAAAGAGTATGATTGCTGACCGGTTTGTTGTTGACGGCCTCATTTATTTTGAGGACAACGTGTTGAGGTCAGATTTGATTGTTCTGGGGATGTCAGATTTTGACTGCATCGTGGGGATTGATGTGCTGAACAAGTACCAGGCAGTGGTGGACTGCAGACAGAGAACAGTACGGTTCAGATCTGATTTGGGGGTTCAGTGGACTTTTTATGGGGATGGTTCCCGCTCAAGAATCCCATTAATATCGGCCTTAAAGATGACTCAGTTATTGGAACGTGGGCATGTGGGTTATCTTATTTATGCCATAGACATTGCTGGAAAGAAAGAAGAGTTAAGGGTCGAGGATATACCCGTAGTTGCCGAGTTTGCCGATGTATTTCCGGAGGAGATTCCAGGATTCCCACCAGCTAGGGAAGTCGAGTTTGGGATAGAAATGCTACAGGGGACATCCGCCATTTCTCGTGCCCCTTACCGATGGCACCGGCAGAGTTGAGGGAGTTGAAAGAGCAATTACAGGAACTCCTTGACAAGGGTTACATACGCCCCAGCGTATTGCCTTGGGGTGCGCCTATATTATTTGTGAAAAAGAAAGATGGGTCGATGCGTTCGTGCATCGATTACAGGCAATTGAATAAGGCCACAATGAAGAATAAATACCCTCTTCCGCTGATCGATGACTTGTTTGATCAGTTGAAGGGTACGAGGTTGTACAGTAAGATTGATTTGAGGTCGGGGTACCATCAGATCCGAGTTAGAGAGGATGATGTGCAGAAGACAGCATTCCGGACCCGTTATGGTCATTATGCGTTTTTGGTCATGCCGTTTGGAGTGACGAACGCCCCGACTGTCTTCATGAGCTTTATGAACCGAGTATTCCAGCCTTACCTTGATCAGTTCGTCATAGTCTTTATTGATGACATACTTATCTACTCTCGGAGTGAGATAGAGCATGAGAATCATTTAAGAACAGTGCTCCAGATTCTTAGGGACAATCAGTTGTATGCCAAGCTGAGCAAGTGTGAATTTTGGTTGAGCAGCGTGGTATTTTTGGGGCATGTGATCTCTAGTGATGGGATATCTGTGGATCCCAGGAAGGTAGAGGCGGTGATGGATTGGTCTGCGCCGACATCTGTGCCCAAGATTCGGAGCTTCCTTGGTTTAGCGGGTTATTACAGACGTTTCGTCGAGGGTTTTTCTAAGATCGCTAAGCCATTGACGCAGTTGACTCAGAAAGGTGTCCCGTTTTGTGGACTGAGGCATGTGAGCAGAGCTTCCAAGAGTTGAAGCACCGGTTGACTACAGCACCTGTGTTAGTGATTCCTTCGGAGAACGAGAGATTTGCTTTGTACACGGATGCATCACTGCAGGGTTTGGGCTGTGTACTGATGCAGGATAAGCACGTGGTGGCTTATGCTTCGAGACAGTTGAAGCCTCATGAGACCAGATACCCAGTTCATGACTTGGAACTGGCGGCCATTATTTTCGCCTTGAAAATTTGGCGGCATTATCTTTATGGTACTTCATTTACCATTTACATGGACCATAAGAGCTTGAAATTCCTATGCACTCAAGCGGAACTGAATATGAGGCAGAGGAGGTGGATGGACTTGCTCAAGGACTATGATTGTGAGATAGAGTACCATCCGGGGAAGGCGAACATGACAACTGATGCTTTGAGTAGGAAGGTGAAGTATACCGCGGAAGACGTTATTCAGTTATCAGCCATGATGACTTCTTGTTGTCATCTGGGATATGACTTTGAGATAGGCACATCACCAGTGCATGTGTCGACCCTATTGGCAGAACCGGACAGGTTATCATATTTACGTCTGGGTCAGTCATCAAAGTTCAGAGTGGCAGAAGATGGTTCATTGAGGCTTGGTAACCGTTGGGTGGTACCGAGGGCACCATAGTTACGCCAAGGGATCTTGCATCGTGCTCATAGCAGCAGATTTAGCATACATCTAGGTGGGAGAAAGATGTACAAGGACTTATGTGATCAGTTTTGGTGGAGACGGATGAAAAGAGACGTCATCTCATTTGTTAAGAAGTGCTTGATTTGTCAACAAGTAAAAGCAGAGAGGCAGAGGCCCGGTGGCGAGTTGAGGAGTTTAGAGATACCAGAGTGGAAATGGGAGCACATCTCTATGGACTTCGTGACCCACTTGCCAAGGGCTGCCTCCGGATTTGATGCGATCTTGGTGATCGTGGATAGACTGATGAAGGTGGCTCACTTCATCCCTTATTGTATGTCTTTCACATACTTAAAGATGGCCCAGTTGTATGTACGGGACATAGTGAGATTGCATGGTATTCCAGTCTCGATTGTGTCTGATAGAGACCCGCGATTCACATCGCACTTTTGGGAGGGTCTTCAATCAGCCTTGGGTACAGAGGTGAGACTGAGTACAACTTATCACCCTCAGACTGACGGCCAGACAGAGCGTACCATACAGACGCTTGAGGACATATTGAGGGCATGTGTTTTGGAATTCGATACTCCGTGGCAAGATTCAGTGCCACTAGTAGAGTTCTCTTACAATAACAGTTATCAGGCGAGCATTCAGATGGCTCCATTCAAGGCCCTTTACGGTCGACGTTGTAGGTCACCGTTGTACTGGGAAGATTTGACTAGTAAGACGGTCGGAGGACCGGAATTGATTCGAGAAATGGAAGAGAAAATCAAAGTGATCCGTCAGAAAATGAAAGCGGCTCAAGATAGGCAAGCGGCCTATGCTAATAAACGGCGGCGACCATTGGAATTCCAAGTGGGAGACAGAGTCTTTCTAAAAATCTCACCTTTCAGAGGTGTAGTTCGTTTTGGTATGCGCGGGAAGTTGTCTCCGAGGTATGTTGGGCCATACGAGGTATTGCAGCGCATAGGCACTTTGGCTTACTGTCTGGCCCTACCGCCGTCATTGTCTGGTATACATGATGTCTTCCATGTTTCTATGTTGAGGAAGTATGAGCCATACCCGTCGCACGTTTTGCAGCCTTCAGAGGTCCAGTTGAGTTCAGATGTATCCTATGTTGAACGACCAGTCAGAATTCTGGATCGAGAGGATCGCATACTCCGAAGCAAGGTTATACCGATGGTCAAGGTTCAGTGGGATCGTCGGGGTGTCCAAGAGGCCACGTGGGAGACAGAACGGCATATGGTGCAGCACTACCCGGAACTATTCTCTGGTATGTGATTTATGTGTAGTTTCTTTTGGGGTAAGTGCATGCGATTTTGAGGACGAAATCTTATAAGTAGGGGAGTAATGTGATGTCCCCGAAATGATTAATTACATTTAAGGCATTGATTATGTTCATATGATTAATTATGTGGATAATTGATTTATGGGTTGGGATTAATTGTTGTGTGGAAATGCTTAGTCACATGTGGGCTTGACCCGGTAGAGCATTTCAGGGTGCATTTTAAGCATGTTGGGTAATTGGGTGTTTTAAATGGCTTACATGTGTTGGTAGTCAATTATTTGGTGAAACATGCATTTAATTGGGATTTTGGTGCATTGTGGTGAAATGTGTTTAAAATACCATGTTGGGGTATAAAATACATCATGCTAATTGTTGGGGTACTAGTCTAATTAAAAGATTTAACCCTTACCTCACCACTTTATTTCACTTTATCTCTTTACACTCTAAATCCCCAAATCTCTTCCCAAACCCTCACTTTCCCCCCAATCTCGATTTTGGCTTCAAAGTGCACAAGAAGTTCTTGTAAAAGCTTTATTTTTGTGCTTCTTGGTAAGATCTAAGACCTAGGATGTATATATATCATTCCTTGTTGTTCTTGTAGTGTTTGGTTTGAGTTTTGGAAAGTTTTGAAGGGTTTTGAAATGGGTTTGTTTGGGTTGGTATGATTTTTGGTAGGATGTTAGATTTTTGGTGGTTTTATGATGTGTATTGAAGGTTTAAAGTGTTTTAATGTTTTTGAGTTGTTGGTATAAGTGTTGTTGAGGTTGGTGAAGGTTTTAATGTGCAAAAATGGTGCTTTTCGATGTGCAGAGGCTGGCGATCGATCGCCCGTTTTTGGCGATCGATCGCGAGCCAGCAGTCGGCTCCAGAAGCCTTTGGCGATCGATCGCCACTTTTGGGCGATCGATCGCCGAAGGCCAAATTTTTCAGTATCGGACAGTGTGATCTCGCGATCGATCGGGACATCTTGGCGATCGATCGCGAGACACACAAATGTGTGATTTTGATTATTTTGTGGAATTTTTGGATATTGGACTATAATTAGCTTCTAATATTGATTTGTGTGGTTGTGTAGAACCATCCCAGGTACCAACAACGTCGAGGATATAAAGTTATATAACTTCTCCAATTTTTGACTAAGGTACGTAGTGAGACGTACGAGCGTCGGACGGTAAAAAGTGTCACACCTTTGATTATGTATATTGTGGATAGTGAATCCTTACATGTGATGGTATATGTGAAATGATTGTGATATATTGTGATAATGGAATCAACTGTCGTGTTTGATTATTGTGGTAGAATTGATGAATGTTCCTGGTAGCCTTTATCTCCGAGCGAGGGAGGTACTTGCCGCTGTCATATGAAGCGATGGTAGTATGATATTTGCCGCTGTCATGTCTAAGCGAGGTAACATGCCGCTGTCATTGTCGAAGCGAGGGATATCATATGATGCCGCTATATGTCGAAGCGAGGGGTCCTAAAATTCCGCTGTTGTATTGGGACCGGAACAGTCACAATTCTAGTGATTAATGTGGAATATTGTGGTTATAACTGGAACTTGATATCGAGCATTATATTGTGAACTAATGATTTGTACATGAGTTTATGAAATAGGAACAACCATGAAATGTGCTAATGTGGAAAACCAAGGAGCATATCTATTAATCGTCCCATGCGCTTAATTATTTCATTATGTTGATTTGTGTGAAATTGTGATGTATATGCTCATGGTGAATTGTTCCTGTAGGTACACTTTTGGACCAAAGGGCCGAGGGTCGGGTTGAGGCTGTGAGCTAAAAAGGGCATGAAAGAAGATAGGATACAGGATTTTTTTTGGATAGCCTCTACTCTAGGAGTAGTATAATGCTATCATTTTAACATTCATGATTGGGAATGTAATCAATTAACTGTTGAAGTTTTATTTTGGCCTGTAATTTTATTAGCTCAAAACTACAACCGGAACCCTAAGATGTCTTTAATACATGTTTAGCCCTATTTATGTCTTCATTACACTGTTAAGGTAGAGAGGCCTTACACTATGTTAGAACCAATAGGGTTTTGATTGATTTGCAGCCATGATGGACTGACTTCCGGGACGATTCACGTCGAGATATGTTGTTATCTTTCGGGTTTATATTGGTTTTGGCGTTGCTCTATTGTAGAGCTTGATGCGAGATTGGTGTTCTCGCAGTTGATGATTCGATTCTAATGTGGTTCAGAATCGGGGTCATGGCCTTGTTTGTTTGTGTAGTCCTGGTGGTACGTGGGGTACACCCGGTGCAATTTCGAGGATGAAATTTTATTAGTGGGGGATAATTGTGATGTCCGGGGATTAATGGTGTTAATCCCGGTGTGGTATTAATCCTTGATGGATTTTTAATTGTGGCAATTAGGAATTAATTGCGGTTTTGTGTCTCCCGAGGTTGTTAAATCGGGCATTTGGAACCGTCGGATCCAATGGTTGAGATTGTATTCTCATTTTGGTGGAAAACCTATGAGTTGAGTTTTTAGTGGGACTTGGTGTCCGGGGTGCCTTGTGTTGGGGCCTGTATGGGGATTTGATGTTGGAGAGAGAGTTTTTGGAAACAGATGATTTTTAATGAATCATGATGTATTTGTGGAGGTATAGGTGTGTTGGGGTAGTTTTGCTATATATACCCGTTGGACTCGGGATTCCATCATTCGGAATCCATTTCTCTCCCTCTCTCCCTCTCTATCGATCCAACCCTTCTCCCCCATTTCCCTCTTCTCCCTTGATGGGAAATTTGATGGTAGCTTGGCTCGGGAGCCGGTTTTCTCAAAGATAATCAGGTATTAATATTCCCCTCGTCTTTGGCTTCGATTTGATAGTAGTATGGTAGCTTTTGGTTGAGGTTTTGGTTGGCTATGGATTTTGGGGATTTTTGGGTTAAAATCCAAGTTGAGTTTTTAGAGTTTTTATTGACTTTAAATGTTGTATTTGAGGTGTTGATGGTGAATGGGGTGTTGGTTTTGAGTTTGGGTGTGAAAAACACCATGGAAGCTTGAAATTTTCGGAAACCCGCAGGTCGCGATCGATCGCGGCTTGGCGTCGATCGATCGCGACATGCTACTGATTTTGGAAGACGATGTATAGTTTCGGCGATCGATCGCGAAAAGTGGGCGATCGATCGCGAGGGCCTTGGCGATCGATCGCGAGTTGTGGCGATCGATCGCGGCCTGTTTCGTTCGGGCAGCAGGGTATGGCGATCGATCGCGGCATAGCGCCGATCGATCGCGGCCCTGTCCCCTTTGTTTTTTTCAAAATTTTGGAAAATGTCGGATTTTGGAATCGTGGTTTTTAGGGGCCGTTTTCGGGGCAATGTTCACATTCCAATGGGAATACTAGACTTTTAAAATGGTATGCTTGGAGCCAAATTAATTAAACGGAACTCTCGGTTGAGTTTTTGGCTATCTTTTAACGCTTGGAATTGTTTATTTTGGGTATTACGCATGCTTAGCCGGGGGGCTTTTATTTTGGTAATCATCATGGATTGACGATGGGTTTTGAGGTTTGCAAACGTGCGTGGGCACGTGATCGCATGCTTATACTTGATTTTGAGTTGTTTATGTGTTTTAGCACAAATTTCTCGAGGAATGGAACTCAAGCAAGGTTTGGCTTGGACTACGGAGACTTAAGGTACGTATAACGTACGAGCATAGCCCCTTATTTTAAATGCAATTGTTGAGTGCATGACACACTGTATTGCAATAAATGTGTATGGAAGTGCCTGATATATGGTTTTAGCAATAAACGGATATTAACGGATGTTGAAATACATGTTTAATGGTGATTGCTGCAAATGGATGCATATACATTGGGAATTGCATGGTGCCGCTTTTGAGCGAGCAATGATTGGATGTGGTCGCCTTTGAGCGAACATCGGTTATGACGCCACTGCTGTTGAGCATGTGTGAGACTGAAATGCCGCTATTGTGGAGCGAGCAATTAATTAGAACTATGGAACCATAAAAGAGATATATGGGATATTTGTGATCATTGTTTAATGATTTGATGTTATTGTTATAATGTCAATATGTGGCAAGTGAATTCGTTAATCAATGTAATGATTAACTAGCATTTGGGAATTTGATGGTTTCAGTGTTTTGAGAACAGGGACAGTACAGGAAACCTCGGATGATGATGATACCATCCAGGGAGTATATTTTGTATTTCATAGCATTTACATTGTTGTAAATTATGAATTGTATTGTTGTGGTTATTGGATTTGGATATTGGTATGCTCACCCCGTGTGGGGGCTGTCTCTGTTGGGGCAGGTAATGCAGGTGCAGCAGTGGCTTTGGAGTTGAACTCGGGCTGTTGATTAGAGGTACTTCCAGGATCGAGGTACCAGAGCTGGATGGATAGGCGCTCAGATCCAGAGTCGAGATCAAGTTGCGCTTGAGAGGTGCTTCCAGGATCGAAGTACCAGTAACGGTATCCAGTAGAGTGTTTTATACATTAGATACACGCTTATTCATTGGGTGCTCTTATGTGAGTACATATTACGTGTATATGGAATGTATAAACGGGCTACGGCTCTTCTCTGTTCATTTATGGTTTGCACGCAATTAGATATGGAATTGGTAAATGAACTAAGAGTATGTTAGTGTATTATGAGGGTGCATGTTATATGAATAATCTTGGTTGGGGGAATTTGAATATTATGTGGATTAAATGCAAGAAATTTTCTGGATAGCATATGGTGTTGCACTTGCATATGGTTTTTCCCCCCTGATAGTATGATTATATGCATTAATGGTATGGCTTAATACATTATAACGGGTTAAGGGCACGGGGGTCCTTACACCAATTCATTCGGATCTCTTCCTTCACAACTTCCATCATCGGTGGGTTAAGTTTTCTTTGCGGTTGGCGTGTTCGATTACTTCCATCTTCAAGTAGGATCCTAAGCATGCTTGTAGAAGGGCTTATTCCTTTAATATCTGCAATGGTCCATCCAATGGCGGTTTTGTGATCCTTGAGCACTTGAATGAGTTCCTCCTCTTGGTCATCTCCCAATTTGCTAGAGATAATCACTGGTAGTGTATCTCCTTCTTCAAGGAATTCATACTTTAGGTGGCTTGGTAATTGCTTCAACTCAACGGCGGGTTCCTGTGATACAGAAGGTAGTGGCCTAGTGTTAGAAATGGGTATTGAAACAAATGACACGTTACCTTGTATCCCAGGCGTGGTATCCAATGTGATGATGGTTTGCTCTACTTCGTCTCCAAGTGGAACGCTAGATCAAAATTGAAATCTAGTCCTTTTAAAGGTGGCAATGAAAAAACATCAAGGACTGCATTTAAGGGTTATAATTGGCACAAGAAATGTCACTTCTAGAGAGACTGTCCAAAAAGGAACAAATAAACCAGAAGAAACCTATCATTGCCTATAACTAAGTTCAGACATTGGCTGGACTTAGTGAATATCCAAAGGAACTGAAGCCCTTAGGGCCTGATTGAAGGGGAGTGATCTCATAGGAAAAATTGATTAGAGGTCAAGGTGGACATTGTTATATTGACTTGTTAACTTGTGTCTAGGTTAAATCAAAGCAACGGCGCCAAAATTTTGGTCACGCTTATCGTGTACGCCCAAATTAACCCTTCTCAGTTAACAACAAGATTAATTGCAGTGTAAATAGGGATCGTTCACACATGGGAAGTGAGTATCTTTGTGCTAACAAGTATCGAAATATGGGGGATTTGAAAGTATTAGTTATCTAAAATTATGTAGGATGCAAGATTTAAGTAAAATAGGAATAAATCAATTAAATAGAGATCTTGGTTTCGGTCGACTCTACCATTGGATTTCGTTTATTCATTCATCGATTTTCTCTCATATGTAATTATTATGCATGAATATTCACCATTATAGATTTAACTCCTATCTCACCTTAAGTGTAGTTAAATCGAAAACAACATTCAAATTTAACTATTATCGATTAATCAACCCTAAGAACAACATTTAAAATTTAGACTAATGATAGCATATGCACAAGTAGGATTGGTGAAGCTAAACAGCAAACAACAGCAATTATGTTTAATCTAGTCAAAAGTTTTCCCTAGGAATTTGATAACCTCAACAACAGAGAATTATCAATACTAGTTGCTTCGCAAATTCAATTAATCAAACAATTACATATTGATATCAAACTTAGCATTAGATTGTATGAAAAATCATTAGGTAGATAATCTAACAACCCACAACACAATCATGGGTAGAACAAAAGAAAAACTTATGATTTTCAATAAAAATCATCAATTCAAAACAGCAAACTCTTGAATAAATTAAACTCCAATGGTTGTCTTTCTAAACCCAGAGGATGAGTTTAGCTACTCAAAATCAATACAAGAATAACAACATAATGTATGAAAAGCATAAACAAAAAACTAAGACAAACTAGAATAATCGCCACGCGTCAAAGTTGCAATCCCTCCTTTGTGTCGAGTCTTCAATCCGTCTTCAAAACATCAAAGTAATTTTTGGTTCTAAGTCTAAACTATGATTAAAAGTCTGAATTATGAGTTAGGGAAGCCAATTTTTGTGTTTATAGAGGTGGGGAGGCTTGGGGAATATGTGTAAGGCCTCAAGCCTTAACAGTGTAAAAAAAATATAAATAGGGCTAACATGCATTAAAGATAGTTTATGGTTCCGGTTGTAGCCTTGAGCTAACAGGATTACATGCCAAAAAAAATAAGATTCCAAAAGCTAATTAATTACATTCCCAATAATGAATGTTAATACTATAGATTTACACTACTCCTAGAGTAGAGACTATCCAAAAATCATGTATCCTAATTCCTTAATGCTCCTCGTAGCTCACTGCCTCAACCCGGCCCATAGCCCTCCAAGTCCAAAAGGTGTACCTACAGGAACAACTCACCATGAGCATATACATCACTATTCAACAAAATCCAAGCACAATAACATAAATAATTGCATGAGATATATATGTATGCATGCTATCTGATTTACCACATTAGCATATTTTCATTGTTGTTCCAGTTTCATAAACTCATGCACAAAATCATTAGTTCATAATATAATGATCGATACCACATTCCAGTTATAACCACAATATTCCACATTAATCACTAGAAATGTGACTGTTCCGGTCCTGTTACAACAGCGGAATTTTAGGACCCCTCGCTTCGACATATAGCGGCATCATATGATATCCCTCGCTTCGACAATGACAGCGGCATGTACATCGCTCCGACATGACAGCGACAAATATCATATTACCATTGCTTCATATGACAGCGGCAAGTACCTCCATCGCTTGTATATAACAACTACCGGAACAATCAAGCATTTCCAACCACACATATATAAACACAACACTTGAGTCCACAATCATAATGCATCACCATTATCTCAATATATATCAACACATTTCGTAATCCACACTTGTCCACGATATATATATAGTCAAAAGCGTAAGAACACATTTTACCGTCCGATGCACGTACTTCTCACTACGTACCTTAGTCTCAAAAGTGGAGAAGTTGAAGAACTTTATCTCCTTGAAGTTGTTGGTTCCTGGGATGGTTCTACACAACCATACAAATCAATATTAGAAGCCAATTATAGTCCAATATCCAAAAAATCCAACAAAAACATAATTTCCCACTATTCAGCAGCTGGCGATCGATCGCTGCATCGAGGCGATCAATCGCGAGCCTTACCAATCGATCGCTTCGATGTAGCGATCGATCGCCAGACCTCACTGGCTCGCGGCGATTGATCACGCCATATATGGCGATTGATCACCTGCCTTACATTTCGCCACTGCCCTTCGGCGATCGATCGCTGCATTTGTAGCGTTCGATCGCCACCTGCTGTGTGCGCGATTTCTCACCATTTTTGAGCATATTCCAAGTTCTACCACATACACTTCAAACTCAAACATTCCAACAACTCAAATATCATCATAACACACTAAAACCCACATGAAACACCTCAAAAATAATAACCCAACCACATACAACACATACCCAAAAACAAATCCACAAAAAAACCCAAAATGCTAACCCATTTCAAATCCAAACCCATTAAAATTTTAGGAAGGGTTCCATACCTCTTGAGGACTCCAAATCCTACCAATAATCTCACAAACAAAGATTTTGTGAAGATTTCTCCTTCCTCCTTTGCCAAATTTCGAAAATGGGAAGAGGTTTAGGGTTGGGATGAAATTTGGGGATTTAAGAGTGATGGGTAAAGTGAATGTAAAGTGGGGGGTGTAGTGGGGTTATAAGAGTTTATAATTAAATTTGTACCCCATTAATTAACATGATGTATAAAATACCCCAACATGGTATTTTAAAAGCATTTTAGAAAATGCACCAAACTCCCATTTAAACACATGCTTCGCCAAATAATTATCAACCATCACAATTTAAACCATGATAATAAATTCCAACACATAATTTAATTATCACCATAATTAATCACATAAACATAATTAATGCCCAAATACATATAATTATTTTGGGGGTATCACAATACTCCCCTACTTACAAGATTTCGACCTCAAAATCGCATGCACTTACTCAAAACGAAACTAAACATAAATCACATACCAGAAAATAGTTCCGGGTAATGCTGCACCATATGCTGCTCCGTCTCCCACGTGGCCTCCTCGACACCCCTACGATCCCACTGAACTTTTACGATCGGTATAACCTTGCTCCGAAGTCTGCGATCCTCTCGACCCAGGATTCTAACCGGTCGTTCCACGTCGGACACATCTGAACCCAACTGAACCTCTGAGGGCTGTAAAACATGAGACGGATCTGGCTCATACTTCCGCAACATAGAGACATAGAAGACGTCATGTATACCAGACAATGACGGCGGTAGAGCCAAACGGTAAGCCAAAGTACCGATAAGCTGCAATATCTCATATGGCCCAACATACCTCGGAGACAACTTCCCGCGCATACTAAAACGAACCACACCTCTGAAAGGTGAGAACTTCAAAGAGACCTTATCTCCCACTTGGAATTCCAACGGTCGCCGCCGTTTATTAGCATAGGCTGCTTGCCTATCCTGAGCCGCTTTCATTTTCTGACGGATCACTTTGATTTTCTCTTCCATTTCTCGAATCAAATCCGGTCCCCCGACCGTTTTACTAGTCAAGTCCTCCCAGTACAACGGTGACCTACAACGTCGACCGTAAAGAGCTTCGAATGGAGCCATCTGAATGCTCGCCTGATAGCTATTATTATAAGAGAACTTTACTAGTGGCACTGAATCTTGCCACGGAGTATCAAACTCCAATATACATGCCCTCAACATATCTTTGAACGTCTGTATGGTACGCTCTGTCTGACCATCTGTTTGAGGGTGATAAGTTGTACTCAGTCTCACCTCTGTCAGACACAATCGAGACTGGAATCCCATGCAACCTTACCACGTCCCGTACATACAATCGGGCCATCTTTAAGTATGTGTACGACATACAATAAGGGATGAAGTGAGCCACCTTCGTCAATCTATCCACGATCACCCAGATCGCATCATATCCCGAGGCAGTCCTTGGCAAGTGGGTCACGAAGTCCATAGATATGTGTTCCCACTTCCACTACGGTATCTCTAAACTCTTCAACCACCAGGCCTCTGCATCTCCGTTTTTACTTGCTGACAAATCAAGCACTTCTTGACAAAGGTGATGACGTCTCTTTTCATCCGCCTCCACCAAAACTGGTCGCATAAGTCCTTGTACATCTTTCTCCCACCCGGATGTATGCTAAACCTGCTGCTATGAGCACGATGCAAGATCCCTTGACGCAACTCCGGTGCCCTCGGCACTACCCAACGGTTACCAAGCCTCAAGGAACCATCTTCTGCCACTCTGAACTTTGATGACTGACCCAGACGTAATAATGATAACCATCTCTGCACCTCAACGTCTGACATCTGAGCTTTCATGATAGATTCAAAGATGTCCGGCTCTAGCAATAGGGTCGATACATGTACCGGTGATTGTTGGGTTTTGGAAAACCGAATAATCTTAGTTTTGATGTTAACAAAACTTGTTATTGTGTTGCTAACATATTTCATCAAGTGTGCAGTTCATAGATGATATTTTATAGCTTGATGATCTGCTAAGAAATGGCCTTGAGTTTGGTTGCTGAAATGAGAATTCAGCATCCAGTAGACCCCGAGCGCTGCACACTAAATTGATCATATCTCATAGCTCGGATATCGAAACGAGATGATTCAGTATGGGTTGGAAAGCTAAGACAAAGATCTACAAGTCATCTTTGTAAGTAAAAGACTGAACCGGACGTTAAGATGGCCAAAAAGCTTCTGTAAGTCACGCCATGTGCTGCTGCATCCAGGAAACATACAGCGGGACCATCGCCTCGTATTTCGAGCATAACTCTCTCATACAAACTCGAAATCGAGAGATTCTTGATTCCATGGAAAGCTAAGAAAAAAGGGCTACAACTTTTATGAAGATCACGTTGCCCAGAAATCAACGAATCAAGAGATATAACCAATAGAACAGAACAGCAGATGCTGGGCATGTAAGTAATCCATCATACATAGCAACGCAGCGGAATACAATTTTATGGATTACAAGACACCGGATCTATACATAGGTTGTCATATCGGATTAGGGATTACAAAAGTCTCACCCTTGTAGCGTGTTTGAGCCGATTCCACGAAGCAGCACCATGTTCAACGAGTCCTTCGAGCCACTATCAAAACTTATCAAGTTTTGCCTCTACGGTATCCACACGATCAAATCGGGTGAAGGGATAGTCTAAGAACAAGTTGCTAGACTAGTTCTTAGACCGGAACAAGAAGCACACTCGATTCACAATCGAATAATCGCCGGAATCCTCACAAGAATCTCTTCGGCTATTATGCAAAACCGAGAGCTCCTTGGAGATTGATGGAGGCGGCCGAGTGCTTTAGTGTAGGTTGGAATGATTTGAAAAATTGTCTAACAATTAATTATATCAAAGTTATTAAAGAGGCTTAATTAAGCTCAAGACTTTCTTAAAGTCTTATGGGCCCAAACCCATGATTTAATTAAAACCTTTTAATCACTTAATTAAGACTCTTCTTAATTAATTAATTCATCCAATGAATTTAATTTCCCTTCTCGATTTAATCTTTTGTGCGACCCGATAGGATCTTGTAATGTTGGCAGTGACATAAAATCTCATTTTTTATGTCGCAAGCAATGAGCGGTATCTAGCAACACATCAATGCTACCCAAATTACAAGAATGTCAATGACTCGACATAACCTAGGAACTTGTGATAATATTTACCATGTAACTTAATCCCTTTGTCCTTTGTGTTTAGATTGAACACGAGTCATGGAATAGTCATACTCATATATTCAATCTTTATTTCTTGATCCCCAAGTAGAACTAGAATAAACGAATAAGCTCGATATCTCATATCGACTCATTCGAGCATGGCCATACATTTTAGTTCTCACTTGATCAAGGGCCAAACACTTCTCCTGTTATATAAGAGGGACAAATCCTATCTCGATCAGTCAACATCCCTCTACATAATTCGTAGTGTATCCAATAGTCGCCTTTATAGTTTACCCTGTTACGGGTAACGTTTGACAATATCAAGATACATAACTCCTTATGTTGGGATCTCTGATGATCACAAGTCGTAAGGATTACATACATTATTATCACTATGAGAATTGCTTATGACACTCATATAACTATCCATGTAGCATTCTCATGGTGGGTCTTTCCAGTACATCGTTCTCTAACATGTACCCATGTGTTGATTTGATATCTCATATCAATGAACAATTCATCAATCAACACATACTAGTCTCAACGTATTATCATTATCCCTATTCATGATAATACTTGACTAGGGACAATGTTTAAGAATAATACAATATTATTCTAAGGACATTAACATATATATTAATTTACATTGCATAGTTAAATGAATAATATATAATAATGAATTGCCATTCATAAAATCATAAACATTGTATGTCAAAACAATCATCCAATGACATGTCTTAGGGCATATCCCAACAGGGCAGCAGGGTACCAGCAGACCTCAGACCAAGTGGTACCAGCAGACCTTGACCAGCTGATGCTGTACCAGCAGACCTCAGACCAACTGGTACCAGCAGACCTCAGACCAACTTGTACCAGCAGACCTTGGTCAGCTGATGCTGTACCAGCAGACCTCAGACCAACTGGTACCAGCAGACCCCAGGCCAGCTGATGCTGAACCAGCAGACCTCAGACCAGCTGACCATACCAGCAGACCAGACCAGCTGACCATACAAGCTGACCAGACCAGTTGACCAGACCAGCAGACTTCCAAAAATATCCCAGAAGCAGAATATGAGCGTTGCAATGTTTGAAAGCTTACCAAAATTGTCCCAACGATTATATTCTTGTATCTAACGTATATATCATTACTTGGGGCTATATATACATGATTTGGAAGCTCAATAACAGCTGATTGAAGATCAATCCAAGCCTTCCAAAGCAAACCCACTTGGGATTCAATTGAGGAACTTCAAAGACAAAAGCTGCTAAATAGAGAGCACTCATCAAACCTTTGGCACCTCTTACCTTGCTGTATCAGATTCATTATAGAATCATTTGTGTCTTTGTATTCACTCTATTCATTGTATTTGAGAGCTAAAATAGAAGAGTGAATACCATTGTATCGGTTGATGATTCATCACAACCGATTGAGAGGTCTTTGTATGTGAGACATTAAAGAACATACATAGTTGAGTTGCTAGGAGTTCTAGTGGGATGGGGAATGCCCAACTGGACCGGGTTTGTACAAAGAGTTGTATAAATCAAAGTCTTCTAGTGTATCCTTCCACGAGATGGAAGAAGGGGAGACGTAGAAGCGTTGTGCTTCGAATTTCCAGAAACAAATGCTTGTGTTATTTCCTTACTGTTTTTACATACTTTCTTGCATCTCTTTAAAATGCCTTTCAAATGAGTAATCGGTTTTAGAGCGGGTTATGTCGAGTGTCTTCCGCTCGGTTTTGTAACCGAACTCGATATAATCTCTCGGTGCAATTATTTCAAGAACACGAGCTATTGAAGCTCATGTTGGTTGAACTCGGGTGTGGAATGGCAACCCACCCCCGAAATCGATCCTGACAAGTGGTATCAGAGCGGGTTGTTCTTGGAAAGCATTTTAACCGATTTTGTAGCTGATATCTTTTAAAATCATTTTCAAAATTTTCTCATGAGCATGAAATATTTTCATAGCATTTTTTTTCAAAACATGGTGTATGAAAATTTTTAGCATAAAAATCAATTTCATTGCATTCATTTTGCACGAAAAATAATTTTAAAATCTATTTTAAAGGTTTAATTTTTGTTCAATATGTTCTTAACTCATTTTAAGTTTAAAATTGTTATATTGAAATTTTGTTTCTAACAATTTTCGAAGCATTCAGTTTTTCTGGCAACTTGCAGCGACTTTGGGAAAATTGGCATAACTTCTTGCTCGGATGTCCAAATGACGAACCGTTTTTTGTGTTGCAAACTAGACTCATAGAGGATCGCAAGGGTATAGGTCTTGCAGCCCAAACTTGCTCGAGGAAAAGCAGTTTATTAGTTCAAGTTGGACTAAGTGTACTGCCACCGCAGAAAGATGAAATGGACATTGTTGAGTTTTGTCAAGAAATTCAAATTTGTTGCCAAGGATGCTTCATCCATCATCAAAAGAGGTTATTTTTTCAAAAATTAATGTGCATTGCATTTTGTTAATTTGTTTTAGCCTACCCCATTTGCCCCTCACTTGCTCAAATTTTCAAACATTTTAAAATTAAGGGGGAGAGTTTAATCTCAATCCTTGAGGGGGAGTAAATTTATTTGTCTTCCTTTTTGATTCACACAAAAAGGGGGAGAAATATGTTGTTTAAAAAATATGACGTTTTCTTGTTATGCAACATTGTGCTTTAATGTTCATATTTTTATTCAAGTTTTGTGATCATCAAAAAGAGGGAGATTGTTGGGTTTTGGAAAACCGAATAATCTTAGTTTTGATGTTAACAAAACTTATTATTGTGTTGCTAACATATTTCATCAAGTGTGCAGTTCATAGATGATATTTTACAGCTTGATGATCTGCTAAGAAAGGGCCTTGAGTTTGGTTGCTGAAATGAGAATTCAGCATCCAGTAGACCCCGAGCGCTGCTGACTAAATTGATCATATCTCATAGCTCGGATATCGAAACGAGATGATTCAGTATGGGTTGGAAATCTAAGACAAAGATCTACAAGTTATCTTTGTAAGTGAAAGACTGAACCGGACGTTAAGATGGCCAAAAAGCTTCTGCAAGTCACACCATGTGCTGCTGCATCCAGCAAACATACAGCGGGACCACCGCCTCGTATTTCGAGCATAACTCTCTCATACAAACTCGAAATTGAGTAATTCTTGATTCCGTGGAAAGCTAAGAAAAAAGGACTACAACTTTCATGAAGATCACTTTGCCCAGAAATCAACGAATCAAGAGATATAACCAAGAGAACAGAACAGCAGATGTTGGGCAGCAGGACACCAGCAGACCTCAGACCAACTGGTACCAGCAAACCTTGACCAGCTGATGTTGTACCTAAGACCAACTAGTACCAGCAGACCTCAGACCAACTGGTACCAGCAGACCTCAGACCAACTGGTACCAGCAGACCTTGGCCAGCTGATGCTGTACCAGCAGACCTCAGACCAAGTGGTACCAGCAGACCCCAGGCCAGCTGATGCTGAACCAGCAGACCTCAGACCAGCTGACCATACCAGCAGACCAGACCAGCTGACCATATCAGCTGACCAGACCAATTGACCAGACCAGCAGACTTCCAGAAATAGGCCAGAAGCAGAATATGACCGTTGCAATGTTTGAAAGCTTACCAAAATTGTCCCAACGGTTATATTCTTGTATCTAACGTATATATCATTACTTGGGGCTATATATACATGATTTGGAAGCTCAATAACAGCTGATTGAAGATCAATCCAAGCCTTCCAAAGCAAACCCACTTGGGATTCAATTGAGGAACTTCAAAGACAAAAGCTGCTAAATAGAGAGCACTCCTCAAACCTTTGGCACCTCTTACCTTGCTGTATCAGATTCATTATAGAATCATTTGTGCCTTTGTATTCACTCTATTCATTGTATTTGAGAGCTAAAATAGAAGAGTGAATACCATTGTAACGGTTGATGATTCATCACAACCGATTGAGAGGTCCTTGTATGTGAGACATTAAAGAACATATATAGTTGAGTTGCTAGGAGTTCTAGTTGGATGGGGAATGCCCAACTGGACCGGTTTTGTACAAAGAGTTGTGTAAATCAAAGTCTTCTAGTGTATCCTTCCATGAGATGGAAGAAGGGGAGACGTAGAAGCGTTGTGCTTCGAACTTCCAGAAACAAATGCTTGTGTTATTTACCTTACTGCTTTTACATACTTTCTTGCATATAATGCCTTTCAAATGAGTAATGAGTTTTAGAGCGGGTTATGTCGAGTGTCTTCCGCTCGGTTTTGTAACCGAACTCGATATAATCTCTCGGTGCAATTATTTCAAGAACACGAGCTATTGAAGCTCAAGTTGGTTGAATTTGGGTGTGGAATGGCAACCCACCCCCGAAATCGATCCTGACAGTGATGTATCTACATCAAAGTCATATCCCAGATGACAACAGGAAGTCATCATGGCTGATAACTGAATAACATCCTCTGTGGTATACTTCACATTCCTACTCAAGGCGTCAGCTGTCAGGTTCGCCTTCCCCGGATGGTACTCTATCTCACAATCATAGTCCTTGAGCAAGTCCATCCATCTCCTCTGCCTCATATTCAACTCCGTTTGGGTGAATAAGAACTTCAAGCTCTTATGGTCCGTATAAATGGTAAATGAAGTACCATATAGGTAATGCCGCCAAATTTTCAAGGCGAAAATGATAGCCGTCAGTTCCAAATCATGAACTGGGTATCTGGTCTCATGAGGCTTCAACTGCCTCAAAGCATAAGCCACCACGTGCTTATCCTGCATCAGTACATAGCCCAAACCCTGCAGTGATGCATGTACAAAGCAAACCTCTCGTTCTCCGAAGGAATCACTAATACATGTGCTGTAGTCAACCGGTGCTTCAGCTCTTGGAAGCTCTGCTCACATGCCTCAGACCACAAGAATGGAACTCCTTTCTGAGTCAACTGCGTCAACGGCTTAGCGATCTTAGAGAATCCCTCGACGAAACGTCGGTAATAACCCGCTAAACCAAGGAAGCTCCGGATTTCGGGCACAGATGTAGGCGCAGACCAATCCATCACTACCTCTACCTTCCTGGGATCCACAGATATCCCATTACTAGAGATCACATGCCCCAAAAACACCACGCTGCTCAACCAAAATTCACACTTGCTGAGCTTGGCGTACAACTGATTGTCCCTAAGAATCTGAAGCATTGCTCTCAAATGATTCTTGTGCTCTTCCACACTCCGAGAGTAGATGAGTATGTCGTCAATAAACACTATGACGAACTGATCAAGGTATGGTTGGAACACTCGGTTCATCAAGCTCATAAAGATAGCCGGGGCGTTTGTCACTCCAAACGTCATGACCAAAAACTCATAATGACCATAACGGGTCCGGAATGCTGTCTTCTGCACATCTTCCTCTCTAACTCGAATCTGATGGTACCCCGACCTCAAATTAATTTTACTATACAACCTCGTGCCCTGCAACTGATCAAACAAGTCATCGATCCGCGGAAGGGGGTATTTATTCTTCACTGTGGCCTTGTTCAATTGTCTGTAATCGATGCACAGACGCATCGATCCATCTTTATTTTTCACAAATAATACAGGCGCACCCCAAGGTGATACATTGGGGCGTATGTAACCCTTGTCAAGGAGTTTCTGTAGTTGCTCTTTCAACTCCCTTAACTCTGCCGGTGGCATCCTGTAAGGGGCACGAGAAATAACGGGTGTTCCCGGTAGTAATTCAATCCCAAACTTGACTTCCCTAGCCGGTGGAAATCCGGGAATCTCCTCCGGGAACACATCGGCAAACTCCGCGACTACGGGTATATCCTCGACCCTTAACTCTTCCTTCCTTTCAGCAACATCAATGGCATAAATAAGATAACCCATATGCCCACGTTCCAATAACTGAGCCATCTTGATAGCCGATATCAATGGGATTTTTGAGCGGGAACCATCACCATAAAAAGTCCACCGAACCCCCAAATCAGATCTGAACCGAACTGTTCTCTGTCTGCAGTCACCACTGCCTGATACATGTTCAGTACATCAATGCCCACAATGCAGTCAAAGTCTGACATTACCAGAACAATCAAATCTGACTTCAACTCGTTGACCTCAAAATAAATGAGGCCGTCAACAACAAACCGATTAGCAATCATACTCTTTCCAGCTATCACTTCCTCTGGAGCCGTTGTAGCCTGCTCCCTGGTCAGAGCGTACACTTCCCCTTGAGGTGGCCCCAACGGCTGACCTCCCAATGGTCTCGGTGCAAACGGTGGTCTTTGTTGCACTGCCCTGTCTAAAGGTCTCCCCATAGTGTTCTGTTGTCCTCCCCGATTAGGATATTCTCGAGCAAAGTGGCCATGCTTACCACATTCAAAACAAGCAGAACACTCTTTCACCAAGTGGGGTCCCCCGCAAAGGAAACATCTAACTCTCCCATAATTACTTGCTTGTGACTGTCCCCTATTTGACGGGCCATTATTCCCACGATTTCCCCTTCCACGCACATCAGGCCGTCTACCACTGAATTGGGAAGCTGATGAGTTCCCCCTTGGCTTAAAATGGTCGCCCCTTGGTTTCAAGTTTTTCGGGGTCGATCCCTGTGGTGGTGCTGGAGGTGGCGCTACAGTCGGATATGCACCCACTCCCAATTCTGCCAGCTCGGCCCGTGCAAGGGCGTCATCAAAACAAGTAGGGCCATAAGTGATCACCCTATCATACAATTCAGGCCTCAAGCTTTTCATGAAGTGCCTCATCTTTGCTTGAGTATTTGTGGCGACATGAGGTACATATCTGAGCAAAGAACAGTAGTGAATAGCATAGTCTGACACCAGCATAGTACCTTGCTTTAGGTTAGTAAATTCATCCCCCTTAGCTTCCCGTGCAGCAGCCAAAAAGTACCGGGTCAGAAATCGAGTTCTGAACAGCTTCCAGCTTATTTCATGACCTTGAGCCTCCTGTTCTATCACCGTGGTCTTCCACCACATTAGTGCCTTCTTGGCCAGTTGGAATTCTGCTAACCTTATCCAGGCCGACTTCGCACAAGGAGCCGCCATGAAGATTTGCTCCATCCTTTCTAACCACTCTTCGGCCTGTTCCCGTGTCTCAGTTCCTTTAAACATCGGGGGTCGGTATGCAAGGAATTGAGTCAACTGTTGTTCAGACGGTTCTTCACCCAAAGTTGGCGGTGGTAGATGATTTGTATGCCCAGCACTTGCATTAATACTCACTGCGTCTCCCATATCGATATTTGCTGCCATGCTGTAACACAAGGGTTAACAATAACAACAAAAACAGTTCATATAATACGCCGTTAGATAACATGAGTAACAATAACAAAAACATGTTAGTATAACATTTATATACTCTATATGGATTAAACATGTTTAAAAAGAGCACCTAGCCAACCTAATTCTAAGGCTACCATTCACTCATTCCCGGGTTCTCTAACCACTGCTCTGATACCACTAATGTAAGGCCTCAAGCCTTAACAGTGTAAAAAATATATAAATAGGGCTAACATGAATTAAAGACAGTTTATGGTTACGGTTGTAGCCTTGAGCTAACAGGATTACAGGCCAAAAAAATAAGATTCCAAAAGCTAATTAATTACATTCCCAATAATGAATGTTAATACTATAGATTTACACTACTCCTAGAGTAGAGACTATCCAAAAATCCTGTATCCTAATTCCTTAATGCTCCTCGTAGCTCACTGCCTCAACCCGGCCCATAGCCCTCCAAGTCCAAAAGGTGTACCTACAGGAACAACTTACCATGAGCATATACATCACTATTCAACAAAATCCAAGCACAATAACATAAATAATTGCATGAGATATATATGTATGTATGCTCCCTGATTTACCACATTAGCACATTTTCATTGTTGTTCCTGTTTCATAAACTCATGCACAAAATCATTAGTTCATAATATAATGATCGATACCACGTTCAAGTTATAACCACAATATTCCACATTAATCACTAGAAATGTGACTGTTCCGGTCCTGTTACAACAGCGGAATTTTAGGACCCCTCTGTAAGGACTCCCGTGCATTTAACCCGTTATTAGTGTATTAATCCATACCATTAGTGCACATAATCATAAAATCATGGGGAAAATCCATGTGCAAGTGCTACACCATATTAGTGATCCATAAAATTTCTTGCATTCAACCCACATAATATGCAATCCCCCAACCAAGATTACATATATGACATGCACCCTCATAATACACTAACATGCTCTTAGTTCATTTAGCAATTCCACATTTAATTGCATGCAACCCATAAATGAACAGAGAAAAGCCGTAGCCCATTTATACATTCCATATACACGTAAAATGTACTCACATAAGAGCACCCAATGAATGACCGTGTATCTGATGTATAAAACACTCTACCGGATACCGTTACTGGTACTTCAATCCTGGAAGCACCTCCCAAGCACAGCTCGATCTCAACACTGGATCTATGTACTTATTCAACCAGCTCTGGTACCTCGATCCTGGAAGTACCTCTATCATCAGCCCGAGCTTAACTCCAAAGCTACTGCTGCTGCACCTGTGTTACCTGCCCCAACAGAGACAGCCCCCACACGGGGTGAGCATACCAATACCACCAATCCAATAAGCATTACATTGCAATTCAAATACAAAATGTAAATGCTATAATTTAAATGATACTCCCTTGATGGTAACACCCTCATCCGGGATCCCCTGTATTGTCCCTGTTCTCAAAATAACCAAACTCATCAAATTCCCAAAACCAGTTAATCGTCACATAGATTAACTAATACCGTTCTATTATGCCAGTTCCATGATCAATATGGTAAAAACATAATGTAAAAGACCATAGATATCATATATATCTAACCAATAATTCCATATTCCCGTTTCATTGCTCACTCCACAATGGCGGCATACTAAACCTCGTGCACGCTCAACAATAGCGGCATCATAACCGATGGTCGCTCAACGGCGATCGCATCCCAAATCATTGCTCGCTCAATAGCGGCACCGTATGGTTCCCAATGTATAACCATTTGACGCAAATACTATTTACCATGCATATTGTTATCCATTTATAGCAAATTTCATGCACCATGCATTTCAATACCTATCCGATGCAACTACCACATGCCACATATTTCAATGTCCATATAACGCAATTATCACACACCATGTGTTCCAATACACATTTAGTACAATTTCCACACACCATGCATTTTACAGTTGCAATACTAAAATAGGCTATGCTCGTACGTCATACGTACCTTACGATTCCGTAGTTTGAGTCCAACCTTGCTTGAGTCCCACGACCCGATGAGTTAAGTGCTAACATGCAAATAACTCCCAATTAAACACAGGCACGCAATCACGTGCCCAAGCACGTTCACAACTTCCAAACCTATCGTCTATCCATGACGATGACCAAAATAAAAGCCCCCCGGCTAAGCATGCATAATACCCAAAATATACCGTTTAACAAGTATAAAAGATAGCCAAAACCCAAACAAAAAATTCCGTTTAATTAATTTTGGCTCCAACAAATCAATTTTAAAAGTATAACATTCCCATTGGAATGTAGACATTGCCCCGGAAACGGCCCCTTTAAACCTCGGTTCCAAAATCCGACATTTTCCAAAAAATCCAAAAAAACACCTTCCTTCGGGTGGCGATCGATCGCCACATTTACCGCGATCGATAGCCACACTCCTATGGCCAACCAGTGCCTTCTCGCGATCGATCGCCCATCCACGCGATCGATCGCCAGCACTGTTCATCGCCTTCGATTTTTAGCAGCTGCTCGTCGCGATCGATCGCCCCACCTCGGCGATCGATCGCCACCAGCGATTTTCCGAAAAATTCGAGCTTCCATGGTGTTTTTCACACCCAAACTCAAAACCAACACCCCATACACCACCAACACCTCAAATACAACATTTAAGGTCAATTAAAACTTTAAAAACTCAACATAAGATTTTAGCCAAAAATTCCCAAAACCCAAAGCCAACCAAAACCTCAACCAAAAGCTACCATACTACTATCAAATCGAAGCTAATGACGAGGGGAAGATTAATACCTGATTATCTTCGAGAAAACCGGCCTCCGAGCCAAGCTACCCGTGATTTCTCCTCCAAGGGAGAAAAGGGAAATGGGGGAGAAGGGTTTGGGCGATGAGAGAGGGAAAGATTCCGTGCCAAATGACGGAATACCGAGTCCACTTGGTATATATAGCAAAAATGCCCCAAAATACCAACACCCCCACAAATACATCATGATTCATTAAAAATCATATGTTTACAAAAACTCTCTCTCCAACATCAAATCTCCAGACTGGCCCCAACATAAGGCACCCCGGACGCCAAGTCCCACTAAAACCCAATTCATAGGTTTTCCACCAAAATGATAATACAATCTCAACCTTTGGATCCAACGATCCCAATTGCCCGATTTAACAACCTCGAGAGACCCAAAACCGCAATTAATTCCTAATTGCCACGATTAAAAATCCATCAAGGATTATTACCATACCGGGATTAACACCATTAATCCCCGGACCTCACAATTATCCCCCACTAATAAAATTTCGTCATCGAAATTGCACCGGTGTACCCCACGTAACACCAGGACTACACCAACAAAACAAAGCCACAACCCCGATTCTGGACCATATTAGAATCGAATTAACAACCGCGAGAACACCCATCTCGCACCAAGCTCTAAAATAGAGCAAACGCTAAAACCAATACAAACCCGAAAGATAGCAACATACCTCGACGTGAAATGTCCCAGAAGTCACACCACGACTGCAACCCAACCAAATCTCCATTGGTTCTGACATAGATATCATCCCGTGATATCACCACCTGCCCACGATGCTTGACACGCATCGTCGTGATGGGGACCACTAGTATACAACAGTATACTCACAGAAAATCCGGTTTCGCTTCCCACCCCATCTCCTCCAAAGGAGTAGTTGCACCACTTGCAACCCGGACCGGGTTACCCATGGTCACTGATCCACACAAAACACATCACCGAGGATGTTTACACCGGTGTGTTCCAAGAAATCATATCTTGGTCCCGACACACCATCAAGACTCCACAAAGTCTCAAGTTCCACAGAGGACATGCGAAACAATCAATTGCATTCCTACACACGTGTCAACCATGACACTAAACAAACCCGAATCCCGGCCATCCCTCATTCATCATTGGATCCAACAATCCTAGAATAGGAAGGCTATCGAATTATCTAACAAGAATTACCATGGTCTCAAAACAAGACAATCTCTCCTCAGAGGGAGTCAACCGTACTTCACGATCATTCCTCAGAATACATCGTGCCATCGAGATTACCGATCTCGAGGTTCCACAATCTCACACCGGAGATTTACCAAACCAAGCATACAAACTCGACGTTCAACAAGGAACAAAATAAAGTTGGCATACGTATACACACACGACATACATGCCCAAACAACAACACAACATGCATACACAATGCAATAGACTCGGGTATCTCCAATCATACCCAAATCCCAAAACCAACTAACAAACCTGGATTATTCTCACCCCACGGAGAATGATGGTTGACCAACCCAAACCAAAGGGTGTGATTTCAACATCAACACCACACAACCAAAGCAACGAATCTCCCAAAGGATTCAACCGGTAGGTATATCAGTACCGCCTTTCTCACAAGGAAAGTGTCATGAATCCATGACCCTCCAACCTCGAACCACCGTTCGGAAAACTGGATATATTTTACCAAAACATATCACGGAACCAAAAGTACGCAATTGGTTCGAGATAGTGCATCAAAGCAACCATTACCAAATCGAAACCTGTATATCCCACGTATACTCAAACTAAAGATGCTCTGTACTAATGCCATAGTACAACCCAATCGAGCATCTCTCCGGAGACGTCTCCTCAAACGTCTCACCGAGGTAAGAAATCCATTACTCGATCCAACACCAGTAATGCTTACCATGGCTGATTTACAATCATTCCACGACTGATGCAAGCTGTCTCCAAGACAGTACAATCCAAATCTCTCCAATAGATAAGGTCAAAATAGCAGTGTCACCTCACTAACTATATCTCACAAACCATTGTGACTCCCGTTGCATTCCACATGCAAAGATGCTCAACCAGAGCTAACCACGACTTGACGACACCCACGTTGGCATTCCCAACAGAATTGAGCTGCCCCCAAACAAGTCTCTCAAAACATTTGACGTATAAACGTCTCCGTGAGGTATTCCCTACCTCAAATACTATGCCACATAGAGACTACAAGAGTCTACCATAACCCTCATCGTATCACCATACGATTCACCAAACTCGAATCCAACGAGCATTATAATGGCTAACACAAGCACGCTAAAGTACTGCAACAATACCTGGCTAGCGATTCGCTGGCCCCATAGGCTCATACCAACCCATCAACGTGACACACGTTCCATCCCGGTATACCATACCGCACAAACCATTAGAGTTGTGGGTCATCGCCCAACATATCTCTAAAACACCAAAGCACAATGGACAACCCGGCGTCCATGCTTAATTACCATGGTGGGTGTAACCATGCTTACTCCTCATCACAATAACAAGCGAGAAGTTTCCTCAATGACTACTCTTACCACCAATCACTTGGCCTTAGCCATCCCAGCGAGCATACCCAAGGGTATCATTGCTCGACAAATATTTACCTCTATAACATGATGCGGTACACTCACCGGTACAATGCATCCAATGCTCCATCGAGCAGACCTGCTCGGAAAAGGTCTCGTCAACTAGTGACCCAGACTCTACCATGTGCCCACCATCGGCACTCAAACCATACAACCAAATACATAAACGTGAATGCATTATTCACCAAAACGACGCCTCGCATCCACATAGACATCCCAATAACATCGTCAAACACATGATGGCACATGTCGATATACGACATCCATAATCTCATCGTCAAACACATGACGGCACATGTCGATATACGACATTCATAATCTCATCGTCAAACACATGACGGTATAAAACAACACATGGAATTCACAATAATGATATCAAAAGTAATTTGCCATACCTCATCGCTATCAAAATAGCGGAATACCTGTATCCATCGTCCACCAGCGGTACATAAGCAGCATCCATCGCTCGTAGGCGGCATAATCCAGTGCTACACACATAGCGGTATAATCCATCGCTATAGAATCAGTGGCAAAAAACATCGCCAAAGAATATCCGGCGGTATGAAGCATCGCCATAGATGTAGCGTAATGTACCATCGCTATATGATACCTGGCGGCATAAACCATCGCCATAGAATACCTGGCGGGATGAACCATCGCCAATAGAATACCTGGCGGCATGAACCATCGCCAATAGAATACCCGGCGGAATAAACCATCGCCAATAGAATACCCGGCGGCATGAACCATCGCCAATAGAATACCCGGCGGCATGAACCATCGCCAATAGAATACCCGGCGGCATAAACCATCGCCAATAGAATACCCGACGGCAACCATCGCCAATAGAATAGCGGAATAATCGCGGACTCAAGAGGTACTCACACTCATTTAGTACTTTGTTCCCGATCGCATTGCTACGTCATGACAGCGGCATCATCGCTTCGACGTGACAGCGGCATGTATCATCGCTTCGACACGACAGCGGCATCATCGCTGCGACACGACGGTGGTACCATCGTTCCGGCATGACAGCGGAAATACCCCTCGCTTTACATGACAGCGGAAATACCCCTCGCTTCGACAATACCAGCGGAAAATAATATCCCTCGCTATTAATATGACAGCGGCCGTGTTCTTCGCTTCATATTAGCGGCAAATATTCTCTCATCGCTACGGTATGACAGCGGCAAGTATTCACATCGCTACGCCATAAAGCGGCAAGTATTCACATCGCTACGCCACGCATGCAACCGTAATGCATATCCCGTGTCCCAATAATTGTTTCGGCACGACAGCGACATCATCGCTTCGACGTGCATGCAACCGTAATGCATAACCCATATTCCCATAAACATCGCCATGAGTGTATTTTAATGCACATCGCTCCAACATTTAGCGGCAAAGCATTAGAATCATCACTCCGATGTATATCTATGCAACCGTAATGCATAGTCCATGTCTCATAAGACCCTGCAACCACCATGGTTAGCAATAACATATTCCTATTATGAACACATATCATAAACACACATAAGCAATATAGTTGTGCCACGCAACACTAACTACCATCATGCATAAGTATGTGCTTCTCATTCCCATTATCATTTTCCTAGGCCCTCAACAGCCCCAAAGAGCTAACCACTGCTCTGATACCACTAATGTAAGGACAACCGTGCCCTTAACCCGTTATTAGTGTATTAATCCATACAATTAGTGCACATAATCATAAAATCATGGGGAAAAGCCATGTGCAAGTGCTACACCATATTAGTGATCCATAAAATTTCTTGCATTCAACCCACATAATATGCAAATCCCCCAACCAAGATTACATATATGACATGCACCCTCATAATGCACTAACATGCTCTTAGTTCATTTAGCAATTCCACATTTAATTGCATGCAACCCATAAATGAACAGAGAAAAGCCGTAGCCCATTTATACATTTCATATACACGTAAAATGTACTCACATAAGAGCACCCAATGAATGAGCGTGTATCTGATGTATAAAACACTCTACCGGATACCGTTACTGGTACTTCAATCCTGGAAGCACCTCCCAAGCACAGCTCGATCTCAACACTGGATCTATGTACTTATTCAACCAGCTCTGGTACCTCGATCCTGGAAGTACCTCTATCATCAACCCGAGCTCAACTCCAAAGCTACTGCTGCTGCACCTGTGTTACCTGCCCCAACAGAGACAGACCCCACACGGGGTGAGCATACCAATACCACCAATCCAATAAGCATAACATTGCAATTCAAATACAGAATGTAAATGCTATAATTTAAATGATATTCCCTGGATGGTAAAACCCTCATCCGGGATCCCCTGTATTGTCCCTGTTCTCAAAATAACCAAACTCATCAAATTCCCAAAACCAGTTAATCGTCACATAGATTAACTAATACCGTTCTATTATGCCAGTTCCATGATCAATATGGTAAAACCATAATGTAAAACCATAGATACCATATATATCTAACCAATAATTCCATATTCCCGTTTCATTGCTCGCTCCACAATGGCGGCATACTAAACCTCGCGCACACTCAACAATAGCGGCATCATAACCGATGGTCGCTCAACGGCGATCGCATCCCAAATCATTGCTCGCTCAATAGCGGCACCATATGGTTCCCAATGTATAACCATTTGACGCAAATACTGTAATGCCACGATTTATGTTATACACGTATGATATAATTATGGTGTAATTATATCACGTGGCGGTATGATAATGGGGGTTCAAGTGGAACCAAGAATGACTTACTACATATATGAAAAGAGATATAGTAATGGTGTACAATGAGTTGAACCATAATATATCAAGAAATATGAAATGTATATGCATTTGAAGGTGCATTAGCATGTGTATTTGAGTTGCAAGTGGGCATTTGAATATACATGTGAATTGAATTTGACTTGGAGTTGCATTTGCATTTGGATGTCATCTTCATGTACATGACACTTAACATGTAATTATCTCCAAATGACATGATATCAAGTAAATTAGGGACTTAAGGTTCTATATCAAGTGGCTTAGAGGTGAAATCACATACTACACCACTTTTCACCTAAAAATCTCTACCAAGCCCCTCTCCATTTCTTTCAAGGTTTTGTTGGTTTGAGCTTGGGTTTCAATTGTAACTTGAGCTAGGAGGGTGTGTGAAGTGGAATTGTACCATCTTGGTAAGAAATTCATAGTTGTATACTTGATTTTGTCATTGGTGTTGATGTATGAGACATAGCATATCAAGTGTTCATGTGTACAATCATAACTTGTTTATATGCTAGGAATTGGAATTTATGATGTTAGAATCATGTGAAGATGTTCCTAGATAGTGCATGAAACATGTTTACATGTTAAAATTCGAGTTGTAGGAGAAGAGCTAGGAGGATAAGCTCAAAATCGCCATGTTCTGAACTTTCTGGACATCGGCGATCGATCGCGAGCTTTGTGGCGATCGATCGCCGAGACAGAGTAATTTAAGGCGGTTAAATCATGTGGCGATCGATCGGTGAAAATGTGGCGATCGATCGCGAGCAACAGAACACTTTGGCGATCGATCGCGAGGTTTGGCGATCGATCGCGAGGGAGGCAGAACTGTTTGGCGATCGATCGGTGAAATGTGCGATCGATCGCCAGAGTTCAAATCTTGAAAAATTTTATATTTTGTAGAATTTGATTTTAATGCCTATGATAACATGATATATTGTTGGCATTGTTGTAGCATCATCTCAGGGGATAGAGCAAAGAGGCAATTAGCTATCAACGCCTGATTTATCGCTTTTGTGTCGCAATACAGGTACGTGTTGACGTACGGAGTATAGATATGATGCGATGATGATGTTATGGTTTTGATATCATATGATTTATGTTATCTTGTGTCATATGATTGGTAGTTCATATGCATGTTCATACATGGATTTCATATGATTGGGATGGATGCCTTGATAGATATGTGTATATGCTTTGGTGAGATCAATGCCAAGATAGATATGCCTGGTGTGGTATATGCTTTGGCTGGGATCGTTGCCACGATAGATATACTACATATGCTTTGGCTTGAGAGATATACGCCTGGTGTGGGTATATACTCTGGCTATTATCACAGATGAGCATGGTACTATGATATGTGCTGCTAATATGCAGATGTGATGTGGTTCCACTGACATATTGAGCTGATTAGGCATATCATATGGGGCTCGTGATAATAGGGTAATTGTTGAGACATGTCATGACATAGTGCATTTGTGGATGCATGATACAGAACATTCGCGTATTGATGATTATTTGTGCTTTATCATTGATATTGATATTGTGGTTTGATATTGCACTGAGATATTTGTTATCTATACTCATTGTGTGAATGTTTCTGTAGGGACTCATAGACGTGGGGAGCGTGAGTCATGAATTCCGCTGCGAGGGGAACCACTGCCTAGGAGTTCTTTTGGATTAGGTTGTTTATGTACATGTTATGTATAGTTTGTTAGGTTTTTGATAACCATGTAAACAACTTAACTAGTATGAACTCTTAATCCGTGCATGGTACATTACTTAATTCAGACTCACATTGTATGTTTAATGGTTACATAATGGATTAAGTAAAGAGGACCCCACATTAGTGGTATCAGAGCAGTGGTTCGAGAACGGGGTGAACATGGGTAGAGAAAGTGTATTAGGGAGTTACCTAAACACTTTGAGAATGGTAATAACATGTTAGTTTTGGAATATGATGTTATTCTAATATGTTATATACTTGTAAATGTTATTGTAACCCTTGTTATACAGCTATGACAGACAGAGGGTATCATGAGGATGTTGGGGATGCCTTGAGTGGCAATGCTAGTGTAAGGATGGTGCTTGTGCCACCACCACCGATTGAGCAAGGACCAGTGGAACATGTATTGTTGCCTGGAGAATTGACTTTGACGCAGTTTCTGAGTTATCAGCCACCTAGGTTTGAGGGGACTGAATCAGGGGAACTGGCAGAGGAATGGCTGGAACGTGTGGAACAGATCTTTGTGTCAGCACCATGTGCCAAGACTGCTTGGTTACGTTTAGCTGAATTCCAGTTAGCGAAGAAAGATATGATGTGGTGGAAGTCCACAGTACTTGAGTTGAGGGCTCAAGGACATACAGTGAACTGGGATGTGTTTAGAACAAAGTTTCTGGAACATTATTTCTCTGTTGCTGCAAGGCAGAGGAAAGAGGATGAATTTACAAACTTGAGACAGGGATCCATGACAGTATCTGATTATGCTGTGCACTATTCCTCTTTGCTCCGGTATGTGCCACATATTGCTGTTAACACCAAGGCAAAGATTAGACAGTTTGTGAAAGGGTTGAGGCCTGAATTGTTTGATAGGGTAATGTCCAATAACCCTACTTCATATGAAGAAGCGTTGACTAGAGCCGAGATGGCTGAGATTGCTGTAGGGGTATATACAGATGTTGGACAAGCCCAACCACCTACATCTGACAGTATGAGACCTAGAGGGGAATCATTTAAATCACCACGAGGTGGTGCATCTTCATCTAGGTTTAGTGGGAAACGTTTTGGATCACAAAAAGGGGGTGATCGCAAATCTAAGGGACAGTCCCAAGGAAGTAGTAGTAGTAGTGGACGAGGATTACACTGTAAATGTGGAGGGCCACATTATCAAAGAAATTGTCCACAATTTGATACGGTGGTTTGTTTCCGTTGTGGGAAACCGGGACACGTGATCCGTGATTATCCTCAAGTGGGTGGACTACAGAGGAGAGGACCAGTGTCAGAGAATACAGTGCAGCAGAGACCACACGGTGTACCACAGTCTGGTGGAGGACAGAGGGCAGGAACACCTCAGGCTCAGGTGTATGCACTGAACAGGGAGGAAGCAGAGGCAGCTCCTGATACTGTGATAGCGGGTAAGTGTACTTTATTTACTTATCCTGCTTTACTGTTGATTGATACTGGTGCATCACATTCTTTTATTGCACAAGCTTTTGTTGATCGGTATCATATATGCTCGTCTCCACTGTTGATGCCTCTCTATGTTTCGACACCCATGGGAACTACTGTGATGACTTGTCAGAGTGTGTCTGATTGTACTATTCAGTTTGAGACTGAGTATGGACTACAAGCTGATTTGATTGTGTTAGCTATGTCCGATTTTGATTGCATCCTTGGAATTGATGTGTTGAGTAGATATCAATCTGTTGTGGATTGTAGTCAGAAGATAGTGAGATTTCAGTCTGATACTGGAACTCAATGGTATTTCTATGGCCAAGGATCGAGGGCAAGGATTCCTTTGATATCAGCAATCCGAATGTCGCGTTTGTTAGAGCGTGGACATGCGGGTTATTTGATTTATGCCATTGATGTAAATGAACAGAAACTAGAAAGGAAAGTGGAGGAGATACCAGTGGTTGCAGAATATGCGGATGTGTTTCCAGATGAGATACCTGGATTCCCACCGAGTCGAGAAGTGGAATTTGGTATTGATTTGATACCTGGTACTTCTGCAATTTCACGGGCTCCTTATCGGATGGCACCAACTGAATTGAAAGAGTTGAAAACGCAATTGCAAGATTTATTGGACAAGGGGTACATACGTCCTAGTGTATCGCCTTGGGGTGCTCCAGTCTTATTTGTTAAGAAGAAGGATGGGACAATGAGATTGTGTATTGACTATAGACAGTTGAACAAGGTAACCATAAAGAATAAATATCCTCTTCCTCGTATTGATGATTTGTTTGATCAGTTGCAGGGATCAAGGATTTATTCTAAAATTGATTTGAGGTCCGGATATCATCAAATACGTGTGAGGGAAGGAGATATACAGAAGACAACATTCAGAACTCGTTATGGACATTATGAGTTTCTGGTGATGCCATTTGGAGTGACAAATGCTCCTGCTGTCTTTATGAGTTTAATGAATCGGGTTTTTCAGGAATACCTTGATCGATTTGTCATTGTCTTTATCGATGATATACTAATCTATTCACGGAGTGATGCCGAACATGTTCAACATTTGCATATGGCATTGCAATTGTTGAGGACACATCAGTTGTATGCCAAACTCAGTAAGTGTGAGTTTTGGTTGACTAGTGTCGGCTTTTTGGGACATGTTATTTCAGAAGAAGGTATATCAGTTGATCCAAAGAAAGTGGAAGCAGTGTTGAATTGGTCAGCACCTACTTCTGTGCCAGAGATTCGTAGTTTCTTAGGTTTGGCTGGATATTATAGACGGTTCGTTGAAGGATTTTCAGCGATCGCCAAACCATTGACACATTTGACACAGAAGGGAGTATCATTTCAATGGTCAGAGGCTTGTGAGCGTAGTTTTCAGGAATTGAAACATCGATTGACTACAGCTCCAGTCTTGATCATTCCATCTGAGTATGACAGGTTTGCAGTATATACTGATGCATCTTTACTTGGTTTGGGTTGTGTATTGATGCAGGATAAACATGTAGTGGCTTATGCGTCACGACAATTGAAGCCACATGAAATGAGATATCCAGTGCATGATCTGGAATTGGCTGCCATTGTCTTTGCATTGAAGATATGGCGACATTATTTATATGGTACGTCGTTTACCATATACACAGATCATAAGAGTTTAAAATTTCTATTCACTCAAGCGGAGTTGAATATGAGACAAAGGAGATGGATGGATCTGTTGAAAGATTATGATGTGAGATTGAATATCATCCAGGAAAAGCTAATCTTACAGCAGATGCCTTGAGTCGAAAAGTACATCACACGGCTGATGAGGTAATTCATTTATCCGCATTGATGACTTCTTGTTGTACTTTGGGTTATGATTTTGATATGGAACTAGTGCCAGTACGGGTATCAACATTGTTGGTTGAACCCGACATTTTTGAGAAAATCAGAACGGCACAAATGACTGATGATGAAGTACAACAGTGGAAGGAAAGGATAAGTCAAGGACAATTATCTCAATTTGTACTTACAAGTGATGGAACATTGAAATACAGAAATTGTTGGGTAGTACCTGCTTCATTAGGACTACGCCAAGAACTACTACAACGTGCTCATTGTAGTAGATACAGTATACATCCTGGAGGGAAGAAAATGTATCATGATCTACGTACACAATTTTGGTGGAAACGTATGAAACAGGATGTGTTGAACTTTGTGAAACGGTGTTTGATCTGTCAACAAGTGAAAGCGGAAAGACAGAGACCAGGAGGTGAATTACATAGTTTGGAAATTCCTCAGTGGAAATGGGAACATATCACGATGGACTTTGTGACTCATTTGCCACGGACGTCTTCTGGTTGCGATGCTATTTGGGTGATTGTTGACCGACTCACCAAAGTATCTCATTTTGTGCCATATTGTATGACGTTTACATATCTAAGAATGGCACAGTTGTACATTCAACATGTAGTGAGACTACATGGTATTCCAGTTTCCATTGTATCGGATAGGGATCCGAGATTTACTTCTCATTTCTGGGAAAGGTTACAGACAGCGTTGGGAACTGAAGTGCGGTTGAGTACAGCATATCATCCTCAAACAGATGGACAAACAGAGCGTACGATACAGACGCTTGAGGATATGTTACGTGCCTGTGTATTAGAGTTTGATACTTCTTGGCAAGATTCGTTGCCATTAGTGGAATTTTCTTATAACAACAGTTATCAGTCTAGTATACAGATGGCACCATTTGAGGCTTTATATGGGCGACGATGTAGATCGCCATTGTATTGGGATGATGTGGATCAATCTACTTTACATGGACCAGATATGATTCATAATATGGAAGAGAAAGTGAAAGTAATTAGATTGAAACTTAAAGCTGCTCAGGATAGACAGGCTGCGTATGCCAATAAGCGACGTAGACCACTTGAATTTCAAGTTGGTGACCATGTGTTCTTGAAAATCTCACCTTTTAAAGGTGTAGTACGGTTTGGTAAGCGTGGAAAATTGTCTCCACGATATGTTGGTCCATATGAGGTGTTGCAATGTATTGGTACGTTGGCATATCGCTTAGCACTACCACCGGCCTTGAGTAGTATTCATGATGTTTTTCATGTGTCACTGTTGAGAAAGTATGAACCAGATCCGAGTCATGTCTTACAGCTACCTGATGTACAGTTGGATACCGATGTGTCGTATGAGGAACGACCGGTTATGATCTTGGATCGAGCTGAACGCAGGTTGCGTAATAAGGTGATTCATATGGTTAAGGTACAGTGGGACAGACGGGGTGTCGAAGAGGCAACGTGGGAGACGGAGCAGCATATGATGCAACGGTATCCAGATTTGTTTTCTGGTATGATTTTACAGTTTTATGATACTGTTGGTACATACATATTGTCCTGTTGCATACATGATTATGTTTCCTATCTTGTTATAGTAGGATGATTGAGTTGTGTATCATGATATGCATGTTTTGTATATTAATTTCGAGGATGAAATTCAATAAGTGGGGGAGAATTGTAATGCCTCGATTTATGTTATACACGTATGATATAATTATGGTGTAATTATATCACGTGGCGGTATGATAATGGGGGTTCAAGTGGAACCAAGAATGACTTACTACATGTATGGAAAGAGATATAGTAATGGTGTACAATGAGTTGAACCATAATATATCAAGAAATATGAAATGTATATGCATTTGAAGGTGCATTAGCATGTGTATTTGAGTTGCAAGTGGGCATTTGAATATACATGTGAATTGAATTTGACTTGGAGTTGCATTTGCATTTGGATGTCATCTTCATGTACATGACACTTAACATGTAATTATCTCCAAATGACATGATATCAAGTAAATTAGGGACTTAAGGTTCTATATCAAGTGGCTTAGAGATGAAATCACATACTACACCACTTTTCACCTAAAAATCTCTACCAAGCTCCTCTCCATTTCTTTCAAGGTTTTGTTGGTTTGAGCTTGGGTTTCAATTGTAACTTGAGCTAGGAGGGTGTGTGAAGTGGAATTGTACCATCTTGGTAAGAAATTCATAGTTGTATACTTGATTTTGTCATTGGTGTTGATGTATGAGACATAGCATATCAAGTGTTCATGTGTACAATCATAACTTGTTTATATGCTAAGAATTGGAATTTATGATGTTAGAATCATGTGAAGATGTTCCTAGATAGTGCATGAAACATGTTTACATGTTAAAATTCGAGTTGTAGGAGAAGAGCTAGGAGGATAAGCTCAAAATCGCCATGTTCTGAACTTTCTGGACATCGGCGATCGATCGCGAGCTTTGTGGCGATCGATCGCCGAGACAGAGTAAATTTTAAGGCGGTTAAATCATGTGGCGATCGATCGCGAGCAACAGAACACTTTGGCGATCGATCGCGAGGTTTGGCGATCGATCGCGAGGGAGGCAGAACAGTTTGGCGATCGATCGGTGAAATGTGCGATCGATCGCCAGAGTTCAAATCTTGAAAAATTTTATATTTTGTATAATTTGATTTTAATGCCTATGATAACATGATATATTGTTGGCATTGTTGTAGCATCATCTCAGGGGACAGGGCAAAGAGGCAATTAGCTATCAACGCCTGATTTATCGCTTTTGTGTCGCAATACAGGTACGTGTTGACGTACGGAGTATAGATATGATGCGATGATGATGTTATGGTTTTGATATCATATGATTTATGTTATCTTGTGTCATATGATTGGTAGTTCATATGCATGTTCATACATGGATTTCATATGATTGGGATGGATGCCTTGATAGATATGTGTATATGCTTTGGTGAGATCAATGCCTCGATAGATATGCCTGGTGTGGTATATGCTTTGGCTGGGATCGTTGCCACGATAGATATACTACATATGCTTTGGCTTGAGAGATATACGCCTGGTGTGGGTATATACTCTGGCTATTATCACAGATGAGCATGGTACTATGATATGTGCTGCTAATATGCAGATGTGATGTGGTTCCACTGACATATTGAGCTGATTAGGCATATCATATGGGGCTCGTGATAATAGGGTAATTGTTGAGACATGTCATGACATAGTGCATTTGTGGATGCATGATACAGAACATTCGCGTATTGATGATTTATTTGTGCTTTATCATTGATATTGATATTGTGGTTTGATATTGCACTGAGATATTTGTTATCTATACTCATTGTGTGAATGTTTCTGTAGGGACTCATAGACGTGGGGAGCGTGAGTCATGAATTCCGCTGCGAGGGGAACCACTGCCTAGGAGTTCTTTTGGATTAGGTTGTTTATGTACATGTTATGTATAGTTTGTTAGGTTTTTGATAACCATGTAAACAACTTAACTAGTATGAACTCTTAATACGTGCATGGTACATTACTTAATTCAGACTCACATTGTATGTTTAATGGATACATAATGGATTAAGTAAAGAGGACCCCACAAATACTATTTACCATGCATATTGTTATCCATTTATAGCAAATTTCATGCACCATGCATTTCAATACCTATCCGATGCAACTACCACATGCCACATATTTCAATGTCCATATAACGCAATTATCACACACCATGTGTTCCAATACCCACTTAGTACAATTTCCACACACCATGCATTTTACAGTTGCAATACTAAAATAGGCTATGCTCGTACGTCATACGTACCTTACGATTCCGTAGTTTGAGTCCAACCTTGCCTGAGTCCCACGACCCGATGAGTTAAGTGCTAACATGCAAATAACTCCCAATTAAACACAGGCACGCAATCACGTGCCCAAGCACGTTCACAACTTCCAAACCTATCGTCTATCCATGACGATGACCAAAATAAAATCCCCCCGGCTAAGCATGCATAATACCCAAAATATACCGTTTAACAAGTTTAAAAGATAGCCAAAAACCAAACCAAAAAATTCCGTTTAATTAATTTTGGCTCCAACAAATCCATTTTAAAAGTATAACATTCTCATTGGAATGTAGACATTGCCCCGGAAACGACCCCTTTAAACCTCGGTTCCAAAATCCGACATTTTCCAAAAATTCCAAAAAAACGCCTTCCTTCGGGTGGTGATCGATCGCCACATTTACCGCGATCGATCGCCACACTCCAGTGGCCAACCAGTGCCTTCTCGCGATCGATCGCCCATCCACGCGATCGATCGCCAACACGCTCGCGATCGATCGCCGAGACCTCGCGATCGATCGCCAGCACTGTTCATCGCCTTCGATTTTTAGCAGCTGTTCGTCACGATCGATCGCCCCACCTCGGCGATCGATCGCCACCTGTGATTTTCCGAAAAATTCGAGCTTCCATGGTGTTTTTCACACCCAAACTCAAAACCAACACCCCATACACCACCAACACCTCAAATACAACATTTAAGGTCAATAAAAACTTTAAAAACTCAACATAAGATTTTAGCCAAAAATTCCCAAAACCCAAAGCCAACCAAAACCTCAACCAAAAGCTACCATACTACTATCAAATCGAAGCTAATGACGAGGGGGAGATTAATACCTGATTATCTTCGAGAAAACCGGCCTCCGAGCCAAGCTACCCGCGATTTCTCCTCCAAGGGAGAAAAGGGAAATGGGGGAGAAGGGTTTGGGCGATGAGAGAGGGAAGAGAGGGAAAGATTCCGTGCCAAATGATGGAATACCGAGTCCACTTGGTATATATAGCAAAAATGCCCCAAAATACCAACACCCCCACAAATACATCATGATTCATTAAAAATCATCTGTTTACAAAAACTCTCTCTCCAACATCAAATCCCCAGACTGGCCCCAACATAAGTACCCCGGACGCCAAGTCCCACTAAAACCCAATTCATAGGTTTTCCACCAAAATGAGAATACAATCTCAACCTTTGGATCCAACGATCCCAAATGCCCGATTTAACAACCTCGGGAGACCCAAAACCGCAATTAATTCCTAATTGCCACGATTAAAAATCCATCAAGGATTATTACCATACCGGGATTAACACCATTAATCCCCGGACCTCACACCCTCGCTTCGACAATGACAGCGGCATGTACATCGCTCTGACATGACAGCGGCAAATATCATATTATCATCGCTTCATATGACAGCGGCAAGTACCTCCCTCGCTCGTATATAACAACTACCGCAACAATCAAGCATTTCCAACCACACATATATAAACACAACACTTGAGTCCACAATCATAATGCATCACCATTATCTCAATATATATCAACACATTTCGTAATCCACACTTGTCCACGATATATATATATAGTCAAAAGCGTAAGAACACATTTTACCGTCCGATGTTCGTACGTCTCACTACGTACCTTAGTCTCAAAAGTGGAGAAGTTGAAGAACTTTATCTCCTTAAAGTTGTTGGTACCTGGGATGGTTCTACACAACCATACAAATCAATATTAGAAGCCAATTATAGTCCAATATCCAAAAATCCAACAAAAACATCATTTCCCACTATTCAGCAGCTGGCGATCGATCGCGAGCCTTACCGATCGATCGCTTCGATGTAGCGATCGATCGCCATACCTCACTGGCTCACGGCGATCGATCGCGCCATATATGGCGATCGATCACCTGCCTTACATTTCGCCACTGTCCTTCGGCGATCGATCACTGCATTTGTAGCGATCAATCGCCACCTGCTGTGTGCACGATTTCTCACCATTTTTGAGCATATTCCAAGTTCTACCACATACACTTCAAACTCAAACATTCCAACAACTCAAATATCATCATAACACACTAAAACCCACATGAAACACCTCAAAAATCATAACCCAACTACATACAACACATACCCAAAAACAAATCCACAAAAAAACCCAAAATGCTAACCCATTTCAAAACCAAACACCATTAAAACTTTAGGAAGGGTTCCATACCTCTTGAGGACTCCAAATCCTACCAATAATCTCACAAACAAAGATTTTGTGAAGATTTCTCCTTCCTCCTTTGCCAAATTTTGAAAATGGGAAGAGGTTTAGGGTTGGGAATGAAATTTGGGGATTTAAGAGTGATGGGTAAAGTGAATGTAAAGTGGGGGGTGTAGTGGGGTTATAAGAGTTTATAATTAAATTTGTACCCCATTAATTAACATGATGTATAAAATACCCCAACATGGTATTTTAAAAGCATTTTACAAAATGCACCAAACTCCCATTTAAACACATGCTTCGCCAAATAATTATCAACCATCACAATTTAAACCATGATAATTAATTCCAACACATAATTTAATTATCACCACAATTAATGACATAAACATAATTAATGCCCAAATGCATATAATTATTTTGGGGGTATCACAATATGTTAGAGTCCCCCAAGATGGTAAAAAACTAACTTTCCTTAATTTCTCGTATTCTGCTGGCGATCGATTGGGACAAGCTGGCAATCGAGCGCCATCTTTTATTTTTCAGCCAGAAAATTCTCGCGATCGATCGTGAGATGTTGCCGATCGGTCATTGACTTTCAACGCATTGTGGCGATCGATCGCGAATAATGCCGATCGTTCGCAAATATATTCTGTTTTCAGGCATTTTCTCAGCTTGTTTCGGCGATCGATAGGTGATAAATGCCGATCGATCGCTGATCGCTATTATTTTAAACAGTATTTTTGAGTGTAGCGATTGCGTACCGCAAGTGCACGGTGTCAAGTTTTAGTACAATGATATGAAAAAATATGGATTGTCGATCCTACGAGGACTAGGAAATAATTACCAAACTTCACTAGTTTTACTATATTTAACATTCGATAACTAGTTATGATTAATTAACTGAAGTGACAAATTAACTCAATAATTAACCCAAGCAACCAGTGATGAATAAGAATAAAAATCAAAAGAAACATTTATCAAGACTTTCGGTTCACCCATGCAATCCCCCACAATTCGCCTATACTTAATAATTAAATTCAAACATTCTAAGGTGACGAGTTTTCCTAAAGCACTTATGTAAGGACCCTAATACCTTAAGTGCGGATTAAAGGCACAAGAAGAGCTAAACATACATCTAAAAGAGTATAAAATTAGTGTTGATGCCCGAGCTGTTAGGATACAACGCCAAAATAAAAAATTCAAAAAGGATTAATTACATTCCCACTAAATGAATGTTAATCCTATAGATTCACACTACTCCTAGAGTAGAGACTATACAAAAGAATCTCATCTTCCTATACCAATAGCGCTCCTCACAAGCTCACCGCATCAACTCGGTCCAAAGCCCTTCTTGCCAAAATGTACCTACAGGAACAACCCCGCAATCATGAGCATGTAACAAACCATATTCACAATGATATGATTGTAATATAGAAATGCATAAAACGTAAATACAATTCACTTCCTGTATTCAATACATTTAAATGCTTCCTTTGGTTGTCCCTGTATCACAATCATAATCAAGAGATTATAATACCAATAATGTATGTCATGACATGCATCCATTCCATGATTACCAATAACCATTTCCAGTCTTATTATATCAGTGGCATAATACCCCTCGCGTTAACATGACAACCATGATGCATAATCAAGTCCATGTATGCAACCATAATGCATAATCAAATCCATGTATGCAACCATAATGCATAATCAAATCTAATGCATAAAAATACGTTTTACCGTCCAATGCTCGTACGTCTCACTACGTACCTTTGTTTCAAAGTGGAGAAGTCGTGGGACTTTATCTCGTTGGTTGTGTTGCCACCTGGGATGGTTCTAAACAATCACACAAACCAATATTAGAAGCCAATAATAGTCCGATACCAAAAATCCCACAAAAAATGACCAAAATCCTCATTTTGGCATCTCGCGATCGATCGCTATCGAGTCCCGGATTGATCGCGAGGTCCAGCAGCCTTAAATGCCAAAATCTGGCGATATGCGATTGATCGCCATTTTTTGGAGCGATTGATCGCTCGCCTCACCAATGACCCCAACTTGGCGATCGATCGCCAAATGCTGCATTTTGCTACTGCCTGTGGGCGATCGATCGCTCCATTTTGGGCGATAATCGCCGCGATCTGCAACATGAAAAGTCACCATTTTTACACCTTATACCTTCCCCAAACCATACCAACTCAAACACCATAAAACCAACAACATCAAAACATTATAAACCTTCAATATACACCTTAATAACACCAAAAATCCAACACCCAACCAAATACAACACATACCCAAAAACAAACCATTTTTAAATTCCAAAATACAAACCCGTTTCAAAACAAAACTTCATAAAATCAACAAGGAGGGATACATACCTCTTCTAGGCTTCAATTCCTACCAAGAATCCAACAAATGAAGATTTTGCAAAGGTTTCTCCTCCTCTCTTATGGTTTGGACGATTTTTTGGGGGTTGGGGTAGGGTTGAGAGTGATTGGTAAGGAATGGTGGGTTAAAGAGGGGTAATGGGGTATAAGTGTTGGGGTTAAAATAACATGGTACCCATTAATTAGCATGATGTATAAAATATCCCCAACATGATATTTTAAAAGCATTTTCTAAAAATGCACCATAACCTCAATTAAATACATGCTTTACCAAAAAAATCATTATCCACCCCAAATAACAACTCCATTACTCAAATTTCCAACACGCATCACATACACCCTGAAATGCATTACCGGATTACGCCCACCGCATGACTAAGCATTTCACCAAAATAATTAATTCAACACTAAATTAATTAACACCATAATTATCACATAAACATAATTAATGCCCAAATGCATATAATTATTTTTTGGATATCACAATACTCCCCTACTTATAAGATTTCGTCCTCGAAATCGCATGCACTTACCAATCCGAAACTAAACATAAATCACATACGAGAAAATAGTTCCGGGTAGTACTGCATCATATGCCGCTCCGTCTCCCACATGGCCTCCTCGACACCCCTGCGATCCCAGTGAACCTTGACCATCGGTATCACCTTTTTCCGAAGTCTGTAATCAGCTCTATCCAGAATCCTGACTGGCCGTTCCACGTAGGACACATCAGAATCTAACTGCACCTCAGAATGCTGCAACACATGCAACGGATCTCATACTTTCGCAACATAGATACATGGACCCATGAATACCAAACAATGACGGTGGCACAGCCAGACGGTAAGCCAAAGTACCAATGCGCTGCAAGATCTCTAAACGGTCCCACATACCTCGGAGACAATTTCCTGCACACACCAAACCGCACAACATCTCTGAAAGGTGAGATCTTCAAAAAGACCTTATCTCCCAATTGGAATTCCAACGGTCACCGCCGTCTATTTGCATAGGCTGTCTGCCTATCCTGGGCTGCCTTCATTTTCTTTCGGATTACCTTTATCTTTTCCTCCATCTCCCGAATCAATTCGGGTCCTCCGATCGATTAGCTAGTCAAGTCATCCCAGTACAATGGTGACCAACAACGTCGACCATAAAGAGCCTCGAATGGAGCCATCTTAATGTTAGCCTGATGGCTATTATTATACGAGAACTCTACCAAGGCCAATGAATTTTGCCACGAAGTATCAAACAACACACATGCCCGTAACATGTCCTCAAGCGTCTGTATAGTACGCTCGGTCTGACCGTCCGTTTGGGGATGATATGCATGCGCAATCTCAGTGCTCAATCTCACTTCAGTACCCAAAGCTGACTGAAGACCTCCCAAAAATGAGATGTAAACCGCGGATCTCGGTCAGATACAATGGAAACTGGAATCCCGTGCAGTCTCACTATATCCCGGACATACAGCTGAGCCATCCTCAAGTATGTGAATGTCATACTGTGCGGAATGAAATAAGCTACCTTGGTCAGCCTATCCACAATCACCCAAATAGCATCAAAACCCGAAGTAATCCTCGACAAGTGGGTCATGAAGTCATGGATATGTGTTCCCATTTCCATTCCGGTATCTCCAAGCTCCTCAGCTCGCCACCGGGACTCTGCCTATCTGCCTTCACCTGTTTACAGATCAAGCATCTCTTAACGAATGCTATCACAACTCGTTTCATTCTTTTCCACCGAAATTGATCACATAGATCATTGTACATCTTCCTCCCGCCTGGGTGGATACTAAGCCTGCTGTTATGAGCTCATTGTAATATCCCTCTACGCAACTCCGGCGTACTTGGAACTACCCAACGGTTACCCAATCTCAAAGAACCATCCTCAGCCACTCTGAACTTCGATGGTTGTCCAAGAAGTACCAATGATAATCATCTCTGAATCTCATCATCTGCCTTCTGAGCCCTCCGGATATTCTCATAAATGTCCAGCTCTGCCAATAAGGTTGATACACATACCGGTGATGTATCCACGTCAAAATCATAGCCCAGATGGCAGTAAGAAGTCATCATAGCCGATAGATGCATGGCGTCCTCAGCAGTACACTTCACCTTCCGACTCAAGGCATCTGTTGTCAAGTTCGCCTTTCCAGGATGGTACTCTATTTCACAATCATAGTCTTTGAGTAAGTCCATCCATCTCCTCTGCCTCATGTTCAACTCCGCCTGAGTAAACATGAACTTCAGGCTCTTGTGATCCGTATAAATGGTAAACGATGTACCATACAAGTAATGCCCCCAAATGTTCAAGGCAAAAATGATAGCCGCCAACTCCAAGTCATGAACCGGATATCTTGTCTAATGCGGCTTCAACTGCCTCAATGCATAAGCTACCACATGCTTATCTTGCATCAGCACAGAACCCAAGCCCTGTAGTGATGCATCAGTGTATAGAGCAAACCTCTTGTTCTCCATGGGAATTACCAATACAGGCGATGTCGTCAATCGGTGCTTCAACTCTTGGAAGCTCTGCTCACAAGCCTCAGACCAATAGAATGGTACTCCCTTTTGAGTCAAATGTGTCAAAGGCTTAGTAATCTTTGAGAATCCCTCGACAAAACGTCAGTAATAACAGGCTAAACCAAGAAAGCTCCGGATCTCGGGCACAGAAGTAGGTGCGGACCATTCCATCACTGCCTCTACTTTCCTAGGGTCCACTGTTATCCCATCACTAGAAATGACATGCCCCAGAAACACCACGCTGCTCAACCAGAATTCACACTTGCTGAGCTTGGCAAACAACTGATTATATCTGAGGATCTGGAGCACTGTCCGCAAGTGTTTCACGTGCTCTTCCTCACTTCGAGAATAGATAAGTATGTCGTCAATGAACACTATGACAAACTGGTCAAGATATGGTTGGAACACCCAGTTCATCATAAAGACAGCCGGGGCGTTCGTCACACAGAACGGCATAACCAAGAACTCATAGTGCCCATACAGAGTCCGGAAAGCTGTCTTCTGAACATCCTCCTCTCTGGCCCGAATCTGATGGTATCCTGACCTCAAATCAATCTTGCTATACAGCTTTGTACCCTGCAACTGATCAAATAAGTCGTCAATCCTTGGGAGAGGATACTTGTTCTTCATCGTTGCCTTATTCAGTTGCCGGTAATCGATGCACAAACACATCGAACCCTCCTTTTTCTTAATGAAAAGAACTGGTGTGCCCCAAGGTGATACGCTAGGGAGTATATATCCTTTGTCAAAGAGTTCCTGTAACTGCTCCTTCAATTCCCTTAACTCCGCTGGTGCAATCCTATAAGGGGCACGAGAAATAGCGGACGTCCCCAGGTAACAACTCAATCCCAAACTCGACCTCTCTAGTCGGCGGGAACCCTGGAATTTTCTCCGGAAACACATCGGTAAACTCTGCCACTACGGGTACATCAATCCTCAACTCGTTATTCTTTTCAGCCAAGTCCACGGCATAGATGAGATAACCCATATGCCCACGTTCCAATAACCGTGACATTTTAACGGTCCAAAATCAACAGAATCTTTGCACGAGAACCATTCCCAATGAAAGTCCACTGAATTCCCATATCATATCGGAACCGAACCGTCCTCTGCCGGCAATCTACCACTGCCTGATATCTGTTCAGTATATCGATGCCCACAATGCAATCGAAATCTGACATACCAAAAACGATCAAGTCCGTCTTCAATTTATTGCCCTCAAAATAAATGAGGCAGCCAGTGAGAAACCGATCAGCACCAACATTCTTTCCAGTGGGTGTTGAGACCAAAAGAGGCGTGGGTAACAGAGACGTGCACATATGATGTCTCTCCACAAAATCCACAGACACAAAGGAGTGTGAAGCACCTGTGTCTATCAAAATAAAAGCGGAATATGTAAATAAAAGGCACGTACTGCCTCGGCCTGCTCCCTATTCAGTGCATAAACCTGTCCTTGAGGTGCCATATTGCCTGACCTCCCATCTGCCGAGGCATCATAGGTCGCCTCTGTTGCACTGTCCTGCTAGTAAATCTTCCCAAGCCTTCCTCAAGTCCGTTTGTCCTTCACGGTTAGGACAATGCCGAGCAATGTGGCCCGACTTGCCACATCTATAACATGCAGAACAGTCATGAATCAAATGCGCCCCTCCACAGAAATGACACTTTACTTCTCCAACTCTATTTGCTTGAGTTGGTCCCCCAATAGTGGATGCAGTGCCCCTCCGGTCCCCTTGTTTCCGACTATCCGGCCGCTTCCCACTAGATCGGGAAGAAAATGAAGTCCCACGTGATATAAAAGATCCTCCCCGAGGCATCAGATTATCAGATGAAGATCTATGCGATGGAACTTCTGGGGGGTATAGCATCAGTATAAGCACCGACTCCAATCTTTGCCAGCTCTACTCTAGTAAGAGCATCATCAAAAGAGCTGGGGATAACCCGGTCAAACAGTTCTGGCCTCAAACTGTAGGGTCTTCCTACCTTAACATCATCTTAAACACATATAATGGACTAAACATGCATTAATAACGTCTTACGTTTCCGGTTGTAGCTTTGAGCTAATAAGATTACAGGCAAAAATGAAGTTTCAAAAACTTAATTAATTACATTCTCAAAATGAATGTTAAAGCGATAGAATTATACTACTCCTATGTTAGTAATCCTTAGAGCATACAACGCAGCGGAATAAAATTTTGGATTACTAGAACAATGGATCTATACATAGGATTTCATATCGGATAAAGGAATACAAAGGTCTCACCCTTGTAGCGTGTTTGAGCAGATTCCACGGTGCACTACGTCCAACGATCCCGAGTCACGAGCAACACCTCCAAGGTCTTGCCTCAACGGTATCCACCCGATTAAACGAACAAGGGACGTTCAAGAACAAGTTGCTAGACTTATTCTTGAACCAAAACCAACCCCACGATTCAAAACCGTTTAAACGGCAGCCGTTCCGATCACTATTCACGTCGGCCGTGAAGATGAAGGAGGAAGGAGGCGGCGGCCGTGAGGTTTAGGCTTGAGAGCTTTTAGGTTTTGATGATTGTCATATCAAGGAATGAGTTAATCTAATTAATCACCTTGTTATGATTATAAAAAATTTAATTAAAGGCTTTCACAAAGCCTCATGGACTCAAACCCATGATTTAATTAAATCCTCATAATTATTAAGTTGGCAGTGACATAAAATCTCATTTTACGTTACAAGCAAGGAGCGGTGTCTAGCAACACATCGAGGCTACCCAAATTACAAGAATGTCAATGACTCGACATAACCTTTAGAACTTGTGATAATATTAACCATGTAATTTAATCCATTTGTCCTTTGTGTTTAGATTGAACACGAGTCATGTAATAGTCATACTCGTATATTCAATCTCTATTTCTTGATCCCCAAGTAGAACTAGAATAAATGAATAAGCTCGATATCTCATATCGACTCATTCGAGCATGGCTATGCATTTTAGTTCTCACTTGATCAAGGGCCAAACACATCTCCTGTTATATAGGAGGGACAAATCCTATCTCGATCAGTCAACATCCCTCTACATAATTCGTAGTGTATCCAATAGTCGCCTTTATAGATTACCCTGTTACGGGTAACGTTTGACGATATCAAGATACATACCTTATGTTGGGATCTCTGATGATCACAAGTCGTAAGGATTACATACATTATTATCACTATGAGAATTGCATATGACGATCATATAACTATCCATGTTGCATTCCCATGGTGGGTCTGTCCAGTACATCGTTCTCTAACATGTACCCATATGTTGATTTGATATCTCATATCAATGAACAATTCATCGATCAACACATACTAGTCTCTACGTATTATCATTATCCCTATTCATGATAATACTTGACTAGGGACATCTTTAAGAATAATACAATATTATTCTAAGGACATTAACATATATATTAATTCACATTGCACAGTTAAAAGAATAATATATAATAATGAATTGCCATTCATAAAATCATAAACATTGTATGTCAAAACAATCATCTAATGATTTGTCTTAGGGCATATCCCAACATCCTATAGTAGAGACTATCCCAAAATCTTGTATTCTAATTTCTTTCATGCTCCTCATAGCTCACTGTCTCAACCCGACCCTGAGCCTTCTGTCCAAAAGTGTACCTACAGGGACAACACATCATGAGCATACTCATCTTCACTTAACATCATAAAAGAAACATAACAGTAAATGCATGAAATCTTGGTTAAGTAAACTTGCTGGTTATTCATTAACTTCCCTTTTTTGTTGACCCTGATTCACATTCATGCATATGGGCGTCTTACCCCATTGTATGGCGTCTACCATATCATAAACATCATATGGCATCTCTACATATGGGCATCTTACCCTATCGTATGGCATCTTACCATATCATAAATATCGCATGGTCTCTTGCCATATGGGCATCTTACCCTATCGTATGGTCTCTTACCATATCATAACATCGTATCATTATATAGACATCATATAAACATCATCATTACTTATCATAATCGTCCTCATAGACATCATATCCTCTTCACTCATTATAAACATCATCATCATAAACTTACCTATCATAATCATCATATGCACTTATGTAATCATTGCATAATCATAGTATAGAATTATGGTTTACCGTCCGATGCTCGTACGTTTCTTACGTACCTTAATTCCCAAAAGTGGAGAAATTGGAGAGCTTTATCTCCTTGAGGTTGTGGGTACCTGGGATGGTTCTACACAACCATACAAATCAATATTAGAAGCTAAACAATAGCCAAATACCAAAAATTCAACAAAAATCATCATTTTTCACTTTTTAAACAGCGGCGATAGATCGCTACACGAGGCGATCGATCGCCTCACTTTTTGCCTTGCGGCGATCGATCGCTTAATATGTGGCGATCGATCGCCCTGCATGAGGCGATCGATCGAAAATGGGGAATGGGTAGGGTTTTGAGAGTGGATTTGGGGATTTTAGAGGGGAACGGGTAAAGTGAGATAAAGTGTGGTGGGTAAATGGGTGTAGTGGGGGTAAATGGGTCAACAAAAATTATACCCCATCAATTAACATGGTGTATAAAATACCCCAACATGGTATTTTAAAAGCATTTACAAAAAATGCATTAAACTTCCACTAAAATCATGCTTTCCTCATAATTGCCAATCAATACAATTAAATCATGTTAATTCTTCATTACCCATCACATAATTAATTACCATGATAAATAATCACATAACCATCATTAATGCCCAAATTGCATATAATTAATTTCGGGGCATAACATTACTCCCCTACTTATAAGATTTCATCCTCGAAATCGCATGCACTTACCCAAAATGAAACTAAACATAATCATACCAGAAAATAGTCCCGGGTAATGCTGCACCATATGCCGTTCCGTCTCCCACGTAGCCTCCTCGACACCCCGACGATCCCACTGAACTTTGACCATTGGTATGACTTTGCTTCGTAATCTGCGATCCTCACGATCCAGAATTCTGACCAGTCGTTCTACGTATGATACATCTGAGTCCAACTGCACTTTAGTAGGCTGTAATACATGAGACGGATCTGGTTCATACTTCCGTAACATAGAGACGAGGAAAACATCATGAATACAAGATAAAGACGGCGGTAGAGCCAAACGGTAAGCCAATGTACCGATACGCTGCAATACTTCATACGGCCCAACATAACTCGGAGATAACTTTCCCCGCATACCAAAATGAACTACACCTCTGAAGGGTGAGATTTTCAAGAAGACCGTGTCTCCTACTTGGAATTCTAGCGGTCGTCGTCGCTTATTGGCATAGGCTGCTTGCCTATCCTGGGCCGCTTTCATCTTTTGACGTATCGACTTAATCTTGTCTTCCATATCCTTAATCATACCCGGTCCTCCGACCGCCTTACTAGTCAAGTCCTCCCAATACAGCGGTGACCTACAGCGTCGTCCATAAAGAGCTTCAAAAGGGGCCATCTGAATGCTCGCCTGATAGCTGTTATTATAGGAGAACTCTACCAGTGGTAATGAATCTTGCCACGGAGTGTCAAACTCCAATACACATGTCCTCAGCATATCTTCGAGCGTCTGAATGGTACGCTCTGTCTGGCCATCTGTCTGAGGGTGGTAGGTTGTACTCAGTCTCACCTCTGTGCCCAAAGCTATCTGGAGACCCTCCCAGAAATGTGAAGTAAACCTTGGGTCTCTGTCAGACACAATCGAGACTGGAACCCCATGCAACCTCACCACATCCCATACATATAATTGGGCCATCTTCAGGTATGTGAGAGTCATACAGTAGGGGATGAAATGAGCTACCTTCGTCAGCCTATCCACGATCACCCAGATCGCATCAAATCCAGAGGCCATCCTTGGCAAGTGGGTCACAAAGTCCATAGATATGTGCTCCCACTTCCATTCAGGTACCTCTAAGCTCTTCAGCTCGCCGCCAGGCCTCTGTCTTTCTGCCTTTACCTGCTGGCAGATCAAACATCTTTTGACAAAAGTCATAACATCACGCTTCATGCGTCTCCACCAGAACTGGTAGCATAAGTCCTTGTACATCTTTCTTCCTCCTGGGTGGATGCTAAACCTGCTGCTATGAGCACGGTGCAAGATCCCTTGACGCAACTCAGGTGCCCTCGGCACTACCCAACGGTTACCAAGCCTCACGGAACCATCTTCCGCCACTCTGAACTTTGATGGCTGTCCTCGAAGTACTACCGATGACCATCTCTGAACCTCATCATCCAACCTCTGGGCTTTCCTGATAGCCTCAAATATGTCTGGCTCAGCCAATAAGGTCGACACTCGCACTGGCGACGTGTCCACATAGAAATCATAGCCCAGATGGCAATAAGAAGTCATCATAGCTGATAGACACATAGCGTCCTCAGCAGTACTCTTCACTTTCCGACTTAAGGCGTCTGCTATCAAATTTGCTTTACCAGGATGGTACTCAATCTCACAGTCATAATCCTTGAGTAAATCCATCCATCTTCTTTGTCTCATATTCAGTTCCGCTTGGGTGAATAAGAACTTCAAACTCTTATGGTCTGTATAGATGGTAAACGAAGTACCATAGAGATAATGCCGCCAAATCTTCAAGGCGAAAATGATGACCGCCAGTTCTAGATCATGAACTGGGTATCTGGTCTCATGAGGCTTCAACTGCCTTGAAGCATAAGCCACCACGTGCTTATCTTGCATTAACACGCAGCCCAAACCCTGCAGTGATGCATCTGTGTACAAGGCAAATCTCTTATTCTCAGAAGGAATCACCAATATAGGTGCCGTAGTCAAACGACGCTTCAGTTCTTGGAAGCTTTCCTCACAAGCTTCGGACCAATAGAACGAAACTCCTTTCTGAGTCAGCTGTGTCAGGGGTTTGGCAATCTTTGAAAAACCCTCGACGAAACGTCGGTAATATCCTGCCAAACCGAGAAAGCTCCGTATCTCGGGTACAGAAGTGGGTGCAGCCCACTCCATCACATCTTCAATCTTCCTGGGATCCACAGATATCCCGCTGCTAGATATAACATGACCCAAGAACACTACACTGCTCAACCAGAACTCGCACTTGCTAAGCTTTGCATATAACTGATGATCCTTAAGGATCTGGAGTACTGTTCTCAAGTGCTTCACGTGTTCCTCTTCAGTCCGGGAGTAGATGAGTATATCGTCAATGAAAACAATGACGAACTGATCCAAATATGGATGGAACACCCTGTTCATCAAACTCATGAAAACAGCTGGGGCATTCGTCACCCCAAAAGGCATGACTAGGAATTCATAGTGCCCATATCTAGTCCTGAAAGCTGTCTTCTGGACATCATCTTCCCTTACTAGAATCTGATGGTACCCCGACCTCAGATCGATCTTACTGTAGAGCCTCGTACCCTGCAACTGGTCAAACAAATCATCGATCCTCGGGAGTGGATACTTGTTCTTCACTGTAGCTTTGTTCAGTTGTCTGTAATCGATGCACAGCCGTATCGAACCATCTTTCTTCTTGACAAATAGGACTGGTGCACCACAGGGCGATATGCTAGGGCGTATATAGCCCTTGTCAAGGAGCTCTTGCAACTGAATCTTTAACTCCCTTAGCTCCACTGGTGCCATCCTATATGGGGCACGAGAAATGGCAGACGTCCCTTGTAGTAACTCAATCCCAAACTCGACCTCTCTCATCGGTGGGAATCCGGGAATCTCCTCCGGAAAGACATCAGGGAACTCCGCCACTACGGGTACATCTTCAACTTTTAATTCTTCTTTCTTTTCAGAAATATCAACAGCATAGATGAGATATCCTGTATGGCCTCGTTCCAACAACTGTGCCATCTTGACAGCAGATACCAACGGAATCTTTGAACGAGAACCATCCCCATTGAATGTACACTGGACTCCCATATAAGATCTGAATCGGATAGTCCTCTGCCTGCAGTTCACAACTGCCTGATACCTGTTCAGAACATCAATGCCCACTATGCAGACGAAGTCTGACATTCCCAGAACAACCAAATCTGACCTTAGCTTGTTATCCTCAAAATAAATGAGGCCATCATAGACAATCCGATCAGCAATCAAACTTCTTCCAGCGGATGTCGAGACTACTAGAGGCGTGGGCGATGGAGAAGTGCATATGTGGTGCTTTTCCACAAAACTTGTCGACACGAAAGAGTGTTGTGAGACCCCGATATCTCAATATACTAATAGGTGCGATTAAGAGAACTAAACATTCATATGAATAAATCAGAGTAATGAGTCATGTTGATTTTCCTGAGCTTAAGGGATACAGTAGTAAAAGTTTCAAAGGAATTTCACAAATTCCTACAAAAGGTGTTACACTATAGTCTTATTCTACCACAAGTAGGAGCTATATAAAATTTTCTCAAATCATGTAGCTAATCCTGTAGCTCTCCTTACAGCTCAGCTTCTCAACCCCGACCCTGGTTCTCAACATCAAAAGCACCTACAAAGACAACCCCCAACTCATGAGCATAACACAATTCATATTCAACATAATATGAAAATAAGGCGTAAATGCACAATCATAAATACAAATCACTTCCTGTATTTCCATCGCATTTACAATGCCCATTGGTTGTCCCTGTACCATAATTCATAATATAACACATTATATGAATGTATGGTTTCACAAATGAATGTCATGACATTTCCTCTTTTTCTTGAGTCAGTCATCATCAGTTATTTTAATGCTTCTTCGCTTTCATAATCTCAAAACAAGCGGTATCTCATCCTCGCTTCTTCATACTAGCGGTATCTCATCCTCGCTCAGTATGGTATAAACCCGCCTCCATGTGCAAGCGAGCCTCCCCCCTCCCGCTCCACATTTTTAGCGGTAAAGCGTAAGCATTAACACCTTAACCGTGATCGCCCTGACTCGTGGAATACATCTCTTTATCCCACATCACAATATGCAACAACAATGCATATTATGCAACAACAATGCATAATAACATGTATCAACTCATAATGCATCACATTGCATTCATCATGTGTCACACAGACAAACATAAATACATGTTACCGTTGGGATGCCCGTACGTCGCTTACGTACCTTTCCAAAAAGTAGTGTGTGGTGGGACTCTATCCCCTGCGTTGTGTAGCCGTCTGTGAAGGCTCTACACCAGTGTACGACACAATATTAGATGCCAATATATGATCCAAAATCAAAAAATCCAACAAAATATCAATATTTCAAAATTTTGTCTCTGGCGATCGATCGCTATCACTTGGCGATCGATCGCCAAACTCCACTACCCCATGGCGATCGATCGCACCTTTTATGGCGATCGATCGCGTGACTTTGATTTTGGCTACTGGACCTCGGCGATCGATCGCGCCATTTGTGGCGATCGATCGCCACATGGTCTGTGCGCGATATTTTTCCAGAATGTTCAACACTGATATTCACACCTTTCATTCTAACATGTAAGACATACAACATGCCAAGACCAACATGCTAGCAGTTACAACACACTACCCTGAGTGTATTTATACCAAATTTACACTCTAACATAAGCCCACATGCATTGGAATCGACCATTTACACAGGTACCCAATCAACATTTCCTGAAACAGGACAACACATTTCCTTTCCAGATTTTCGAGTACTTCATTTCATGCTATAAAAACTATAACATATCTCATAAATCATGCTCGAACAAACATGCCAAGGGCTTCACAAGACTACCATGCATATTTTCACATCGAAGGTTTACTCTAAACCCATCTAACATGCATAATATCACCTCCTCAAAATCACTCCCAGTCCACGTTTTTCCAGAAAAACAGGGGAAATATCTACCCAGATTTTCGAACACTCCTCTTTACATGCTTAAATCTTCTACATAAAACATGTAATATGCTCAAAGAAAAATACTGGAAGCTTCATAAACATCATAAATGAACATGAATCGAAGGTTTAACAAAACCTAAACTAACATGCCATTTTTCACACCAACAAAAGTATGAACTCAACAACAAATTTTTCAAACCCAGAAATGGTTTCTCACCCCCTTTTGGCTCCGATTTTTGCAAGCTTCAAGGCAGTAAAATTGGTTGAGCTCCTTCCTATCTTGCTCAGCATGTGTTGGACGAGTTTGGTGAGGAAGAAAGAAGTGATTTCAGACTTGTGAGGTGAAGTGGGAGATGGGGGAAATGGGTATGGGCAGCAGCTGGCAGCAGGGTATGGGTCAAGGGGGTGGTTGAGTGGTGGGTGGTATGATGTGTTATGTTTTGGTCCCGGTATTTAGCACGATGTATTGAATATCCTCACACGATATCTATAGTATTTTCTCACTAAAATACTTCAATTCCCTTTTTAAAACATGCTTTACCAAAACGATTAACACACACCCCAATTAATCATGCCACAACCCCAAAATCCCAACATATAACACATTTACCTCACATGCATCTCCCAATATTATTAATTCAAAGCAAGGAATTAATACCATAATTTTCACAACAATGATTAATGTTTAAATAACACATAATCATTTCGGGGATATCACAATACTCCCCTACTTATAGGATTTCGCCCTCGAAATCAGCATGTACTTACCCAATACAAAGTGAAACATAAATCACATACCAGAAAACAGTTCTGGGTAGTGCTGCACCATGTGTCGCTCCGTCTCCCACGTGGCCTCCTCGACACCCCTACGATCCTACTGAACTTTGACCATAGGAATAACTTTGTTTCTCAGTCTGCGATCTGCCCTATCCAAAATCCTGATAGGTCGCTCCACATAGGAAACATCGGACTCAATCTGAACCTCAGAAGGCTGTAACACATGTGAAGGATCCGGCTCATACTTCCTCAGCATAGATACATGGAATACATCGTGTATACCAGACAGAGAAGGCGGTAAAGCCAAACGGTACGCCAGAGTACCCACACGCTGTAAGATCTCATACGGCCCCACGTATCTAGGAGACAACTTCCCCCGCATACCAAACCGTACCACACCCCTGAAGGGTGAGATCTTCAGAAAAACTCTGTCGCCTAACTGAAACTCCAACGGTCTTCGCCGTTGATTGGCATATGCTGCCTGTCTATCCTGAGCTGCCTTCATCTTTCTTCTGATAACCTTAACTTTCTCTTCCATTTCTTGAACCAAATCTGGTCCTCCAACCGACTTACGGTCCAAGTCATCCCAACACAAGGGTGACCTACAACGCCTACCATAGAGGGCCTCGAAAGGAGCCATCTGTATACTTGCCTGGTAGCTGTTGTTGTAAGAGAACTCCACCAAGGCTATCAAGTCCTGCCATGATATGTCGAACTCTAACACACAAGCTCTCAACATATCCTTGAGCGTCTGTATCGTACGCTCGGTCTGTTCGTCCGTCTGAGGGTGATATGTTGTGCTCAGCCTCAACTCTGTACCTAGAGCTGTCTGCAGACCCTCCCAGAAGTGAGATGTGAACCGCGGATCTCGATCAGACACTATCGAAACAGGGATCCCGTGCAGTCTCACTACATCTCTGACATATAACTGTGCCATCCTCAAGTGCATATATGTCATACAGTAGGGAATGAAATGAGCCACTTTAGTCAATCTGTCGACGACTACCCATATAGCATCGAAACCTGAAACAGTCCTCGGTAAGTGGGTCACGAAGTCCATGGATATGTGCTCCCACTTCCGCTGTGGTATCTCCAAGCTCCTTAGCTCACCTCCAGGCCTTTGTCTCTCAGCCTTCACCTGTTGACAGATCAAACAGCGCTTGACAAAAGAGGTGACATCTTGTTTCATACGCCTCCACCAGAACTGGTTGCGTAGATCCTTATACATCTTCTTCCCGCCCGGGTGAACACTCATCCTGCTGCAATGAGCTCGCTGTAAGATACCCTGGCTGCAACTCGGGTGTATCTGGAACCACCCATCTATCGCCACTGACATCCATCTCTGAACTTCTGCATCAGTTCCCTGAGCTTTCCTGATGTGATCATAAATAACAGGCTCGGCTAACAAGGTCAAAACCTGTACTGGTGAAGTAGACACATCATAATCGAATCCCAAATGGCAGTAGGAGCCCAACATAGCTGATAGGCACATGGCATCCTCTGCTGTGCTCCTCACCTTCCGACTCAAAGCGTCGGCTGTCAAGTTTGCTTTCCCGGGATGGTATAGGATTTCACAATCATAATCCTTCAGCAGATCCATCCATCTCCTCTGCCTCATGTTCAGCTCAGCCTGTGTAAACAAGAACTTCAGGCTTTTGTGATCAGTGAAGATGGTGAATGAGGTACCGTATAAGTAGTGTCGCCATATCTTCAGGGCGAAAACTATAGCTGTCAACTCCAAATCATGGACTGGATACCTCGTCTCATGTGGCTTCAACTGTCTCGAAGCATAAGCCACTACATGTCTATCCTGCATCAGTACACACCCTAAGCCCTGTAGCGATGCGTCGGTATAAAGAACAAATCCTTTGTTCTCCTTGGGAATCACTAGAACTGGTACAGTAGTCAGTCTGTGCTTCAATTCCCTGAAACTCTGCTCACAAGCCTCTGTCCAACAAAAAGGGACTCCCTTCTGAGTCAGCTGTGTAAGTGGCTTGGCGATCTTTGAGAAACCCTCGACGAAACGTCGATAATAGCCAGCCAACCCAAGAAAACTCCGAATCTCACTGACTGAAGTAGGGGTAGACCAATCCATAACTGCCTCTATCTTTCTCGGGTCTACTGATATCCCCTCTCGCGATATGATATGGCCCAAGAATGATACACTGCTCAGCCAGAACTCACACTTGCTGAGTTTGGCGTACAACTGATGATCTCTGAGGATCTGGAGCACTATCCTCAGATGATCGGCATGATCCTCCTCACTCCTTGAATAGACAAGGATGTCATCAATGAATACGATCACAAACTGATCGAGGTACTCCTGAAATACTCGGTTCATCAGGCTCATAAAAACTGCAGGTGCATTTGTCACACCGAAAGGCATCACCAAGAACTCATAGTGTCCATATCGAGTTCTAAAAGCCGTCTTTTGAACATCACCAGCTCTAACCCGCACCTGATGATAGCCTGACCTCAAGTCTATCTTCGAGTACACCTCTGTACCCTGAAGCTGGTCGAACAGATCATCAATCCTCGGAAGTGGATATCTGTTCTTCACTGTGGCCTTGTTCAATTGCCTGTAGTCAATGCACAGACGCATTGATCCATCCTTCTTTTTCACGAACAAGACTGGTGCACCCCAAGGCGATACACTAGGACGAATGTATCCCTTGTCAAGGAGCTCCTGTAACTGTACCTTTAGTTCCCTCAGCTCTGCCGGTGCCATCCTGTATGGGGCACGAGAAATGGCTGATGTCCCCGGCAGCAGCTCAATAGCAAACTCAACATCCCTGACAGGCGGAAATCCCGGAATCTCATCTGGGAACACATCAATGAACTCCGCCACAACTGGAATGTCCTCGGCTCTCACTTCCTTTTCCTCAGATACATCCACCGCATAAATGATGTAACCTGTGTGGCCGCGCTCCAATAACAGCGACATCTTAACCGCTGAGATCACTGGAATCCTTGGACGAGAGCCGTCCCCATAAAAAGTCCACTGGAACCCCTGATCAGATAGAAAACGAACAGTCCTCTGCCGACAGTCTACCACAGCTCGGTATCTGCTCAACACATCAATGCCGATAATACAGTCAAAGTATGCCATCTCTAACTGAATCAGATCAGCCCTCAGATCATTGCCCTCAAAATAAATGAGGCAATCAGACAACAGCCGATCCACAATCACATGCTTCCCCGTGGGTGTCGAGACCATGAGAGGCGTGGGTAACAGAGACGAGCACAAGTGGTGTCTCTCCACAAAAGCAACAGATACAAAAGAATGAGAAGCACTTGTATCTACCAAAATAAATGCAGGGTACGTAAATAAATGACACGTACCAGCAATGACCTCCTCTGGGGCTGCCTCAGCCTGCTCCCTAGTCAGTGCATACACCTGACCCTGCGGTGGTCCTGCCGCCTGACCTCCCTACGGTCGAGGCGCAAACTGCTGTCTCGGTGGTGCCCTCCCAGCATCAAATCTTGGCCTATTCGGCCCTGAGTCTGCCTGACTTACCCGATTGGGGCAGTTCCTAGCTAAGTGGCCCACCTTGCCACAAACATAACAGGCTCGGCAGTCACGTGACAAGTGAAATCCTCCACAGCGGTCACACATGTCCCCTCCTGCCTTACTCCCCTGTGTAGGTCCTCGATTGCTCTGTTTCTGACTCTGAGATTTCTTCCCGCTAAATCTGGAAGATGATGAGGCTCCACGAGCCTTGAACTGATCCCCTCGTGGTTTCAAACTATCAGTAAAAGGCCTCTGTGATGGCACGGAAGAGGGTACAACGTCCTTATATGCTCCCACAGCAATCTCTGCCAGCTCTGCCCGTGTCAGGGCGTCATCAAAAGAGATGGGGTTGTTGGAAACAACCCGATCAAACAATTCTGACCTCAGTCCCTTCAGGAAATGCCTCATCTTTGCATGGATGCTCACAGCGATGTGGGGGACATACCTCAACAGTGAGGAATACTGCAAAGCAAAGTCTGAAACTGAAATGTTGCCCTGCTTCAAATTAGTGAACTCGTCCTCCTTGACTTGTCTGGCAGCGGCAGAAAAATACCGGTTAAGGAACCGGGTCCTGAATACAGTCCAGTCCACTACTATACCTTGGGCCCTCAGCTCCATCACAGTGGTCTTCCACCACATAGAAGGCTTCTTCGCCATCTGAAACTCGGCTAACCTCAGCCATGCGGTACGTGCACAGGGCGCAGTCACAAGTATCTGCTCTATCCGTTCTAGCCACCCTTCGGCCCCTTCTCCAGATTCGGTCCCCTCAAACATGGGTGGACGGAAATTGAGAAACTGTGTCAAACTGAGCTCCCCGGGTAATAACATCTGTGCACTGGGCTCCACTCCCACAGCAGGTGGCGGTAAAGGATTCATATGAGCAACACTAGCATTCATACTGCCCATATCCCCTACCTCTTCATTGAGGTTCTCCGGGTTAATAGCCGCCATGCTGCAACACAAGAGTTAACAACAATACCAAAAGCAGTTCATAGTATAAGCCGTTAGATAACAAGAGTATCATATTCAAAAGCATGTTAGTATAACACTTATACAACAATATGCATCACATGCATAACATGCCCAACAATGAATACCTAGCCAACTTGTCTCTAAAGGCTACCCTTCACTCTTCCCTGGTTATCTAACCACTGCTCTGATACCACTAAATGTGAGACCCCGATATCTCAATATACTAATAGGTGCGATTAAGAGAACTAAACATTCATATGAATAAATCAGAGTAATGAGTCATGTTGATTTTCCTGAGCTTAAGGGATACAGTAGTAAAAGTTTCAAAGGAATTTCACAAATTCCTACAAAAGGTGTTACACTATAGTCTTATTCTACCACAAGTAGAAGCTATATAAAATTTTCTCAAATCATGTAGCTAATCCTGTAGCTCTCCTTACAGCTCAGCTTCTCAACCCCGACCCTGGTTCTCAACATCAAAAGCACCTACAAAGACAACCCCCAACTCATGAGCATAACACAATTCATATTCAACATAATATGAAAATAAGGCGTAAATGCACAATCATAAAATACAAATTACTTCCTGTATTTCCATCGCATTTACAATGCCCATTGGTTGTCCCTGTACCATAATTCATAATATAACACATTATATGAATGTATGGTTTCACAAATGAATGTCATGACATTTCCTCTTTTTCTTGAGTCAGTCATCATCAGTTATTTTAATGCTTCTTCGCTTTCATAATCTCAAAACAAGCGGTATCTCATCCTCGCTTCTTCATACTAGCGGTATCTCATCCTCGCTCAGTATGGTATAAACCCGCCTCCATGTGCAAGCGAGCCTCCCCCCTCCCGCTCCACATTTTAGCGGTAAAGCGTAAGCATTAACACCTTAACCGTGATTGCCCTGACTCGTGGAATACATCTCTTTATCCCACATCACAATATGCAACAACAATGCATAATATGCAACAACAATGCATAATAACATGTATCAACTCATAATGCATCACATTGCATTCATCATGTGTCACACAGACAAACATAAATACATGTTACCGTTGGGATGCCCGTACGTCGCTTACGTACCTTTCCAAAAAGTAGTGTGTGGTGGGACTCTATCCCCTGCGTTGTGTAGCCGTCTGTGAAGGCTCTACACCAGTGTACAACACAATATTAGATGCCAATATATGATCCAAAATCAAAAAATCCAACAAAATATCAATATTTGAAAATTTTGTCCCTGGCGATCGATCGCCAAACTCCACTGCCCCATGGCGATCGATCGCACCTTTTATGGCGATCGATCGCGTGACTTTGATTTTGGCTACTGGACCTCGGTGATCGATCGTGCCATTTGTGGCGATCGATCGCCACATGGTCTGTGCGCGATATTTTTCCAGAATGTTCAACACTGATATTCACACCTTTCATTCTAACATGTAAGACATACAACACGCCAAGACCAACATGCTAGCAGTTACAACACACTACCCTGAGTGTATTTATACCAAATTTACACTCTAACATAAGCCCACATGCATTGGAATCGACCATTTACACAGGTACCCAATCAACATTTCCTGAAACAGGACAACACATTTCCTTTCCAGATTTTTGAGTACTTCATTTCATGCTATAAAAACTATAACATATCTCATAAATCATGCTCGAACAAACATGCCAAGGGCTTCACAAGACTACCATGCATATTTTCACATCGAAGGTTTACTCTAAACCCATCTAACATGCATAATATCACCTCCTCAAAATCACTCACAGTCCACGTTTTTCCAGAAAAACAGGGGAAATATCTACCCAGATTTTCGAACACTCCTCTTTACATGCTTAAATCTTCTACATAAAACATGTAATATGATCAAGGAAAAATACTGGAAGCTTCATAAAAACATCATAAATGAACATGAATCGAAGGTTTAACAAAACCTAAACTAACATGCCATTTTTCACACCAACAAAAGTATGAACTCAACAACAAATTTTTCAAACCCAGAAATGGTTTCTCACCCCCTTTTGGCTCCGATTTTTGCAAGCTTCAAGGCAGTAAAATTGGTTGAGCTCCTTCCTATCTTGCTCAGCAAGTGTTGGACGAGTTTGGTGAGGAAGAAAGAAGTGATTTCAGACTTGTGAGGTGAAGTGGGAGATGGGGGAAAAGGGTATGGGCAGCAGCTGGCAGCAGGGTATGGGTCAAGGGGGTGGTTGAGTGGTGGGTGGTATGATGTGTTATGTTTTGGTCCCGGTATTTAGCACGATGTATTGAATATCCTCACACGATATCTATAGTATTTTCTCACTAAAATACTTCAATTCCCTTTTTAAAACATGCTTTACCAAAACGATTAACACACACCCCAATTAATCATGCCACAACCCCAAAATCCCAACATATAACACATGTACCCTCACATGCATCTCCCAATATTATTAATTCAAAGCAAGGAATTAATACCATAATTTTCACAACAATGATTAATGTTTAAATAACACATAATCATTTCGGGGATATCACAAGTGTGACGCACCTGTGTCGATCAAAATAAAAGCAGGGTGCGTAAATAAAAGACACGTACCCGCTATAACCTCCTCCGGAGCCGCTGTAGCCTGCTCCCTCGTCAAAGCATAAACCTTCCCCTGAGGTGGCCCCATGGGCTGACCTCCAAACTGCCTCGGTGCAAAAGGTGGTCTGTGTTGTACTGCTCTGTCTGCAGGCCTCCCCGCAGAGTTCTGTTGTCCCTCTCGGTTGGGACATTGCCGAGCAAAGTGGCCCTTGTTGCCACAAACATAGCATCCCACGCAATCTTTTGTCAGATGTGGTTGCCCACAAATAGAGCACAGGACCTTCCCAAATCTGCCTCCCTGAGGCTGTCCTCTTCCTGACGGGGCATCATCCCTACGGTTTCCTTTCTAACGATTGTCGGGCCTCTTACCACTGAACCTTGACGCCGATGTGTTTCCCCTTGGCTTTAACTGATCACCCCTTGGCTTCAAATTATCAGAAGTGGATTTCTGAGGGGGTGCTGGAGGTGGTACGGTATCAGGGTATGCACCAACTCCCAGTTCGGCTAGCTCGGCCCGTGAAAGTGCATCATCAAAGCAAGTAGGGCCATAAGTGATCACCCTATCATACAGTTCCGGCCTCAAGCCCTTCATGAAGTTCCTCATCTTTGCTTGAGTACTTGTGGCGATATGAGGCACATATCTGAGCAAGGAACAGTATTGAAGAGCATAATCTGACACCGGCATGTTACCTTGCTTGAGGTTAGTAAACTCATCTTCCTTAGCCTGAAATGCAGCAGCCGAAAAATAGCGGGTCAGAAACTGAGTTCTGAACAGCTTCCAATTAACTTCATGACCTTGAGCCTCTTACTCTACTACTGTGGTCTTCCACCACATCAGCGCCTTCTTGGCCAATTGGAACTCCGCTAGTCTTATCCAGGCCGTCTTAGCACAAGGAGCTGCCACAAATATTTGCTCTATTCTTTCCAACCACTCTTATGTCTGTTCCCCTGTCTCAGTTCCTTCAAATGTCGGAGGTCCGTACGCAAGAAATTGAGTCAAGCTCAGTTCCCCAGGAAACAACTGTTGTTCAGACGGTTCTTCGCCAAAAGCTGGCGGGGGTAGGGGATTCGTACGTCCAGCACTTGCATTAACACTCACTGCATCTCCTACTTCCACATTTGTTGTCATGCTGCAAGACAAGGGTTAACAACCATACCCAAAAGCAGTTCATATAATACATCGTTAGATAATCAAACATGTTAGTGTAACATCATATGCTTCATATGCAACTTATGCACAAAACATGTTTAAAAGTAAGCACCTAGCCAACTTATTGCTAAGGCTACCCTTCACTCATCCCCGGGTTCTCTAACCACTGCTCTGTACCACTAATGTAGGGTCTTCCTACCCTAACAACATATATTATACACGTATTATGGACTAAACATGCATTCATAACCTCTTAAGGGTTCCGGTTGTAGCTTTGAGCTAATAAGATTACAGGCCAACATAAAATTTCAAAAGCTATTTAATTACATTCTCAATAATGAATGTTAAAGCTATCATTACTTATCATAATCGTCCTCATAGACATCATATCCTCTTCACTCATTATAAACATCATCATCAAAAACTTACCTATCATAATTATCATCATAAACATCATATGCATTTATATAATCATTGCATAATCATAGTATAGAATTATGGTTTACCGTCCGATGCCCGTACGTTTATTACGTACCTTAATTCCCAAAAGTGGAGAAATTGGAGAGCTTTATCTCCTTGAGGTTGTGGGTACCTGGGATGGTTCTACACAACCATACAAATCAATATTAGAAGCTAAACAATAGCCAAATACCAAAAATTCAACAAAAATCATCATTTTTCACTTTTTAAACAGCGGCGATCGATCGCTACACGAGGTGATCGATCGCCTCACTTTTTGCCTTGCGGCGATCGATCGCTTAATATGTGGCGATCGATCGCCTGTAGCGATTTTTGCTACTGGCCTTCGGCGATCGATCGCCTCATGCAGAGCGATCGATCGCCACCTGCTGGTGCGCGATTTTCACCATTTTTGAGCATTTTTCAAGCTCATCCCATACCTTTCAAAACCAAACTTTCCTACCACATCAACAACATCATAACCCACTAAAACCCACATAAAACACTTCAAAAATCATACCCCAACAACATGCAACATACACCCAAAACAAACCCACCTAAAACACTTCAAAATCATCCCATTTCAAAACCAAACATCATCAAAACTTTAGGTAGGGTTCCATACCTCTTGAAGACTCCAAAGCTTGACAAAAATCACACAAACATAAGTTTTGTGGAACTTTCCTTCTCCTTCCTTGGAGGATTTCGAAAGTGGGGAATGGGTAGGGTTTTGAGAGTGGATTTGGGGATTTTAGAGGGGAAAGGGTAAAGTGAGATAAAGTGTGGTGGGTGTTGGGGTTCAACAATTGCCTCTGCTTTGTGATCGGTCGAACACGTGGCGCTTGTGCCAGTGTATGGTTGAAAAGATTGATGTTGCGTCATTACCCTTAACTATAGTTATTGGTAAAGTGGTAAGCGCTAGATCCTAACAAGTGGTATCAGAGCTTAGGTCTTCTCAATCTTGAGAAACTACTATTTACCAAAAACTGATGGCCTCATTCAGCAAGATTCCAATGTTCAAGAAAGACGAATATGATGACTGGAGAATCCGTATGCAAGCACATCTAAGTGCTCAAGATGATGATATGTGGTATGTGATCACCGAGGGACCATTGAAGATCATGAAAATCAATACAGCTGCCTCTATCACAAGTGGTGATCCACAAATGGTAGAAAAGGAAAGATCTCAATGGTCAAATGAAGACAAAAAAAAAGGCAAACCTAGACAACAGTGGCTAAAGACATTTTGTTCAAAACTTTGGACAAAAATATGTTCAACAAAATCAAAATGTGCCCAACAGCCAAAGAGATCTGGGAAAAGATTGCTCAACTCTGTGAAGGAAATGATCAAACCAAGGAGAACAAGCTTACTGTGGCTTTACAAAAGTTTGAGCATATCAAAATGATAAATGGAGAAACTCTCAACGAGTATGATGAAAGAGTGACTGGAATAATAAATGAGCTAAGCAGTCTGGGTAAGGAGTTACCCAACAGAGAAGTCACTCTCAAAGTGATGAGAGGTCTACCAAGAGAATGGGATGTCAAGACCATTGCTATGAGATAATCGAAGGATATCAACAAGATAGATCTACATGATCTGTTTGCTGATTTAAAAGCCTATGAATTCGAATTAGGCATTCGGGTTGAAGATGAACCAAGTGGTATCAGAGCCAAGGTCGCGTGTTCGATTCCCATGAGTTGCAGAGAGTGCAATTATTGGGGGAGGGATTGTTGGGGTTCAACAATTGCCTCTGCTTTGTGATCGGTCGAACACGTGGCGCTTGTGCCAGTGTATGGTTGAAAAGATTGATGTTGCGTCATTACCCTTAACTATAGTTATTGGTAAAGTGGTAAGCGCTAGATCCTAACAGTGGGTAAATGGGTGTAGTGGGGGTAAAAGGGTTAACAAAAATTGTACCCCATCAATTAACATGGTGTATAAAATACCCCAACATGGTATTTTAAAAGCATTTACAAAAAATGCATTAAACTTCCACTAAAATCATGCTTTCCTCATAATTGTCAATCAATACAATTAAATCATGTTAATACTTCATTAAGGGTCACATAATTAATTACGATGATAAATAATCACATAACCATCATTAATGCCCAAATTGCACATAATTAATTTCGGGGCATCACACAAACCCTTCAAGAAATGTCTCATCTTGGCATGCCCATTGGTAGCGATATGAGGGACATACCTCAACAGCGATGAATAATGCATGGCATAGTACGAGACAGTCATATTGCCTTGCTTCAGGTTGGTGAACTCATCTTCTTTCATCTGCCTAGCAGCAACAGAAAAATACCGGTTCAGAAACCGGGTCGGAAATAAAGTCCAGTCTACCAACATCCCTTGAGCCCTTAGCTCCACCACTGTCGTCTTCCACCACGTGGAAGACTTCTTAGCCAACTGGAATTCCTCTAGCCTTAACCAAGCAGTCCTAGCACAAGGTGCAGACACGAAGATCTGCTCAATCCTTTCCAGCCATTCCTCTGCTTCCTCCCCTGACTCTGTCCCCTCAAATCTAGGCGGATGGAAGGTCAAAAATTGTGTTAAGCTCAGTTCACCATGTAACAACGGCTGTGCAATACGTTCAACACCCACAGCTGGTGGTGGTAGGGGATTAGTCTGTGCGATGCTAGCATTCACACTCCCCACGTCACCCACCTCCTCATTTAAATTTTCCAAATTTCTGCCTGCCATGCTGTAATACAAGGGTTAACAACAATACAAGAAACAATACATATGTTACACAGTTAGATAACATGAATAACAATAAGCATGCTAGTATAACAATTATATACACCAATATGCACCACATGCATAAACATGCTCATAAGTGAAAACCTAGCCAACAAGTTGCTAAGGCTACCCTTCACTTATTCCCGGGTTCTCTAGCCACTGCTCTGATACCACTAATGTAAGGACCCTAATACCTTAAGTGTGGATTAAAGGCATAAGAAGAGCTAAACATACATCTAAAAGAGTATAAAGTTCGTGTTGATGCCCCGAGCTGTTAGGATTACAACGCCAAAATAAAAATTCCAAAAAGGATTAATTACATTCCCACTAAATGAATGTTAATCCTATAGATTCACACTACTCCTAGAGTAGAGACTATACAAAAGAATCTCATCTTCCTATACCAATAGCGCTCCTCACAAGCTCACTTCATCAACTCGGTCCAAAGCCCTTCTTGCCAAAAAGTACCTACAGGAACAACCCCACAATCATGAGCATGTGACAAACCATATTCACAATCATATGATTGTAATATAGAAATGCATAAACCGTAATTACAATTCACTTCCTGTATTCAATACATTTAAATGCTCCCTTTGGTTTACCCTGTATCACAATCATAATCAAGAGATTATAATACCAATAATGTATGTCATGACATGCATCCATTCCATGATTACCAATAACCATTTTTAGTCTTATTATATCAATGGCATAATACCCCTCGTGTTAACATGACAGCGGCATTAATACCCTCTCTTCGACACATTAGCTGCATAATATCCCTCGCAATAATAATATGACAGCGGCATTATCCTTCGCTTCGACATATTGCGGCAAATATTCTTCATATCTATAATATGACAGCGGTAAGTATTCAATCATCGCTTCGACATGAAGACGGCAAGTATTCTTCATCACTGGAATATAACCTCGACTCACAACACATGCACCAATGCATCCGATATACATATGCAACAATAATGCATAACTAAATCCATGTATGCAACCATGATCATAAGCAAGTCCATGTATGCAACCATAATGCATAATCAAATCCATGTATGCAACCATAAGGCATAATCAAATCTAATGCGTAAAAATACATTTTACCGTTCGATGCTCGTACGTCTCACTACGTACCTTTTTCCAAAAGTGGAGAAGTCGCGTGACTTTATCTCGTTGGTTGTGTTGCCACTTGGGATGGTTCTACACAATCACACAAACCAATATTAAAAGCCAATAATAGTCCGATACCAAAAATCCCACAAAAATGACCAAAATCCTAAATCTTGCGATCGATCGCTATCGAGTCCCGATCGATCGCGAGGTCCAGCAGTCTTAAAATGCCAAAATCTGGTGACAGGCGATCGCTCGCCATTTTTGGAGCGATCGATCGCTCGCCTCACTGATCGTTCGCTCCAACTTGGCGATCGATCGCCAAATGTTGCATTTTGCTACTGCCTGTGCGCGATCGATCGCTCCATTTTGGGCGATCGATCGCAGCGATCTGCAACATGAAAAATCGCCATTTTACACCTTATACCTTCCCCAAACCATACCAACTCAAACACCATCAAACCAACATCAAAACACTATAATCCTTCAATATACACCTTAACAACACCAAAAATCCAACACCCAACCAAATACAACACATACCCAAAAACAAACCATTTTTAAATCCCAAAATACAAACCCATTTCAAAACAAAACTTCATAAAATCAACAAGGATGTATCCATACCTCTTTAGGCTTCAATTCCTACCAAGAATTCAACAAATGAAGATTTTGCAAAGGTTTCTCCTCCTCCCTAATGGTTTGGACGAATTTTTGGGGTTTGGGGTAGGGTTGAGAGTGATTGGTAAGGAATGGTGGGTTAAGGAGGGGTAATGGGGTATAAGTGTTGGGGTTAAAATAACATGGTACCCCATTAATTAGCATGATGTATAAAATATCCCCAACATGATATTTTAAAAGCATTTTCCGAAAATGCACCATAACCTCAATTAAATACATGCTTTACCAAAATAATCATTATCCACCACCAAATAACCATGCCATTATTCAAATTTCCAACATGCATCACATGCACCCTGAAATGCATTACCTGGTCACGCCCACCGCATGACTAAGCATTTCATCAAAATAATTAATTCAACACTAAATTAATTAACACCATAATTATCACATAAACATAATTAAGGCCCAAATGCATATAATTATCTCGGGGACATCACCACTTTATTATACATTGGTCCGGTTACAACAAGTTTAATACTAAGATGCAACAGGCAATGATCATGCACTTATTTAACACTCAATATTGTATGTCGATTTATGAAAACTTCTAGCTTTCGATTACTAGATATCTATAGCTATCACACGTGTATTTGACTTCATCTCTCGAAATCATTCTGAAATCCACGGTTTAATTTAATATATCGTATCGCAATCTCCTATGGTCAATTCAATTGCAATAAATAATCAATCAATGATATTATTCCATTGAAAGCATTAACACAACAAATTAAACTCAAAGAATTTGTAAGAATCAATCAAAACTTAATTAAAATTGTGGGTTCTTCCCCTAAGTCTTGACAACAAAACTTAGCCTAGAAACATATACAAAATCAAATGCAAAATCGTGTTTTTCAACATCAAAAGAATAAAGAAATCAAATAGAAACAAACAAAGTTTAGAAATACGGAAATAACGAGAGGCTTTGACTCCTTGTGTTGCTCCGTCGTCCCGTCTCTTCCGATGCGTCTTCTCTTCATTGGTTATGGTGTATGGATGGTTGGGGATTAATGAGAGTGATGGTGGTTGAGTTTGTAGGGTATTATGAGCTAAGAGTCCTTCAAGTTCGTCTGAAATCTTCTATATATTGCGTTGGAGGAGTCTTGCATTCTTTGGACACAAAATATCTTGATAAGGAAAGAAATCGTGATTTTTTTGGTTTGGCGATCGATCGCTACAATGTGCCGATCGATCGCCAAACTATTCTGTTTTTATTTTTCAAAATTTCCAACGGCGATCGATCGCTGATATTTACCGATCGATCACTAATGTGCACTGTTCTGTGGCGATCGATCGCCTGATATTACTGATCGATCGTTGCAACTGATTTACAACTTCTTGCACTTTCGTCCCTTCTTTTTCACGTATGCTCGGTTTGGTCATTTTTCATCATTTTAAGCTTATTTCCTTCACTTTTATACATTTGGACCTAGATTACTGAAATATATAAATATATACCAAAAAACGTAATATTTTCCAGGAATCAATACAAAAAACCCCTAATCTTATATCAAATTAAGTGTAAAAATCACACTTATCAATCGCCGAGTCTTTCTCTTTGTTGACTCTTTTTATGCACTTTTCTTGGTCTAATTTGAACTTTATCAACTCCAATGCATTGCTTGATCCTTATTCTTCCTTGTTAACTTGATTTATTTGATTCACCTACATTCACACGAATACACGATTAGGTAGCATACTTATTAATTTATCTATCAAAATATACCAAATCGTATACAATTAAGCACAAAAGATGTGTCTATTTCTAGTCACATCAATATGTCATACTGTGATTATTAGTATTGACAGAATATGAATAGTATTGGAAAAATAATAATGTGTTTACTTTAAATGATTGAGATTGTAAGTATAATTATGATAATAGGTTGCATTGTTTTTTTGGCATTAAGTTCTTATTATTAATATTATTTTTGGTTTAAGTAATAAAAAATTGTGATTGTAACTATCACAGAAAAATTTGACATGTTTTTCTATTTATTATTATACTTGTTTAAATAATATTTTTATTTACCCTTCAAATATTTATCACATTTTCAAAATTTTCACAATTTTTATTTAATTTAATATTAGAATAGATATTAAATAATTTAAATATTTTATATATCTGTATTATGAAAAAGATTTATATTAATGTAGTTATAAATTATAAATTTACACATTTTTAATAAATATTATTCATTAGATTATTTTCACTTAAATATATTTTCAATTTAATATATATCAATATAAATCTTTTATTTTTGTTTTTATTATTTTTATTAATTTTAAATAATTACACAAATAAATAAAGAAGGGTCCCATCTATTCAGCAACATCAAAAGATTAATTATCTCACGAATTTTTTAGATTAGTTATCATTTGAAAACATTATTTTATGTCATGATTAATTGAACCTTTATTAAGTAAACAATGTATGCGTTTGATTAATAGTCTCGTCCAATGTTTATCCACGGTAAGTAAATGCAGCCATATAACAATTTAAATCAATTCGAACATTTGAAAAAAAACTAAAAAAAACACTCATACCCTTGTAGATTTGCAAGTTTGCATTTTATCCACGCAATCTCATTTGCAATTAACACATTCAATTTTGTAACCGTAAATAAAATAAAAAAGAACGTGCAAGTGGGATAAAGCCAAACTTTTTTATTACCAATAGAATAAAATCCGAAATATAACAACTTACCAAATTATTTTCCCACTTTTTGATTAGTAAAAACGGTTAGTTTGATGATCTCTCTAAGGAGACTGTACTTAGGAATACACCAACTCATTTTATAAAAATATTCTTATCCAATTACTGCTACTCAGAGAACATTGAGCAACCAACCATCAAGAAAAAACATTATTGCCCCACATGTTAATCAACCCAGTGAAACAGTAAATAACTGGTATATTGACTTGTGGACATGGAATTAATTAATAATGCATTTTACCATTTTGCCCCTATTTACCTTTGGGTTTATTTGTTTGTTTCCACGTTAAATCAAAGCCATTAAAGTTCAAGGCAAATACATGGCTGAGATTACCTTTTTGTTTGCACCTTTAAAGCATGATATTGAAGCAGCAAAACAAGAGAGAGAGAGTCGTTTCAAAAAAAAAAAGAATAAACCCAAAGGCGAAAGAGAGCGGTTTTTTGTGCGGACGAAGAAGAGAGATCGAAGCATTTTCTCTCGGCATAGTACTGAGGGAAAACAAAGTGTGGAGTCAAGATTTAGAGCACATATACACTGATTCATCTTGTGGAATTTTCTTGTATCATTGCTGATTGGAAAAGAGAATTGAGAGAGATTTTTCAATGTGGTGAAATCTGTAAAACTTTTGTTTTGGTGTTAGTGAATTGCCCATCCCTTGGATATTGGCTGCAATTGCCGAACCACGTATATCCGGTGTCAGTTTTTTCTTCCTGCTATTTTTCATATGCTTGCTAAGTGATGCCTTGATTTCCGCCCCTGTTTAGTCACATATACAAATTGTTATACACTGGCAAGAAGAAAGATTAGTGTTGAACCTTGCATGAGGTGCACGAGTGTTGAATTAAATGAATAAATTCATAGCAGATTGATGAATTGGGGGTTAATAATTGAATCCTTGATTTTACTGCAGTAATAAATTATTTGATCAGTTTGTGCATGAAAAATCTTGTTAAGATCAATTCTGAATGAAACGACAAATGGTTACTTGGAAGAATCTTTAATTGAAATAGACAAAGAAATTTGACAGTTGGAAAATTCTGTTGTGTTCGAGCTTCTGATCCAGAATTACACTTGGCATTTCAATAGGAATTTGATTGTCTAAAATATAGATGTATCGTTATAGGTTGGTATGATCAAGGTCGGAAGTGTAATTCTGCAATAGACGCTCGAACACAATAAAATTTGATTGTCTACTATGTAGATATATCATTATAGATTAGTGCGATCGAGGTCGGATACATAACAATTGCTTTGTCTGTGTGAAAAGAATCCACAACGATGGGATCCACAAAGTTCGATATAGAAAAGTTTTTGGGGCAGAACGATTTTGGATTATGCAGAATCAAGATGCAAGCAAACTTGGTGCAACAACGCAATGAAAGGAATCAAGGGCCTCTCTGCCACCCTATCTGACAAAGAGAAATTTGAAATCCTAGACAAGGCTCACTCCTCAATCATCTTGAGCCTTGGTGATAACGCAATACGAGAATTGGCGAGGGAATCTATGGCAAGTGCTGTATATACAAAGATGGAGCAGCTGTATACGACGAAATTTTAGGCGAATTCACTCTATGTGAACAAATGCTTTATTCATTCAGGATGACAAAAGAAAAATTAGTCTCGGTACAGATTGATGATTTCAACAAGATCATTGATGATCTTGAAAACATAGATGTGAAACTCGAGGATGATGACAAAGCTTGCTGTTATTGAACTCGATTCCAATGTCATACAATCATTTCAAGGAAGTTATGCTCTATGGAAGGTATCAGACAATTTCCCTTGAGGAAGTCTAACCAGTATTAAGTAGGTGTTTGCAGTTGCTTATGAAAACTGCTTATCTGCTTTTCAGATAAAAAAAGCAGTTTTTGGGTGTTTTATTTGTTTGCTTCTACTATTGCTTCTCTAAAAATAAGCAGAAAAAAACAGAAGCAGAGAAGCAAGTCATGACATGCTTTTGACTGCTTTAAGTTGTTTTGTGGTAATTTTGTAATTAATTTAAGTTTATTAAGCTGCTTTTTTATTTAAATAACAAACACTCAATGCTTTTGCTTAAAATCAACTTTTTCAACTTTAAGGAAAAGCAACATAGAAGTGCTTTGAATAAGCAATCACAAACACACCATAAGAGTCAAGGAATTGCAGAAGAAAATTGAGGGGAAGAAAGCAAGTAATGGGGATAGTCTCTTCACGAGTGGCAGATCGGAATGGTAGAACATCGACAATTTTGAACGGTCCAGCCCATGGTGCATCCGACTTCCATGGAAATAGTCGCATCTTTTTCCTATTCATTTGAACTAAGTCACCTTCACGGAATTTGCCTCCTCTTTGATGGGCCTTTGGTGTGAACTCCACCTTCTTCTCGCTTTTAACCTGCATCGCATAAACAGACAGTGTATCAATTATATTAATACTAAAACATCGGTGCTCAGTGTGTGTAGTGTTCAAAGCTTTGAACATGTCAAAAGTAACTTGATCCCTCCCTACTCGGAGGATCAACTTCCCTTCTTGGACATCAATCAATGCCCTTCTAGTAGCTAGGAACAGTCTTCCTAGAATCAGAGGCATGTCTGCATCTTCAGTTATCTCCAACATGATAAAATCCACAGGAATGGTGTCCTCCACTATCCCATGAGGGTACTTGATGGACTTGTCTGCCATCTGCAGTGAAACATTGATCGCTTTGAGCTCTCCTAAGCCTAGCTTTCTGTACACAGACAAAGGCATTAAATTGACACTTGACCCCAAATCACATAAATATTTATTAAAATATTTAGTATTTATTTTTTAAGGTATAGTGAAACTCCCTGGATCCTTTAACTTTGGAGGTGAATCATTTTGAATGACAGCAGAACCCTCCTCAGTTTAGTTAATCATCTCATGCTCTCCCAGTTTTCGCTTTTTTGATAGAATCTCCTTTAAAAACTTAGCATAATTCGGCATGTGCCGAATAGCATCAATGAAAGACATCTCAATACAGAGATTCTTTATCAATACTAAAAACTTAGCAAACTTAGCATCTATTTTTGCTCTCTTATATGGAGCGGGGAATGGGGGTGGGATATCTACCTTAGCAAGTGTGATGGGTTTAGGGGTCTTAGTAGACTTACCTTTGTTGCGTGTTTGATCATCTTCTTTCTTGATGTCCGCCTCACCTTTTAACTCCACTTCTACGTCCTTCTTCTCATCGACCTCCTTTCCGCACCTCAACATGATGGCATGGACTTGCTCCCCAGGATTTGTCTCTTATTACTAGGAAGTGCTTTTTGTGAATACATATGTTGATGTGGTGTAAGTGGACATGGTCGTCCCTATACATGGGGATGTGAAATAAATCCTAACAGGTTAGGATTGATTTGTGATCAAGGGAGGACATTGAGATGTCCCTTGTGTATCAGTATTAGAGAAATACTGGATGATAATCCATTACTCTAATTGATGGTGCTGTATTGTATACCAGGTATTGAACGTATGATACGTTGGCAGGTTTTGTGTAAACCTTAGGAGGTTGTGAGTTGCTAGCCAGGCATGGTATTGTTGCAGTGATATAGTGAGCTTGTTGTAGCCAATATATTGCTTATCGGAACCGAGTGTGGTGGACTCATATGATAATGCGATGAGAGGTTACAATGGACTCGTGTAGTCGCTATAATGCCTTTGAGCTGAGGTGAGGAATACCTCAAGGGAGTTTTAGCTCGGCTTGGTCGGGAGTACCAACGAGAGGGTTAACAAGTTCTTGTTACCTTTAATTGAGAATTCTTGCATTGAGGATGCAATGACGAACGTAACCGGAGTCAGATATAGTTAGTGTGGTAACACTACTGTACCGATTGTATCTCTTGGAGAGAATTGGAACAATACTGTTGTTGAAACAGTTGGTATTAGCTACGAGTTGATTATGAATCAACGATGGTAAGCATTGCGGGTGGTGGACCAGGTAATGGTTTTGCGTTATATGTAAGACGTACTAGACGTCTTTGGAATGGTGAGTACTATGATATTAGTGCGGAGCATCGTTGGAATTTGTATACGTTGTGTACGGGATTTTGAGACTCTAAGGAGTCTTCGGTAGTGTGTTGGAATCAAGATGTAGTTCCTTGGAGCACACGGATGTAGACATCTATAGAGATGTGTTTTGTGTTGATCGGTAGCCGTGAGTTGCCCGATCCGAGTTGCAAGTGGTGCAACTACTCATTGACTGGAGATGGGATTGGAGAATGGAAACTGGGATTAGTATGATATACTGATGCATACAGGTAGTTTCCTGGTAGCGATGTATGTTGACTGTAGAGATATCATTGAGGCGATATCTATGTTGGGATTAGTAATGTCCGATTGGTTATCAATTAAGGTTGACTGAATGCTTTTGGGATGGTTAACATCGGGGTATGTTAACATCTTTTAAGGTTGTGATGGCTTGGGAGGAGAATTCCATTCCAGATTTGGAGTGAGGTTGATGTCCTCGCGGTTGGTGTTCCGATCATGAGGTATTCATGAATCGATATTGGAACCCGAATCGGGTTATGTGGTCTCGGCGGTACGTGGAGTACGCATGTGCGAATTTCGAGGACGAAATTTTATTAGTGGGGGATAAATTTGATATCAGGAAAATAATTTGTGATAATCCCTGTAGGGTCTTCCTACCTTAACATCATTATAATAACGTATTATGGACTAAACATGCATTAACATCTTGATAGCGGATGTATCTCGCTCGACATATAGCGGTACTATGATACCCCTCGCTACACCTCGGATGTATCTCCTCGCTAGCTATGTCAGCGGTAAGTACCTTCCTCGCTTGCCCATAACAACCACCGGACATTCTACCATTTCTAGGAACATAGTTTAACATACATCATAAACATCATAGCATCTTTACTCATCATAGACATCATCTTCACTTATCATAAACATCATCGTAAACGTCATATCATCTTTACTCAACATAGACATCATCGTATCTTTACTTATCATAATCATCATCATAAACATCATAAATACTTATGCAATCATTGCATAGTCATAGTATAGGAGTGTGTTTTACCGTCCGATGCCCGTACGTTTCTTACGTACCTTAATTCCAAAAGTGGAGACGTTGGAGAACTTTATCTCCTTGAAGTTGTGGGTACCTGGGATGGTTCTACACAACCATACATATCGATATTAGGAGCCAATTATAGTCCAATATCCAAAAATCCCAAAAAATAATCAAAAACACACATTTTTGCACCTCGCGATCGATCGCCGCCCAGGCCCGATCGATCGTGAGATCATACTGGCCGTTTCTGAAAATTTTTAGCCCTTGGCGATCGATCGCCACTTTTGGCGCGATCGATCGCCAGCCTCACCGATCGATCGCCCAAATGTGGCAATCGATCGTCAAATGTTACTGGCGCCTACTGGTTGCGCGCGATCGATCGTCAAAAACGGGCGATCGATCGTCGTTGCCTATGCGTGGAAAAACACCATTTTTGCACTACATTTTCTTCCCCATCTTCTCCAACACTTTCACCAACAAACCAATAACATAAAAACACTTCAAACCTTCATTTTACATCATTAAACAACTAAAAATCCTACACCCATCCAAAAATCATACCAACCCAAAATAAACCCATTTCAAACAATCAAAACCCATTTCAAACTCAAACCAAATATCATAAAAACTTTAGGAAGGGTTCCATACCTCTTAAGTACTCCAAATCCTAACAAAGATCTCACAAAAAAAGGTTTTGAGAAGATTTCTCCTTCCTCTTTTGCTCAAAATTGAAAATGAGAGGTGGGTTAGGGTTTGAGAGTGAAATTGGGGATTTAAAAGTGATGGGTAAAGTAAGGTGGGTATAGTGGGGTAAAGGGGTTATAAAGGTTAAATTAAAAATTGTACCACAAAGTTAACATGATGTATAAAATACCCCAACATGGTATTTTAAAAGCATTTTACAAAAATGCAACAAACTTCCACTAAATTCATATCTTCCACATAATTAACAACCAATACAAATAAATCACGTTAACACCCCATTTTCTAACAAACATGCACCCTGAAATGCAACCCCCAGGTCACGCCTACCATGTGACTAAGCATTTCAGTAAGATAATTAATTTCAACACATAAATCAATTATCATCATAATTAATCATATAAACATCATTAATACCCAATTGCATATAATTAATTTTGGGGTGTCACAATACTCCCCTACTTATAAGATTTCGTCCTCGAAATCGCATGCACTTACCCAAAATGAAACCAAACATAAATAACATACCAGAAAATAGTTCCGGGTAATGCTGCACCATATGCCGTTCCGTCTCCCACGTAGCCTTCTCGACACCCCGACGATCCCACTGAACTTTGACCATCGGTATAATCTTGCTTCGTAATCTGTGATCCTCTCGATCTAGAATTCTGATTGGTCGTTCTACGTAGGATACATCTGAGTCCAACTATACTTCAATAGGCTGTAATACATGAGACGGATCTGGCTCATACTTCCGCAACATAGAGACATGAAAGACATCATGAATCCCAGATAAAGATGGCGGTAGAGCCAAACGGTAGGCCAATGTACCGATACGCTGCAATACTTCATACGGCCCAACATACCTCGGGGATAACTTCACCCGCATACCAAAACGAACCACACCCCTGAAAGGTGAGATCTTCAAGAAGACCTTATCTCCGACTTGGAATTCTAGCGGTCGTCGCCGCTTATTGGCATAGGCTGCTTGCCTATCCTGGGCCGCTTTCATCTTCTGGCGTATCAACTTAATCTTTCCTTCCATATCCCTAATCATATCCGGTCCTCTGACCGCTTTACTAGTCAAGTCCTCCCAATACAGCGGTGACCTACAGCGTCGTCCATAAAGAGCTTCGAACGGATCCATCTGAATGCTCGCCTGATAGCTGTTATTGTAAGAGAACTCTACTAGTGGCAATGGATCTTGCCACGGAGTATCAAACTCCAATACACATGCCCTCAGCATATCTTCGAGCGTCTGTATAGTACGCTCCGCCTGGCCGTCTGTCTGAGGGTAATAAGTTGTACTCAGTCTCACCTCTGTGCCCAAAGCTTTCTGGAGACCCTCCCAGAAATGTGAAGTAAACCTTGGGTCTCTGTCAGACACAATCGAGACTGGAACCCCATGCAACCTCACCACATCCCGTACATATAATTGGGCTATCTTTAGATATGTGAAAGTCATACAGTATGGGATGAAATGAGCCACCTTCGTCATCCTATCCACGATCACCCAGATCACATCAAATCCAGAGGCCGTCCTTGGCAAGTGGGTCATGAAGTCCATAGATATGTGCTCCCACTTCCATTCATGTACCTCTAAACTCTTCAGTTCGCCACCAGGCCTCTGCCTCACCGCTTTTACTTGCTGACAAATCAAGCACTTCTTGACAAAGGTTATGACGTCTCTTTTCATTCTTCTCCACCAAAACTGGTCGCATAAGTCCTTGTACATCTTTCTTCCACCTGGATGTATGCTAAACCTGATGCTATGAGCACGGTGCAAGATCCCTTGACGTAACTCCGGTGCCCTCGGCACTACCCAACGGTTACCAAGCCTCAAGGAACCATCTTCTGCCACTCTGAACTTTGATGGCTGACCCTGATGCACTATCGATGACCATCTCTGAACCTCATCATCCGACCTCTGGGCTTTCCTGATAGCCTCAAATATGCATAGCTCAGCCAATAAGGTCGACACTCACACCGGTGACGTGTCCACATCAAAATCATAGCCCAGCTGGCAATAAGAAGTCATCATAGCTGATAAACTCATGGCATCCTCAGCAGTACTCTTCACCTTCCGACTTAAGGCGTCTGCTATCAAGTTTGCTTTACCAGGATGGTACTCAATTTCACAATCATAATCCTTGAGTAAATCCATCCATCTTCTTTGAAGCATATTCAATTCAGCCTGGGTGAACAAAAACTTCAGGCTCTTATGGTCTGAATAGAGGTAAACGTCGTACCATACATGTAATGTAATATCCCCGAAATGATTATGTGATTTTAATCATTAATTAAATTGTGATGATTTAGGTGTTAATTCATGGGATTGAATTAATATTATTGAGGAGATACATTTCAGGGTGCATGTGATATATGTTGGGATTTTGGGGTCGTGGCATGTTTATTTAGGGTGTGTGTTATTTGTTTTGGTGAAGCATGTTTAAATGGGAATTGAAGTATTTTATTGAGAAAATACTATAAATATCATGTGAGGATATTTTAATACATCGTGCTAAATACCGGGACCAAAACATAACACATCATACCACCCAACACCCAACCACCCCCCAACCCATACCAATCAACTGTGCCTAAGCTGATTATACACCCCACTTGGCACAATCATTTCACCCTCTTCCTCCATCCCAAATCTCGACCCTTCTCTCCCAAACAAACTCCAGCATCTGCTAAGCATAATCTTGAGGAGCCTTGCCATTTTGATTCCTTGGAAGCCTCTCAAAAATCAGAGCAAAGTAGGAACCATCTCAGGTACCAGCACAGACGATGAGATAAAGTCTGTTGACTACTCTACATTTTGAAAGGTACGTAAGCGGCGTACGGGCATCCCAACGGTAACATGTACTTTATGTTTGTCTATTTGACACATGATGAATGCAATGTGATGCATTAAGAGTATGATACATGTTATTATGCATTGTTGTTGCATATTATGCATTGTTGTTGCATATTGTGATGTGGAATAAAGAGGTGTATTCCACGAGTCAAGAGAGATCACAGTGTATGTTTAATGCTTATGCTTGTTCTGTAGTAATGAAGCGGGGAAGATTGTACCGCTCATTATGAGGTTTTGTAGTAATGAAGCGGGGAAGATTGTACCGCTCATTATGAGGTTTTGTAGTAATGAAGCGGGGAAGATTGTACCGCTCATTATGAGATTTTGTAGTAATGAAGTGGGGAAGATAGTACCGCTCATTATGAGATGATGAAGCAAGAAACATTAAAATAACTGTTGATATATGACTCAAAAGCTATGTAAAGAAAGAGGTGATATGTCATGACATTATTAAAGGATCCATAATTTCATATAATGTGTTTATTATGAGTTATGGTACAGGGACAACCAATGGGCGTTGTAAATGCTTGGAAATACTAGGAAGTACTTTGTATTTATGATTATGCATTTACGTCTTACATTCATATTATGTTGAATATGAATTATGTTATGCTCATGTGTTGGGGGTTGTCTTTGTAGGTGCTTTTGATGATGAGAACCAGGGTCGGGGTTGAAATGCTGAGCTGTAAGAAGTGCTACAGGATTAGCATGTTAGAGAATTTTTTTGTAGCTTCTACATGAATTAGAGTAAGACTATAGTGTAGTACCTTTTGTAGGAATATGTGAAATTCCTTTTTGAAACTTTTGGTACTGTAATCTCTTAAGCTCAGGTTAATCAACACGACTTATTACTCTGATTTATTCATATGAATGTTTAGTTCTCTTAATCGCGCCTATTAGTATGTTTGAGATAACGGGGTCTCACATTAATGGTATCAGAGCAGTGGTTAGATAACCAGGGAAGAGTGAAGGGTAGCCTTTAGAGACAAGTTGGCTAGGTGTTCATTGTTGGGCATGTTATGCATGTGATGCATATTGTTGTATAAGTGTTATACTACATGCTTTTGAATAAGATACTCTTGTTATCTAACGGCTTATATTATGAACTGCTTTTGGTATTGTTGTTAACTCTTGTGTTGCAACATGGCGGCTATTAACCCGGAGAACCTCAATGAAGAGGTAGGGGATATGGGCAGTATGAACGCTAGTATTGCTCAGACGAATCCATTACCGCCACCTGCTGTAGGCTTGGAGCCTGTAGCACAGATACTGCTACAAGGGGAGATAAGTCTGACCCAGTTCTTGAGCTATCATCCACCGCTATTTGAAGGGACAGAGACTGGGGAAGCAGCCGAGGAATGGCTTGAGAGACTGGAACAGATCTTCGTATCGGCACCCTGTGCACGGACTGCCTGGCTGAGGTTGGCAGAGTTCCAGTTAGCAAAGAAGTCTTCCATGTGGTGGAAGACAACAGTTATGGAGCTGAGAGCTCAGGGTATGACGGTGGATTGGACTGTATTCAGGACCCGGTTTCTTAACCGGTACTTTTCTGCAGCTGCCAGACAATTAAAGGAGGATGAGTTCAATAATTTGAAGCAGGGCAGCCTGTCAGTATCAGACTACGCCATGCAGTATTCCTCACTGCTGAGGTATGTACCTCATATTGCCGTCAGCAGTCATGCTAAGATGAGAAATTTCCTGAAGGGACTGAGGCCAGAGCTGTTTGATCGGGTTGTCTCCAACAACCCTAGCTCTTTTGATGACGCACTGACACGGGCAGAGTTGGCAGAAATTGCAGTGGGCGCGTACAAGGACGTTGTACCCCCTTTTGTACCACCTCAGAGACCAGCTGTTGATAGCCTGAGGCCACGAGGGGACCAGTTCAAGCCTCGTGGGGCCTCTTCATCTTCTAGATTCAGTGGGAAGAAGTCTCAAAATCAGAAGCAAAGTAACCGAGGGCCATCCCAGGGAAGTAAGACATGAGGAAATCGATGTAACAACTGTGGAGGATGGCACTCGTCACGTGACTGCCAGGGTTGCTATGTTTGTGGCAAGGTGGGCCACTTGGCTCAAGGTTGCCCCGATCGGAGAGCACCACAGAGACAGGCAGACTCTGGGCCGAATAGGCCAAGGTTTGATGCTGGGAGGGCACCACAGAGACAGCAGTTCGCACCTCGACCGCAGGGAGGTCAGACGGCAGGACCGCCGCAGGGTCAGGTGTATGTACTGACTAGGGAGCAGGCTGAGGCAGCCCCAAAGGAGGTCATTGCTAGTACGTGCCATTTATTTACATACCCTGCACTTATATTGATAGATACAGGTGCTTCCCATTCTTTTGTATCTACTGCTTTTGTGGGGAGACACCGCTTGGGCTCGTCTCTGTTACCCACGCCTCTCATGGTCTCGACACCCACGGGGAAGCATGTGTTTGCTGACCGATTGTTATCTGATTGCCTCATTTATTTTGAGGGCAACGATCTGAGGGCCGATCTGATTCAGTTAGAGATGGCAGATTTTGATTGGCATTGACGTGTTGAGCAGATACCGAGCTGTGGTAGATTGCCAACAGAAGATTGTTCGTTTTCTATCTGATCAGGGGTTCCGGTGGACTTTTTATGGGGACGGCTCTCGTCCAAATATTCCAGTGATTTCAGCGGTTAAGATGTCACGGTTATTGGAACGCGGCCACAACGGCTACCTTATTTATGCCGTGGATGTATCAGAAGAGAAGGAAGTGAGAGCCAAGGACATTCCGGTCGTGGCGGAGTTCATTGATGTGTTCCCAGATGAGATTCCAAGGTTTCCGCCTGTCAGGGATGTTGAGTTTGCCCTTGAGCTACTGCCGGGGACTTCAGCCATTTCTCGTGCCCCTTACAGGATGGCACCGACAGAGCTGAGAGAGCTAAAGGTACAGTTACAGGAGCTCCTCGACAAGGGATACATTCGTCCTAGTGTATCGCCTTGGGGTGCACCAGTCTTGTTCGTGAAAAAGAAGGATGGATCAATGCGTCTGTGCATTGACTACAGGCAATTGAACAAGGCCACAGTGAAGAACATGTATCCACTTCCGAGGATTGATGACCTGTTCGATCATCTTCAGGGTACAGAGGTTTACTCAAAGATAGACTTGAGGTCAGGCTATCACCAGGTGAGGGTTAGAGCTGACGATGTCCAAAAGACGGCTTTTAGGACTCGGTATGGACACTACGAGTTCTTAGTGATGCCATTCGGGGTGACAAATGCACCTGCAGTTTTTATGAGCCTGATGAACAGAGTATTTCAGGAGTACCTCGACCAGTTTGTGATCGTATTCATTGATGACATCCTTGTCTATTCAAGGAGTGAGGAGGATCATGCCGATCATCTGATGATAGTGCTCCTGATCTTCAGAGATCATTAGTTGTACGCCAAACTCAGTAAGTGTGAGTTCTGGCTGAGCAGTGTAGCATTCTTGGGCCATATCATATCACGAGAGGGTATATCAGTAGACCCGAGGAAGATAGAGGCAGTTATGGATTGGTCTGCCCCTACTTCAGTCAGTGATCGGAGTTTTCTTGGGTTGGCTGGCTATTATCGACGTTTCGTCGAGGGTTTCTCAAAGATCGTCAAACCACTTACACAGCTGACTCAGAAGGGAGTCCCATTTTGTTGGACAGAGGCTTGTGAGCAGAGCTTTAGGGAATTAAAGCACAGACTGACTACGGCACCAGTTCTAGTGATTCCCAAGGAGAACAAGGTGTTTATCCTTTATACTGACGCATCGCTACAGGGCCTAGGATGCGTACTGATGCAGGACAGACATGTAGTGGCTTATGCTTCGAGACAGTTGAAGCCACATGAGACGAGGTATCCAGTCCATGATCTGGAGCTAGCAGCTATAGTGTTCGCCTTGAAGATATGGCGACACTACTTATATGGTACCTCATTTACCATCTTCACGGATCATAAGAGCCTGAAGTTCATATTTACACAGGCTGAGCTGAACATGAGGCAGAGGAGATGGATGGATTTGCTGAAGGATTATGATTGTGAAATCCTATACCACCCCGGGAAAGCAAATTTGACAGCTGACGCTTTGAGTCGGAAGGTGAGAAGCACAGCAGAGGATGCCATGTGCTTATCAGCTATGTTGGGCTCCTACTGTCAGTTGGGGTTTGATTATGATGTATCTACTTCACCAATACAGGTTTTGACCTTGTTAGCTGAGCCTGTTGTTTATGATCACATCAGGAAGGCTCAGGGGACCGACGCAGAGGTTCAGAGATGGATGTCAGTGGTTCATTCAGGTCAGCCATCAAGATTCAGAGTGGCTGAGGACGATTCTCTGAGACTCGGCGACAGATGGGTGGTTCCAGATACACCCGAGTTGCGCCAGGGTATATTACAGCGAGCTCATTGCAGCAGGATGAGTGTCCACCCGGGCGGGAAGAAGATGTATAAGGATCTACGCAGCCAGTTCTGGTGGAGGCGTATGAAACAAGATGTCACCTCATTTGTCAAGAGATGTTTGATCTGTCAGCAGGTGAAGGCTGAGAGGCAGAGGCCTGGAGGTGAACTAAGGAGTTTGGAGATACCCGAGTGGAAGTGGCAGCACGTGTCTATGGATTTCGTGACCCACTTACCAAGGACTGTTTCGGGTTTTGATGCTATATGGGTAGTCGTCGATAGATTGACTAAGAGTGCTCATTTCATTCCCTACTGTATGACCTTCACGTACTTGAGGATGGCGAAGTTATATGTCAGAGATGTGGTGAGACTGCATGGGATCCCTGTTTCGATTGTGTCTGATCGAGATCCGCGGTTTACATCTCACTTTTGGGAGGGTCTTCAGTCAGCTCTTGGTACAGAGTTGAGGTTGAGCACAGCCTATCATCCCCAGACAGACGGACAGACCGAGTGTACGATACAGACGCTCGAAGATATGTTGAGGGCTTGTGTGCTGGAGTTCGACACTTCTTGGCAGGACTCAGTAGCCTTGGTGGAATTTTCTTACAATAACAGTTACCAGGCTAGCATACAGATGGCTCCATTTGAAGCCCTATATGGCAGGCGTTGCAGGTCGCCTTTGTTTTGGGATGATGGTGACCGTAAATCGGTCGGAGGACCAGAGTTGGTCCATGATATGGAAGAAAAGGTAAAGATTATCAGGAGAAAGATGAAGGCAGCTCAGGACAGACAGGCAGCGTATGCCAATCAGCGACGAAGGCCGTTGGAGTTTCGGTTGGGCGACAGAGTCTTTTTGAAGATCTCGCCTTTCAGAGGAGTAGTACGGTTTGGTATGCGGGGGAAGTTGTCCCCGAGATATGTATGGCCGTATGAGATCTTACAGCATGTGGGTACTCTGGCGTACCGTTTAGCTTTACCGCCCTCTCTGTCTGGTATCCACGATGTGTTCCATGTGTCTATGCTGAGGAAGTACGAGCCAGATCCTTCGCATGTATTGCAGCCTTCAGAGGTGCAGTTTGAGTCCGATGTTTCATATGTGGAGCGGCCTATCAGGATTTTGGATAGAGCAGACCGCAGGCTTCGGAACAAGGTTATTCCTATGGTCAAAGTACAGTGGGATCGTAGGGGTGTCGAGGAGGCCACGTGGGAGACAGAGCGACACATGGTGCAGCACTACCCAGAGCTGTTTTCTGGTATGCGTTTATGTATTGTTTTACTTCATGTTGGTAAGCATGTTTGATTTCGGGGAAGAAATTTTATAAGTAGGGGAGTATTGTGATATCCCCGAAATGATTATGTGATTTTAATCATTAATTAAATTGTGATGATTTAGGTGTTAATTCATGGGATTGAATTAATATTATTGAGGAGATACATTTCAGGGTGCATGTGATATATGTTGGGATTTTGGGGTCGTGGCATGTTTATTTAGGGTGTGTGTTATTTGTTTTGGTGAAGCATGTTTAAATGGGAATTGAAGTATTTTATTGAGAAAATACTATAAATATCATGTGAGGATATTTTAATACATCGTGCTAAATACCGGGACCAAAACATAACACATCATACCACCCAACACCCAACCACCCCCCCCCCCCCCCCCAACCCATACCAATCAACTGTGCCTAAGCTGACTATCCACCCCACTTGGCACAATCATTTCACCCTCTTCCTCCATCCCAAATCTCGACCCTTCTCTCCCAAACAAACTCCAGCATCTGCTAAGCATAATCTTGAGGAGCCTTGCCATTGTCATTCCTTGGAAGCCTCTCAAAAATCGGAGCAAAGTAGGAACCATCTCAGGTACTAGCACAGTCGAGGAGATAAAGTCTGTTGACTACTCTACATTTTGAAAGGTACGTAAGCGACGTACGGGCATCCCAACGGTAACATGTACTTTATGTTTGTCTATTTGACACATGATGAATGCAATGTGATGCATTAAGAGTATGATATATGTTATTATGCATTGTTGTTGCATATTGTGATGTGGAATAAAGAGGTGTATTCCACGAGTCAAGAGAGATCACAGTGTATGTTTAATGCTTATGCTTGTTCTGTAGTAATGAAGCGGGGAAGATTGTACCGCTCATTATGAGGTTTTGTAGTAATGAAGCGGGAAAGATTGTACCGCTCATTATGAGGTTTTGTAGTAATGAAGCGGGGAAGATTGTACCGCTCATTATGAGATTTTGTAGTAATGAAGCGGGGAAGATAGTACCGCTCATTATGAGATGATGAAGCAAGAAGCATTAAAATAACTGTTGATATATGACTCAAAAGCTATGTAAAGAAAGAGGTGATATGTCATGACATTATTAAAGGAACCATAATTTCATATAATGTGTTTATTATGAGTTATGGTATAGGGACAACCAATGGGCGTTGTAAATGCTTGAAAATACAGGAAGTACTTTGTATTTATGATTATGCATTTACGTCTTACATTCATATTATGTTGAATATGAATTATGTTATGCTCATGTGTTGGGGGTTGTCTTTGTAGGTGCTTTTGATGATGAGAACCAGGGTCGGGGTTGAAATGCTGAGCTGTAAGGAGTGCTACAGGATTAGCATGTTAGAGAATTTTTTTTGTATAGCTCTACATGAAGTAGAGTAAGACTATAGTGTAGTACCTTTTGTAGGAATATGTGAATTTCCTTTTTGAAACTTTTGGTACTGTAATCTCTTAAGCTCAGGTTAATCAACACGACTTATTACTCTGATTTATTCATATGAATGTTTAGTTCTCTTAATCGCACCTATTAGTATGTTTGAGATAACGGGGTCTCACAGGTAATGCCTCCAAATCTTCAAGGCAAATATAATGGCTGGCAGCTCTAGATCATGGACTGGATACCTAGCCTCATGTGGCTTCAGCTGCCTCGATGCATAAGCCACCACATGCTTATCTTGCATCAACACACAGCCCAAACACTGCAGTGATGCATCTGTGTACAAGGTAAACCTCTTATTCTCAGAAGGAATCACTAATACAGGTGCCGTAGTCAAACGACGCTTCAATTCTTGGAAGCTTTCCTCACAAGCTTCGGACCAATAGAACGGGACTCCTTTCTGAGTCAGCTGTGTCAACGGCTAAGCGATCTTAGAGAATCCCTCGAAACATCGATAATAACCCGCTAAGCCAAGAAAGCTCCGTATCTCGGGTACAGAAGTGGGTGCAGCCCACTCCATCACAGCCTCAACCTTCCTGGGATCTACAGATATCCCGCTGCTAGATATAACATGACCCAAGAACACCACACTGTCCAACCAGAACTCGCACTTGCTGAGCTTTGCATATAACTTATGATCCCTAAGGATCTGGAGTACTGTCCTCAAGTGCTTCACGTGTTCCTCTTCGGTCCGAGAGTAAATGAGTATATTGTCAATGAAAACAATGACAAACTGATCCAAATATGGTTGAAATACTCTGTTCATCAGACTCATAAAGACAGCTGGGGCATTTGTCACCCCAAAAGGCATGACTAAGAATTCATAGTGCCCATACCTAGTCCTGAAAGCTGTCTTCTGAACATCATCTCCCCTTACCCGAATCTGATGATACCCCGACCTCAGATCGATCTTACTGTAGAGCCTTGTACCCTGCAACTGGTCAAACAAATCATCGATCCTCGGAAGTGGATACTTATTCTTCACTGTGGCTTTGTTCAGTTGCCTGTAATCGATGCACAGACGCATCGAACCATCTTTCTTTTTGACAAATAGGACTGGTGCACCCAAGGGCGATACGCTAGGGCGTATGTAACCCTTATCAAGGAGCTCTTGCAACTGAACCTTCAACTCCCTTAACTCTGCTGGTGTCATCCTATACGGGGCACGAGAAATGGCAGACGTCCCCGGTAGTAACTCAATTCCAAACTCGACCTCTCTCTTCGGTGGAAATCCGGGAATCTCTTCCGGAAAGACATCAGGAAACTCCGCCACTACGGGCACATTCTCGACTTTAATTCCTCCTTCTTTTCAGTAATATCAACAGCATAGATGAGATATCCCGTATGGCCCCGTTCCAACAACTGTGCCATCTTGACAGCAGATATCAACGGGATCTTTGAACGGGAACCATCCCCATAGAATGTCCATTGGACTCCCATATCAGACCTGAATCGGACAGTCCTCTGCCTGCAGTTCACAATTGCCTGATACTTGTTCAGAACATCAATGCCCACAATGCAGTCAAAGTCTGACATTCCCAGAACAATCAAATCTGACTTCAATTTGTTGCCCTCAAATAAATGAGGTCGTCATAGACAATCCGATCAGCAATCAAACTTCTTCCAGCGGGTGTCGAGACTACAAGAGGCGTGGGCGACGGAGAAGTGCATATGTGTTGCCTTTCCACAAAACTTGTCGACACAAAAGAGTGTGATGCACCTGTGTCTATCAATATAAAAGCAGGGTGCGTAAATAAAAGAAACGTACCCGTTATCACTTCCTCTGGAGCCGCTGTAGTCTGCTCCCTTGTCAATGCATAAACTTGCCCCTGAGGTGGCCCCATAGGCTGACCTCCATACTGCCTCGGTACAAACGGTGGCCTGTGCTGCACTGCTCTGTCCGCAGGCCTCCCCGTAGAGTTCTGTAGTCCCTCCCCGATTGGGACATTGCTGAGCAAAGTGGCCCTTATTGCCACATACGTAATAACCGACGCAGTCTTTCGTCGAATGTGGTTGCCCACAAAGAGAGCACTGGATCTTCACAAATCTGCCTCCCTGAGACTGTCCTCTTCCTGACGGGGCGTCATTCCTACGGTTTCATTTCCAACGATTCTCGGGCCTCTTACCACTGAACCTCGAAACTGATGTGTTCCCCCTTGGTTTGAACTGATCACCCCTCGGCTTCAAATTGTCAGAAGTAGATTTCTGAGCGGGTGCTGGAGGTGGCACGGCATCAGGATACGCACCAACTCCCAGTTCGGCTAGCTCGGCCCGTGAAAGGGCGTCATCAAAGCAAGCAGGGCCATAAGTAATCACCCTGTCATACAGTTCCGGCCTCAAACCTTTCATGAAGTTCCTCATCTTTGTTTGAGTACTTACGGCGATGTGAGGTACATATCTGAGCAAAGAACAGTAATGAAAAGCATAATCTGACACAAGCATGTTACCTTGCTTAAGGTTAGTAAACTCATCCTCCTTAGCCTGTCGTGCAGCAGCTGAAAAGTAGCGGGTCAGAAACCGAGTTCTGAATAGTTTCCAATTTATTTCCTGTGGTCTTCCACCACATCAATGCCTTCTTGGCCAGTTGGAACTCCGCTAGCCTTATCCATGCTGACTTCGCACAAGGAGCTGCCACAAATATCTGTTTTATCCTCTCTAACCATTCCTCGGCCAGATCCCCTGTCTCAGTTCCTTCGAACATCGGGGGTCGGTATGTCAGAAACTGAGCCAAACTTAGCTCCCCAGGTAGTAGCTGTTGCTCAGAGGGTTCTTCGCCTAAGGCTGGCGGTGGTAGGGGATTGTGATAGGCTTAGATTTTGAGTGTTTTTAACTATAAATTCTTCCTACTTTCCGTTCTTTTTCCTGGATGATATTATGCTTTTTGGTGTTTATTCGTTTGTGTCAGGAAAATAGATCGGAAGTGGAAGAAATGAGCCAATATGAAGATAACGGGCGAAATCGAGGCGAGAAAGAACTGAAATTTAGGAAATGAGATTTTCGGAATCTCGATCGATCGAGATTTACTCTCGATCGATCGAGCCAGGCAGAGAGTTGAGCATCAAAGAATTTCAAGTCTCGATCGATCGGTACAAATTTCCGATCGATCGAGCGAGGCAGTGACTCCAGAGCAAATTTTATTAAAGTCTCGATCGATCGGTGGAAAATCTCGATCGATCGAGCGAGACAGTGAGTTTCAAAAGCTGGCATGAACAGTCCACCAATCGATCGAGAAAATCTTCCGATCGATCGAGACCCAAAATCCTGAAGATTTTATTTTCCTTTTTTATCGTGATTGTGGGGGTTTTAAGCGTGAATTTGATTCATTCCAAAGGAGGGACGATACCAGACGAGTTTTCTGAACAAAGAAGAACCCTAGCCGCCGCCAAGGAGATCCGTTCTTCTGGTTCTTCGTCCGAGCCAAAGCCAATCAATTCCGGAGTGCAAGGAAGGAGCAAGAGAAGAGATTGCGGTGCTACGCACGGATTCATTCCGCCGTTTATCGTATTTCAAGACTTTAATCTATTTCATATTAATTTTCAATTGATGTTTTTGAGGTCGAGAGACGATTAAACTTCTTTTGTATTTGATTTGAAACAATTCTAGTTTATTTTATTGAGATTTAGTATCATTGTGTTTGATATAGTGATTCAATTGTGTTTGAGTGTATTGATGTCTATTGTTCATGATTTAATCGATTGTTAAGATCAAAGCCTAGCTAACTTTGATTGATTCTGAGATTTATAACCGAGATCGAGAGATAACGTTGTAACACGCTCTTTTAATTCATGAAGTATGTTATGATTGAGATCGAGAGATGATATCGCATACCTGAGATCTTGGAATCGAGAGATTTAGAGTTATAAGGTTTTGAAAATTTATGCAACTTTGAATTAGTAAATAGGTGCACGAGAGTGACTTATTTTAATTTATTGTTAGTTTCTTTACAGCTCGAGAGAGTGTATTGAATAATAGCGAAAACCTTTCACCCTTAGAATTAATTGGTTGATAATTTGCTTATTCAAATGAATCATTAAAGATAACACAGTTGAACGAAGAGCTTGATAAATTTCTTGAGCAACTTACCTTCGCATATCCGGAACCATTCATTTTATTGTTTCTTGTTTGAGTTTCATTTCTTAGTTTAAGTTTGCTTTAGATAATCACATTTGTTAATCGTAGGCTAAATATAATCTTATTAATCTTATTTGGTACTTATACGTTAGTCCCTGTGGATTCGACAACCCGTACTTAATTTTCACTATACTAAAACTTGACAACCGTGCACTTGCGGTAGAATCGCTTCACACTATTCTTTGAAATATCTTTTGTTTAAAAATAAAGCGGTCTAGTTTTTGGAGTCGTTGCCGGGGACTAATCTGTATCATATCATACGAGATTAGTTAATTGTAATTTAGCCAATTTTATTATTGCGTTTTTGTTTTCTTTTTCTTTTTGTTATTTTCGAAAAAAAAAATATTATTTTATTTATGTATGTTATTTGTTTTTATTGCGAGGTACTTGTGATGCTTCATCAACAAGTCTTCACAAGATTTGCCCAACAATTTTCAGAGCCGTTTTATTCGGCGTGGGAGAGATTCAATGAACTGGCAGATACATTCAGGTATCACAACTTTTCGAACTATACTCTTCTGCAACATTTCTTCAAAGGTTTGGATGCACAGACACGAGGATGGGTATTCAAAGGAGCACTGATGAATGGGAGTCCCCTGGTTGATAGAGATGAGAACAGTGTATTACACCTGTTCAACGATATGGCGGACTTCGATTACCACTGGCATTGTGATCCTTCCTTGCAAGGTTGGAGTCACCAATACCCACCAGAGCCTCACTACCTTAATGATACGCACCAAACCTTTGAGCATCACGGCGAGAAGAAATATAGTTTTGTAGAAGGAACGGCTCAATCAGAGAATATAGTATTTAGACTCATGGCATCAACTGAGCAACGTTTAGAGAAACAGGCCAATTATATACGTCATCTAGAGCAGCAATTAGCAATCCTAGTGGAAACCATCTCAATGAGCTGCCAAGAGGAGGAGACGAGATCTACAAATCAGGCCTGGTTACATGATGATGATCACTCAACCAATCAAGTTTGGGGGAGTGATCCCACTCATGTGGAAGAATCAAGGGAAGTTGAGCCTATGGAAGTTATTGAGCCTACAGTGGAAAAGGCATCTGAGGAGATCCTATGGGACAACGAGCCAAGAGTGAAGTTGGATGATGAGATTTTCGAGAACTTTGATATCCAACCATCGATGGAGGCATGTTATGTGCCATATGTGGATACGTATTCCCCATCGATGCCACCAACTTCACCGCACTACGCCATCCATGAGATGAAGCCAATTCAAGAATCATTCTCCCATGCTCACTATGTCATGACGAAAGTTGTTGGAGCGACGAGTTTACATTGGAGACATCTGGCCAATCTTGAGGACATACTGAATGAAGACCCATTAGTGGTATCATACGATACTTACTATGGGCGGCAACCGCTCTTTGATGGTTGCTTCTGATGGTCAAGCCGATGACTAGAAATCAGCGCTTCTTGGGAGGCAACCCAAGAATATCCTTTTGCATTAGCTTTGTTTTATTTTCAATTTTGCATTTAGTTTGTTTTTTTTTTCTTGTCGATTTTTTTTCTAGCATCCTTCTTTTGCGAGGTACTCAAGTGGAGCGATGAACCCCTACAGCAGTGGAGCTTTCAAAAGCCAAACTTCCTCAATCCTCATGCAAGCGTCTTGATCAGGGGAGTTTACTTTTTCCCTTTTGATTCTTTTAAACATTGAGGACAATGTTTCAGTTAAGTGGGGGAGTGGTTTGCGTGTTTAACTTGTTTTATCCACATGTTGTGTGTTTAATTGTCACTTGAATCGTCCTTGAGCACTATCAAAAAAAATAATAATAATAATTTAGAAAATGAGTTATTCTTGAGAATTGATGAGTTGGAATTGCAACGGTAATACATGGTGAAATTAATCCTCATCTAGATAGGAGTCATGGAAATGCTTAACTTGTTTGTATATATCATTTGTTACTACATGTCAAAAACTGAGGAATAATTCGAGCACTTATTGAGTCATGATTGAGTGAAGTATGTATTGATTAAATTGAAAACTTGTGTTAACTATGATGAGTCTTGAGTATCTTAGATAACTCTACAGTTTAGTGAAAGCACTTTGAGGTGAAATTTATAATTAAGAACTAGACTTGGAGATGATTTAGGCGATCTTTGGACCGTTTGTGCCTTTCAAGCCTACCTTGTATACATTATTCATTAGTGTCCCCTTTTGAGCCTTATTGAAAAAGAATGGTATATGCATTGCATATGATTAGACCCCCATTCGGCATTCTTGGCAAACTCATTATACCCACCTTGGTTTGAGCCTAAAAGAACAATTTCATCCATCCCTAGGAGAGTATAATGAATCTCATTCATTGCATTAAATTGTTATATATTGAGAAGTTCATTGTGAAAGAAATGAAATGAACAAAAGAATGAGCAAAGAAAAAGAAAAGATGTAGAGAAAAAGCCTTGAAAAGAAAAGTTAAATAAGACCCAAAGTGGCCAAGGCTAGAAAATGTGAAGAGAAGCTCAATGATTATGTGAGAAGATTTTGAACTGATTCTATTATACTCTCTTCTTTGCTTCTATCCTACCTTTTCTTTGGAGCCGACACCAAAAGGCCTAACGTTAAAAGCTTTTAAAGTCCTGTTGATCCAAGTCTAGGGAATAATTACATTAGTGGAGAAGTGCTGGATAGTAAATTTGTAGAGTAGTTCAAAGTAATCTTGACTAGGAGTTGATATGGCACATGTTGATCTTAAAGATATGTATGTAACTCATGTTTGACAAAAGCACACACGCACGTTCCGATGTTGCGATGTATTGTTTAACTTAGGAGAAATTGCTTCTTGTTAAGTGTTGAAGGACTTCTATTGATGTGTAAGTAGGATTTCTGAGATTTTACGTATGTTGTAAAGATGTTTCATGCTTAGTATCGAGTTTAACTTTTCTTTTTGAGCTTATTTCTTGCTCGATGACGATCAAGTCTAAGTTTGGGGGAGTTGATAGGCTTAGATTTTGAGTGTTTTTAACTATAAATTCTTCCTACTTTCCGTTCTATTTCCTGGATGATATTATGTTTTTTGGTGTTTATTCGTTTGTTTCAGGAAAATAGATCGGAAGTGGAAGAAATGAGCCAATATGAAGATAACGGGCGAAATCGAGGCGAGAAAGAACTGAAATTTAGGAAATGAGATTTTCGGAATCTCGATCGATCGAGATTTACTCTCGATCGATCGAGCCAGGCAGAGAGTTGAGCATCAAAGAATTTCAAATCTCGATCGATCGGTACAAATTTCCGATCGATCGAGCGAGGCAGTGACTCCAGAGCAAATTTTATTAAAGTCTCGATCGATCGGTGGAAAATCTCGATCGATCGAGCGAGACAGTGAGTTTCAAAAGCTGGCATGAACAGTGCACCGATCGATCGAGAAAACCTTCCGATCGATCGAGACGCAAAATCCTAAAGATTTTATTTTCCTTTTTTATCGTGATTGTGGGGGTTTTAAGCGTGAATTTGATTCATTCCAAAGGAGGGACGATACCAGACGAGTTTTCTGAACAAAGAAGAACCCTAGCCGCCGCCAAGGAGATCCGTTCTTTCGGTTCTTCGTCCGAGCCAAAGCCAATCAATTCCGGAGTGCAAGGAAGGAGCAAGAGAAGAGATTGCGGTGCTACGCACGGATTCATTCCGCCGTTTATCGTATTTCTAGACTTTAATCTATTTCATATTAATTTTCAATTGATGTTTTTGAGGTCGAGAGACGATTAAACTTCTTTTGTATTTGATTTGAAACAATTCTAGTTTATTTTATTGAGATTTAGTATCATTGTGTTTGATATAGTGATTCAATTGTGTTTGAGTGTATTGATGTCTATTTTTCATGATTTAATCGATTGTTAAGATCAAAGCCTAGCTAACTTTGATTGATTCTGAGAGTTATAACCGAGATCGAGAGATAACGTTGTAACACGCTCTTTTAATTCATGAAGTATGTTATGATTGAGATCGAGAGATGATATCGCATACGTGAGAACTTGGAATCGAGAGATTTAGAGATATAAGGTTTTGAAAATTTATGCAACTTTGAATTAGTAAATAGGTGCACGAGAGTGACTTATTTTAATTTATTGTTAGTTTCTTTACAGCTCGAGAGAGTGTATTGAATAATAGCGAAAACCTTTCACCCTTAGAATCAATTGGTTGATAATTTGCTTATTCAAATGAATCATTAAAGATAACACAGTTGAACGAAGAGCTTGATAAATTTCTTGAGCAACTTACCTTCGCATATCCGGAACCATTCATTTTATTGTTTCTTGTTTGAGTTTCATTTCTTAGTTTAAGTTTGCTTTAGATAATCACATTTGTTAATCGTAGGCTAAATATAATCTTATTAATCTTATTTGGTAATTATACGTTAGTCCCTGTGGATTCGACAACCCGTACTTAATTTTCACTATACTAAAACTTGACAACCGTGCACTTGCGGTAGAATCGCTTCACACTATTCTTTGAAATATCTTTTGTTTAAAAATAAAGCGGTCAGATTGGTACGCCCAGCACTTGCATTAACACTAATTGCATCACCCACTTCCACATTTGCTGCCATGCTGCAAGACAAGGGTTAACAACAATACCCAAAAGCAGTTCATATAATACATCGTTAGAAAACATAACATGTTAGTATAATAGTCATATACTTCATATGCAACATATGCAAAAAACATGTTTAAAAAGAAGCACCTAGCCAACTTATTGCTAAGGCTACCCTTCACTCATTCCCGGGTTCTCTAACCACTGCTCTGATACCACTAATGTAGGGTCTTCCTACCTTAACATCATTATAATAATGTATTATGGACTAAACATGCATTAATAACATCTTAGGGTTCCGGTTGTAGCCTTGAGCTAATAGGATTACAGGCCAAAAATAAAATTTCCAAAAGCTAATTAATTACATTCTCGATAATGAATGTTAAAGCTATAGATTTACACTACTCCTAGAGTAGAGACTATCCAAAAATCCTGTAACCTAAATTCTTTCATGTTCCTCGAAGCTCACTGCCTCAACCCGACCCTTCAATCCAAAAGTGTACCTACAGGAACAACCCATCATGAGCATGTACATCTTTACTTAACATCATAAATAATGGCATATAAATAAATGCATGAAAATAATCGTTAACATATACTTCCTGGTTAATCGCATTAACCCACTTTTGTTGTCCCTGTTTCATAGTCATGCACGTAATCATTAGTTCTTGAAATAAATGATTAAAATCATACTTCACATATGCTCATAATCAACAATGTTAATTAGAAATGTGACTGTCCTGGTCCTGTTATGACAGCGGCACAATTGGCCCCTCGCTCGACATATAGCGGTACTGTGATACCCCTAGCTACACCTTGATAGCGGATGTATCTCCTCGCTAGCTATGTCAGCGGTAAGTACCTTCCTCGCTTGCCCATAACAACCACCGGACATTCTACCATTTCTAGTAACATAGTTTAACATACATCATAAACATCATAGCATATTTACTCATCATAGACATCATCTTCACTTATCATAAACATCATCGTAAACGTCATATCATCTTTACTCATCATAGACATCATCGTATCTTTACTTATCATAATCATCATCATAAACATCATAAATACTTATGCAATCATTGCATAGTCATAGTATATGAGTGTGTTTACCGTCCGATGCCCGTACGTTTCTTACTTACCTTAATTCCAAAAGTGGAGACGTTGGAGAACTTTATCTCCTTGAAGTTGTGGGTACCTGGGATGGTTCTACACAACCATACAAATCGATATTAGTAGCCAATTATAGTCCAATATCCAAATATCCCAAAAAATAATCAAAAACACACATTTTTGCACCTCGCGATCGATCGCCGCCCAGGCCCGATCGATCGCGAGATCATACTGGCCGTTTCTGAAATTTTTAGTCATTGGCGATTGATCGCCAATTTTGGCGCGATCGATCGCCCAAATGTGGCGATCGATCGCCAAATGTTACTGGCGCCTACTGGTTGCGCGCGATCGATCGCCAAAAACGCGCGATCGATCGACGTTGCCTGTGCGCGGAAAAACACCATTTTTGCACTACATTTTCTTCCCCATCTTCTCCAACACTTACACCAACAAACCAATAACATAAAAACACTTCAAACCTTCATTTTACATCATTAAACAACTAAAAATCCTACACCCATCCAAAAATCATACCAACCCAAAATAAACCCATTTCAAACAATCAAAACCCATTTCAAACTCAAACCAAACATCATAAAAACTTTAGGAAGGGTTCCATACCTCTTAAGGACTCCAAATCCTAACAAAGATCTCATAAACAAAGGTTTTGAGAAGATTTCTCCTTCCTCTTTTGCTCAAAATCGAAAATGAGAGGTGGGTTAGGGTTTGAGAGTGAAATTGGGGATTTAAAAGTGATGGGTAAAGTAAGGTGGGTATAGTGGGGTAAAGGGGTTATAAAGGTTAAATTAAAAATTATACCCCAAAGTTAACATGATGTATAAAATAGCCCAACATGGTATTTTAAAAGCATTTTACAAAAAATGCAACAAACTTCCACTAAATTCATATCTTCCACATAATTAACAACCAATACAAATAAATCACGTTAACACCCCATTTTCTAACATGCATAACATGTACCGTGAAATGCAACCCCCAGGTCACGCCTACAATGTGACTAAGCATTTCAATAAGATAATTAATTTCAACACATAAATAAATTATCATCATAATTAATCATATAAACATCATTAATGCCCAATTGCATATAATTAATTTCGGGGTGTCACAATCCCGGAGTGATTATAATCCTTAACGGATTCTATTTGGAGTAATTATGAGATAATTACGGTGTTGAGGCTCCAAGGATTTTTATCTGGTATCGGGGTCGTGGGGCCAAGGGTTGAGATTTATTCTCATTAAGGTGATAAACCTTGGATTTGTATTGGTGGTGGGATCTGGGATCTGGGGAGCTTTGGTTTGAGGTTGGTAATAAAAATAGTGAGTGAGAGATAATTATTGAACACATATGATTTTTAATGAGTCAGGATGCGAGTATTTGAGACTCGGGTTTTTGGAGCCTTGGTAGTATATAAATACCAAGTGGACTCGGTGTTCAATCATTTTCCCTCTCCCCTCTCTCCCTCACTCCACACCTCCCTCCCCTTCCCCTTTTCCCATCTCTTTTCTCCCTAGGAGGAAAATCGACGGGGATCGGTGTTGGAGCTGGAATCTCGACCCAATAATTTGGTAATATTCTTCCTTCTCTTTTATCTTCGTTTTGATTATGGTATTGTAGGGTATGGGCGAGTATAGAGTTGGGTTTGAATTTTGGATTTTGGGAGATTTTTGGTTGTTATGTTTTGTGGAGGATTTATGGTTCCTTGTTGAGGTTTTGGGGTGTATTAGGTGTTGGGATTAAGTTTGTGGGGTTTTACCTTGTAAAACGCCATTTTTGATTGTTCCACAGTTCGCCGATCGATCGGCAAGAGGGATCGATCGATTGCGTGTCTTTATCAAAATTTGACGACGATGAACAATGTGCTCGATCGATCGAGCAATTAGCTCAATTGATCTAGAAGGTTGAGCGATCGATCGAGCGAGGGCGATTTTTGGTGGTAAATTTTATGGGGCTCTCGATCGATCGAGCACCCTTGGCCGATCGATCGAGAGGCCATGTTTTGTGAAAAATATTGGTTGGTCATGGAATCGATGCGTGCTTCGCCCGAGTCTTTTAAATGGTTAATCATCATGGTTGATGATGTATTATGAGGTTGTATGCATGCTCGGGTATGTGCTTGTGGGCACAAAATTAATCATGAGTTATTAACGGTGTTTAGCAATAATTCACAGGATCTCGGGGCAAGTGCAAGGATTGACTCTTGCTATTAGATCATAAGATACATGTAACGTACGAGCATGGTAGATATATTATTGTCATGTGCATGAATAATATATGAATGTGGGAAACATTATGTTATGTTTTGAGAATCATATGGTGCTGCTATGGAGCACGCAATGATTGGATGTTGTCGCTATGAGCGAACATTGGTTATGATGCCGCCGCTGTTGAGGGTGAGAGGTAATGGAATTGTGAAATCATGGTAGAGATATATGTGTTTGTAAATCATTAGAGTAATGATTTAATTACATTTGATTCTATTATAGGTTTGAGCATGGGTAAAGTTAATCAATGAAATGATTAACTGACTTTGGGGATTTGATGGTTTGGCTATTGTGAGAACATGAACAACACAGGAGATCCCACATGATAACGATACTATACAGAGAGTATCTTTTGCATTTACCGTTTTATATTCTGTAAATTATGAATTGTGATATTGCAGTTATAGAATGGTGGATTGGTATGCTCACCCCGTGTGGGGGGCTGTTTTCGTTGGGACAGGTGAATAGGTATAGCAATGGCTCTGGAGTTGAGTTCGAGCTGTTGATTGAAAATGCTTCCAGGGCTGAGGTACCAATGACGGTATTGGGTAGCATGCTTATACAGTAGATACACATTATTCATTCAATGCTCGCATGTGAGCATTCATATATGTGTATATGAGTTGTATAAATGTTGCTAGAGTTCTCTTTTCATATATGGTTGCATGCAATTAATTATGGAGTAATGCATGATGAACTTAGAACATGTTAGTGTATTATGAACTTAGAACATGTTAGTGTATTATGAGGTGTATGTTCACGCTAGTGAGACGGTATTGAGACTTGAACATTAAGTGGATTAATGTCGAAATTTTATAGATGGTATATACGGGGTTTCCCTAATGTTATGAAAGCATGCACAATTAATTGTGATAATACACTAATAGCGGGTTAAGAGCACGGGGTCCTTACACTAACCATACTCGATTTACCCCCAAAACCGATTCCAAAGGCAAAACGATAATTATTCATAATTATTCCTTAATTGACCCACCAGCTCAATTTAATTAAGATTATTTAGTTCCGGACATCAGTGTAGCTTTGCCAACATGAAGTGTTGGTATGTAACCAAGTTGCAAAAATGATAGTAAATTAGTTAATGAAGTGTTGGTATTTAATGTAATAAGTTTGCAAAAATGTTACCAAATTGGAATCTCCTACATCTCTTAGCAGGAAATGCAAAGTATATGCGTACGAATATCCTATAAACTCACATCTCGGTGGGTATTTATAGGTACTGAAATTTCAGGTGTTAAAAGCGTTATTGGGTATCATTCACCAATAATGGTAGTTTGATGGATATTGTTCAACCCTTATTCACTGTCATTATTTCACAAAACGATTAAGAGATTTGCTTTTCAAAGATTAAGCCTCAGATTGGTATGTTGATTAGGCTATAAATTCCTAGGCTTCACACGCCACATACGTGAGATATAGACTCAATTTAGATACATAACCAGTACGCCATATGATATGACAAAAAATATAAGAGAGAAATTGGATATGGTGTGCATGGTTATGAAGAACACCCAACATGATTGGATATGGTGGGGTTTTCTTTTGGTATTTTTCAAAATTACGAAATTAATCATATAAGTTGGCCTAATTATGATATTAGTCTTCAAAATAGCCACATTTCAGTTTTATTTTTAGGCCATTTTGGTCTCTCTTTTTTTGTTGCAGTCCTAATATGGTATCTGACGCGACAACATTGTCCGGCTCATTGTCCACACACACAAACACAATAACCCCCTTGGGGGTGAGCAAAAGCCCTGTATGGATATGCGTTTACTAGTTTGATTTGTGTATGTTGGTTTATGTTGATGGATATGAATTGCTGATATATATCTATATATTTTCTGGTTTATGTTGATGGATAGGAACTGGTGATATATATCTATATATCTTCAATATATATATTCTAAAAAAACAATTTTAGTCTATTGGTATTGTAGTATATTCCTCGTACGATGAGGTAATGCCGATGACATATCATCGATATCCAACACACATAAGCACTTCAGTGAAAAGATGAGTAAAATTGTGTTTTTTTTTTTTTTAAGAAACAACTTTGTTACACTAAAACTGTAATATGACTAACTAGAGTATCGAAAATACAATAAGACCAACGTACATGACAAATTCTATATATTTTTTTCTTCTAAACCAACGGTCGTGTTTCTTTATTTCTTAGGTTTAATAGTTACTTTATTAAATCAGTTATTCACCTTTTATCTTTTGAAATATTGTCAAGTGTAATTTCCTATTATGTTAGTGAATATAATTTGAATAATAAACACAGTTTAATTCGAATAGTTATATCGAGTACATTTTCTTTTGTCTAAATTCCGTTTCAACCAACAATTAATCATTTGCATCATATTCATTCATAGGTTGTAATTTCCAACCGTATCCTTATTTTATGTCCTAATGTTTTTTTTTTTTTTTTTTAAAGAAATTTAAGCTATGAGATGCATAAACTACACGTATCATCATCATATACATTACTTGGCACGCCAAAAGTATACTTTTTAATTTTAAAATTTCAAAAAGTTAATTGCATTTTTAGTTTACATACTACACAAGAGCCTCCAAGATGATTTATCATAAAATACGTAAACAAGCGAACCCTTAGACTCGTTAATAACAAATAAATATGTATGAATGTATGTAAAGTGGCGAGCTATGATACACTGACACTCCTGAATATCACTTGGTGTAGTGTCAGACACTTCTAGGATACCGACACGTATCAGACACGCCATGTGGCGTCTTTAATTTAAAAGTTAAAATAAAATTGGACACTTGTGTCGGACACTGTCGAGGGCAGTTCCCAACAAGGAAAAGACACTTTTGGTGGTTAATTGCATAATTTAAAAAGTTTTTGTCTAAAATAAAATTTGGGCTGATTTGTTAGACTTTATGTTAATTGAAATAATATACAATTAGCGCTAGTATGAGTGATACTACGATGATTTTTATTATATTCATTTATTTATACGCTTCTTGAATTTGGTAAGTTATATGTGCGATTCTACACTTATATTTTCTATACTTTTAATTTAAATTTATTTTAGTTTCCGAGTGATTTTATGCATTTTATTGTGTCTTTGCATGATTTTAGGTAAATGGATGTTTTGGAGAATGAAAAGAGCTTAGAAAGCAATTCCAAGATGGACAAAAATCCAAAGGAGCAAAAAGTTCAAAAAAAAATTGCATATTTTACTGTAGCACCACCCTTGCGCCGAGTTTTCAGGAAAATAGTTTTTCGCAGAATGCCAAGCGCCCCAATGCCAGTTTTTCAGTGCCTCAGTCCTTGCAGACGTGCAAAACAATGATTCTAAGGCGGCTAGATTTTAAGGATGATTTTTACACTTTACAAGGGTTTCGAAGGGGGTGCTTTTCATATCCATCAACCACATACATCCAAATATATCTTCTTTCATCGAGGAGATTTCAAGAACGGATTAGGGACGTGATTGAGACTCATGGGCATATTACAAGGGATGATTTGATCATGAAGACGACAACATCTTCATCTAGGGATAGAGAGTAGTTTTCTTTTTTACGTTCTAAATTATGTCATGATGAGAATTAAAAACTGTCTATGTGTTTTGAATTATTTATCATAAACTAAAATTATGTTTCTAGAGGAACAACGTAGATTGGATTCCATGTATATCATTACATTATTTCAGAATTATTCGCATAGTTTATTTATGACCATTAACTGAATTGTTATATTTATTTGAATTCTGGCACTCAGAGAGGAAATTTTGAATAGGATCGTGGGAGAACATAATCTATGAAATTCGTAGAATTCGAGAGGCCTGCGATAACGCGTAAACTGATACACTCTATTGATACTTGGACACCGTATACTTGTGGTTGCTTTACACCCAACAGTAAGAATATATTTGTGTTATTTTTTATTTGGACGTGCTTTATTAATTTTATGGTAATTGAAGTGATATGCCTTTTGTGTTAGTATGTTTGATACTTGACAATTCAAGTGATATACCTTTATCGATTACACTTCTTGAATTTGGTAAGAATATTTTTTGTTGCTTTTACATGATTTTAGAATTTAAAATATGTGAATTTTTAGTATTTTGTAATACAATACATGCATAATAGATAAAAATATGCAGGTGAGTCTCAGTTGTATCCAATTTTTTTGAAAATCTATATCATCGTGTTATTGTCGTTTCGTATCCATGTCATCGTATCACTATATGTGCATCTATATGGTGAGGAATACGTAGATTATCTGGAATTAGATTTTTGATGGAGAAGAGTCCAAATGTCCTTCCCAATCCCTACACTAGACATTGTACAATTATATTCCTCAACCAATGCAACCTAGTCTCCTTCCCCACGCTTCCTCTGCAGCCAATAATGCAAAATAGAACAAAATAAAGTAGAATCCAAAAGCAAGGAAAAAAGGAGTCGACCCCCACCAACCCTACAGTATCCTGCTTCCTAGGGCTACCAAAAAAATAACACCAAATTTTAAATGGGCATCAACCCTTTTAACTAATCTACCCATTGAAGCCATACAGACACAAATACAGAAACCTACAAGTTTGGTGCAATTGGGTTTCTCAAAATGGAGCAGTTGATGTCCTGTGGAGAGATATCTGTTTAGAAAGTTGGTGATACGGCTTCATACAACTGTTCATATTACCAAATATTTTGCACAGATATGGACTAGAATCATATTTGGTGCAGAAAGGTAAATGAACGTGAGGAAACTTAAGGAGACTAGAGTGATAAATAGACAGGCTTTAACCTGTTGCTGCTGTTTCTTGAGCCTGGCGTTTTCTTCCAGTAAATGGGCCACTTCAAGTTCCAACTCATTTGTATAAGCCTGTATATTTTCATCAATAAAGGTGCAAGAAATAGGTATCACTTAATTAAGGTTTCCCACTTCTCCCTTACTATTTTAAACACTTGGTTCCATCCCTTTCTGCAGAGAACTAATTTTGGTAACAAATACTTTCTTCATGCGTCTGTGGCTTAAACTTAACTAAGATTCCAAACTACTCAAAAGAGAGAAAAATGTTAATGCGTGGACGACCAAAAGTACTATTAGTTCAAAAGTTGGAAGTATTTACATCCTTCCCAGTTCCCACGTGTAGCATGGAGGCCAGGCACAATAAGAAATAAGAATCTAAACCAGCTAATTGTGCGAAATTTACCACTTCAATTCATGGCAAATAAAGAAAGATAATTTCCTGTTTTCCAGCCCTTGAACGAGCAGCAGACTCACGATTCTTGATCATACGCTTTTGGTGCCGGTCACCGGAGTTCCTTTCCGATTCCGGGAACCTCTTGTTCACCATGACGGCGGCGTTGTGGTGATCGGAACCCAGATCATCAAACTGCAGGTTGTTGATAGTACCGTTTGAAGTAATTGGCTGACTTACAAGTGGGTTCCTTGTTTGATCCCACCCGGAGATCAAGATGAGCATAGCGGGCAATGGCAGCGGAGGCGGAGAGACGGTGGTTGCTGCAGGCGGTGTATCATTAGAAAAAAAGTCAAGAAGAATCATCCCACGTGAAGGAGGATGGTGATTTTGAATAAGCCTGTATATTTTAATCAAGAAGATGTAAGGAATCTAACAAGTGCGCAGTGAAAATAAAAAAAATTTGGATTCCTAACCGAGGACCTATACAAAGTATTCATATCGGAATGTAAAGGAATCTCACCCTTGTAGCGTGTTTGATGCAGAAGCGATGCCAAACCACGAGTCACGAGCAAAACCTCCAAGATCTTGTATCTACGGTATCCACACGATCGAATCGAAAGGGCGTTCAAGAACAAGTTGCTAGACTCGTTCTTAAACCAAAACTGAACTCACGGTTCAAAACCGATCAACGGCGGCCGATCAAAAAGCCCACAAACCCACGGCGACGGCGGCGAGAGTGGTGATCGATGAAGGGACGGGCCGAGAGCTCTTATGGAGTGGCTATTAGGTTTTTGTGAATTCACCTTATGTCTCTTAACCTTGTTAGCATGATATATGTTGGATTTAATTAAAGGCTTTCTCAAAGCCTCATGGGCCTAAACCCATGATTTAATTAAATCCTTATAATCATGTAATTAAGACTCTTCTTAATTAATTAATTCATCCAATGAATTTAATTCCCCTTATCGATTTAACCTTTTGTGCGACCCGATAGGATCTTGCAATGTTGGCAGCGACATAAAATCTAATTTTATGTCACAAGCAATGAGCGGTATCTAGCAACGCATCAAGACTACCCAAATTACAAGAATGTCATTGACTCGACATAACCTACGAACTGCGATAATATTAACCATGTAACTTAATCCCTTTGTCCAATGTGTTTAGATTGAACACGAGTCATGGAATAGTCATACTCGTATATTCAATCTTTATTTCTTGATCCCCAAGTAGAACTAGAATAAACGAATAAGCTCGATATCACATATCGACTCATTCGAGCACGGCCATGCATTTTAGTCTTACTTGATCAAGGGCCCAAACACTTCTCCTGTTATATGGGAGGGACAAATCCTTTCTTGATCACTCAACATCCCTCTACATAATTCGTGATGTATCCAATGATTGTCTTTATAGTTTACCCTGTTACAGGTAACATTTGACAATATCAAGATACATGACTCCTTATGTTGGGATCTCTGGTGATCTCAAGTCGTAAGGATTACATACATCATTATCACTATGAGAATTGCTTATGACGTTCATATAACTATCCATGTAGCATTCTCATGGTGGGTCTGTCCAGTACATCGTTCTCTAACATGTACCCATGTGTTGATTTGATATCTCATATCTATGAACAATTCATCAATCAAAACATACTAGTCTTAATGCATTATCATTATCCTAATTCATGATAATACTTGACTAGGGACAATCTTTAAGAACAATACAATATTATTCTAAGGACATTATGTAAGACCCCGTTATCTATACAAGATACTAAGGTGCAAATAAGAGAACTAATCATTCATAAATCAGAGTATTAGCTCGTGTTGATAATCCTGAGCTTAGGAGATTACAGTACCAAAAGTACAAAAAGGAATCATACATATTCCTACAAAATGTTACTAAACTATAGTCTTACTCTACACTTTGTAGAAGCTATACAAAAGTAATTCTCTATTCTGCTAATCCTGTAGCACTCCTTACAGCTCAGCGTATCAACCCCGACCCTGGTTCTCATCGTCAAAAGCACCTATAAAGACAACCCCCAACACATGAGCATATCATAGTTCATATCAATCATAATATGAATATAAAGCATAAATGCATAAATCATAGGCATAAGATACTTCCTGAATTCCAATGCATTTAAAACGCCGATTTTGGTTGTCCCTGTACCATAACTCATAATCAAATCAATACATGATATTATGGTTTCTTTAAATAAATGTCATGACATATCTTTACTTCTTAAATCCTTACTTCAATCCTTAGTCGGTTTATCATCAGCGTATTTTAATGCCCATCGCTTCGTAACTTTTGAACAAGCGGAATTCCCCTCCCTCGCTTCTTCATACAAGCGGTATTTCTATCCTCGCTTCGTATGGTAAACCTCGCCTCCATGTGCAAGCGAGCCTCCCCCCTCCCGCTCCATATTTTTAGCGGTATAAGCGGTAAGCATTAAAATCATCACTGTGATAACCCTGACTCGTGGAATACACACCATTTATTCCACAACATACATATGCAACAACAATACATAACAACATGTATCATACTCATAATGCACAACTTTGCATCTATCATGTGTCAAATGGACAAACATAAAATACATGTTACCGTTGGGATGCCCGTACGTCGCTTACGTACCTTTCCAAAATATGGTGTGTTGCAGGACTCTATCCCCTGCGTTGTGTAGCTATCTGTGAAGGCTCTACACCAGTGTACAACACAATATTAGATGCCAATTTATAGACCAAAATCAAAAATTCCAACAAAAACATCATTTTCCATTATTCTGCATCTGACGATCGATCGCTACATCGAGGGATCGATCGCCAGACTTCACTGGCTTGAGGCGATCGATCGCGCCATTTATGGCGATCGATCGCCTGCCCTTAATTTTGGCTACTGGCCTTCGGCGATCGATCGCTGCTTTTGTAGCGATCGATCTCTACATGCTCTGTGCGCGATTTTTCCAGATTCCTGAACACTCATTTTCATACCAACAATTTAGCATATAAGACATACCACATGCTTAAACAAACATGCTAAGATCTACTAGGTATTACTGTGACATCCCCGAAATGGTTAATTGCTATTTGGCTTTAATTGTGTTTACATGATTAATTATGTGGTAATTGATTATGTTTTGGGATTTATTTACCTTATGGAAAATGCATGGTCATATGGATAGGGATGACCCGGGGTTGCATTTTAGGGTGCATATGGTGCATGTTGGGTAAATATTAAGGGAAGCATGATTTATTTGCATTGGTTAGCAATTAATTGGAAATCATGTGTTTATTTGATATTTGGTGCATTTTGAGTAAATGCCTTGAAAAATATCATGTTGGGGTGTTTTATACACCATAGAATTAATTGGTATGCATTTGATTTAATAAACCCACCCTTTTATTTCCAACTTTCACCTCACTTTACCAAAATCATTTCCAAACACCCAAACCCTTCTCTTTTCTTCACATTTTCGTTCTTGAGCTTTAAGGTGGAGAGAAGTCCTTGCAAAATCTTGTTTTGAGGAGATTGTTGGGTGATTTGAGATCCCCAAGAGGTATGGGTACCTCATTGTTAATTTTGTAAGGTTTTATTTGGGTTTGGTTTGGTTTTGAAGGGTTTAAAATGGGTTTGTGTTGGGTGTTATGGTTTTGGTAATATTTTTGGTTGGATGTGGTATATTTGAGTTTGTTATGTTGTTTAGTGTTGGTTTTGAGTTATTGGTATTGGTTGATGTTGGTATTGGTGGATTTAGATGAGTTGGGGAAGGAGATGGGTGAATAGTGCCCGAATCTCGATTTCCCGCAGCTCGGCGATCGATCGGCGATTTTCTCGCGATCGATCGCGAGCAACAGGGCTGAGGCAGTAAGCCTCAGCGATCGATCGCGAGGTGGGCGCGATCGATTGGCGAGGCCGCGATCGATCGGCGCTAGCTCCGCGATCGATCGCGGATTGTGCATTTTTGTTGCCCGAGGCAGTGTGTTCTCGCGATCGATCGGGGCTTGATGGCGATCGATCGCGAGACACCAAAAATGGTATTTTTGGGTGTTTTTGTGGGATTTTTGGTATTGGACTATTATTGGGTTCTAATATTGGTATTTGTGAATATGTAGAACCAACCCAGGTGGCAACGCAGCCAAGGAATTGAGGTCCAACCACATTCCACATTTTGGAAAGGTACGTAGTGGACGTACGGGCACCCAACGGTAACATGTATTTTATATACTCATTGTTTATGCATTGTGGATGCGGGTATATATGTGGTATTGCATAGTGGATGCATATACATGTTGATTTATGCCATATGAGGTATTGCATAGTGGATGCATATACATGGTAATTTATGCATATTGATGTTAGATGCATATTATGATTATTGGATGCACATCCCATGAGTCGTGGTCATCCTTTGATGATTTTAATGCTTGCCGCTTTTTGTATTGGTTCCGCCAAATGTGAAGCGAGGGGTGGGAGCGCCGCATGTCACATTTGAGCGTGGTTGTCATATGGGGCGAGGAAAGGGTATTTGCCGCTCTCTGTGAAGCGAGGGGTGGGAGCGCCGCATGTCCATTGTAGCGAGGATTATCCTATGCCGCCCATATGAATATAAGCGAGGGGCATTAAAATACACTGTGATGGACAGACTAGGGAATGGTGACCAATATGTGGTACAGTTGAAATGGTATATAATGTCATGACATGTTTTGGCCATTAAAAATAATCTGTTGATTATACTCATGAGTTATGGTACAGGGACAACCAAACGGGAAGCGTTTGAAATGCATGGGAAAACAGGAAGTGTTTTATATTGATTATGCATTTACGCTTTATCTTCATATTGTGTTGAATATGAATGATTATTATTGCTCATGTTTGGGGGTTGTCCTTGTAGGTACCTTTTTGGCATGATAGATGGGCTTGAACGGGTTGAGACAGTGAGCTTCACGAGCATCTTTGGTAGATGAAAGGACAGGATTCTTTTGTATAGTGCCTACTCTAGGAGTAGCGTAAAACTATAGTGGACACATTCATTTGTTGGAATGTAATTAATCCTTTTGGTAGTCCTTTATTTTGGCATGTAAATGCTTAAGCTCATAGACTCAACTTGTTTACTCTACTCTGATCATTTATTTAGCTCTATTATGCCTTTATTCCGCACTTAAGGATTAGGGTCCTTACATTAGTGGTATCAGAGCAGTGGTTAGAGAACCCGGGAACGAGTGAAGGGTAGCCTTAGCATGGTTGGCTAGGTGCTTACATTTGGAGCATGTTTATGCATGTGGTGCATATTATTGTATATCCTGTTATACTAACATGCTTATATCACTCCTGTTATCTAACGACATGTTATATATTGCTTTGGATTGTTGTTAACATTTGTGTTACAGCATGGCTGCTAATGAGGAAGTCGGAGATGTTGGGAGTGTAAATGCGAGTATTGGACAGGCTAATCCTCTACCTCCACCGGCTGTGGGAATGGAACCAGTAGTCCAGTTATTGCTACCGGGTGAGATTAGCTTGACACAGTTTCTGTCTTATCATCCGCCCCGGTTTGAGGGGACAGAGTCCGGAGAAGAGGCTGAAGAGTGGTTAGAGAGACTTGAGCAGATCTTTGTATCGGCTCCTTGTACTATTACTGCTTGGCTGAGGCTGGCGGAGTTCCAGTTGGCTAAGAAACCATTGATGTGGTGGAGGAGCACAGTGATGGAGATGAGAGCACTGGGTGCTGTGATTGACTGGACGCTCTTCAGGACCAGGTTCTTGAACCGATACTTCTCCGCGGCAGCAAGGCAGACAAAAGAGGATGAATTTGCTAGTCTGAGGCAGGGGAACATGACAGTGGCAGACTATGCCACACAGTACTCATCACTACTTAGGTATGTCCCCCATATTGCCTCTGATGGACGTGCCAAGATGAGAAATTTCATGAAAGGACTGCGACCGGAGCTCTATGACCGGGTTATCATCAATAACCCAACTTCTTTTGATGATGCTCTCACAAGAGCGGAACTTGCTGAGCTGGGAGTAGGAGCTTATGCCATGCCACCACCGGTACCGCAACAGAGGCAGACTAGTGACAGTTTGAGGCCTCGGGGTGAGCCATTTAAGCCCCGTGGTGCCTCTTCATCTTCTCGGTATGGTGGGAAGAAATACTTTGGACAGAAGCAGGATAACAAGAAGGGAAATTGGTCCGCTAGCCGAGGATCTTCACAGGGGGATAGGCCGGGAGAGCCTAAGTGCAACAATTGTGGAGGGCCGCATTCTTCAAATAAGTGTCCTGCATGTTATGTATGTGGCAGGATGGGCCACATTGCTCGATATTGTCCCACCAGGGGAGGCCAGTCAGAGTATCAGGGCAACAGGCCGAGATTTGAGGACAGGACAGTGCAGCAGAGGCAACAGTTTGGACCTCGTCCATCGGGAGGTCAGACAGTGGGACCACCCCAGGGGCAAGTATATGCACTGACCAGGGAGCAGGCTCAGGCAGCTCCAGAGGAGGTGATTGCCGGTACGTGTCATTTATTTACGTACCCTGCTTTTGTTTTGATAGATACAGGTGCCTCCCATTCCTTTGTGTCAGTGGGATTCGTGGAAAGACACCATATGCGCACGTCTTCTTTGCCCACGCCTCTTTTGGTCTCGACACCCACTGGAAGAAACGTCGTTGCTGATCAGTTTTTGGCAGATAGCCTCATTTATTTTGAGGGCAACGAGTTGAGATCAGACTTGATTGTGCTGGGTATGTCAGACTTTGACTGCATCTTGGGAATTGATGTTCTGAACAGATACCAGGCAGTGGTAGATTGCCGGCAGAGAACAGTGAAGTTCAGACCTGAGTTGGGCAGTCAGTGGACTTTCTTTGGCAACGGGTCTCGTGCGAAGATTCCGTTGATTTCAGCGATCAAGATGTCTCAGCTGTTGGAACGTGGACACACGGGCTATCTTATTTATGCCGTGGACACGTCTGGAAAGAGTAAAGAACTGAGGGTTGAGGATGTACCAGTTGTGGCAGAATTTGCTGATGTATTTCCAGAAGAGATCCCAGGATTTCCACCGGCTAGGGAAGTTGAATTTGGGATCGAGTTGCTGCCAGGGACATCCGCTATCTCTCGTGCACCTTATAGGATGGCACCGGCAGAGTTGAGAGAGTTGAAAGAGCAGTTGCAGGATCTCTTGGACAGGGGTTATATACGCCCGAGCGTGTCGCCATGGGGCGCGCCAGTTCTCTTTGTGAAGAAGAAGGACGGTTCGATGCGGTTGTGCATCGATTACCGGCAGCTGAACAAGGCTACAGTGAAGAACAAGTATCCTCTCCCAAGGATAGACGACTTGTTTGATCAGTTGCAAGGTACCAGGGTGTATAGCAAGATTGATTTGAGGTCCGGGTATCATCAGATTCGGGTCAGAGAGGAAGATGTGCAGAAGACAGCGTTCCGGACTCGATACGGGCATTATGAGTTCTTGGTGATGCCGTTCGGTGTGACGAACGCCCCGGCCGTCTTCATGAGTCTGATGAATAGAGTGTTTCAGCAGTATCTTGATCAGTTCGTCATCGTGTTTATTGACGACATTCTTATCTACTCCCGGAGCGAGGAAGATCATGTGAAACACTTGAGGACAGTGCTCCAGATTCTCAGAGAGCATCAGTTGTATGCTAAGCTCAGTAAATGCGAGTTTTGGCTGAGCAATGTAGTGTTTCTGGGGCATGTCATTTCGAGCAGTGGGATATCAGTGGACCCGAAGAAGATTGAGGCTGTGATGGAGTGGGCTGCCCCCACTTCTGTGCCTGAGATCCGGAGTTTTCTTGGTTTGGCCGGGTATTATCGGCGCTTTGTCGAGGGCTTTTCGAAGATTGCCAAGCCGCTGACTCAGTTGACTCAGAAAGGAGTGCCTTTCTTTTGGTCAGAAGCTTGTGAGGAAAGCTTCCAGGAGTTGAAGCACCGGTTGACAACGGCGCCAGTGTTAGTAATTCCGACGGAGAACTCCAGATTTGTTCTGTATACTGATGCATCACTGCAGGGCCTTGGATGTGTTCTGATGCAAGATAAGCATGTGGTAGCTTATGCATCGAGGCAGTTGAAGCCGCATGAGACCCGATATCCAGTTCATGACTTGGAATTGGCGGCTATCATCTTTGCCCTGAAGATCTGGAGGCATTACTTGTATGGCACCTCCTTTACCATTTATACGGATCACAAAAGCCTCAAGTTTCTATTCACTCAGGCGGAGCTGAACATGAGACAGAGGAGATGGATGGACCTACTCAAGGACTATGATTGCGAGATTGAGTACCATCCGGGGAAGGCCAATTTGACAGCAGACGCTTTGAGCCGGAAAGTGAGGAATTCTGCTGAGGACGTCATCCATTTGTCGGCTATGATGACCTCCTATTGCCATATGGGCTATGACTTTGACATTGATGCATCACCTGTGTATGTATCGACTTTGCTAGCTGAGCCAGATATCTTTGAGAGTATCAGGAGAGCTCAGAGGTCAGATGCTGAGGTTCAGAGATGGTTGTCTATAGTGCATCTTGGTCAGCCGACGAAGTTCAGAGTGGCCGACGACGGATCTTTGAGATTGGGTAACCGCTGGGTAGTTCCGAGTACGCCGGAGTTGCGTAAGGGGATCTTGGAGCGAGCTCACAGTAGCAGACTTAGCATCCACCCAGGCGGGAAGAAGATGTACAGAGATCTGTGTGGTCAGTTTTGGTGGAAGAGAATGAAGTCCGATGTCGTCGCTTTTGTGAAGAGGTGTCTGATCTGCCAGCAGGTTAAGGCAGAGAGGCAGAGACCTGGCGGCGAGTTGAGAAGCTTGGAGATACCGAAGTGGAAGTGGGAGCACATTTCCATGGACTTCGTGACTCATTTGCCGAGGAGTGCTTCAGGCTTCGATGCTATTTGGGTGATTGTGGACAGATTGACCAAGGTAGCCCACTTTATCCCCTATAGCATGACATTTACATTTTTGAGGATGGCGCAGTTGTATATTAGAGATGTGGTGAGATTGCATGGGATCCCCGTTTCTATTGTGTCAGATCGAGATCCGCGATTCACATCTCATTTCTGGGAAGGCCTTCAGTCAGCTTTGGGAACTGAGGTCAGATTGAGTACTGCTTATCATCCTCAGACGGATGGCCAGACCGAGCGCACTATTCAGACGCTCGAGGACATGTTAAGAGCTTGTGTATTGGAGTTTGATGCCTCTTGGCAGGATTCAGTACCTCTGGTAGAGTTTTCTTATAACAATAGCTACCAGGCAAGTATTCAGATGGCTCCGTTTGAAGCTCTATGTTGGGATGATTTGGACAGTGGATCAGTCGGAGGGCCTGAGTTGATCCGGGAAATGGAAGAGAAGATAAAGACTATAAGGCAGAAAATGAAAGCAGCCCAAGACAGACAGGCAGCTTATGCAAATAAACGGCGGAGACCGTTAGAGTTTCAGTTGGGAGATAAGGTCTTTTTGAAGATCTCGCCTTTCAGAGGCGTTGTGCGGTTTGGGATGCGCGGGAAACTGTCTCCGAGGTATGTTGGACCGTACGAGATTTTGCAGCGCATTGGCACATTGGCTTACCGACTGGCTTTGCCGCCTTCTTTATCTGGGATACATGATGTGTTTCATGTATCTATGCTGCGGAAGTATGAGCCGGATCCGTCTCACGTGTTACAGCCTTCCGAAGTTCAGTTAGAGTCAGATGTATCTTATGTGGAACGGCCTGTTAGAATTCTGGACAGAGCAGACCGTAGACTTCGGAACAAAGTGATACCGATGATCAAAGTTCAGTGGGATCGCAGGGGTGTCGAGGAGGCTACGTGGGAGACGGAGCAGCATATGGTGCAGCACTACCCGGAACTATTCTCTGGTATGAGTTTATGTTTAGTTTCTGTTGGGGTAAGTGCATGTGATTTCGAGGACGAAATCTTATAAGTAGGGGAGTATTGTGACATCCCCGAAATGGTTAATTGCTATTTGGCTTTAATTGTGTTTACATGATTAATTATGTGGTAATTGATTATGTTTTGGGATTTATTTACCTTATGGAAAATGCATGGTCATATGGATAGGGATGACCCGGGGTTGCATTTTAGGGTGCATATGGTGCATGTTGGGTAAATATTAAGGGAAGCATGATTTATTTGCATTGGTTAGCAATTAATTGGAAATCATGTGTTTATTTGATATTTGGTGCATTTTGAGTAAATGCCTTGAAAAATATCATGTTGGGGTGTTTTATACACCATAGAATTAATTGGTATGCATTTGATTTAATAAACCCACCCTTTTATTTCCAACTTTCACCTCACTTTACCAAAATCATTTCCAAACACCCAAACCCTTCTCTTTTCTTCACATTTTCGTTCTTGAGCTTTAAGGTGGAGAGAAGTCCTTGCAAAATCTTGTTTTGAGGAGATTGTTGGGTGATTTGAGATCCCCAAGAGGTATGGGTACCTCATTGTTAATTTTGTAAGGTTTTATTTGGGTTTGGTTTGGTTTTGAAGGGTTTAAAATGGGTTTGTGTTGGGTGTTATGGTTTTGGTAATATTTTTGGTTGGATGTGGTATATTTGAGTTTGTTATGTTGTTTAGTGTTGGTTTTGAGTTATTGGTATTGGTTGATGTTGGTATTGGTGGATTTAGATGAGTTGGGGAAGGAGATGGGTGAATAGTGCCCGAATCTCGATTTCCCGCAGCTCGGCGATCGATCGGCGATTTTCTCGCGATCGATCGCGAGCAACAGGGCTGAGGCAGTAAGCCTCAGCGATCGATCGCGAGCTGGGCGCGATCGATCGGCGAGGCCGCGATCGATCGGCGCTAGCTCCGCGATCGATCGCGGATTGTGCATTTTTGTTGCCCGAGGCAGTGTGTTCTCGCGATCGATCGGGGCTTGATGGCGATCGATCGCGAGACACCAAAAATGGTATTTTTGGGTGTTTTTGTGGGATTTTTGGTATTGGACTATTATTGGGTTCTAATATTGGTATTTGTGAATATGTAGAACCAACCCAGGTGGCAACGCAGCCAAGGAATTGAGGTCCAACCACATTCCACATTTTGGAAAGGTACGTAGTGGACGTACGGGCACCCAACGGTAACATGTATTTTATATACTCATTGTTTATGCATTGTGGATGCGGGTATATATGTGGTATTGCATAGTGGATGCATATACATGTTGATTTATGCCATATGAGGTATTGCATAGTGGATGCATATACATGGTAATTTATGCATATTGATGTTAGATGCATATTATGATTATTGGATGCACATCCCATGAGTCGTGGTCATCCTTTGATGATTTTAATGCTTGCCGCTTTTTGTATTGGTTCCGCCAAATGTGAAGCGAGGGGTGGGAGCGCCGCATGTCACATTTGAGCGTGGTTGTCATATGGGGCGAGGAAAGGGTATTTGCCGCTCTCTGTGAAGCGAGGGGTGGGAGCGCCGCATGTCCATTGTAGCGAGGTTATCCTATGCCGCCCATATGAATATAAGCGAGGGGCATTAAAATACACTGTGATGGACAGACTAGGGAATGGTGACCAATATGTGGTACAGTTGAAATGGTATATAATGTCATGACATGTTTTGGCCATTAAAAATAATCTGTTGATTATACTCATGAGTTATGGTACAGGGACAACCAAACGGGAAGCGTTTGAAATGCATGGGAAAACAGGAAGTGTTTTATATTGATTATGCATTTACGCTTTATCTTCATATTGTGTTGAATATGAATGATTATTATTGCTCATGTTTGGGGGTTGTCCTTGTAGGTACCTTTTTGGCATGATAGATGGGCTTGAACGGGTTGAGACAGTGAGCTTCACGAGCATCTTTGGTAGATGAAAGGACAGGATTCTTTTGTATAGTGCCTACTCTAGGAGTAGCGTAAAACTATAGTGGACACATTCATTTGTTGGAATGTAATTAATCCTTTTGGTAGTCCTTTATTTTGGCATGTAAATGCTTAAGCTCATAGACTCAACTTGTTTACTCTACTCTGATCATTTATTTAGCTCTATTATGCCTTTATTCCGCACTTAAGGATTAGGGTCCTTACAATTACCATGAATGTATTCAAATTGAAGTTCCACCCAAACTTAAACCTACATGCATCAAAATCGCCCATTTACATCAGTACTCACCCAAGTTCTTCTGAAACAGGGTATCATATATTTTTTTCCAGAATTTTCGAGCAACACTTTTCATACCAACAAATCCACCACATAACACATTAACATGCTCAAGTAAACATGTTAGGAACTTCATAAAAACACCATGAATGTACTTGAATCGAAGGTTTAAATAAAATCTAAGCTAGCATGCCATTTTCACACCAATAAAAGCATGAACTTAAACAAACTTTAAACCAAAACAGGACATGGTTTCTCACCCTCTTTTGCTCCGATTTTTGCAAGCTTTCCTAGCAATAAAAATGGCAGATCTCCTCCCTATCTTGCTCAGGAATTGTTGGACGATTTTTGGGAAAGAAAGGGAAGGGTTTCAGACATGAAAAGGTGGAGTGGGAGAAGGGGAAAGAGGCATGGACAATCAGCTGTAGCAGGGTATGGGTCAAGGGGGGTGGTTGGGTGTTGGGTGCTGTGATGTGTTATGTTTTGGTCCCGGTATTTAGCAAGATGTATTAAAATATCCTCACATGATATTTTATAGTATTTAATCAATAAAATACTTCAATTTCCAATTAAACATGCTTCACCCAAAACAAACAACACCCACCCCAAATAATCATACCACAACCCAAATTCCCAACATATAACACATGCACCCTGAAATGCATTCCCCCAATATTATTAATTCAACCTAATGAATTAATACCATAATCTTCATAACATAATAAATGTTTAAAATCACATAATCATTTCGGGGATATCACAATACTCCCCTACTTATAAGATTTCGTCCTCGAAATCAGCATGCACTTACCCAATATAAAACAAAACAGAAATCACATACCAGAAAACAGTTCCGGATAGTGCTACACCATGTGTCGCTCCGTCTCCCACGTGGCCTCCTCGACACCCCTACGATCCCACTGAACTTTGACCATAGGAATAACTTTGTTTCGTAGTCTGCGATCTGCCCGATCCAGAATCCATATAGGCCGCTCCACATAGGAAACATCGGACTCTATCTGAACCTCAGAAGGTTGCAATACATGAGAAGGATCTGGCTCGTACTTCCGCAACATAGACACATGAAACACATCGTGTATGCCGGACAGAGAGGGCGGTAAGGCCAACCGGTATGCCAGAGTACCAATACGCTGTAAGATCTCGTACGGCCCAACATATCTTGGGGATAACTTCCCCCGCATCCCAAAACGTACTACACCTCTGAAAGGTGAGATCTTCAAAAAGACTCTGTCGCCCAACTGAAACTCTAACGGCCGACGCCATTGATTAGCATATGCTGCCTGTCTGTCCTGAGCTGCTTTCATTTTCCTTCTGATAACCTTTACCTTTTCTTCCATTTCTTGGACCAACTCTGGCCCTCCGACCGATTTACGGTCCACATCATCCCAATACAAAGGCGACCAACAACATCTACCATAGAGAGCCTCAAAAGGAGCCATCTGTATGCTTGCCTGGTAGCTATTATTATAAGAAAACTCTACCAAAGCCACTGAGTCCTGCCACGAAGTATCGAACTCCAACACACAAGTCCGTAACATATCTTCGAGCGTCTGTATGGTACGCTCGGTCTGTCCGCCCGTTTGGGGATGATAGGCTGTGCTCAACCTTAATTCTGTACCCAGGGCTGACTGAAGACCTTCCCAAAAATGAGATGTAAACTGCGGATCTCGATCAGACACAATCGAAACAGGGATCTCATGCAGTCTCACCACATCTCGGACATATAACTGAGCCATCCTCAAGTACGTGAAGGTCATACAGTATGGAATGAAGTGAGCCACTTTAGTCAATCTGTCCACGACTACCCAGATGGCATCAAAACCCGAAACAGTCCTCGGTAAGTGGGTCACGAAGTCCATGGATACGTGCTCCCACTTCCATTCTGGTATCCCCAAACTTCTAAGCTCACCACCAGGCCTCTGCCTATCGGCCTTCACTTGCTGACAAATCAGACATCTCTTGACGAATGTGGTGACATCTTGTTTCATTCGTCTCCACCAAAACTGGCTACATAAGTCCTTATACATTTTCTTTCCGCCCGGGTGGATACTCATCCTACTGCAATGAGCTCGCTGTAATATTCCCTGACACAACTCAGGCGTATTCGGAACCACCCATCGATCACCTAACCTCAAGGAACCATCCTCCGCCGTCCTGAACTTTGACGACTGACCCAGATGAACCACTAATAACCATCTCTGAACTTCCTCGTCAGTCTCCTAAGCCTTCCTGATGTGATCATAAATAACGGGCTCAGCTAGTAAGGTCAAAACCTGTACCGGTGAAGTAGACACATCAAAATCAAATCCCAACTGGCAGTAGGAGCCCATCATAGCTGATAGACACATGGCATCCTTTGCCGTGCTCTTCACTTTCCGACTCAAAGCGTCGGCTGTCAAATTTGCTCTTCCCGGATGGTACTCGATTTCACAATCATAATCCTTCAGTAGGTCCATCCATCTCCCCTGTCTCATATTCAGCTCAGCCTGCGTAAAAAAGAACTTCAGGCTCTTATGATCAGTGAAGATGGTGAATGAGGTACCGTATAAGTAGTGTCGCCATATCTTCAAGGCAAACACTATAGCTGCTAGCTCCAAATCATGGATTGGATACCTCGTCTCGTGTGGCTTCAATTGTCTCGAAGCATAAGCCACTACATGCTTATCCTGCATCAGTACGCATCCTAAACCCTGAAGCGATGCGTCAGTATAGAGAACGAACCCCTTGTTCTCCTTGGGAATCACCAATACTAGCGCTGAAGTCAATCTGTGCTTCAACTCTTGGAAGCTCTACTCACAAGCTTCCGACCAACAGAATGAGACTCCCTTATGAGTTAGCTGAGTCAATGGCTTGGCGATCTTTGAAAACCCTTCGACAAAGCGTCGATAATACCCAGCCAAACCAAGGAAACCTCGGATCTCAGTGACTGAAGTTGGCGGAGGCCAATCGAACTGCCTCTATCTTCTTGGGATCTACTGATATCCTCTCTCGAGAGATAATATGAACCAAGAATGCTACACTGCTCAGCCAGAACTCACACTTGCTGAGCTTGGCGTACGACTGATGATCTCTGAGGATCTGAAGCACCGTCCTCAAATAATTGGCATGCTCCTCCTTACTTCTTGAATAAACCAGGATGTCGTCAATAAACACGATGAGGAACTGATCAAGATACTTCTGAAATATTCTGTTTATCAAGCTCATAAATACTGCAGGGGCATTCGTCACCCCGAATGGCATCACTAAGAACTCGTAATGCCCATACCGATTTTGTGATATCCCCGAAATAATTAATTGCAATTTGGGCATTAATTGTGTTTATATGATTAATTATTATGGTAAAGAATGCATTTCGGGGTGCATGTGATGCATGTTGGATAATTGGGTGTTTTAATGACTTACATGTGTTGGTAGTCATTTATTGGTGAAACATGCATTTATTTGAGATTGTGGAGCATTGTGATGTAATGCTTTTAAAATATCATGTTGGGGTGTTTTATACACCATGGTATTGTGGAATGCATTTTATTTTAAACAACCCACTTTATACCCCCCAAACCCCACCATACCTTCACTTTTTAACTTTCCCAAATTTCACCTCCCAAACCCTTCCTTCTCTTCATTTTCGTTTTTGTGCAAAAAGGTGGAGAGAAATCCTTCCAAAAGTTTGATTTGTGGAGTTTGTTGAGAGATTTGGAGTCCCCAAGAGGTATGGATACCTCCCTATTGTTTTTATTATGTTGGATGGAGTTTGAATTGGTTTTGAAGGGTTTTGAAATGGGTTATTTTGGATTGGTATCATTTTTGGTTGGGTGTTGGATTTTTGTGTTGCTTGAGGTGTATTTTGTAGATTTATTGTGTTTTTATGTTGTTGGGTTGGTGGGAGGAATATTGGTATGAGTTAGCATGGTTTTGGTGTGCATTAATGGTGGAAATCGCGAGTCTGTGCGAGGCGATCGACCGCCTGAAATGAGGCGACCGATCGCCAACAAGCAGTACCAAAATCACAGAGCAGGCGATCGATCGCCTGAAATGGCGCGATCGATCGCCGAGGGGCAGTGTCCAAAATATGAGGTAGGCGATCGATCGCCATGTTTGGCGCGATCGATCGCCGCGAAGCATCATTTGAGGCGATCGATCGCCTCAGCGAAGCGATCGATCGCCAGCAGTGGAATTTTGAAAAATGAATTCTTTTGACGAATTTTTGGTATTTGACTATTATTTGGCTTCTAATATGGGGTTGTGTGATTGTGTAGAACCATCCCAGGTGGCGACGCAACCAAGGAAGTGAAGCCATATCAATTCCACTTTTGGAAAGGTACGTAGAAGACGTACGGGCACCCAACGGTACATGTATCTAATATACTCATTGATTATGCATTGTGGATGCGAGTATATATGGAATTATGCATTGTGGATGCAAATACATGTTGAATTATGCATGATGATTGTATATGCATATGATGGTTATTGGTGCACATCCCATGAGTCGTGGTCATCCCTTGATGATTTTAATGCTTGCCGCTAATTGATTTGGTGCCGCTAAATGTGAAGCGAGGGTGGGAGCAGTCGCATGTCACATTTAAGCGTGGTTATCATATGAGGCGAGGAAAGAATATTTGCCGCTCAATGTGAAGCGAGGGTTGGGAGCGCCGCATATCCATTGAAGCGAGGTTATTCTATGCCGCCTATATGTAAAAAGCGAGGGGCATTAAAATACATTGTGATGAACAGACTGGGGATTGTTGATTGGTAATTGGTGATGATGAAATGGTATTATGTCATGACATGTGTGGACCATTAAATAATCTATTTGATTATACTCATGAGTTATGGTACAGGGACAACCAAAAAGGGAGCGTTTAAAATGCATGGGAAAAACAGGAAGTGTTTATTACGGTTTATGCATTTACGCCTTAAATTCATATTGTGTTGTATATGAATTATTATATGCTCATGTTTGGGGGTTGTCCTTGTAGGTACACTTTTGGCATGATAAGAAGGGGCAAGGCGGGTTGAGACAGTGAGCTTGTGAAGAACACTTTTGGAATTGAAGGACGGGATTACTTTTGTATAGTGTCTACTCTAGGAGTAGTGTAAAGCTATAGTTGGTAACATTCATTTGATTGGGAAAGTAACTAATCCATTTGACAGTCCTTATTTTGGCATGTAACTTTTAAGGCTCATAGTCTCAACACGATTATTTTACTCTGACAATTTATATTAGCTCTAATTATGCCTTTAATCCGCACTTAAGGAACTAGGGTCCTTACAGAGTTCGAAAGGCTGTCTTTTGAATGTCATCAGCTCTAACTCGTATCTGGTGATAACCTGACCTCAAGTCAATTTTCGAGTAAAGCTCTGTGCCCTGAAGCTGATCAAATAAGTCATCAATCCTCGGAAGGGGGTACTTGTTCTTAATCGTCACTTTATTCAATTGACGGTAATCGATGCACAGACGCATCGAACCATCCTTTTTCTTTACGAACAAGACTGGTGCACCCCATGGTGATACACTAGGGCGAATGTATCCTTTGTCGAGGAGCCCTGCAACTGCACTTTCAGCTCCCTCAGCTCTGCCGGTGCCATCCTATAAGGGGCACGGGAAATAGCAGATGTCCCTGGCAGTAACTCAATCGCAAACTCTACATCTCTGATCGCCGGAAATCCTGGAATCTCATCCGGAAACACATCGGTGAATTCCGCAACTACTGGTATATCCTCGATCCTCAACTCTTCCTTTTCCTCTGACACGTCCACGGCATAAATAAGATAGCATGAGTGACCGCGTTCTAACAACCGCGACATCTTAACTGCCGAAATCAACGGAATCTTGGGACGAGAGCCGTCCCCATAGAAGGTCCACTGAAACCCCTGATCAGAAAGAAAACACACCATCCTCTGTCGGCAATCAACCACGGCTTGGTATCTGCTCAACACATCAATGCCGACAATGCAGTCAAAATCTGCCATATCCAACAAAATCAAATCGGCCCTCAGATCATTGCCTCAAAATAAATGAGGCAATCAGATAACAGTCGATCCGCAATCACATGCTTTCCCGTGGGTGTCGAGACCATAAGAGGCGTGGGCAACGGAGACGAACACAAGTGGTGTCTCTCCACAAAAGCAGAAGATACAAATGAATGAGAAGCACATGTATCTACTAAAATAAATGCAGGGTACGTAAGTAAGTGGCACGTACCAGCAATCACCTCCTCCGGGGCTGCCTCTGCCTGCTCACGCGTCAATGCATATACTTGACCCTGCGGCGGTCCTGCCACCTGACCTCCCTGTGGTCGAGGTGCAAACTGCTGTCTCGGTGGTGCCGTCCTAGCATCAAATCTTGGCCTATTCGGCCTAGAGTCTCCTGACCCACCCGATTGGGGCAAGTCCGAGCCAGGTGGCCCACCCTACCACAAACATAACAGCCTCGGCAGTCACGTGTCAAGTGGAATCCTCCACAGTTGTCACACTTGTTCCCTCCTGCTCTATTTCCCTGTGCTGGTCCCCGATTGCCTTGTTTCTGATTCTGAAATTTCTTCCCACCAATTCTAGAAGATGAGGAAGCCCCACGAGGCTTAAACTGGTCTCCTCGTGGCCTCAGGCTGTCAACAGCTGGTCTCTGTGGTGGTACAAAAGGGGGTACAGCTTCCTTGTACACACTAACCCCAATCTCTGCCAGCTCTGCCCTAGTCAGGGCATCATCAAATGAGCTGGGGTTGTTGGAGACAACCCGATCAAACAATTCTGGCCTCAGCCCTTTCAGAAAATGCCTCATCTTGGCATGACCGTTCACAGCAATGTGAGGCACATACCTCAACAGTGAGGAGTACTGCGTGGCATAATCTGATACAGTCATGCTGCCTTGCTTTAGATTGGTGAACTCATCTTCCTTTACTTGTCTGGCAGCGGCGGAGAAATACCGGTTAAGGAACCGGGTCCTGAACACAGTCCAATCTACTGTCATACCCTGAGCCCTCAGCTCCATCACTGTTGTCTTCCACCACATGGAAGACTTCTTCGCCAACTGAAATTCTGCCAACCTCAGCCAGGCAGTCCGTGCACAGGGGGCTGATACAAATATCTGCTCTAATCTCTCTAGCCATTCCTCGGCTGCTTCCCCAGTCTCAGTCCCTTCAAATAGCGGTGGATGATAGCTCAAGAACTGGGACAGACTTATCTCCCCTGGTAGCAGTATCTGTGCACTAGTCTCCACGCCTACAACAGGTGGCGGTAGAGGATTTGACTGAGCAATACTAGCGTTGATACTGCCTACAAATCCCACTTCTTCATTGGGGTTCTCCGGATTAATAGCCGCCATGCTGTAACACAGGGATTAACAACAATACCAAAAGTAGTTCATAATATAAGCCGTTAGATAGCAAGAGTAATCATATTCAAAAGCATGTTAGTATAACAACTTATACAAAAATATGCACCATATGCATAAACATGCCCACCAATGAATACCTAGCCAACTTGTTTCTAAAGACTACCCTTTACTCGTTCCCTGGTTATCTAATCTGGCTCTGATACCACTAAATGTAAGATCCCGTTATCTATACAAGATACTAAGGTGCAAATAAGAGAACTAATCATTCATAAATAAGAGTATTAGGTCGGGTTGATAATCCTGAGCTTAGGAGATTACAATACCAAAAGTTCAAAAAGGAGTCATACATATTCCTACAAAATGTTACTAAACTATAGTCTTACTCTACACTTTGTAGAAGCTATACAAAAGTAATTCTCTATTATGCTAATCCTGTAGCACTCCTTACAGCTCAGCGTATCAACCCCGACCCTGGTTCTCATCGTCAAAAGCACCTACAAAGACAACCCCCAACACATGAGCATATCATAGTTCATATCAATCATAATATGAATATAAAGCATAAATGCATAAATCATAGGCATAAGATACTTCCTGAATTCCAATGCATTTAAAACGCCCATTTTGGTTGTCCCTGTACCATAACTCATAATCAAATCAATACATGATATTATGGTTTCTTTAAATAAATGTCATGACATATCTTTACTTCTTAAATCCTTACTTCAATCCTTAGTCGGTTTATCATCAGCGTATTTTAATGCCCATCGCTTCGTAACTTTAGAACAAGCGGAATTCCCCTCCCTCGCTTCTTCATACAAGCGGTATTTCTATCCTCGCTTCGTATGGTAAACCTCACCTCCATGTGCAAGCGAGCCTCCCCCCTCCCGCTCCACATTTTTAGCGGTATAAGCGGTAAGCATTAAAATCATCACTGTGATAACCCTGACTCGTGGAATACACACCATTTATTCCACAACATACATATGCAACAACAATGCATAACAACATGTATCATACTCATAATGCACAACTTTGCATCTATCATGTGTCAAATGGACAAACATAAAATACATGTTACCGTTGGGATGCCCTGTACGTCGCTTACGTACCTTTCCAAAATATGGTGTGTTGCAGGACTCTATCCCCTGCGTTGTGTAGCTATCTGTGAAGGCTCTACACCAGTGTACAACACAATATTAGATGCCAATTTATAGACCAAAATCAAAAATTCCAACAAAAACATCATTATCCATTATTCTGCATCTGGCGATCGATCGCTACATCGAGGCGATCGATCGCCAGACTTCACTGGCTTGAGGCGATCGATCGCGCCATTTATGGCGATCGATCGCCTGCCCTTGATTTCGGCTACTGGTCTTCGGCGATCGATCGCTGCTTTTGTAGCGATCGATAGCCACATGATCTGTGCGCGATTTTTCCAGATTCCTGAACACTCATTTTCATACCAACAATTATAGCATATAAGACATACCACATGCTTAAACAAACATGCTAAGAGCTACTAGGTATTACCATGAATGTATTCAAATTGAAGTTGCACCCAAACTTAAACCTACATGCATCAAATCGCCCATTAACATCAGTACTCACCCAAGTTCTTCTGAAACAGGGTATCATATATTTTTTTCCAGAATTTTCGAGCAACACTTTTCATACCAACAAATCCACCACATAACACATATAACATGCTCAAGTAAACATGTTAGGAACTTCATAAAAACACCATGAATGTACTTGAATCGAAGGTTTAAATAAAATCTAAGCTAGCATGCCATTTTCACACCAATAAAAACATGAACTTAAACAAACTTTAAACCAAAACAGGACATTGTTTCTCACCCTCTTTTGCTCCGATTTTTGCAAGCTTTCCTAGCAATAAAAATGGCAGATCTCCTCCCTATCTTGCTTAGCAATTGTTGGACAATTTTTGGGAAAGAAAGGGAAGGGTTTCAGACATGGAAAGGTGGAGTGGGAGAAGGGGAAAGAGGCATGGGCAATCAGCTGTAGCAGGGTATGGGTCAAGGGGGTAGGTTGGGTGTTGGGTGGTGTGATGTGTTATGTTTTGGTCCCGGTATTTAGCACGATGTATTAAAATATCCTCACATGATATTTTATAGTATTTAATCAATAAAATACTTCAATTTCCAATTAAACATGCTTCACCCAAAACACAACACCCAAATAATCATGCCACAACCAAAATTCCCAACATATAACACATGCACCCTGAAATGCATTTCCCCAATATTATTAATTCAACCTAATGAATTAATACTATAATCTTCATAACATAATAAATGTTTAAAATCACATAATCATTTCGGGGATATCACACATTAACTTATATATTAATTCATATTACACAGATACACGAATAATATATAATAATGAATTGCCATTAACAAAATCATAATACAGTGTATGTCATAAACAATCATCTAATGAGTTGTCTTAGGGCATATCCCAACAAATCTCCCACTTGCACTAAGACCAATCAGACATATACTTAATGCCTAGAGATCTAGTATGACGATCATGCTTCTGCTGTGATAGTGGCTTCATCAGTGGGTCAGATACATTATCATCAGTTGGTAATTTGCATATTTTTACATCTCCTCTTTCAACGATTTCTCGAATGAAATGAAAGCGCCGAAGTATGTGCTTGGATCTTTGGGGAGATCTAGGTTCCTTAGCCAATGCGATAGCTCCATTGTTGTCACAATAGAGTTCAATCGGATCTAGTATGCTAGGCATCACCCCAAGTTCAGAAATGAACTTCTTGATCCAAACAGCTTCCTTTGCTGCATCTGAGGCAGCAATGTATTCAGCTTCACTTGTAGAATTGACTATTGTCTCTTGCTTTGAACTCTTCCAGCTTACAGCACCTCCATTTAGGCAAAACACATATCCTGTTGCGATCGGAAATCATCTTTGTCGGTTTGGAAGCTTGCATTAGTGTAACCTATTACATTGAGCTTCATCACCTCCATAAATCAAGAATGTATCCTTAGTTCTTCTCAAGTACTTCAGGATATTCTTGACTGCAATCCAGTGACATTCACCTGGATCAACCTGATATCTGCTCGTCATGCTCAAAGCATACGAGACATCGGGACGCGTACATATCATGGCATACATGATAGATCCAATAGCTAATGCATATGGAATCTTACTCATGCGTTGTCTCTCATCTGGTGTTGAAGGACACTGATCCTTCGAGAGATGTATTCCATGTGTCATAGGCACGAATCCTTTCTTAGATTCTTGCATGCTAAACCGTTTTAGCACTTTGTCTATGTATGTACTTTGACTTAGGCCAAGCAACCTTCTTGATCTATCTCTATAGATCTTGATACCTAATACATAGGTGGCTTCACCCAAGTCTTTCATAGAAAAGCAATTTCCTAGCCAAATCTTTACAGATTGTAAGGCAGGGATATCATTCCCAGTTAGAAGTATGTCATCTACATACAATATTAGGAAGATAATTATGCTCCCACTGACCTTCTTGTAGACACAAGGTTCATCTACGTTTTTTATGAAAGCAAACTCTTTGACTGCATCATCAAAACGAAGATTCCAACTCCGAGAAGCTTGCTTCAATCCATAAATGGATCGTTGTAGCTTGCATATCTTTCCAGCATCCTTTGGATCGACAAAACCTTCAGGTTGTGTCATGTACACATCCTCAAGTAAATTTCCATTAAGGAAAGTTGTTTTGACATCCATCTGCCAGATTTCATAGTCATGAAATGCAGCTATTGCAAGTAAGATCCTAATGGATTTAACCATGGCAACTGGCGAAAAAGTTTCATCATAGTCAATACCATGAATTTGTTTGAAACCTTTTGCAACCAGTCGACCTTTAAAGGTTTGTACATTACCATCCATGTCGGTCTTCTTCCTGAAAATCCATTTGCACCCTATGGGTCTAACCCCTTCAGGCGGGTCAACCAAAGTCCATACTTGGTTTGCATACATGGATTCCATCTCAGATTTCATGGCTTCTTGCCATTTCTCAGAATCAGTGCCCATTATAGCTTCTTGATAAGATGACGGTTCATCCTCATCAATAAGTAGTAAGTCACCTTGTTGAGTCACAATAAATCCATATCTCTGTGGCTCACGATGTTCTCTTACAGACCTACGTTGGGCTTGTGTCTCTTGAGCAGGCAATTCATCCACAATAGCTTGTGGTGTCTGCTCTGTTTCCATCTCAACATCATGTTTAATGTTTTCTTGTGGTTGAACTTCACTAAGTTCTATTTGTCTCCCACTGGTTCTTCACGAAATAAATTCTCTTTCAAGAAAGACACTAGTCCGAGCAATAACTACTTTGTTCTCGGTGGGATAATAGAAATAATATCCTTTCGTTTCCTTAGGATACCCCACAAATAAACACTTATCAGATTTGGGTCCAAGTTTATTGGAGGCGTGACATCTCACGTAAGCCTCACAACCCCAAATCTTCATAAAAGACATACTAGGCCACTTCTTAGTCCATATCTCATATGGTGTCTTTTCTACTGATTTAGATGGAACACGGTTCAGTATAAATATCGTTGTTTCTAAAGCATGTCCCCAAAAGGAAGTCGGAAGATCTGCATGACTCATCATTGATCGAACCATGTCCAACAAAGTTCGATTCCTCCTTTCGGATACACCATTCCATTGTGGAGTATACGGAGGAGTGAGTTGTGGGACTATCCACACTCCTTTAGATAGTCATGATACTCTTGGCTTAGGTATTCACCTCCTCGATCTGATCGGAGGGTTTTGATACTTTTGCCAAGCTGGTTTTGTACTTCATTCTTGAAATCCTTGAACTTTTCAAAGGTTTCATGTTTATGTTTCATTAGGTACACATACCCATATCTACTGAAGTCATCAGTAAATGTAACGAAGTATTGAAAACCACCTCTAGCTTGTGTGCTTATTGGTCCACATACATCACTATGTATGAGACTCAATAAATCATTTGTCCTTTCAACATGTCCCTTGAAAGGATCTTTAGTCATCTTGCCCATTAAACAAGATTCATATGTTTCATATGATTCAAAATCAAATGAATCCAACACTCTATCCTTATGAAGTTTTGATATGTGATTCTCGTTTATATGGCCCAATCGACAATGCCAGAGATAAGTTGGATTTGAATCATTATTCTTAATCCTTTTAGTATTTATGTTATAGACAGGCATATCAAGATTTAATACATAAAGATCATTAATTAATTGTGCACTAGCATAAAACATATCATTCAAATAAATGGAACAACACTTGTCCTTTATAATAAATAAAAAACCAATCTTGTCCAAACAAGAAATTGAAATAATGTTTCTAGTAATAGATGGCACAAAATAACAGTCTTGTAAATCTAATAATAAACTAGAAGGCAAAGTTAATGAATAATCTTCAATAGCTAATGCAGCAACTCTTGCTCCATTTCCCACTCGGAGATCAACCTCGCCTTTCGCCAACAACCTACTCCTTTTGAGATCCTGCACATTAACACAAATGTGGGAACCACATCCAGTATCTAATACCCATGATGAAGAAGTAGATAAATTGACTTCCAAAACAAAAATACCTGAAGCGGAAGTCACACTTCCTTTTGTCTTCTTAAGATCTTCCAGATATACTTTGCAGTTCCTCTTCCAATGACCGGTCCCACCGCAATGGAAACAGTTCCCTTCCTTAGACACTCCTCCCTTTGGCTTGAGCGCAGAAGCATGAGGCTTAGACTTAACAAAGACTTTCTTGTTCTTCTTGTAGCCTTTTGATTTAGTCTTTCCTTTGCTCTTATTCACAATAAGAACATTTGTAGGCTTAGACTTCTTTGAATTTGCTTCATATGTTCTCAACATACCAAGCAATTGCGGTAGTGTCTTTTCGATTTCAATCATTGTAATTCAAGACAAATTGACTGTAGCTATCAGGCAACGATTGCAAGATCACGTCTGTGGCCAACTCTTGGTCCAATGGAAAACCCAGCTTTTCAAGATTCTCAATGTACCCAATCATCTTTAGTACATGAGTTCCAACAAGGCTTCCTTCTACCATTATGCACTGGAATAACGCTCTAGAGACGTCATACCTATTTTGTCTAGCTTGTTGTTGATAGAGTTGCTTTAAGTGTTCGATCATAGCGAACGCCTCCATTTCCTCATGTTGCTTTTGAAGCTCAGAGTTCATGGTGGCAAGCATAAGGCAACCAACATTAAGAGCGTCATTCTGATGCTTCTTGTAAGCATCCTTATCGGTTTTAGCAGCGTTTACGGGAGGTTCCTCATCAGGTAAGGGTTCCTCTAGGACATATTGTTTTTTTTCTTGTTTGAGGACAATCCTCAAATTCCTATACCAGTCTAGGAAATTTGTCCCATTAAGCTTGTCCTTCTCAAGGACTGATCGTAATGACAGTGTGCTAGTTACGTTGTTTGATGCCATGGATATCTACAATATACATATGCAAAATAAGTTTACGATTTTAATTATTTAATAAGGTCTTATATTAAATGATACTCCCACTATTTTGTTTAAAAATATCAACCCTCGAAAACTTAGTGGGCCAAGATCCATATTTCACCTAATCCTGAGTTAGCTTTGGCTAATCACCCAAGACTCGGTTATTTTGGTAGACAACACTTTATCAATTACATCACATGTAATTCTTGGATGGTTGGACGAACAACACTTTGTTCAAATTCATCTAATGAATTATTATCCAACCCTATGCCTCTAGGTTCCCAATCCTATTGAGATAACGCTAGTTAAGTCGAGCCCAATTTTAAAATAACACGGATATCACTTTTATCCTTTTGTGCCTTACTAAGATTTTCACGGTGCTTTGCTTTGGAAAACCCACACATGTTCAATCGAAGTCTCGACGAGTATTTTTAATTGGAAGGCATCTTGATTTGACTTAATATTATAAGAGGGATTTATTGATCTCATGATTTTATTAATATTGAAAATATGTCTGGTGAATATATGAATATATACATATCTACATATATGTATATCAAGCATCAATATTAAATAAAACATTAAACATGCATCTCATACATCAACATAAAATAAACGTGACATGGTTATAGCCCCAACTAATGATTTTCTCAAGCCTGCTTGGTGAAGTTACCTTAGGTTATTTTCTCAAGCCAATGAGAAAATAACCTAAGGTAACTTCACCAAGCACCTCTATGGCTCCCTTTTGTGAATGGCCTCCTTATCCCGGCACCTTGATCCATCATCATTGATCTCCATCAATTAAATAAACTATACTATATAACAATTACATGATATAGAGAATTCCTCGAGTTACATTCGAGGGGAATGTAGGGGAGGGATAACATTTAGAAAATAGAGAAGGCACGACTTGCAGGCCGTATTAAATTACAAACATTCACAAAATCCTATCTAATAGGTCATAGGGCTATAACCATGCACCATGCTCAAACAACCACATAAAACATGCTATAACAATTAATGAATTAAATTCTAAACATTTTAAAATTTAATTCTAATTAAAACTGTAAAATAAAATTTTGGAAAATTATCGTACGCTCGTGACATCATATGCCACGGAGACTCGTTGCGTCACAAGCCATGGACCAAAAAGGGTTCAAAGACCCTAACCACACGGCTGGACCATGCATGAGCCTAGGGTTCGAAACCCTAGCCCAAGTCACGGTCCATCCCGTGTGAGCCATGCGGCGGCTGCTAGGGTTCGAAACCCTAGCCGTCTCATTCATTCCATGCACGGTTCATGAGGGTGGCGGCTCGACCATCTCGAGCCAAGGGGTTCGAAAAACCCTAGCTCTCACGTGGAGGTTGAACCATGGTCCAAACTTTCAATGCGCCGCCACGATTTTAATCGATCCAAAAGGGTTCGAAACCCTAGTTGGTGTGGTGGCTTGGCCCATGCTCGAGCCAAGGGTCCGAACCCTAGCTAGCATGCGGCGGCCGTGAGCCATGGTTGGTGATGGCCGAACCATCAAGAGCCATGGGCTCGGTTTTGGGCCTTCGTGTATCGTATACATAAATTGTCAATTATATCATATATAATTTTACGATGATTTTCACAAACTCAATTTACTCATATCATATATGATTATATACAGTTTCAAAGCATGCAATATAATTCTAAATATGATTAAACAATTAACCACATTATTCCAATATGAGCTTTGCAACCTGGCTCTGATACCACTGTAAGGAATCCAACATGCAAGTGCGCAGCGGAAATAAAAAAAATTTGGATTCCTAACCGAGGACCTATACAAAGTATTCATATCGGAATGTAAAGGAGTCTCGCCCTTGTAGCGTGTTTGATGCAGAAGGGATGCCAAACCACGAGTCACGAGCAAAACCTCCAAGATCTTGCCTCTAATGTATCCACACGATCAAATCGAAAGGGCGTTCAAGAACAAGTTGCTAGACTCGTTCTTAAACCAAAACTGAACTCACGGTTCAAAACCGATCAACGGCGGCTGATCAAAAAGCCCACAAACCCACGGCGGTGGCGGCGAGAGTGGTGATCGATGAAGGGACGACCGAGAGCTCTTATGGAGTGGCTATTAGGTTTTTGTGAATTCACCTTATGTCTCTTAACCTTGTTAGCATGATATATGTTGGATTTAATTAAAGGCTTTCTCAAAGCCTCATGGGCCTAAACCCATGATTTAATTGAATCCTTATAATCATGTATTTAAGACTTCTTAATTAATTAATTCATCCAATGAATTTAATTTCCCTTATCGATTTAATCTTTTGTGCGACCCGATAGGATCTTGCAATGTTGGCAGCGACATAAAATCTAATTTTATGTCACAAGCAATGAGCGGTATCTAGCACCACATCAAGACTACCCAAATTACAAGAATGTCATTGACTCGACATAACCTACGAACTGCGATAATATTAACCATGTAACTTAATCCCTTTGTCTAATGTGTTTAGATTGAACACGAGTCATGCAATAGTCATACTCGTATATTCAATCTTTATTTCTTGATCCCCAAGTAGAACTAGAATAAACGAATAAGCTCGATATCACATATCGACTCATTCGAGCACGGCCATGCATTTTAGTCTTACTTGATCAAGGGCCCAAACACTTCTCCTGTTATATGGGAGGGACAAATCCTTTCTTGATCACTCAACATCCCTCTACATAATTCGTGATGTATCCAATGATTGTCTTTATAGTTTATCCTGTTACAGGTAACGTTTGACAATATCAAGATACATGACTCCTTATGTTGGGATCTCTGGTGATCTCAAGTCGTAAGGATTACATACATCATTATCACCATGAGAATTGCTTATGACCTTCATATAACTATCCATGTAGCATTCTCATGGTGGGTCTGTCCAGTACATCGTTCTCTAACATGTACCCATGTGTTGATTTGATATCTCATATCTATGAACAATTCATCAATCAAAGCATACTATTCTTAATGCATTATCATTATCCTAATTCATGATAATACTTGACTAGGGACAATCTTTAAGAACAATACAATATTATTCTAAGGACATTAACTTATATATTAATTCATATTACACAGATGCACGAATAATATATAATAATGAATTGCCATTAACAAAATCATAATACAGTGTATGTCATAAACAATCATCTAATGAGTTGTCTTAGGGCATATCCCTACAGAAGAATCTTCCAGTAAATGGGCCACTTCAAGTTCCAACTCATTTGTATAAGCCTGTATATTTTAATCAATAAAGGTGCAAGAAATTAAGTATCACTTAATTAAGGTTTCCCACTTTTCCCTTACTATTTTAAACTCTTGGTTCCATCCCTTTCTGTAGAGAACCAATTTTGGTAACAAATACTTTCTTCATGCGTCTGTGGCTTAAACTTAGTTAAGATTCCAAACTTACTCAAAAGAGAGAGAAATGTTAATGCGTGGACGACCAAAAGTACTATTAGTTCAAAAGTTGGAAGTATTTACATCCTTCGTGTTGGGTTTCCGTACCCCGGCGTCAGATCCAAACACAGCGGAAAATAAACAGAAACAGATATGACCAAGGGACGGATCGATTGAGCCTGATTCATATATAAACATGCAAATATCATAATATAATGCACGAAAAGAGATTACCGATAACAACAAAATCAAATTGATGTCAATGACCCTCGAGTCCAATCAACCTGACCAGATCTACAAGCCCAACATCAGTTCTAGTGCGGTGTCGGCGTTTCTATGAGAAAATAGTCTATTGTTTGGAATGATTCAGAGTGTTCACAACCATTAGAGATCATTGTCCTATTTATAGTTGTAAGGTTAACTAATTGGGTTGGGGTTCATAAAGCTCATCGGCCAACGTTTGGCTTGCTGGGCATTTATGCTAACAATCTCTCACTTGCCCAAAAGCCAACACAAAACTACAAACTCATAATCCAAGTAACTCAATCCAATTGAACAACTTGATGTACTACCAATGTACATAATTATGAGTCATAAATATATCAAACGTTTTAATTTCAGAACTTTCTATAAATGAAACATTTTCAAATATAGAAACTCCACTAGAGTGAGGAGCTTTCAAAAATTAAATGCATCTCTTCTAAATCACTCAATTTGAGCACTTAATATTTAATTTTCAATTCTCATCGATAGATTGGTGGTCGGTTGATTGTGACCCAGCGAGGCTCAAATGTATCATAGCAGTAGGATCACTACCTTTATGGTTTTAGAAGTCAAACAACTTCTTTGGGCTTACCCTGAATGCCCCATTGTCAATTAAACTCTTTAATAGACAATGGCCGAAATACAATTTCAGCAACAACCTACTGATCATGGGTAACGCCTAGCATCTGCGCTTCACGAAGACCTAGATACGAATGACTAGCAAAGTACGAGAATCTGTCAGCCATAGTTAGCGTGCAGTACATTCCTTTCACTCAATATGTCCCGATTGAATCTAGGGCATTGGTTGGTCGAGGCCCCTTATGATTTCAATAACTATGTATTTGTTTCACGTTATATGATTCATTGTGTGCGTATATGAAAAACTCATTTTTCACAAGCACTACACACTCTGGCCAGAGATCCTTGAATCATATACTGAAAAATACATAGGACATCCTGGTTCATCAAGATCAGTGGTGAATCCTCAACGACAATCATAGGCATCTGACAGCATCACTGAATACCCCAAATAACAACTTTATGACCCGCATGTGATCAGTCACTAAATCAAAGTACGCCGCTATCTGTCAAGACCTCAATGACGCCCTGGGTCATGAGGAGTAATGGTGCACAACTATGACTAGGAATTCTATACTCGACAAATGGTCACCATCATATACGTAACCACATTCTATGGACTATATCAATCTCAAGGACTTCATCAACGCATCAAGATGCATGGGTAAATAGATGAAGAAGTGCCATATATATTAATATTCAAACAAAGATTTGTCATAATAAGATTATAAGTACAATCAAACAACTATTGATTTACTTAATCACAAATGACAACAATATCTTTCACTTTCCCAAAGCCAACTACTCATGTGTCTCAAGACTATCTTCCCAAGATGTCTGATAGACACCAATCGTTGTAAAGGCTTTGTCTGTGGATTCACTATATTTTTCTGTTGAAGCGATTCTCTCGTTAATAATGTCGCGTCTACCATCTCTCTCATTAAGTGATATTTTCTCAATACATGTTTGGATACCGATGAGATATTGGCTATTCAAAATAGCTCAACTGTTGTCACAGCACACAGGTGGGTCTGTCCAGTACATCGTTCTCTAACATGCACCCATGTGTTGATTTGATATCTCATATCCATGAACAATTCATCAATCAATACATACTAGTCTCAATGCATTATCATTATCCTTATTCATGATAATACTTGACTAGGGACAATCTTTAAGAATAATACAATATTATTCCAGTCTGGAATATTCTTAAAGATTGTCCCTAGTCAAGTATTATCATGAATAAGGATAATGATAATGCATTGAGACTAGTATGTATTGATTGATGAATTGTTCATGGATATGAGATATCAAATCAACACATGGGTGCATGTTAGAGAACGATGTACTGGACAGACCCACCATGAGAATGCTACATTGATAGTTATATGAACGTCATAAGCAATTCTTGTAGTGATAATAATGTATGTAATCCTTATGACTTGAGATCACTAGAGATCCCAACATAAGGAGTCGTGTATCTTGATATTGTCAAACGTTACCTGTAACAGGGTAAACTATAAAGACAATCATTGGATATACCACGAATTATGTACAGGGATGTTGAGTGATCAAGATAGGATTTGTCCCTCCTATATAACAAGAGAAGTGTTTGGGCCCTTGATCAAGTGAGACTAAAATGCATGGCCATGCTCGAATGAGTCGATGTGTGATATCGAGCTTATTCGTTTATTCTAGTCAACTTGGGGATCAAGAAATGTGATGCCCGGGGATTAATGGTGTTAATCCCGGTGTGGTGATAATTCTTAATGGATTTTGATGGTGGCAATTAGGAATTAATTATGGTTTTGGGTCTCCCGAGGTTGTTAAATCGGGCATTTGGGATCATTGGATCCAAAGGTTGAGATTGTATTCTCATTTTGGTGGAAAACCTATGAGTTGGGTTTTCGGTGGGACTTGGAGTCCGGGTTGCTTTATGTTGGGGCTGGTATGGAGATTTGATGTTGGAGAGAGAGTTTTTGAAAAGAGATGATTTTCAATGAATTATGATGTATTTGTGGAGGTATTGGTATGTTGGGGCATTTTTGCTATATATACACGTTGGACTCGAGATTTCCGTCATTTGGCACGGAATCACTTCTCTCCCTCTCCTCTCCCCCTCTTATCGTGTAACCCCCCTTTTCCCTAACCCTCATCTTTTCTCTTTGGAGAAAAATGGCCGGAGGCTCGGTTTAGGAGCCGGATTCTTCGAAGATAAGTTGGTAATCTCCTTCCCCTCACTTTTATCTTCATTTTGATTGTGACTTTGTTTGTTTTGGTTGAGTTTTGGGTTTGGGTTGGTTTGGGTGATTTTGGTGAAAATCATAAAATCTTTTGGGTTTGTTTTAATTTGAGTTTAACACCCTTGTTGGTGGTCCTTGTGTGTAGATTTGTTGTGGTTTTGAGTTGGGAGAAGTTGGGGTGTGATTGGAGAAGGTTTTAATCTTTTAAAAATGGAGGATTTTGAGTTTCAGGGCATGGCGATCGATCGCCCGAAGTGAGCGATCGATCGCATGCGAGCAGTAGGCTTTTCCTCGAGGTAGCGATCGATCGCCACTTTTGAGCGATCAATCACCTCGCGCCAGTAAGGTCTGGCGATCGATCGCTATATCGAGCGATCGATATAACGATCGATCGCCAAGGGGCTAGCGATCGATCGCCAGCATGGGTTTTGTGGTTTTCTTGGCTTTTTCATGGGATTTTGGATTTACGACTTAAATGGCCGGCTTCCGGGGCAATGTTCACATTCCAATGGGAATGCTAGGCTTTTAAAAGGGTTTGGTTGGAGCCAAGTTAAATTAAACGGAACTCCCGGTTGAGTTTTTGGGCTATCTTTTAAACGTTTTAAATGGAATATTTTTGGGTGTTATGCATGCCTAGCCCGGGGCTTTTGTTTTGGTAATCGTCATGGATTGACGATGGGTTTTGAGGTTTACTAACGTGCGTGGGCACGTGAATGCATGCTTTTACTTGATTTTGAGTTGTTTATGTGTTTTAGCACATATTTCTCGAGGCATGGAACTCAAGCAAGGTTTGGCTTGGACTACGGAAACTTAAGGTACGTATGACGTACGAGCATAGCCTATTATAATGTTGCAACTGTAAAATGCATGGTATGTGATAATTGCATTAAATGGGCATTGGAACACATGGTGTGTGATAATTACATTATATGGACATTGAAATACATGGCATGCGGTAATTGGATTAAATAGGTATTGAAATGCATGGTACATGATACTTGCTATAAATGGATAATGATATGCATGGTAAATGGTAAATGGTATTTGCGTCAAATGGTTATACATTGGGAACCATACGGTGCCGCTATTGAGCGAGCAATGATTTGTGATGTTGTCGCCGTTGAGCGACCATCAGTTATGACGCCGCTATTGTTGAGCGTGCGCGGGGTTTAGAATGCCACTATTGTGGAGCGAGCAATGAAATAGGAACATGGAATCATTTGTTAGATATATGTGAGATCTACGGTCGTTTATATAATGATTTTACCATATTGATTATGGAACTGGCATAATAAAACGGTATTAGTTAATCTATGTGGCGATTAACTAGCTTTGGGAATTTGATGAGTTTGATTATTTTGAGAACTGGGACAATACAGGGGATCCCGGATGAGGGTGTTACCATCCAGGGAGTATCATTTAAATTATGGCATTTACATTCTGTATTTGAATTGCAATGTTACGATTATTGGATTGGTGGTATTGGTATGCTCACCCCATGTGGGGGCTGTCTCTGTTGGGGCAGGTGTTACAGGTGTAGCAGCAGCTTTGGAGTCGAGCTCGGGCTGTTGATTTGAGGTACTTCCAGGATCGAGGTACTAGAGCTGGTTGAACAAGTGCATAGATCCAGAGTTGAGATCGAGTTGTGCTTGGGAGGTGCTTCCAGGATTGAAGTGCCAGTAACGGTTTCTGGTAGAGTGTTTTATACATTAGATACATGCGCGTTCATTGTGTACTCTTATGTGAGTACATTTTACGTGTATATGGAATGTATAAATGGGCTACGGCTCCTCTCTATTCATTCATGGTTGCATGCAATTAAATATGGAATTGCCAAATGAACTGAGAGCATGTTAGTGTATTATAGGGTGCATGTTACATAAATAATCGTGGTTGGGGAATTTGAATATTATGCGGATCAAATGCAAGAAATTTTCTGGATAGCATATGGTGTTGCACTCGCACATGGCTTTTCCCCATGATAGTATGATTATATGCACTAATGGTATGGATTGATATACTAATAACGGGTTAAGGGCACGGGGGTCCTTACATTAGTGGTATCAGAGCAGTGGTTAGCTCTTTGGGGCTGTTGAGGGCCTAGGAAAATGTTAATGGGAATGAGAAGCACATACTTATATATGATAGTAGTTAGTGTTGCGTGGCACAACTATATTGCTTATGTGCGTTTACGATATGTGTTTATCATTGGAATGTGTGGTTGCTAACCATGGTGGTTGCAGGGTCATTGGAGACATGGACTATGCATTACGGTTGCATAGATATACATTAGAGTGATGATTCTAATGCTTTGCCGCTAAATGTTGAAGCGATGGTAAAATTCCGCATGTCAAAGCGAGGTGCATTAAAATACACTCATGGCGATGTTTATTGGAATACAGGTTATGCATTATGGTTGCATGCATGGCGTAGCGATGTGAATACTTGTCGCTGTCATATTATAGCGATGAAGAATATTTTCCACAAATATGTCGAAGCGAAGGATAATGCCGATGTCATATTACTATCGCGAGGGATATTATGCCGCTAATATGTCGAAGCGAGGGGTATTTCCGCTGTCATGCCAAAGCGATGGTAAATGCCACTGTCGTGTCGAAGCGATGGTAAATGCCGCTGTCACGTCGAAGCGAGGATACCACCGTCATGTCGAAGCGATGATGCCGCTGTCGTGTCAAAGCGATGATACATGCCGCTGTCATGTCAAAGCGATGATGTCGCTGTCATGACGTAGCGATGCGATCGGGAACAAAGTACTACGTGAGTGTGAGTACCTCTTGAGTCCGCGATTATTCCGCTATTCTATTGGCGATGGTTCATTCCGCCGGGTATTCTATTGGCGATGGTTCATTCCACCGGGTATTCTATTGGCGATGGTTCATTCCACCGGGTATTCTATTGGCGATGGTTCATGCCACCGGGTATTCTATTGGCGATGGTTCATTCCGCCGGGTATTCTATTGGCGATGGTTCATACCGCCGGGTATTCTAGTGGCGATGGTTCATTCCGCCGAGTGTTCTATTGGCGATGGTTCATGCCGCCGGGTATTCTATGGCGATGGTTTATGCGGCCAGGTATCATATATGCGGCCAGGTATCATATATGTGATATCCCCGAAATGATTAATTGCAATTAAGGCATTAATTATGTTAATATGATTAATTATGTGGATAATTGATTTATGTATTGAAATTAATTATCATGATGAATGGTTAGTCACATGATAGGCGTGACTCGGGGGATTACGTTTTAGGGTGCATGTTATGCATGTTGGGTAATGAAGTGTTAACATGATTTATTTGTGTTGATTGTTAATTATGAGGAAATTATGGATTTATTGAAGTTGGATGCATTTTGTAAATGCTTTTAAAATACCATGTTAGGGTATTTTATACATCATGATAATTGATGGGGTACATTTTATTAACCTTATAACCCTTTCCCCACCTTACCCAACTCACTTTACCCTCTACACTTAAAATCCCCAAATCACTTCCCAACCCAAAACCCTTCCCATTTTCGAAGCTTGCCTAAAGGGGAAGGAGAAATCTTCACAAAACCTTTGTTTGTGAGATTTATTGTAAGATTTGGAGTCTTCAAGAGGTATGGAACATTTTCCAAAGTTTTTATGAAGTTTGGATTTGAAATGGGATGATTTTGAAGTGATTTATGTGGGTTTATTTTGTGTATGTGTTGTATGTTGTTGGGGTATAATTTTTGAAGTGTTTTATGTGGGTTTTAGTGGGTTATGATGATGTTGATGTTGTAGGAAAGTTTGGGTTTGAATGGTATGAGATGGAGCTTTGAAAAATGCACAAAAATGGTGAGAAATCGCGCACCAACAGGTGGCGATCGATCGCCCTGAATCAGGCGATCGATCGCCGAAGGCCAGTAGCCATTTTACGCAGCAGGCGATCGATCGCCTCAGATGAAGCGATCGATCGCCGCAAGGCAAAAAGTGATGCGATCGATCGCCTCATGCAGCGATCGATCGCCGTTGTTTAAAACATGGCAAATGATGTTTTTTGTTGAATTTTTGGTATTCGGCTATTGTTTAGCTTCTAATATTGATTTGTGTGGTTGTGTAGAACCACCCCAGGTGCCAACAACATTGAGGAGATAAAGTTCTCCAACTTCTCCACTTTTGGGAATTAAGGTAAGTCAGAAACGTACGGGCATCAGACGGTAACCCATTCTTATACTATGACTACGCAATAATTGTATAAGTGTTTACGATGTTTATGGTGATGATAATGATAAGTAAGTTTATGATGATGTCTATGGAATAATGATGTTTATATGATGTTTATATAATGCCACACGATGTTATGATATGGTAAGATGACATACGATTGGGTAAGATGCCCACGTGGTAAGATGCCACACGATGATATGATATGGTAAGATGCCATAGGATAGGGTAAGATGCCCACGTGGTAAGACGCCACACGATGGTTATGATATGGTAAGATGCCATATGATGGGGTAAGATGCCCATATGCACAAATGTGAATCAGGGTCAACAAAAAAAAGAAGTTGACGAATAACCAGCAAGTTTACTTAACTAAGATTTCGTACATTTACTGTTATATTTTGTTATGATGTTCATAAGATGATGATGCTTATAAGATGATGATGTTATAAGATGATGATGTTATAAGATAATGATATTTATAAGATGATGATGCTTATATGATGATGATGTTATAAGATGATGATGATATAAGATGATGATGCTTATACGATGATGATGTTATAAGACGCTGATATTTATAAGATGATGATGCTTATAAGATGATGATGTTATAAGATGATGATATTTATAAGATGATAATTTTTACAAGATGATGATGTCTATAAGATACTATGATGTTTATGATGAATATTAAACTATGTTACTAGAAATGGTAGAATGTTCGGCGGTTGTTATGGGTAAGCGAGAAGATACATCCGCTATCAAGGTGTAGCGAGGGGTATCACAATTCCGCTTCATGTTGAGCGAGGGGGGCCAATTGTGCCGCTGCCATAATAAAACCAGGACAGTCCCATTTCTAATTAACATTGTTGGTTATGAGTATATATGCGAAGTATGATTTTAATCATTCATGTCAAGAACTAATGATTATATGCATGGCTATGAAACAGGGACAACCAAAGAGGGTTAATGCGATTAACCAGGAAGTATACGTTACCAATTACTTTCATGCATTTGTTTATATGCCATTACCCTATGATGTTAAGTAATGATGTACATGCTCATGATGGGTTGTTCATGTAGGTACGCTTTTTGATTGAAAGATTAAGGGTCGGGTTGAGGCAGTGAGCTATGAGGAGCATGAAAGAAGATAGGACGCAGGATTTTTGGATAGTCTTTACTCTAGGAGTAGTATAATTCTATCGCTTTAACATTCATTTTGAGAATGTAATTAATTAAGTTTTGAAATTTCATTTTTGGCCTGTAATCTTAATAGCATCAAACTACAACCGGGACCCTAAGATGTCATTAATGCATGGTTAGTCCATAATACATTAGTATCATGATGTTAAGGTAGGAACCTACAGTATACCGGGATGAGACGCGTGTCACGTTGATAGGTTGGAATAAGCCTATGGGACCAGTGAATCGCTAGCCAGGTATTGTTGCAGTGCTCTAGCGTGCTTGTGATAACCATTGTACTGCTCGTTGGATTTGAGTTTGGTGAATCGTATGGTAATACGATGAGGGTTTTGGTAGACTCTTGTAGTCTCCTCGTGGTATGATAATTGTGCCCGGAATACCTCACGGGGACGTTAATACGTCCATTGTTTAGAGGGACTTGTATTGTGACAGCTCAATTTTGTTGGTAGTGCCAACACGAGTGTCAACAAGTCGTTGTTAGCTCTAGTTGAGCATTCTTGCATATGGAATGCAAAGGGAGTCACAATTGGAATTGTAAGGACTCTCTACCTTAACAGAGTAATCAAGACATAAATAGGGCTAAACATGCATTAAAGACATCTTAGGGTTCCGGTTGTTACGTGAGCTCAATAAGATTACAGGCCAAAATAAAACTTCAAAAACTAATTAATTACATTCTCAATAATGAATGTTAAAGCGATAGAATTATACTACTCCTAGAGTAGAGACTATCCAAAAAAATTCCTGTATTCTATCTTCTTTCATGCCTCCTTCAGCTCACAGTCTCAACCCGACCCTTAGCCCCTCGTTGGTCCAAAAGCGTACCTACAGGAACAACTCACCATGAGCATATACATCACCACTTATCACAATCCAACTTAATAAAATAAATAAGCGCATGAGATGATTAATAGATATGCTCCTCGATTGCCACATTAGCACATTTCATTGTTGTTCCTGTTTCATAAACTCATGCACAAAATCATTAGTACACAATATAATGATCGATAACGTGTTTCCAGTTATAACCACAATATTCCACATTAATCACTAGAATTGTGACTGTTCCGGTCCCAATACAACAGCGGAATTTTAGGACCCCTTGCTTCGACATATAGCGGCATCATATCATATCCCTCGCTTCGACAATGACAAAGTCATGTTACCTCGCTTAGACATGACAGCGGCAAATATCATACTACCATCGCTTCATATGACAGCGGCAAGTACCTCCCTCGCTCGGAGATAAAGGCTACCGGAACATTCATCAATTCCACCACATTAATCAAACACAACAGTTGATTTCATTATCACAGTATATCATAATCATTTCACATATAACATCACATGTAAGGATTCACTATCCACGATATACATAATCAAAGGTGTGACACGTTTTACCGTCCGATGCTCGTACGTCTCACTACGTACCTTAGTCTCAAAAGTGGAGAAGTTGAATAACTTTATCTCCTTGACGTTGTCGGTACCTGGGATGGTTCTACACAACCATACAAATCAATATTAGAAGCTAAACAATGGCCAAATACCAAAAATTCATCAAAATTCATCATTTTCCAACTTTTAAACAGTGGCGATCAATCGCTACACGAGGCGATCGATCGCCTCACTTTTTGCCTTGCGGCGATCGATCGCTCCAATTGAGGCGAACGATCGCCTGTTGCGTTAAAAAACTACTGGCCCTCGGCGATCGATCACGCCATTTAAGGCGATCGATCGCCTACACTTGATTTGCCCACTGCCCCTCGGCGATCGATCGCTGCATTTGTAGCCCTCGATCGCCACAACCAGAAGTCGCGATTTTCACCATTTTTGTACCAAAATTTCTTCCCAACTTCCACAACACTTTTACCAACAAACTCAAAACACAAAAACACTAAAAACCTTCATCAAACATCATTAAAACACCAACAATCTAACATCCCACCAAAAATCACATTAACCCAAACAAACCCATTTCAAAATCCTTTAAAATCATTCCAAACTCAACACAAACACTTCAAAACAACAAAGGATGGTATATATACTCTTCCTAGGTCTCAAATCTTACCAAGAATCACAAGGGTGGAGCTTTTGCAAGGATTCCTCTCCCTCCTTGGAGCCAAAAACGAGTTGGGGGGAAAATGAGAGTTTGGGTAATGAATTTGGGGATTTAGAGTGTAAGAGGGGTGAGGTGTAAATAAAGGTAGTGGGGTAAGGGTTAAAAGCTTTTATTTAAACTTGTACCCCAACAATTAGCATGATGTATTATATACCCCAACATGGTATATTAAAAGCATTTAACCACAATGCACCAAAATTCCAATTAAATGCAGGTTTCACCAAGTAAATGACTACCAACACATGTAAGCCATTAAAACGCCCAATTACCCAACATGCTTAACATGCACCCTGAAATGCTCTACCGGGTCAAGCCCACATGTGACTAAGCATTTCCACATGATAATTAATTCCAACACATAAATCAATTATCCACATAATTAATCATATGAACATAATCAATGCCTTAAATGCAATTAATCATTTTGGGGACATCACATTACTCCCCTACTTAGAAGATTTCGTCCTCGAAATCGCATGCACTTACCCCAAAAGAAACTAAACATAAATCACATACCATAGAATAGTTCCGGGTAGTGCTGCACCATATGCCGTTCCGTCTCCCACGTGGCCTCTTCGACACCCCGACGATCCCACTGAACCTTGACCATCGGTATAACCTTGCTTCGAAGTCTGCGATCCTCTCGATCCAGAATTCTGACTGGTCGTTCAACATAGGATACATCTGAACTCAACTGAACCTCTGAAGGCTGCAAGACGTGAGACGGGTCTGGCTCATACTTCCTCAACATAGAAACATGGAAGACATCATGTATACCAGACAATGACGGCGGTAGAGCCAAACGGTAAGCCAAAGTGCCGATGCGCTGCAATACTTCATATGGTCCAACATACCTCGGAGACAACTTCCCGCGCATACCAAAACGAACTACACCTCTGAAAGGTGAGATTTTCAGAAAGACTCTGTCTCCCACTTGGAATTCCAATGGTCGCCGCCGTTTATTAGCATAGGCCGCTTGCCTATCTTGAGCCGCTTTCATTTTCTGACGGATCACTTTGATTTTCTCTTCCATTTCTCGAATCAATTCCGGTCCTCCGACCGTCTTACTAGTCAAGTCTTCCCAGTACAACGGTGACCTACAGCGTTGACCGTAAAGGGCCTCGAATGGAGCCATCTGAATGCTCGCCTGGTAACTGTTATTGTAAGAGAACTCTACTAGTGGCACTGAATCTTGCCACGGAGTATCGAATTCCAAAACACATGCCCTCAATATGTCCTCAAGCGTCTGTATGGTACGCTCTGTCTGACCGTCAGTCTGAGGGTGATAAGCTGTACTCAGTCTCACCTCTGTACCCAAAGCTGATTGAAGACCCTCCCAAAAGTGCGATGTGAACCGCGGGTCTCTATCAGACACAATCGAGACTGGAATACCATGCAATCTCACTACATCTCGTACATACAACTGGGCCATCTTTAAGTATGTGAAAGACATACTATAAGGGATGAAGTGAGCCACCTTCGTCAGTCTATCCACGATCACCCAGATCGCATCAAATCTCGAGGCAGTCCTTGGCAAGTGGGTCACGAAGTCCATAGAGATGTGCTCCCACTTCCACTCTGGTATCTCTAAACTCCTCAACTCGCCCCCGGGCCTCTGCCTCTCTGCTTTTACTTGTTGACAAATCAAGCACTTCTTAACAAATGTGATGACGTCTCTTTTCATCCGTCTCCACCAAAATTGATCACATAAGTCCTTGTACATCTTTCTCCCACCTGGATGTATACTGAACCTGCTTCTATGAGCACGATGCAAGATCCCTTGACAAAATTCCGGTGCCCTCGGCACTACCCAACGATTACCAAGCCGCAAGGAGCCATCTTCTGCCACTCTGAACTTTGATGACTGACCCATATATAGATATGATAACCATCTCTGCACCTCAACGTCTGACATCTGAGCTTTCCTAATAGATTCAAAGATATCCGGCTCTGCCAACAGGGTCGATACATGAACCGGTGATGCATCTACATCAAAGTCATATCCCAGGTGACAACAGGAAGTCATCATGACTGATAACTGAATGACATCCTCCGCGGTATACTTCACCTTCTTACTCAAAGCATTAGCTGTCGTGTTCGCCTTCCCCGGATGATACTCTATCTCACAATCATAATCCTTGAGCAAGTCCATCCACCTCCTCTACCTCATATTCAGTTCCGCTTGGGTGAATAGGAACTTCAAGCTCTTATGGTCCGTGTAAATGGTAAAAGAAGTACCATATAGATAATGCCGCCAAATTTTCAAGGCGAAAATAATGGCCGCCAGTTCCAAGTCATGAACTGGATATCTGGTCTCATGAGACTTCAACTGTCTCGAAGCATAAGCCACCACATACTTATCCTGCATCAATACGCAGCCCAAAACCTGCAGTGATGCATCCGTGTACAAAGCAAACCTCTCGTTCTTCGAAGGAATCACCAACACAGGTGCTGAAGTCAAACGGTGCTTCAACTCTTGGAAGCTCTGCTCACATGCCTCAAACCACAAAAACGGAACACCTTTCTGAGTCAACTGCGTCAATGGCTTAGCGATCTTAGAGAAACCCTAGACAAAACGTCGGTAATAACCCGCTAAACCAAGGAAGCTCCGAATCTCGGGCACAGATGTAGGCGCAGACCAATCCATCACCGCCTCCACCTTCCTGGAATCCACAGATATCCCAGCACTAGAGATCACATGCCCCAAAAATATCACACTGCTCAACCAAAATTCACACTTGCTCAGCTTGGCGTACAACTGATTGTCCCTAAGAATATGGAGCACTGTTCTTAAATGATTCACATGCTCTGTCTCGTCAATAAAGACTATGACGAACTGATCAAGGTAAGGCTGGAATACTCGGTTCATCAAGCTCATGAAGACAGCCGGGGCGTTTGTCACTCCAAACGGCATGACCAAAAACTCATAATGACCATAACGGGTCCGGAATGCTGTCTTCTGTACATCATCTCCTCTAACTCGGATCTGGTGGTACCCCGACCTCAAATCAATCTTACTGTACAACCTCGTGCCTTGCAACTGATCAAATAAGTCATCAATCCGCGGAAGAGGGTATTTATTCTTCACTGTGGCCTTATTCAATTGCCTGTAATCGATGCACAAACGCATCGACCCATCTTTCTTTTTCACAAATAATACAGGCGCACCCCAAGGCGATACGCTGGGGCGTATGTAACCCTTGTCAAGGAGTTCTTGTAATTGCTCTTTCAACTCCCTCAATTCTGTCGATGCCATCCTGTAAGGGGCACGAGAAATAGCGGATGTCCCCGGTAGCAATTCGATCCCAAACTCGACTTCCCTAGCTGGTGGAAATCCTGGAATCTCCTCCGGAAATACATCGGCAAACTCGGCGACTACGGGTATATCCTCGACCCTTAACTCTTCTTTCTTTCCAGCAATGTCAATGGCATAAATAAGATAACCCACATGCCCACGTTCCAATAACTGAGTCATCTTTAAGGCCGATATTAATGGGATTCTTGAGTGGAAACCATCCCCATAAAAAGTCCACTGAACCCCCAAATCAGATCTGAACCGCACTGTCCTCTGTCTGCCGTCCACCACTGCCTGATACATGTTCAGCACATCAATCCCCACGATGCAGTCAAAATCTGACATCCCCAGAACAATCAAATCTGACTTCAACACATTGTCATCAAAATAAATGAGGCCGTCAACAACAAACCGGTCAGCAATCATACTCTTTCCAGCGGGTGTCGATACAAGAAGAGGCGTGGGCGACGGAGACGTGCATATTCGATGCCTCTCCACAAAACTCATCGACACAAAGGAGTGTGACGCACCTGTGTCAATCAAAATAAAAGCAGGGTGCGTAAATAAATGACACTTACCCGCTATCACCTCCTCTGGAGCCGCTGTTGCTTGTTCCCTGGTCAGAGCGTATCCTTGCCCTTGAGGTGGCCCCAACGGCTAACCTCCCAATGGTCTCGGTGCAAATGGCGGTCTTTGTTGCACTGCCCTGTCTAAAGGTCTCCCCATAGTGTTCTGTGGCCCTCCCCGGTTGGGACAATTCCGGGCCAAATGACCATGTTTACCACACTCGTAACAAGCTGAGCATCCTTTCACTGAGTGGGGTCCTCCGCACAGAAAACACCTAACCTTCCCAAAACTGCTAGCTTGCGATTGTCCTTATGAGGTGGGGCATTATTTCCACGACCTCCCCTTCCACGAGCATCTTGCCATCTACCGCTGAATCTGGAAGCTGATGAGTTCCCTCTTGACTTAAAATGGTCGCCCCTTGGTTTCAAGTTTTTAGGGGTCGGTCTCTGTGGTGGTGCTGGAGGTGGTGCTACAGTCGGGTATGCACCTACTCCCAATTCTGCCAGCTCAGCCCGTGCAAGGGCATCATCAAAACAGGTAGGGCCATAAGTGATCACCCTATCGAACAATTCAGGCCTCAAGCCTTTCATGAAGTTCCTCATCTTCGCTTGAGTACTGGTGGCGATAAGAGGTACATATCTGAGTAGGGAACAATACTGGAGAGCATAGTCTGACACCGGCATAGTACCTTGCTTTAAGTTAGTAAATTCATCCTCTTTAGCTTGCCGTGCCGCAGCCGAAAAGTATCGGGGTTAGAAATCGAGTTCTAAACAGCTTCAGGTTTATTTCCTGACCCTGAGCCTCCTGTTCAATCACTGTGGTCTTCCACCACATCAACACCTTTTTGGCCAATTGGAACTCTGCTAGCCTTATCCAAGCTGTCTTTGCACACGGGGCTGCTACAAGTATCTGTTCTATTCTCTCTAGCCATTCCTCAGCCCGTTCCCCTGTTTCAGTTCCTTCAAATGTCGGGGGCCGATATGCTAGAAATTGAGTCAAACTCAGTTCTCCCGGTAATAACTGCTGTTCGGACGGTTCTTCGCCCAAAGCTGGCGGCGGTAGGGGATTTGTGTGTCCAACACTAGCATTAACACTTACTGCGTCACCATGTCGATATTTGCTGCCATACTGCAACACAAGGGTTAAAAACAATATCCAAAAAAACAGTTCACATAACACATCGTTAGAAAGCCTAGCATAATAGTCATATACTTCATATGCGCAAAACATGTTTAAAAGTAAACGCCTAGCTAACTTATTGCTAAGGCTACCCTTCACTCATTCCCGGGTTCTCTAACCACTGCTCGGATACCACTAATGTAAGGACTCTCTACCTTAACAGAGTAATCAAGACATAAATAGGGCTAAACATGCATTAAAGACATCTTAGGGTTCCGGTTGTTACGTGAGCTCAATAAGATTACAGGCCAAAATAAAACTTCAAAAACTAATTAATTACATTCTCAATAATGAATGTTAAAGCGATAGAATTATACTACTCCTAGAGTAGAGACTATCCAAAAAAATTCATGTATTCTATCTTCTTTCATGCCTCCTTCAGCTCACAGTCTCAACCCGACCCTTAGCCCCTCGTTGGTCCAAAAGCGTACCTACAGGAACAACTCACCATGAGCATATACATCACCACTTATCACAATCCAACTTAATAAAATAAATAAGCGCATGAGATGATTAATAGATATGCTCCTCGATTACCACATTAGCACATTTCATTGTTGTTCATGTTTCATAAACTCATGCACAAAATCATTAGTTCACAATATAATGATCGATAACGCGTTTCCAGTTATAACCACAATATTCCACATTAATCACTAGAATTGTGACTGTTCCGGTCCCAATACAACAACGGAATTTAGGACCCCTCGCTTCGACATATAGCGGCATCATATGATATCCCTCGCTTCGACAATGACAAAGTCATGTTACCTCGCTTAGACATGACAGCGGCAAATATCATACTACCATCGCTTCATATGACAGCGGCAAGTACCTCCCTCGCTCGGAGATAAAGGCTACCAGAACATTCATCAATTCCACCACATTAATCAAACACAACAGTTGATTCCATTATCACAGTATATCATAATCATTTCACATATAACATCACATGTAAGGATTCACTATCCACGATATACATAATCAAAGGTGTGACACGTTTTACCGTCCGATGCTCGTACGTCTCACTACGTACCTTAGTCTCAAAAGTGGAGAAGTTGAATAACTTTATCTCCTTGGCGTTGTCGGTACCTGGGATGGTTCTACACAACCATACAAATCAATATTAGAAGCTAAACAATAGCCAAATACCAAAAATTCATCAAAATTCATCATTTTCCAACTTTTAAACAGTGGTGATCGATCGCTACACGAGGTGATCGATCGCCTCACTTTTTGCCTTGCGGCGATCGATCGCTCCAATTGAGGCGATCGATCGCCTGTTGCGTTAAAAAACTACTGGCCCTCGGCGATCGATCGCGCCATTTAAGGCGATCGATCGCCTACACTTGATTTTCCCACTGCCCCTCGGCGATCGATCGTTGCATTTGTAGCGATCGATCGCCACAACCAGAAGTCGCGATTTTCACCATTTTTGCACCAAAATTTCTTCCCAACTTCCACAACACTTTTACCAACAAACTCAAAACACAAAAACACTAAAAACCTTCATCAAACATCATTAAAACACCAACAATCTAACATCCCACCAAAAATCACACTAACCCAAACAAACCCATTTCAAAATCCTTTAAAATCATTCCAAACTCAACACAAACACTTCAAAACAACAAAGGATGGTATATATACTCTTCCTAGGTCTCAAATCTTACCAAGAATCACAAGGGTGGAGCTTTTGCAAGGATTCCTCTCCCTCCTTGGAGCCAAAAACGAGTTGGGGGGAAAATGAGGGTTTGGGTAATGAATTTGGGGATTTAGTGTGTAAGGGGGGTGAGGTGAAAATAAAGGTAGTGGGGTAAGGGTTAAAAGCTTTTATTTAAACTTGTACCCCAACAATTAGCATGATGTATTCTATACCCCAACATGGTATATTAAAAGCATTTAACCACAATGCACCAAAATTCCAATTAAATGCAGGTTTCACCAAGTAAATGACTACCAACACATGTAAGCCATTAAAACGCCCAATTACCCAACATGCTTAACATGCACCTGAAATGCTCTACCGGGTCAAGCCCACATGTGACTAAGCATTTCCACATGATAATTAATTCCAACACATAAATCAATTATCCACATAATTAATCATATGAACATAATCAATGCCTTAAATGCAATTAATCATTTTGGGGACATCACAGGAATTGTGAGATATAGCTAGTGGGGTAACACTACTATACTGATTTTATCTCTTGGAGAGTTTTGGGTGGTACTGTCGTGGAGACAGCTGGTATCGATTTTGGGTTGCTTGTAAATCAGCCATGGTAAACATTACTGGTGTTGGACCGAGTAATGGATTTCTTACCTTTCGGCGAGACGTTCGAGAAGGCGTCTCCGGGGAGATGCTCGAGATTGTGGAGTACTATAGCATTAGTACAGAGCATCTTTAGTTTGAGTATACATTGTGTATACGGGTTTCGTTTTGCTAATAGTGGCATGGATGCACTACTGGACCAGTTGTGTAAATTTTTGGTTCCGGGACATGTTTTGGTAAATATATCCACGTTTCCAAACGGTGGTTCGAGGATTGGAGGATCATGAATTCATGACATTTTCCTTGTGAGGAAGGCGATATTGTTATACCTATCGGTTGAATCTTTTGGGAGATTCGTTGTTTTGGTTCGTGTGGTGTTGATGTTGAAATCACGCCCTTTGGTTTTGGTTTGTCAACCATCATTCTCCGTGGGGTGAGAATAATCAAGGTTTGACAGTTGGTTTTGGGATTTGGGTATGATTGGAGATACCCGAGTCTATTGCTTTGTGTATGCATGTTGTGATTGGTACTTGGGCAGGTATGTGAATATGAATGCCCGCGTTTCGGTACTTAGTTGAGTATCGAATTAGTGTGTTTGGTTGACGAATCTCCGGTGAGAGATTGTAGCACTTTGAGATTGGTAATCTCGACGGCACGATGCATTCTGATGAATGATCGTGAGGGTTGGTTGACCTTCCCTGAGGAGGGATTGTCGTACCATGGACCATAGTAATTCTTGCTGGTTAATTCGATAGCTCCCTGTTTTAGGATTGTTGAATCCCAGGATAAACGAGGGATGACCAGGTTTCGGATTCGTTAAATGTCGTGGTTGACACGTGTGGCGGGAATGCAATTGATTATCTTGCATGACATCTGTGGAACTTGAGACTTTGTGGAGTCTTGATGGTGTGTCGGGACCAAGATATGATTTCTTGGAACACACCGGTGTAAACATCTTCTGGTATGTGCTTTGTGTGGATCAGTGACCGTGGGTTGCGCGATCCGTGCTACAAGTGGTGCAATTACTCCTTTGGAGGAGATGGGGGTGGAAGCAGGAACCAGGTTACTGTGAGTATACTGTCGTATGCTAGTAGTCCCAATCATAACGATGCGTGTTAAGCATCGTGGGCAAGTGATGGAGATATCATGAGGAGATATCTATGTCAGAACCAAGGAAGATTTGGTTGATTTGCAGTCGTAGTAGACTGACTTCTGGGATGATTCGCATCGAGGTATGTTATTATCCTTTGGATTTTGTGTTGGTTTTGGCGTTTGCTTTATTTTAGAGCTTGGTGCGAGGTTGGTGTCCTCGCGGTTGTTAATTCGATTCTGATGTGGTCCATAATCGAGGTTGTGGTTTTGTTTTGTTGTGTAGTCCGGGTGTTACGTGGAGTACACCGGTGCAAATTTCGAGGACGAAATTTTATTAGTGGGGGATAATTGTGATGCCCGGGGATTAATGGTGTTAATCCCGGTGTGGTGATAATCCTTAATGGATTTTAATGGTGGCAAATAGGAATTAATTACGGTTTTGGGTCTCCCGAGGTTGTTAAATCGGGCATTTGGGATCGTTGGATCCAAAGGTTGAGATTGTATTCTCATTTTGGTGGAAAACCTATGAGTTGGGTTTTCGGTAGGACTTGGAGTCCGGGGTGCTTTATGTTGGGGCTGGTATGGGGATTTGATCTTGGAGAGAGAGTTTTTGAAAACAGATGATTTTCAATGAATCATGATGTATTTTTGGAGGTATTGGTATGTTGGGGCATTTTTGCTATATATACCCGTTGGACTCGAGATTTCCGTCATTTGGCATGGAATCACCTCTCTCCCTCTCCTCTCCCCCTCTTATCGTGTAACCCCCCTTTTCCCTAACCCTCATCTTTTCTCTTTGGAGAAAAATGACCGGAGGCTCGGTTTAGGAGCCGGATTCTTCGAAGATAAGTTGGTAATCTCCTTCCTCTCACTTTTATCTTCATTTTGATTGTGACTTTGTTGGTTTTGGTTGAGTTTTGGGTTTGAGTTGGTTTGGGTGATTTTGGTGAAAATCATAAAATCTTTTGGGTTTGTTTTAATTTGAGTTTAACACCCTTGTTGGTGGTCCTTGTGTGTAGATTGGTTTTGAGTTGGGAGAAGTTGGGGTGTGATTGGAGAAGGTTTTAAGCTTTTAAAAATGGAGGATTTCGAGTTTCAGGGCATGGCGATCGATCGCCCGAAGTGAGAGATCGATCGCATGCGAGCAGTAGGCTTTTTTTCGAGGTAGCGATCGATCGCCACTTTTGAGCAATCGATCGCCTCGCGCCAGTAAGGTCTGGCAATCGATCACTATATTGAGCGATCGATCGCCAAGGGGCTAGCGATCGATCGCCAGCATGGGTTTTGTGGTTTTCTTGGCTTTTTCGTGGGATTTTGGATTTACGACTTAAATGGTCGGCTTCCGGGGCAATGTTCACATTCCAATGGGAATGCTAGGCTTTTAAAATGGTTTGGTTGGAGCGAAGTTAAATTAATCGGAACTCCCGGCTGAGTTTTTGGGCTATCTTTTAAACGTTTTAAATGGAATATTTTTGGGTGTTATGCATGCCTAGCCGGGGGCTTTTGTTTTGGTAATCGTCATGGATTGACGATGGGTTTTGAGGTTTACTAACGTGCGTGGGCACGTGAATGCATGCTCTTACTTGATTTTGAGTTGTTTATGTGTTTTAGCACATATTTCTCGAGGCATGGAACTCAAGCAAGGTTTGGCTTGGACTACGGAAACTTAAGGTACGTATGACGTACGAGCATAGCCTATTATAATGTTGCAACTGTAAAATGCATGGTATGTGATAATTGCATTAAATGGGCATTGGAACACATGGTGTGTGATAAATTATATGGACATTGAAATACATGGCATGTGGTAATTTCATTAAATAGGTATTGAAATGCATGGTACATGATACTTGCTATAAATGGATAACGATATGCATAGTAAATGCTATTTGCGTCAAATGGTTATACATTGGGAACCATACGGTGCCGCTATTGAGCAAGCAATGATTTGGGATGCTGTTGCCGTTGAGCAACCATCGGTTATGACGCCGCTATTGTTGAGCGTGCGCGGGGTTTAGAATGCCGCTATCGTAGAGCGAGCAATGAAATAGGAACATTGAATCATTGGTTAGATATATGTTAGATCTATGGTCTTTTATATAATGATTTTACCATATTGATTATGGAACTGGCATAATAAAACGGTATTAGTTAATCTATGTGGTGATTAACTGGCTTTGGGAAGTTGATGAGTTTGATTATTTTGAGAACATGGACAATACAGGGGATCCCGGATGAGGGTGTTACCATCCAGGGAGTATCATTTAAATTATGGCATTTACATTCTGTATTTGAATTGCAATGTTACGATTATTGGATTGGTGGTATTGGTATGCCAGTAACGGTATCCGGTAGAGTGTTTATACATTAGATACACGCGTGTTCATTTGGTACTCTTATGTGAGTACATTTTACGTGTATATGGAATGTATAAATGGGCTACGGCTCCTCTCTATTCATTCATGGTTGCATGCAATTAAATATGGAATTGCCAAATGAACTGAGAGCATGTTAGTGTATTATAAGGGTGCATGTTACATAAATAATCGTGGTTGGGGAATTTGAATATTATGCGGATCAAATGCAAGAAATTTTCTGGATAGCATATGGTGTTGCACTCGCACATGGCTTTTCCCCATGATAGTATGATTATATTCACTAATGGTATGGATTAATACACTAATAACGGGTTAAGGGCACGGGGGTCCTTACAAGAAATAAAAGATTGAACTATACGAGTATGATTATTCCATGACTCGTGTTTAATCTAAACACATAGGACAAAGGGATTAAATTTGTAAGGCCCCAACACTTAAACTCGTCATTAGTTCATTTATGACGTCGTATGTGTATAATTTTTTCATTTTCTTTTCATTCTTTAAAACGAATCATTACTTGTTTCCCATAATTCCAAGACACAAACAAATGCTCAACATTATATGTTCATCTCTACCAAAAATAGACTCGGGGGTTTCACCCAATACCATCCCCATTATACCACTTTTGCATTGTGGGTTTTTATAAAAATTTGGGCAGAGTCTCCCCACAAACTGAGCTATCCGGAAATAAAAACTCATCACATAATATAATTCCCGACCAGGGACAACGCAATATTAAACAGAATATAGAAACACAAGTAAATTCCCGGCCAGGGAAGACACCACACTAATAAGACAACAAAAGTGGGTTTCAACACCCTTATACAATCCATATACACATACAAGTGCTCACAGAAGAGCAACGAATAACGGATACACATCCGGATGCATAATTAGTATAAATACCAACCGCTCAACCTTGTATATCGGCTCAATCACATACTATGCTTCTGAAAGCATCATCCAACAAGGTTCGAGCCTAGTACTCCAAAACAGCATCGTACCTGTTGTACCTGTTTCAACAGAAATAGCCCCCACACAGGGTGAGCACACTCCCACTCAATATTCAATCACAAATCAACATACAAAATCATAATGCAATAATTTAAATTATGCAAAACTTATAAAGTATACTCCCTGTACAATTCCGAATTTGTATGGCTTCCACACACTGTTCCTGTTTCAAACTCACGCACTTCATAATGTCAAATTTAGTATTGTCACTGAAAATGTAATACTCAACAACACTTATGAATTCAATACAATGACAATATACTATTTATGCTCAAACATAAATAGTTCAACATCAATGTGAACCTGGTTATCCCAATGTAACCCTGGTTATCCCACCATCTCATTCTCGATACTTTCTCATATCGCTCATGCCCACGGCATCACTACTCAACAAGTAACATTGGATCACGTTGTAAGGACCCTAATCCTTAAGTGCGGAATCAAGGCATAATAGAGCTATCATAATAATCAGAGTGTAAGAGAACGTGTTGAGTTTATGAGCTTAAGCATTACATGCCAAAAATAAGGACTACCAAAATGGATTAATTACATTCCAATCAAAAGAATGTGTTTAACTATAGTTCAAGCTACTCCTAGAGTAGACACTATAGGAAGCAATCCCGTCCTTCAAGTCCCAAAAGCATCCTCAACAAGCTCACCATCTCAACCCGTCTAGCCCTTCTATCATGCCAAACGTACCTACAAGGACAACCCCCAAACATGAGCAATAATAATCATTCATATTCAACACAATATGAAGATAAAGCGTAAATGCATAATCATAATAAAACACTTCCTGTTTTCCCCATGCATTTCAAACGCTTCCCGTTTGGTTGTCCCTGTACCATAACTCATGAGTATAATCAATAGATTATTTTTAATGGTCTAAACATGTCATGACATATACCATCTCATCAATACCAAATACTGATCACCAATCCCTAGTCTGTCCATCACAATGTATTTTAATGCCCCTCGCTTATTTACATATAGGCGGCATAGGATAACCTCGCTTCAATGGACATGCGGGACTCCCACCCCTCGCCTCTCATTGAGCGGCAAATACCCTTTCCTCACCCTATATGATAACCACGCTCAAATGTGACATGCGGCGCTCCCACCCCTCGCTTCACATTTAGCGGAACCAAAACAAATAGCGGCAAGCATTAAAATCATCAAGGGATGACCACGACTCATGGGATGTGCACCAATAATCATATGCATCTATAAACATCATGCATAACATGTATTTGCATCCACAATGCAATACCACATATATACTCGCATCCACAATGCATAAACAATGAGTATATAAGATACATGTACCGTTGGGTGCCCGTACGTCCACTACGTACCTTTCCAAAAGTAGATTTGATATGGCTTCAGTTCCTTGGTTGCGTTGCTACCTGGGATGGTTCTACACAATCACACAACCCCATATTAGAAGCCAAATAATAGCCAAATACCAAAAATTTGACAAAAGAAATCATTTTCCAAAAATCCACAGGCGGCGATCGATCGCTTCCCTCAGGCGATCGGTCGCCTCAAAATTTCCACTGCGGCAATCGATCGCGCCAAACATGGCGATCGATCGCCTAGCCCTTAATTTGGCTACTGCCTCTCGGCGATCGGTCGCCTCATTTTAGGCGATCGATCGCCTATCCTTCGAAAAGCCTACTGTCCCATGGCGATCGGTCGCCTCTTTTCAGGCGATCGATCGCCTCGCGCAGAGGCGCGATTTTTGCCATTTTTGCTCCAAAATTTTCATCCAATCCATCCCAACACTTACACAATCAAACAACATCATAAATAACAACTTAAACCACCAAAATATACTTCAAAACATGTATAAATCCAACCCTCAATCTCAACTACAACAACCCAACACAAACCCATTTTAAAACCCTTAAAAATCAACCCAAACTTAAATAAAACACAACAAAATTAACCATGAGGTATCCATACCTCTTGGGGACCTCAAATCACCCAATAATCTCCACAAAACAAGATTTTGCAAGGACTTCTCTTCACCCCAAAGCTGGAACTCGAAAATGAGGGGAAAGGGGAAGGGTTTGGGTGATGTTTTGTAAAGGTAAAGTGAGAGTGGATGAGGTGGGGTTTGGGTATAAAAGTTGAGTTAATTAAAAATGCAATCCACAACCCATGGTGTATAAAACACCCCAACATGATATTTTCCAAAGCATTAAACCAAATGCACCAAAATATCAATTAAACACATGATTTCTAATTAATTGCTAACCAAGGCAAATAAATCATGCTTCCAACCATAATTCCCAACATACCCAACATGCACCCTGAAATGCTATCCCGGGTCACTATACCATGTGACTAAACATTTCAACATAATAATTCCAACACATAATTAATTACCATCATAATTAATCATATAAACTTAATTAATGCACCAAATTGCAATTAATCATTTCAGGCATATCACAATACTCCCTACTTATAAGATTTCGTCCTCGAAATCACATGCACTTACCCCAAAAGAAACTAAACATAAACACATACCAGAGAATAGTTCTGGGTAGTGCTGCACCATATGCCGCTCCGTCTCCCACGTAGCCTCCTCGACACCCCTGCGATCCCACTGAACCTTGATCATAGGTATCACTTTGTTCCGAAGTCTGCGGTCTGCTCGATCAGAATTCGTTCCACATAAGACACATCGGACTCTAACTGAACTTCGGAAGGCTGTAAAACATGCGACGGATCCGGCTCATACTTCCGCAACATCGATACATGAAACACATCATGTATACCAGATAAAGAAGGCGGCAAGGCTAGTCGGTAAGCTAAGGTGCCAATGCGCTGCAAAATCTCGTACGGTCCAACATACCTCGGAGACAGTTTCCCGCGCATCCCAAATCGTACAACGCCTCTGAAAGGCGAGATCTTCAAAAAGACCTTATCTCCCAACTGAAATTCCAACGGTCTCCGCCGTTTATTCGCATAAGCTGCCTGTCTGTCCTGGGCTGCTTTCATTTTCTGCCTTATCGTCTTTATCTTCTCTTCCATCTCCCGAATCAACTCCGGTCCTCCGACCGATTTACAGTCCAAATCATCCCAACACAAGGGTGATCTACACCGTCTGCCATAAAGAGCTTCAAACGGAGCCATCTGAATACTCACCTGGTAGCTGTTGTTATAAGAAAACTCTACCAAAGGCACTTAATCCTGCCAAGAGGCATCGAACTCCAAAACACAAGCTCTCAACATGTCCTCGAGCGTCTGGATAGTACGCTCGGTCTGGTCATCCATCTGAGGATGATAAGCAGTGCTCAATCTGACTTCAGTTCCCAAAGCTGACTGAAGGCCTTCCCAGAAATGAGATGTGAATCGCGGATCTCGATCTGACACTATGGAAACGGGGATCCCATGCAATCTCACCACATCTCTAATATACAACTGCGCCATCCTCAAAAAGGTGAAAGTCATGCTATAGGGGATAAAATGAGCTACCTTGGTCAATCGATCCACAATCACCCAAATAGCATCGAAGCCTGAAGCACTCCTCGGCAAATGAGTCACGAAGTCCATGGAAATGTGTTCCCACTTCCACTTCGGTACCTCCAAGCTTCTCAACTCGCCGCCAGGTCTCTGTCTCTCTGCCTTAACCTGCTGGCAGATCAAACACCTCTTAATAAAAGCGACGACATCAGATTTCATTCTCTTCCACCAAAACTGACCACGTAGATCTTTACACATCTTCTTCCCGCCTGGGTGGATGCTCAGTCTGCTACTATGAGCTCGCTCCAAGATCCCTCTACGCAACTCCGGCGTACTCGGAACCACCCAACGGTCACCCAATCTCAAAGATCCGTCATCGGCCACTCTGAATTTCGTTGGCTGACCAAGATGTACTAATGATAACCACCTCTGAACCTCATCGTCTGACCTCTGAGCTCTCCTGATGTTCTCATAGATATCTGGCTCAGCTAGCAAGGTCGATACATACACAGGTGATGCATCAATGTCAAAATCATAGCCCAGTTGGCAATAGGAGGTCATCATGGCTGACAAATGGATGACGTCCTCAGCAGAACTCCTCACTTTCCGGCTCAAAGCATCTGCTGTCAAATTGGCTTTCCCGGGATGGTACTCTATCTCGCAATCATAGTCCTTGAGTAGGTCCATCCATCTCCTCTGCCTCATGTTCAGCTCTGCCTGAGTGAATAAAAACTTGAGGCTTTTGTGATCCGTGTAAATGGTAAATGAAGTACCATACAAGTAATGCCTCCAAATCTTCAAGGCGAAGATGATAGCCGCCAATTCCAAGTCATGAACTGGATATCTGGTCTCATGCGGCTTCAACTGCCTCGATGCATAAGCTACCACATGCTTATCTTGCATCAGAACACACCCAAGGCCCTGAAGTGATGCGTCAGTATACAGAACAAATCTGGAGTTCTCCATAGGGATCACTAACACTGGCGCCGTCGTCAACCGGTGCTTTAACTCCTGGAAGCTCTCCTCACAAGCTTCTGACCAAAAGAAAGGCACACCCTTCTGAGTCAACTGTGTCAACGGCTTGGCAATCTTCGAAAAGCCCTCAACAAAGCGTCGATAATAACCGGCCAAACCCAGAAAACTCCGGATCTCAGGCACAGAAGTGGGGCAGCCCACTCCATCACAGCCTCAATCTTCTTGGGATCTACAGATATCCCGCTGCTCGATATGACATGCCCCAGAAACACTACACTGCTCAGCCAAAATTCACACTTACTGAGCTTAGCATACAACTGATGCTCTCTGAGAATCTGAAGCACTGTCCTCAAGTGTTTCACATGCTCTTCCTCACTCCGGGAGTAGATGAGAATGTCGTCTATGAACACGATGACGAACTGATCAAGATACGGCTGAAACACTCTGTTCATCAGACTCATAAAGACCGCTGGAGCATTCGCCACGCCAAACGGCATCACTAGGAACTCATAATGTCCATATCGGGTCCGGAATGCTGTCTTCTGCACATCTTCCTCTCTGACTCGAATCTGATGATACCCGGATCTCAAATCAATCTTGCTATACACCCTGGTACCTTGCAACTGATCAAACAAGTCATCTATCCTTGGGAGAGGATACTTGTTCTTCACTGTAGCCTTATTCAGTTGCCGGTAATCGATGCACAACCACATCGAACCGTCCTTCTTTTTCACAAAGAGAACCGGTGCGCCCCATGGCGACACGCTCGGGCGTATATAACCCTTGTCAAGGAGATCCTGCAACTGTTCTTTCAACTCTCTCAACTCAGCCGGTGCCATCCTATAAGGTGCACGAGAGATAGCAGATGTCCCTGGCAACAGCTCGATCCCAAACTCAACTTCCCTAGCCGGTGGGAATCCTGGGATCTCTTCTGGGAATACATCAGCAAACTCTGCCACTACTGGCACATCCTCAACTCTCAATTCTTTACTCTTCCCAGACGTGTCCACGGCATAAATGAGATAGCCCGTGTGGCCACGTTCCAACAACTGAGTCATCTTGATCGCTGAAATCAACGGAATCTTCGCACGAGAACCGTTGCCATAGAAGGTCCACTGACTGCCCAGCTCAGGTCTGAACTTCACTGTCCTCTGCCGGCAATCTACCACTGCCTGATATCTGTTCAGAACATTAATACCCAAGATGCAGTCGAAGTCTGACATGCCCAACACAATCAAGTCTGACCTCAATTCGTTGCCCTCAAAATAAATGAGGCGGTCTGCCATAAACTGATCAGCAACGACATTTCTTCCAGTGGGTGTCGAGACCAAAAGAGGCGTGGGTAAAGAAGACGTGCGCATATGGTGTCTCTCCACAAAGCCAACAGATACAAAAGTGTTGGGATCGGGGTAGTGTTTAGAAGGGGGGGGGGGGTTGAATAAACACTAGATATAATTTCGATTTCTTTTCTGGTTAACTGTAAACTGTTAAGTGTTACAGTTGCTTCTCAATAACAGGCAAGTCAGTAGACACTTATTAAAGTGCGGAAGACGTCTACAAAACTTGTGAGGAATAAAACTGAAGTAATAAAGCAATAAACGAATAATACGAGAGTTGTTTCTGGAAGTTCGAAGCACAACGCTTCTACGTCTCCCCTTCTTCCTTTGCAGGAAGGATTCACTAGAAGACTTGGTTTACACTTTACAGTATACAACCTCCTTAGGCACTAACACACTTGGCCTAAACTCCTAGCAATCACACTCTTCTTATCTTTTGGATACAAGTGATTTTACAACACTCTCTACAGAATAAAACTTTCTAGCTTTGAGAGTTTCTAAGCAGCAGACTTCAATTGAAAATAATCTGTCACAGATTCAGTTTTTCGGTTTGTCTGCTCTTTGCTGAACGTTTTAAATATCAATCGTATAGCTTTCTTGCTTTGAAGTATTTCTCTTAGTTTGAAAGTTGCTCAGCACTTCTTCATTCTCTGCTTGGACGTATTTATAGGTTTGGTTGTCCAACGGTAGCCTTTTTGTATATGGAATGGATTAGCTTTCCAAATACCTGTTGTCTTCTTTCCTATTTTGGAAAACAACGGCTCTTTTCACTCTGACGGTAATGGTGGCGGAGATATAGCAGGGTGCGCCGCTCTGTTGTACCTTTGTCAGAGAATGTTGTACTTACTTTGTCTTGTTGTTTAGACTTCTGCTGGTTTCTTTGTTCAACTGGTCGTTCATCCTCTTAAGACCAGTTGATGTCCTTGTTCAGTGGGAGACTTTGCAGTTGATAGTTATCCAGTTTATGTCTTCACCCGGTTGATGTCTCTATCCGGTTGATGACTTCATCCGGTTGATGACTATCCAGTTGATGTCTTCATCCGGTTGATGTCTCTATCCGGTTGATGACTTCATACCAGTTGATGACTTTATCCAGTTGATGTCTTCATCCGGTTGATGTCTCTATCCGGTTGATGACTTCATACCAGTTGATGACTTTATCCAGTTGATGTCTTCATCCGGTTGATGTCTCTATCCGGTTGATGACTTCATACCAGTTGATGACTTCATCCAGTTAGTGTCTTTATCAGTTGATAGCTTGTCCGGTTGGTATCTATCCAGTTGATGTCTTTACCCGGTGAGACTTTAATATCCGGTAGGTGTATTCACCCGGTAGGACTTTAGCATCCGGTTGATCTTTAACATCCAGTAGGTGTTTGTAATCACCAAAACTTAGAAATCGTTTTCCCAACAATTTCCCCCTTTTTGGTGATGACAAAACTAAGCAGTAATCGATTTCCTACTAGAGTAAATAAGATAAGAGTCCTGAAAATGCTTGAAGACATCATGAAAAAGAAATTTTCATTAAATATAAGCAGATTACAAGTTGTAATCAAACTGGACAATTGAGAGAAATTCATCTTTATATAAGATGAATTCTTACACTTTGAATAGAATCTAAGACAAGTCTAGTTTTACATAAAATAGATGATACATGACAAATTTCTCTTTAAATAAACAAAGTAGACCGGAAGGCTTCGATCCACCTAGTTGCGGAGAGGAAGAGCTCGATCCACCTTGTTTCAGAGAGAGGTCGGGAAGAGGAAGAGTCATATGAATATTCATCAGGCAGCTCCTTTAGTTTTTATGGAATCACCTAATAAAAATATTCTATCTCTGTTGAGAATACTCTATTTCTATCTTCCCCCTTTTTGTCATCAGCACCCAGGCATCTGCTGTTAGTAGTTCCTGACTGATGAGGAGCACCAGAACAGGATCAAAGCGCTGAAGCTTATCAGAGCTGGGTTAGATAAGTAATCAACCCATGAGGGGTTGATTTAGATAAGTAATAAACCCATGAGACGGGAAAGGATCTAACAGAAAACCAGGGAATGAGAAATAACTTAAAAGTAAGCATGATGAGTGAATGTGTGTTATGTGATCAAACAAGAACCTTTATTTATAGGAAAAACAAGGTAGCAATAAATGTGAATGCATTTATGTTAAATAGTGAATACAGAGAGACAGTCAATTTAACACAGAAGTAAATAGGAGTAAGTAAGAGAGAGTCAGAAAATGATACTATTTGCGCCCTAACCAATGTTTGGAATAGTCGCGTTTGTCGCTTGGCGGTTGGCGCGGACTTCGAGATCTTTGTTGAGCAGTGGGTCTGGACTGAGGGAGTGCTCCAGTTGCAGGGGATGAATGAGCAGCTGAACTTGAAGCTCTCTGAGAAGAGGGAGCAGTTCGACTGGGTTCAGGCAGCCTGCGGATAATTTTAGGAGCAGCAGGCAGACTGTTGCAGATATCTTGAATTTGAGATGCAAACGCTGCTTGCATGGTGGCCAATTGATCAGTCAAAATCTTTTTGGCGTCGTCAATCTTTTCTCCAAGAGCCATTGAGGTGGCAGTATGAAGAGATTCATTGTTCTGATTGATCTGAAGACGCGCCTGGCCAATATGAGAAACTGCTTCTGCAACCGCATTCTCAGCAAAGGTTTGAAGTCTAGTGACAGTAGTAGTTAAACTACTTAGGTCAGCGTAGACTTGCTGGAATTTAGAGTCCGTTTGCTGCTGAAGAGTTCCTAAAATAAGAGTTGCAGCCCTTTCTTCCTGCTTAAGCTTATGAACATCGTTGGTCAGTGCTGTAATAGCGGTGGAGAGTTGAGCTAGCTGGGCAGCGATGTTTGGTGGCTCGTCCAGAGGGTTTGTGAAGACAAAGAAACCCTCGGATAGTTCCTGATCCATGGACGGATCGCCGGCAAGCATTGGGATATCAGCAGCAGGGGCAAGCGCATTGGGATGAGCAATGACTACTGCAGTGGATGGTAAAGTAGTAGCGTCAATATGAGGGGCCGCAGTTGAGGCGGAGATAGCTACATCCACAGTTCCAGTTTCTTCCACGTGCGGAGCATCCAGTTTAGCACTGTCTTGATCAATCCCAGCAGCAGACGCTTGAGTATGATCATTGGAATGAGAGGATTCACTTGGTTCATTATTTGCAGAGGAGATGGTGACCAGCTGAACCACATTCTGAATAACTGAATCGACATTGGTGTGATCAACAATCATTTGGTGGGGCTGTTGATCATGTGGAGAGCTGGGAGCAGAGGATGCTGCTTCCAAAGTAGTTGGTGTGGCGTCTGCTCCAGTAGGAGAGGTCTCCAAAACATTAGAAGTAAGCTCCACAGTAGGAGGGACAACCTCTAAATTTGCAATAACCATTTGTAGATCTGGCTGATCAGGGCTTGCAACAATTTCAGAAGAGGAGCATGAATGAATCCCAGTGGATATGCGAAGATCATGAAGAGCAAGCTCAGCCATTTCCAGCTTGAGGCCTAGAGCGTTTAGAACTGCTCGATCATGATTCGCTGTTCTTGAATGTCCATCAAACACTTGAATGCGGGATGTAACAAGAGCTTGGAGTCCGCCCACATAGTTCATAATACTAAAGACATCACGCAGCTTCAAACTTTTCTCAGGTTCGGGAATTTGAAGATAGGTCAGGATTTTGTTTTCATCTTGCTTTGCCTGAGCCAGAATGGGATCGATATCATCAAAGCGAACCTGTACTCGAGCCTTTACCCAACGATCAAAAATCTCCAGTTGGGGTTCCAGTTGGGCTTTAACTGCATCCATGACCATTTGAATCTCGAATGCAACAGGAGTGGACACTGGAGCAGTAAGAGATTTTCCTTTGTCAGCTGGAGTGGCCTTGGGATGACAGTAAGGACAAGTAGACTTGGGTGTCCTGAAGCTGATGGAGCCTGGGGCCTGCTGAGAGCTCACCTGAGCTGAAGGGGTGTCTATTAATGGAGCAGACACCATGGCTAATGCAGCAGTGGGTTCCCCAGTTGAAGGGAGGACAGGGCTGGGTTCTCTGTCAGAAATAACACCTGTAGGTCCGGCAGAGGAGATAGTGTCGGAGGCGGCAGTGTCTCTCTGACGAGCATCTAGAGATGCAATTTTTCTGGTCCTTGGCTTCTTAGGAGGAGGAGGAGGAGGAGGAGGAGGAGACTCAGCGGATTCAGAGACAGTCTGTTCCGAGTCACTAATGACTTGAGTCAACCGGCGCTTTGTTGCTCCACCTTCTCTGCCACTTCGTTGGCGATGAAGCTGAAGGTACTTGTGAGTGACGAGTCTCCCTGGATGAAGATGAGAGAGAGCCCCTGTCTTGATGTGTTTGCTCTCAAATAGACTGCTTAGTGGGAGAGCAAAACCGGATTGACCCTTGCCAGATACGACGAGGCTAGTCAGTATTTGAAATAGTACAGCTGACCAGTTGATCTCCAACCCTTTGCATATAGCGCTCATGACGTCAAACTTCTCAGGGGTAATTATATCAAATGATCCTGCCTTACAGAGGATCCCCTTTGAGATGATGTCTGCCAGTTGTCGATAGTGGCTCTTCATTAATACCTTCCTGAAAGGAGGTCGTTGAATACGATGGTCAGAGTCCGACACTGTGAGCCGCATCTCTTCTCTTAGGTCTGCCGGAATAGTCGAAAAGTCAGTGAGTCCAGTGGAGGGTAGGCACAGATGAGTGGCAAATTCTGGTTGAGTGATGGTGACTGATTGCCCAGAGATGGATGCCACAACGGTGTCATCCACAACAGTTGCTGTGGCAAAGAATTCTTGTAGTTCATCCTGGTAAAATGAGGGAGCCTGGCTTAGGATCACTAATAGCCCTGAGGTATCCAGCTTTTGAATTAAATCCTTTGTTTCTTCATCAGATGAAGTATATATGGAGTTAAAATCGACGTGAACAGCATTTGTGATAAAACTCGGTTGAACAGTCTTCGTCATTTTGAATGATTTAGGTGAAGGAGCAGCAGCAATCTGTTAAAGGAAATTTTCTGAAAGAAACGATTGTTGCAGTAAGATGTTTGGAGAAGATGAAGAGAAGAGAAAACTAAAGGCGGTTAAAAAAGAAGTATATGTAACGTCGTACTGTAGATGAGCGGACACATGTATACGTGGCAATCATCTAACGATTAAAAAGATTTTAACCAAAAATAAAAGGACAGGATTTAGGCGGGAGTGAAATAATTTATTTTACACAAAAGTAATTTTGAATTCCGACGTTCATTAGGTTAATTAGTATCGAGGGTTATTTTTGTCAAAGCATATTTGGTAACATCAACTGGTATGTGGGGTTCGACTGGTAGGAAGACATCTACCGGATGCAGAGTCCTACTGGTACGAATACCCCCACTGCAGTTGACCATTGTATTACCAGCTTAGCTTAAATAACCATGATAAAATTAAAACAGAAATTCCCCCTAAATAAATGCAACTAAACTAACAAATTCCCCCTGAATCCATTACCCAAACAAAATAATCAAGAAGTAATTTCAATTAAACCAAGAATATTTCGAAAGTAAGAAAACTTAGCGTCCGGTAGGGGTTTTGTGAAGATGTCTGCTGCCTGTTGTTCTGTGGAAATGTACTCCAGCCGTATTTCCTTCTTCATAACATGATCTCTGATGAAATGATGACGAATGTCAATATGTTTAGTACGAGTATGAAGAACTGGATTGTATGTAATGGCAATGGCAGACGTATTGTCACAGAAAATAGGAGCCTCTGTGGACTCAATTCCATAGTCTCTGAGTTGTTGCTGAATCCAGAGCAGTTGGGCACAGCAGCTTCCAGCAGCTAGGTACTCTGCCTCTGCAGTGGAGGTTGCGATGGATGTCTGTTTCTTGCATCCCCATGATATTAACCGATCACCAAGAAATTGACAATATCCACTGGTGCTTTTCCTGTCAATTTTACATCCAGCATAGTCAGCATCTGAGTATCCAATGAGATTAAAAGTTGAGTCTCTTGGATACCATAGACCAACATTCTCGGTTCCTTTTAAGTATTTTAGGATCCTCTTGACAGCAGTGAAGTGCGACTGCTTGGGATTTGCTTGAAACCGGGCGCACATACATACTGCAAACATAATATCGGGTCGGCTGGCTGTCAAGTATAGTAAAGATCCGATCATGCCTCGATACATTGTAACTTCGACTGGTATTCCTGAATTATCCAAGTCGAGTTTGGCGGATGAGCTCATTGGTGTAGCAGCAGCTGAGCTGGTACTCATTCCATATTTCTTCAGTAGCTCTTTAGTGTACTTGGACTGATTTATCAGAATTCCTTCACTAGATTGCTTGACTTGCAATCCTAAGAAAAATGATAACTCTCCCATCATGCTCATCTCGAATTGTTCCTGCATGATTTTAGAAAATCTTTCGCACAGTTTTGGGTTAGTACTCCCGAAGATAATATCATCAACATATATTTGAACTAGCAACGTATGATCTCCCTTTGTAAATTTAAAAAGGGTCTTGTCCACCGTGCCAATAACAAAGTTGTGCTCTGTCAAATATTTTGATAAAGTTTCATACCAGGCACGGGGAGCTTGCTTTAGACCATACAGAGCTTTATTCAGACGGAAAACATGAGATGGCTGCTGATGGTTTTCAAATCCAGGAGGTTGTTCAACATAAACTTCTTCCTGGAGTTTGCCGTTAAGAAATGCACTCTTAACATCCATCTGATAGACTTTAAAGTCTTTAAATGCAGCAAATGCAAGAAATATGCGAATTGCTTCTAGTCGTGCTACAGGGGCAAAGGTTTCATCGAAATCAATGCCTTCTTCCTGTCTGTAGCCCTGTGCAACTAATCTTGCTTTATTTCTAATTACTGTTCCGTTTTCGTCTAATTTATTTCTAAATACCCATTTGGTGCCAATTACAGTGTGATGCTGTGGTCGTGGTACTAGATACCATACTCTGTTTCGCTCAAACTGGTTTAGTTCTTCCTGCATTGCTTCTACCCAACTTGGGTCTAATATAGCTTCATCAATCTTCTTAGGTTCTATATGAGATATGAATGCAGCATGAAGAAATTCGTTAATCATTTGTCCTCTGGTGCGTAGAGGAGCAAGAGGGTTACCGATGACCTGCTCGGGTGGATGATCCTTCTTCCACCGGAGCGAAGGTCCTAGTGGGTTGAGTTCTTCAGTTGATTGGATGTGAGTAGGTAAATCAGAGATTCTGATAGACCCATCTTTCTCATTGGTTCCTTCAACTGCAGTAGAGGTGGATGCCACTGTTTCATTGATGGCTGGCTGCAGTGCTTGTTGGCCAGCAGACTCCTCTGCTTGAGCTTCAGGGATTTCTGGTTCTAAGGAGCAGTCAGCCCTGCTTCTGTAATCAATCTCATCATCAACATTTTCGTCAATATAAGTGCTTTCCAGTCGATTACTCAAGTTGTTGATTTGTATATCGGATAGTGTACAGTCAGTAGGTTCATCAAATTTTACATGCACTGATTCTTCTACATTAAGCGTTCTATTATTAAATACTCTGAATGCCTTACTAACTGTAGAATAGCCAAGAAATATTCCAGCATCAGATTTGGCATCAAAGGCGGTGAGATGAGTCTTTCCATTGTTGTGAATAAAACATTTGCAACCAAACACATGGAAATAAGAAATATTTGGCTTACTGCCATTCCAGATCTCATAAGGGGTTTTATTGGCTCGCTTATTAATCATCGATCTGTTCTGCGTATAACATGCTGTGTTGACAGCTTCCGCCCAAAATTTCTGCGATATTTCTGATTCCGCGAGCATAGTTCGCGCAGCTTCTTTTAAAGTGCGGTTCCTACGCTCAGCAACTCCATTTTGTTGAGGAGTTCTAGCTGCAGAGTATTCGTGTTTAATACCAAGGTCATCTAGATATGATTCGAGTGATTGATTGGTAAACTCAGTACCTTTATCACTGCGAATTCTATCTATCCCACACGATTTCTCATTTTGGAGTCTTTTCAGTAATTTGATCAGCTTTGGAGTAGCCTGATCTTTACCACTTAGGAACAAGACCCACGTGAAACGAGTGTAATCGTCTATTAACACTAGGGTGTACTTCATTCCCCCTAGACTTGTTACTGGTATAGGACCAAACAGATCCATATGCAGCAACTCTAGGCACCGAGAAGAAGATTTACTCCCTTTGTTCTTAAAGGAGGATCTGATTTGCTTACCGAGTTGGCATGCTGCACAGATCTTGTCCTTTGAGAACTCAATTTGGGGCAGTCCAACAACTAGATCAAGTTTACGCAGACTAGCAATAGTTTTAAAATTTAAGTGACTCAACCGTTTGTGCCAAAGCCAATTTTTGGAAGTATTCTGGGCAGCTAAGCAAGTAAAGGAAGTAGGCTGATTAAGATTCCAATCAATTTTATATGTGTTATCGTGCCTTCTTCCTATAAGTAATACATTGCCATCAGTAGATTTAATTGTGCATGAATGCTGATTGAATTCTACGGAATGACCATTGTCACATAATTGACTTATGCTAATCAAGTTATAGCATAGATTTTCAACTAAGAGAATGTCTTTAATGATGAGGTTACCGTAGATAATCTTACCCTTACCCACGGTTCTACCTTTCGCGTTATCTCCAAAAGTTATTCTGGGTCCAGTGGAGTCCACTAGTTCAGACAATAAGCTTGCATTCCCTGTCATATGTCTAGAGCATCCGCTGTCAAGGAACCATTCTGAGCTCCGAACTGGATGCATTCTAGTTTCCTGCAATTAAAGCGATAGACTGATTGGTACCCAATCCTACTTGGGTCCTGGTAGGATTAGTCCTTTCGGAACCCACACTTGTATGACCCTGAATGACTTAGGTCGGTGTGTGTTCTGAAATGTGTGTGCATTTATAAATGTAGGTGATGATTTTAGCTGTGGAGTGTGATAATATGTGTATGCATGTGCTTTTGGTTTGTAGTTCCTGTTATTCAGCATATACCTCTTCTGGACAGGTTTACAGTTGTAGTACCAGTTGGGTTTAACCTCTCTAGCTGCTCGACCAGTGGTTTTAAGTTCATTTCTGAACTTTTGCCTTGGTTTAGCCTCTTTGAGTGGTTCTACATAACCGATACCTCTGTGCTGTACCTGTTCCTTGATGAGTGTTGCTTTAACAGGTTCTTTAACCAGTTCATACGGGTCATATACTGTGCTAGATCTTACAAAGTTCATTGATTGAACCTTGCCTTTTGTTAGACACAGTTGAGGCTCATTACCAGATGATCTGCTGTCATTGCTATTAAAGCCTATGCCAGTTAAATCACCAGCAAGCCTTATAGACTCAAGCATTTCATCCTTTCTGGTAGTCGACGCATTCCAAGTGCTAACCAGTTTGCTGAGTTTCTGGTACGCACACTTGGCTTCATCTCTTTCTTTCACTAGGCGACTGGCTGCTTCCCTTAAGCAATTTAACTCCCTTGATTGTTCACAATCAAGTTTGTTTTCAAGCGGTTTAGTTGGAATTGAGTGCTCAGTCTTATAGCTTTCAAAAGATTCGTATAGCGTCTGATACTCATTTATCATGTCCTGCAATGCATTGGTGAGTTCATGATGTGTAAATTCAGATAGGTTGGTTTCATGTACCTCATTTTCATCATTCGCCATTAAGCAGTGGACTTCTTCGTCTTCACTCTCGCTGGATGAGCTATTTGACTCCTCTGATTCTGATTCAGAATCAGCCCATTTGCTCTTACTATCTTCTGCCACTAAAACCTTTTGATCTCTGTCCCGTTTGGATGTTCTTCTGGTTTCCTTGGATTTTCTGTAATCCTTGGATCCTCTTTTGTGATCATCCTTTTTGGGTTTAGGACAGTCTGCGATGAAATGCCCTGGTTTGAGACAGTTGAAGCATACTCGCTCTTCTTCTTCTGAATTTCCTTTGGAGCTTTGCCTTCGAGGATATGATTGATAAGGTCTCTGGTTCTTCTTCATGAATTTTCCAAATTTCTTTACGAACATTGCCATCGCATCGTTACACATCTTTTCTGGAGTCATTTCAGTAGGAGTAGGCAGAGACTCAGATGCAGTGAGAGCTTTTGTTGGTTGACTTGTACTTGGTTCATCTTCAACCCGAATGCCTAATTCGAATTCATAGGCTTTTAAATCAGCAAACAAATCATGTAGATCTATCTTGTTGATATCCTTCGATTCTCTCATAGCAATGGTCTTGACATCCCATTCTCTTGGTAGACCTCTCATCACTTTGAGAGTGACTTCTCTGTTGGGTAACTCCTTACCCAGACTGCTTAGCTCATTTATTATTCCAGTCACTCTTTCATCATACTCGTTGAGAGTTTCTCCATTTATCATTTTGATATGCTCAAACTTTTGTAAAGCCACAGTAAGCTTGTTCTCCTTGGTTTGATCATTTCCTTCACAGAGTTGAGCAATCTTTTCCCAGATCTCTTTGGCTGTTGGGCACATTTTGATTTTGTTGAACATGTTTTTGTCCAAAGTTTTGAACAAAATGTCTTTAGCCACGTTGTCTAGGTTTGCCTTTTTTTTGTCTTCATTTGACCATTGAGATCTTTCCTTTTCTACCATTTGTGGATCACCACTTGTGATAGAGGCAGCTGTATTGATTTTCATGATCTTCAACGGTCCTTCGGTGATCACATACCACATATCATCATCTTGAGCACTTAGATGTGCTTGCATACGGATCCTCCAGTCATCATATTCGTCTTTCTTGAACATTGGAATCTTGCTGAATGAGGCCATCAGTTTTTGGTAAATAGTAATTTCTCAAGATTGAGAAGACCTAAGCTCTGATACCACTTGTTGGGATCGGGGTAGTGTTTAGAAGGGGGGGGTTGAATAAACACTAGATATAATTTCGATTTCTTTTCTGGTTAACTGTAAACTGTTAAGTGTTACAGTTGCTTCTCAATAACAGGCAAGTCAGTAGACACTTATTAAAGTGCGGAAGACGTCTACAAAACTTGTGAGGAATAAAACTGAAGTAATAAAGCAATAAACGAATAATACGAGAGTTGTTTCTGGAAGTTCGAAGCACAACGCTTCTACGTCTCCCCTTCTTCCTTTGCAGGAAGGATTCACTAGAAGACTTGGTTTACACTTTACAGTATACAACCTCCTTAGGCACTAACACACTTGGCCTAAACTCCTAGCAATCACACTCTTCTTATCTTTTGGATACAAGTGATTTTACAACACTCTCTACAGAATAAAACTTTCTAGCTTTGAGAGTTTCTAAGCAGCAGACTTCAATTGAAAATAATCTGTCACAGATTCAGTTTTTCGGTTTGTCTGCTCTTTGCTGAACGTTTTAAATATCAGTCGTATAGCTTTCTTGCTTTGAAGTATTTCTCTTAGTTTGAAAGTTGCTCAGCACTTCTTCATTCTCTGCTTGGACGTATTTATAGGTTTGGTTGTCCAACGGTAGCCTTTTTGTATATGGAATGGATTAGCTTTCCAAATACCTGTTGTCTTCTTTCCTATTTTGGAAAACAACGGCTCTTTTCACTCTGACGGTAATGGTGGCGGAGATATAGCAGGGTGCGCCGCTCTGTTGTACCTTTGTCAGAGAATGTTGTACTTACTTTGTCTTGTTGTTTAGACTTCTGCTGGTTTCTTTGTTCAACTGGTCGTTCATCCTCTTAAGACCAGTTGATGTCCTTGTTCAGTGGGAGACTTTGCAGTTGATAGTTATCCAGTTTATGTCTTCACCCGGTTGATGTCTCTATCCGGTTGATGACTTCATTCGGTTGATGACTATCCAGTTGATGTCTTCATCCGGTTGATGTCTCTATCCGGTTGATGACTTCATACCAGTTGATGACTTTATCCAGTTGATGTCTTCATCCGGTTGATGTCTCTATCCGGTTGATGACTTCATACCAGTTGATGACTTTATCCAGTTGATGTCTTCATCCGGTTGATGTCTCTATCCGGTTGATGACTTCATACCAGTTGATGACTTCATCCGGTTAGTGTCTTTATCAGTTGATAGCTTGTCCGGTTGGTATCTATCCAGTTGATGTCTTTACCCGGTGAGACTTTAATATCCGGTAGGTGTATTCACCCGGTAGGACTTTAGCATCCGGTTGATCTTTAACATCCAGTAGGTGTTTGTAATCACCAAAACTTAGAAATCGTTTTCCCAACAAAAAGAGTGGGAGGCACCTGTATCTACCAAAATAAAAGCAGGGTACGTAAATAAATGACACGTACCGGCGATCACCTCCTCTGGGGCTGCCTGGGCCTGCTCTCTGGTCAGTGCATACCCTGTCCCTGGGGCGGTCCCACTATCTGACCTCCCGATGGTCGAGGCCCAAACTGCTGCCTCTGCTGCACTGTCCTATCATCAAACCTCGGCATGTTGCCCTGAAACTCTGACTGTCCTCCCCGGGTGGGGCAATACCGAGCGATGTGGCCCATCTTGCCACAGATATAACAAGCAGGACACTTGTTTGAAGAATGTGGCCCTCCACAATTGTCGCACCTAGGCTCTCCCGGCCTATTTCCTTGCGTGGATCCTTGGTTGGCGGACCAATTGCCCTTCTTGCCCTCCTGCTTCTGTCCAAAGAATTTCTTTCCACCAAATCACGAAGATGAAGAGGCACCACGGGGTTTAAATGGCTCTCCTCGGGGCCTCAAGCTGTCATTAGTCTGCCTCTGTTGCGGTACTGGTGGTGGCATAGCACTAGGATAAGCTCCCACCCCAAGCTCGGCAAGCTCCGCCCTTGTGAGAGCATCATCAAAAGAAGTTGGGTTATTGGTGATAACCCGGTCATAGAGCTCCGGTCGCAACCCCTTCATAAAATTCCTCATCTTTGCGTGCCCATTAATGGCAATGTGGGGAACATACCTCAGCAACGAAGAGTACCGTGTGGCATAGTCTGACACTGTCATGTTCCCCTGTTTCAAACTTGTAAACTCATCCTCCTTCGTCTGCCTCGCCGCTGCGGAGAAGTATCGGTTCAGAAACCTAGTCCTGAAGAGTGTCCAATCAATCACAGCACCTAGTGCTCTTAGCTCCATCACCGTGCTCCTCCACCACATTAGAGGTTTCTTAGCTAACTGAAACTCCGCCAGCCTCAGCCAAGCTGTAATAGCACAAGGAGCCGATACAAAGATCTGTTCAAGTCTTTCCAGCCACTCTTCAGCCTCTTCTCCGGACTCTGTCCCCTCAAACCGGGGTGGATGGTAAGACAGAAATTGCGTCAAACTGATCTCACCCGGTAGTAATAACTGAGCTACGGGTTCCATGCCTAGCTCTGATACCACTAATGTAAGGACCCTAATCCTTAAGTGCGGAATCAAGGGATAATAGAGCTATCATAATAATCAGAGTGTAAGAGAACGTGTTGAGTTTATGAGCTTAAGCATTACATGCCAAAAATAAGGACTACCAAAATGGATTAATTACATTCCAATCAAAAGAATGTGTTTAACTATAGTTCAAGCTACTCCTAGAGTAGACACTATAGGAAGCAATCCCGTCCTTCAAGTCCCAAAAGCATCCTCAACAAGCTCACCATCTCAACCCGTCTAGCCCTTCTATCATGCCAAACGTACCTACAAGGACAACCCCCAAACATGAGCAATAATAATCATTCATATTCAACACAATATGAAGATAAAGCGTAAATGCATAATCATAATAAAAACACTTCATGTTTTCCCCATGCATTTCAAACGCTTCCCGTTTGGTTGTCCCTGTACCATAACTCATGAGTATAATCAATAGATTATTTTTAATGGTCTAAACATGTCATGACATATACCATCTCATCAATAACAAATACTGATCACCAATGTGATGCCCCGAAATTAATTAATTGCAATCAAGGCATTAATTATGTTTATATGATGAATCATGTGTTGATGGATTTATATGTTGGGTATTAAGATGTTAACATGATTTAATTGTGTTGATTTTTTTAAATATGAGGAGGATGTGATTTTAGATGAAGTTTGGAGCATTTTTGTAAAATGCTTTTAAAATACTATGTTGGAGCATTTTAATACATCATGTTAAGTTTGGGGTACATTTTTAATTAAATTAAGACAACCCCCTTTTAATCCTTTACCCACCACTTTAACCCCTATACCTTTCACTTTATTAAAAATCCCCAAATCACTTCCCAACCCCAAACCCTCCCATTTTCGAGTTCCACCAAAAGAGGAGAAGAAAAGTTCCACAAAAACTTTGTTTGTGTGATCTTTGCTAGGATTTGGAGCCTACAAGAGGTATGGAACCATTCCTATAAGTTTTATGATGTTTGGTGTTGAAATGGGTTAAGTTTTTGATGTTTTATGTGGGTTTGTTTGGGTATGTGTTGTTTATGGTTGGGGTATGATTTTTGAAGTGTTTTAAGTGGGTTTTAGTGGGTTATGATGTTATTGTTATTGTTGGGAAGTTTGGTGTTGAAAGGTATGAAGATGAGCTTGCAAAATGCACATGAAAATGGTGAAATCGTGGCCACTGTAAGTGGCGATCGATCGCTACAAAAGCAGCGATCGATCGCCGAGAAGCAGTACGCGAAGAAGAGCTCAGGCGATCGATCGCCTCAAATGGCGCGATCGATCGCCAACGTCCAGTAGCGAAATAAGCATCAAGGCGATCGATCGCCTCATTTTAAGCGATCGATCGCCGCTAAGTGAAAAATCAGGCGATCGATCGCCTCATTTTGAGCGATCGATCGCCACTGTTCAAAAGTTGAAAAATGTTGATTTTTGTTGAATTTTTGGTATTGGGCTATTGTTTAGCTTCTAATATCAATTTGTATGGTTATGTAGAACCGTCCCAGGTACCCACGACTTCAAGGAGATAAAGTTCTACGACTTCTCCTTCTTTTGGAATTAAGGTACGTAAGAGACGTACGAGCATCGGACGGTAAACCATACCCTTACGTATTATGATGATGTTATGATAATGATGCTTATGATGATGTTTTCAATGATGATGTTTACGATGACGTTTATGATGATGCTTATGATGATGTTATGATAATGATGCTTACGATGACGTTTACGATAATGATGCTTATGATGATGTTTATGACGATGATGCTTATGATGATGTTTATGATGATGATGTTTATGATGACGTCTATGATGACGAAGTTTATGATAAGGTCATACGACGTGTATGATTGGGTAAGACGCCCATGTGGTAAGATGCCACCCAAAGTATGTGAGTGGGTGAGATGCCCCCGTGGTAAGATGCCACGCAATGTTTATGATATGGTAAAGACGCCATATGATTGGGTAAGATGCCCATGTGGTAAGATGCCACACGATGATTATGATATGGTAAGATGCCATACAATGGGGTAAGATGCCCTAATATATGAATAAGAGTCAGGGATAACAAAGGAAGTCGAAGGACGACCAATAACCTTTACTTAACTAGGATGTTATGCATTACTGTATGCTTTTGATATAATGTTAAGTAAATATGTATATGCTCACGATGTGTTATCCCTGTAGGTACACTTTTGGACCGAGGGCCTAGGGTCGGGTTGAGGAGGTGAGCTAAAGGAAGCAAGATGAATGTAGGATGCAGGATTTTGATAGTCTCTACTCTAGGAGTAGTGTAAACCTATAGCTTTAACATTCATTAATGGGAATGAAATTAAATAGCTTTTGGAAATTTTATTTTGGCCTGTAATCTCCTTAGCTCAAGCTACAACCGGAACCCTTAAGAGGTTATAAATGCATGTTCTGTCCAATTTATGTGTACTAAATGATATTAAGGTAGGAAGACCCTGTTTCAACAGAAACAGCCCCCACACAGGGTGAGCACACTCCCACTCAATATTCAATCACAAATCAACATACAAAATCATAATGCAATAATTTAAATTATGCAAAACTTATAAAGTATACTCCCTGTACAATTCCGAATTTGTATGGCTTCCACACACTGTTCCTGTTTCAAACTCACGCACTTCATAATGTCAAATTTAGTATTGTCACTGAAAATGTAATACTCAACAACACTTATGAATTCAATACAATGACAATATACTATTTATGCTCAAACATAAATAGTTCAACATCAATGTGAACCTGGTTATCCCAATGTAACCCTGGTTATCCCACCATCTCATTCTCGATACTTTCTCATATCGCTCATGCCCACGGCATCACTACTCAACAAGTAACATTGGATCACGTACCACTACGTGTCCCCCATGACTCGTATATGGAGCTCAATTATTAAAGTCAAACACTTACCTGAATCATCATATTCAAAATTGCATGTATACATGAATGTATAGATACTAGATATACCTGCTCGTACGTCACCACGTACCTTATAGTAGACAACATGAACAAGCTCTCAGCAACGTCCGAAGTCTCCTGTAGAGTCTATATCGAATATCAATTCAATATTAGCTCATAATCCGAGCAATGAACATCCATCAAATAGATCTTACTTTCATTTCTATATCACAAATCAATAACTCAATATTATGAATCAAATCATAATCAATACTTTGGATGCACTCATCCTCACATGAATCATGATATTACATTGGTAATGCAACACCCCATTTTCTCCCATCATCCGCTACATCACACACATGATGCAGGATACATACACCCATACGTGCAAGATCACGCCAAACTCACATAGTAGTTCACTAGACACGCAAGTTCAACAGAGGGAAGAAAGTGCAAGGGTGTATGCATAATAATATCCAACTAGTGTCTAACTAAAACAATCCAAGTAAGACAATTAACATGTTCCACAATTAATCAAACCCACACCGAGGTGATTCAAACCAAGACGCGAAAGAAGGGATCCATGTAGATAAGAGATTCTACCCCTTTAATCCAATTCCCTTAATCCCAACATAAAGTCATTTATTTGAAGAAATTCAACTTTAACAAATTAAAGATGCATTGGATTCCAAATTCTTGATTTAGAACTCACTATAAAATTAGTGACTCAACAAGGTGACATAAATCAATAACACATGCTATGCTATCCAATTGAGCATAAATATCACTATAGCACTATTCCATGTTATAATACATACTAGCATGCATCTAACCCACTTATTTTCACACTACACATGCTTCCAATTGAACACATCACATACCATAGCCCAACATCTAACAAATATCACAATGGCTACAAGCCATAAAAGTTAGTCATTTTCACCCACTAACAAGACTTAGACCCATACTTGAATCTCATTTAAGCCTATTAACAAACACATTCCAGGCATGATTTTAATCTTCATCTTTTAACCAATAATAATACTAAGTCAAGACTTATTCCACAATTGATTTCAACGATTAACCATTCAATAAAGTGAGCCCCCACCAACTTCCAACAATCAAAACATTCCCCATGCTATCCCATTCCCAATCACAATACTTCAACACATGAAGGAATACATACATACATACCATTTACACACACAAACACATGCTGGACACACACCCACACGGAGAAACACACACACGCACACACACTGCCGCACACACTAGCACACACTCGAACAACTCTTCCAAATATGCCAGCAAAATCGAACCAAAGCTCATCAAAAATTCGTGGGATTTCAGGGGAATAACGACTAAGGGACGACGAGGATTACCCACAAAACAATCGGAAGAAAATCGCTCCAAATCGGACGAATTCGCGATTTTTGTCCGCGCGCTTCCTTGCAAGATCCGGACGTGATCGGCGACGAAACTTCACGATCTTGGTATGGAAAGAAGCGCCTGGGAGAGACGAAGACGGCGACGGGTTCGGACGCGCCGGAAGGAGCTCGGACGGCGGCATGCGCGGCGGTTTAGTGGCGAGGGGTCGGACGAGCGCGATTGCAGAGAAGAAAAGAGGGGGTTCGGATTTTTAGTGCGTGATTTTACACCTTTTAATGTGTCCGAAAATGCCCAACAAACATATTTATTTTTTTGTATCCTTGCCCGGTTTTGTACATCGAAGTGTCACCGGTGCACTGATAATTTATTTTCAGACAACGATTGAGATTTATACACACCCCAAAAACCCAAAACTTAAATTCTTCATTTTAATTAACTTATCTCTAAAATATTATCGGAGTATATTTTACAATCTCAAAATATTTTAGGATCCGATTAATTTGACAGTTGACCTTCACTTGGTCAATTCCACTTCTAATTAATTCTAAAATTAATTATCAATAAAATTCAAATCATATTTAGTCCAACAAATGATTAATAATAATCTGGACATCACAATTCTCCCCAACATATAAAATTTCGTCCTCGAAATTTCAACGCATGCTTACCATAAAAGCCAACTGTAAAATTTACGTACCGTATATAGCTCAAGATAGAGACTTTACCATCCGTAGGATGACAGTCATCGGAATCATCGTGGCTCACACATGTGCCCCATTGCACCAACGATCGCAAGAAGTGTTTAACCGTCAAGCTTCTTTGTCATACCTCACCACCTGTGTACTTTCATCGACACAATTCCATTGCACAATCTTATTTCCCGTCATATACTTTTATCACAGTACCCATCATATAATCTAGTTAAATCATGCAATCCATGCTTTCATGTATATTCAAGAATATATGACAATACATCAACATTTATCTTAATTAACTTCATACCTGCGTCGTTGCAAATGTATGCAACTTATCCTCACATCATTACCATCATCCGTATGAAGTAACGGTACTCTTGAGCCTTTACGCATCAATCTTTCATATATCATCTCCTGGCTATTATCTGGTGCAAGGTAATGACTAGAAAAGCCATTAGTCATTCTCACATACATATATACGCATTATACACACCCATAGCCACAGACCATCAGTATCAATCATGATAAATGGCTTAACACCAATATTTTCATGTCACGATTATACTCATCTAACACAAGGCATCAACATCAATATCGAATAGTTCGTGACATACCTTTGTAGATGGAATCATCTACAATACACAATGGCACCATAATATCATGTTAATCACAACACTCACATACTCTTAAGTATCAACATTTCCATATTACTTCACCCAATTATTATCTGTCATAGGACAAGTACCAAAATAATCCCGTTAGTATTTCTCAAATACTAGTAACATAACACGTACCTTGTCATTTACGCATTTCGATATTCATAATGTTTCTGTCATCAAACATTAATTCCTGCATCATAAGTTTCTCGCAGTTCTATACACAACATGTTACTGCACACTATCACATAGGGTGATTGAAATTTAACATAAGAATCAGTTGCATGCTTTAATGACGCAATTTATATCAATCTTTAACTCATCCTCGAAACATAATAATTCATTAATCATGAATATTCACAATGAACACATGTCCACACACGACATTCGTAGTAATCACGCGTCATCCCGTGACATACTCATGCCATCCCGTGACACACTCATTAAACTCATGTCTATCTGATTGTATTCCATTCAACATAATAGGTGATTAATCAATTATTAATCCCACCACATACAAAACTAGCATGCTTTCACAACAATAATTATTGTCACACAATGATTAACATCTATTTTCAATATCTCATCACTACACACCGTAGATATGAGAGTGCTATCACAGAGGTTACACCCCTTCTTGCCTTATTACCGCAATAAAACATGAATGACACATCTAGGTTCCACTTCAATTCTATTATCAACTTTTCTACATGTACATGATTTCAAAATCAATATGAATCAACAAAATAACTCGAATCAACATATATCAATATGTTCAACCAACTGAAACGGTTTACCTCGATACTTTGTCCTCCTGGATCGATCCAATATCCTCTTGGGCCTAAATCACGTATACCTAATGAGCAATAAAATAATTGTACATAGCACAACTTCTATTGCCATCTGCAATCAAAGCATCATCAATACCCATTGCTAGCACAATTGCGCTACAACAGCATTCATCGCTAATCACAATAGTGGTACTAAAAATATTCATTGCTAACACAATAGCAACACATCAATCTTCATCGCCCTACGGCGGTACATAATACTCATCGTCAACGCTGGCATACATAATATCCATAATCACAATGAATATACATTCTTAAAACAATAAGATGTAATAACACTTACTGTACACGGTTGATCCACACTTGATCCTGTAAATTGTCCCTGCTCTCAACATAAATATTCCACAAAATATGATTTCATATCAATACACAAATTGATATACTCACCATCAACAGAATAGCGGAATGAGACGTCGCTATATATATATAATCGGCGGCAAGAACCATCGCCATGGAATCAGCGGAATGCACCATCGCTAAACACATGTCTGGCGGCATGAGCCATCGCCAATGACATAGTGGAAAGAGGCATCGCTATACATGTACCCGGCGGCATAAACCATCGCCAATCAATATAGCGGAATGAGACATCGCTATCAATATACCTGGCGGCATGAACCATCGCCAACCAATATAGCGGAATGAGACATCGCTATCAATATACCTGGCGGCATGAACCATCGCCAACCAATATAGCGGAATGAGACATCGCTATCAATATACGTGGCGGCATGAACCATCGCCAACCAATATAGCGGAATGAGACATCGCTATCAATACACGTGGCGGCATGAACCATCGCCAACCAATATAACGGAATGAGACATCGCTATCAATATCGATAATGTGGTTGTTCCGGTCTTGTTATAGCAGCGAAATTTTAGGACCCCTCGCTTCGACATATAGCGGCATCATATGATATCCCTCGCTTCGACAATGACAGCGGCATGTTACCTCGCTTAGACATGACAGCGGCAAATATCATACTACCATCGCTTCATTTGACAGCGGCAAGTACCTCCCTCGCTCGAATATAACAACTACCGGAACTTCCACTAGCTCCCTGTACCTGCATCCAGGTCAATACAATAGTTCACAATATAATGATCGATATCACGTTCCAGTTATAACCACAATATTCCATATTAATCACTAGAATTGTGACTGTTCCGGTCCCAATACAACAGCGGAATTTTAGGACCCCTCGCTTCGACAATGACAGCGGCATGTTACCTCGCTTAGTCATGACAGCGGCAAGTACCTCCCTCGCTCAGAGATAAAGGCTACCGAAACATTCATCAATTCTACCACAATAATCAAGCACAACAGTTGATTCCATTATCACAATATATATCACTATCATTTCACATATACCATCACATGTAAGGGTTCACTATCCACGATATACATAATCAAAGGTGTAACACGTTTTACCTTCCGAAGCCCGTACGTCTCACATTTCCATTTCCTGATTTTCCTACAAAATCAGATTCCTTAGCACATAACATATGGAGTGCCAGACATTACCGTTAATGCCATCCCATCGCATTCTACACGATTCCTGCAACCACAATGATTAGCAACACCACTTTTCATATCATAAAAGCACATAAACAACTAGTTGTGTCATACGACATTAATGCCATCATGCACAAATATGTGCTATCAATAACTTCCTAGGCCCTTAACAGCCCCAAAGAGCTAACCACTGCTCTGATACCACTAATGTAAGGCCCCAACACTTAAACTCGTCATTAGTTCATTTATGACGTCGTATGTGTATAAATTTTTCATTTTCTTTTCATTCTTTAAAACGAATCATTACTTGTTTCCCATAATTCCAAGACACAAACAAATGCTCAACATTATATGTTCATCTCTACCAACAAATAGACTCAGGGGTTTCACCCAATACCATCCCCATTATACCACTTTTGCATGTGGGTTTTTATAAAAATTTGGGCAGAGTCTCCCCACAAACTGAGCTATCCGGAAATAAAAACTCATCACATAATATAATTCCCGACCAGGGACAACACAATATTAAACAGAATATAGAAACACAAGTAAATTCCCGGCCAGGGAAGACACCACACTAATAAGACAACAAAAGTGGGTTTCAACACCCTTATACAGTCCATATACACATACAAGTGCTCACAGAAGAGCAACGAATAACGGATACACATCCGGATGCATAATTAGTATAAATACCAACCGCTCAACCTTGTATATCGACTCAATCACATACTATGCTTCTGAAAGCATCATCCAACAAGGTTCAAGCCTAGTACTCCAAAACAGCATCGTACATGTTGTACCTGTTTCAACAGAAACAGCCCCCACACAGGGTGAGCACACTCCCACTCAATATTCAATCACAAATCAACATACAAAATCATAATGCAATAATTTAAATTATGCAAAACTTATAAAGTATACTCCCTGTACAATTCCGAATTTGTATGGCTTCCACACACTGTTCCTGTTTCAAACTCACGCACTTCATAATGTCAAATTTAGTATTGTCACTGAAAATGTAATACTCAACAACACTTATGAATTCAATACAATGACAATATACTATTTATGCTCAAACATAAATAGTTCAACATCAATGTGAACCTGGTTATCCCAATGTAACCCTGGTTATCCCACCATCTCATTCTCGATACTTTCTCATATCGCTCATGCCCACGGCATCACTACTCAACAAGTAACATTGGATCACGTACCACTACGTGTCCCCCATGACTCGTATATGGAGCTCAATTATTAAAGTCAAACACTTACCTGAATCATCATATTCAAAATTGCATGTATACATGAATGTATAGATACTAGATATACCTGCTCGTACGTCACCACGTACCTTATAGTAGACAACATGAACAAGCTCTCAGCAACGTCCGAAGTCTCCTGTAGAGTCTATATCGAATATCAATTCAATATTAGCTCATAATCCGAGCAATGAACATCCATCAAATAGATCTTACTTTCATTTCTATATCACAAATCAATAACTCAATATTATGAATCAAATCATAATCAATACTTTGGATGCACTCATCCTCACATGAATCATGATATTACATTGGTAATGCAACACCCCATTTTCTCCCATCATCCGCTACATCACACACATGATGCAGGATACATACACCCATACGTGCAAGATCACGCCAAACTCACATAGTAGTTCACTAGACACGCAAGTTCAACAGAGGGAAGAAAGTGCAAGGGTGTATGCATAATAATATCCAACTAGTGTCTAACTAAAACAATCCAAGTAAGACAATTAACATGTTCCACAATTAATCAAACCCACACCGAGGTGATTCAAACCAAGACGCGAAAGAAGGGATCCATGTAGATAAGAGATTCTACCCCTTTAATCCAATTCCCTTAATCCCAACATAAAGTCATTTATTTGAAGAAATTCAACTTTAACAAATTAAAGATGCATTGGATTCCAAATTCTTGATTTAGAACTCACTATAAAATTAGTGACTCAACAAGGTGACATAAATCAATAACACATGCTATGCTATCCAATTGAGCATAATATCACTATAGCACTATTCAATGTTATAATACATACTAGCATGCATCTAACCCACTTATTTTCTGTGATGACCTGAGATTAGGGATGTTAATCCCGGAGTATTAATAACCAGTAAAGTTGTTTTACGTGGCAATTGGAATTTAATCGAGGTGTTGGACCTTCTGGGCTCGTCTATTTGAGTAGTTGGGATCGTTGGATCCCGAGGTTGAGATCGTATTCTCATTTCGGGGAAAACCTGTGAGTTGGGTTTTTAGTGTGACTCGGAATCTCGGGTGCTTGGTGTGGGCACCGGTAGGGGGTTTTTGAGTTAGAGAGAGAATTTTTGAAAATAGATGATTTATGATGGTTGGTTGGGTTCGAATCGTGATGCTAGGGTTCGAATTATTGAAGATGTTCTTGGGCAATTTTTCGACATGTCGCATTCGTTTTCCCTCCCTGCATGTACCCTGCCCCGGGTCTTTTAAATGATTTCTTGTCGTGTGTTGACAATATTTTGAGGGTTATGGATGTGCTTGAGCATGGGTTACGTGTTCGTAAATAATTGTGAATTATTTATCGTGTTAGCACATCGTTCCTCGGGACATGGAACTCGAACGAGGTTTGGCTCGGACTTCGAGGATTTAAGGTACGTTTAGCGTACGAGCATAGTTTAAATGATGTTTTACAAGTATGATGCATGATCTAAAATACATGAAATGCTTTACTATGATGGTACCGGGACTTGATTACGTTATGTTGATTCACATGGTGAAATGCTTAGTGCCGCTATGAAGCGAGCAAATGATGGGGTGTGGTTGCTACGGAGCAAACACCGATAGTATGATGCTACTTGAAGTAAGAAATGAAAAAGGTGGTATTTGATTAGATATCTAGGATATCTGTATTTTATTCCCTATTGGTAATGAATAAGAACAGAGACGTAGTTAATCAGAGAAGTGATTAACTAGTATCGGAAGTTAAGGAAATCTCATTATAATATCTAGAATTATGATAATTGCTAGATAAAGAAAGATGTTATGAAATGTTGTTAAATTGAAACTGGCTAGGGTTAACCAATATGATGATTAACTGCATATTCAGGATTTGATGATTTATCTGTTTTGAGAACAGGATTATTACAGGGGTACGCTATGATGAGGATGATACCATCCAGGAAGTATCACATATGTTCCACAATATTTACATTTTTGTAAATTATGTATTATGTCATTATGATTATGAAATTGTGGAATTGGTATGCTCACCCCGTTGGGGGCTGTCTCTGTTGGGGCAGGTGAACAGGTACATCGATGGCTTTGGAGATGAGCTCGAGCTGTTGATTGGATGTACTCCCAGGATCGTGGTACCAGGGCTTGATGGAGCACGGTATCGTATAGAGTACTTATATACACCCGAGGTTTATATACACATTTATGATGCTCGCATGTGAGCACGGATATTCTTGTATATGGGTTGTATATAAAGGCATGAGCCTTTCTCTCTTTCATTATATGTTGCATGCAATTGTGGTAGAATTGCTAATGATATGAGAGTCGTTAGTGTATTGTGTGGGTGTTGAGACCCATTTATGTCGTCCTATGTCTGGTGTCTTCCCTGGCTGGGAATTTACTTGTGTACTATATTCTGTTGAGTATTGTGTATTCCCTGGCCGGGAATTATATTATGTGATGGTACTTGTGTTTTGGGATAGCTCAATTTATGGGGAGACTCTGCCCAAATTTTTATAAAAACCCACAATGCAAAAGGGCACCAAGGGGTGGTAAAGGGCGAACATGTGAGTCTAATTGTGGGTAGAGATGATCTTAATGTTGTATATTAAAGAAATTTTGTAGTTGCCATTCAATGGTAAAGTATCATCTGAGCTTCCCGATTGGCTTTTATTGAAAGCATGTGCCACACATAGTGGTTAATACACTAATTAAGGGTTAAGGGCTTGGGGTCCTTACATTTTCACACTACACATGCTTCCAATTGAACACATCCCATACCATAGCCCAACATCTACCAAATATCACAATGGCTACAAGCCATAAAAGTTAGTCATTTTCACCCACTAACAAGACTTAGACCCATACTTGAATCTCATTTAAGCCTATTAACAAACACATTCCAGGCATGATTTTAATCTTCATCTTTTAACCAATAATAATACTAAGTCAAGACTTATTCCATAATTTATTTTCAACGATTAACCATTCAATAAAGTGATCCCCCACCAACTTCCAACAATCAAAACATTCCCCATGCTATCCCATTCCCAATCACAATACTTCAACACATGAAGGAATACATACATACATACCATTTACACACACAAACACATGCTGGACACACACCCACATGCAGAAACACACACACGCACACACACTGCCGCACACACTAGCACACACTCGAACAACTCTTCCAAAAATGCCAGCAAAATCGAACCAAAGCTCATCAAAAATTCGTGGGATTTCAGGGGAATAACGACTAAGGGACTACGAGGATTACCCACAAAACAATCGGAAGAAAATCGCTCCAAATCGGACGAATTCGCGATTTTTGTCCGCGCGCTTCCTTGCAAGATCCGGACGTGATCGGCGACGAAACTTCACGTCTTGGTATGGAAAGAAGCGCCTGGGAGAGACGAAGACGGCGGCGGGTCGGACGCGCCGGAAGGAGCTCGGACGGCGGCGTGCGCGGCGGTTTAGTGGCGAGGGGTCGGACGAGCGCGATTGCAGAAAAGAAAAGAGGGGGTTCGGATTTTTCAGTGCGTGATTTTACACCTTTTAATGTGTGTCCGAAAATGCCCAACAAACATATTTATTTTTTTGTATCCTTGCCCGATTTTGTACATCGAAGTGTCACCGGTGCACTGATAATTTATTTTCAGACAACGATTGGGATTTATACACACCCCAAAAACCCAAAACTTAAATTCTTCATTTTAATTAACTTATCTCTAAAATATTATCGGAGTATATTTTACAATCTCAAAATATTTTAGGATCCGATTAATTTGACAGTTGACCTTCACTTGGTCAATTCCACTTCTAATTAATTCTAAAATTAATTATCAATAAAATTCAAATCATATTTAGTCCAACAATGATTAATAATAATCTGGACATCACAAAATTACATGGTTAATATTATCACACGCCATATGTTATGTCGAGTCAAAGACATTCTTGTAACTTGGGTAGCCTTGAAGTGTTGCTAGATACCGCTCATTGCTTGTAACATAAAATTATATTTTATGTCACTGCCAACGTTGCAAGATCCTAACGGGTCGCACAAAAGATTAAATCAATAAAGGGTAGATAAAATTCATGGGTGAATTAATTTGATTACGAAGAGTTTTTATCATAAAATATTAAATATACATTTAATATATTGGGCCAAATATATATAATGATATATATAAAATAGGCTATAGATATAATTAAGAAAGTGGTTTTGGGCTTTCTGAAAGCCTGTGATTAAGCAAGCCACCTCTTTCCAGTATATATACTTGGTCATTAAATAATTATGGGTACACGTTAATTGTGAATTAACAAGAACCCTAAACCTAGTAGACCAATCTGTAGACGCTGCCGCCATCTCGTTTTTTGGTGGCTCGTCACTTTCCGGTTGAAGATCAAGTCTAGCAACTTGTTCTTCAACATCCCTTCATCGAGTTGATCCTGTGGATACCGTAGAGGCAAAACTAGAAAAGTTTTGCTCCTGACTCGAGGACGCGTTGGACGTGCTGCTTTGTGGAGATTTCTGCATCAAACACGCTACAAAGGTATAACTATTGACACCCGTATAGGTCCTCGGTTGGGAATCCAAATTTTTTTTTATTCCGCTGCGTATTTACATGTTGGATTCCTTACATTATCTACATGGATCCTTTATTTCATGTCTTGGCTTGAATCACTTCGGTGTTGGTTTGGATGTTTGGAACATGTTAATTGGCTAAATTGAGTTTTGTTGTTGGGAGGTTGGATTATGTGATATTATGGGCATAACTTTATGAAGTAATATGAGATTTTGTGCATCCACTATTGGTTATGAGATAACCCTTATACCTTTGAGTTCATGTAGAGTCTTCTTGAGCTCTCGGACAACAAGGAGGGTGACTTGACGGTAAACACCGATTATAAGGTACGTGGTGACGTACGAGCAGGTATAATATGAATTATTTCATATTCCAGTATTCATAAATCGTTGAGTTGTGATGACTGGATATAAGGGAACGAATAGGTGAATAATGGTGATGACTGAATATAAGGGAACAAAAATGTGAATAATTGTGATGACTGAATATAAGGGAACGAATATGTGAATTGAGTTTGTTATATGTGGTATGGTGGACACGAAAATGTACGTGGTCCGGACATGGAGTTGGGTATGGATGCCTTTGGCATGACCGGTATGAGAAAGTGTTGAGTGATAGATTGATAGACAGAACTGCATTGATATGGAATTATTTATGATTGAGCATATATAATAGATTCTTGTTGTATTGAATTCATCGTGTGGTTGAGTATCATATTCTCAGTGACGATACTAAACTTGATATTATGAAAGCGTGTAAGCTTGAAACAGGAACATTGCGTGGAAGCTGTACAAATTCAGAACTTCACAGGGAGTACATCTTATAGATTTTTGATACTCTTAAATTGTGATATCATGATCTTTATGCATTGTTATGATATGGGTAGTGTGATGTTTGTATGCTCACCCTGTGTGGGGCTGTTTCTGTTGAAACAGGTAGAACATGTACGACATGTACTACGGCATTTTGGGATGGTAAGCTCGAACTCGTTGAACAATGCTGCTTCCCGGAGTGTAGTTTGAGTATGGGTTGAAGGCATACATTATTTATGCATTGAATTGGTATTCATTTATTTATTGATCGTATGTGAGCATCTGGATGCATATATATGGAGTGTGTAAGGGTGTTGAAGCCCACTATTGATGTCTTCTTAGTATGGTATTTTCCCTGGCTGGGAACTTACTTAGGGTTTTAATTTCTTTTAAGTATTGTGTTTTTTCCTGGCTGGGAGTTATTTTGTGATGTGTTTCATTTCGGATAGCTCAACTTATGGGGAGACTCTGCCCAAATTTTTATAAAAACCCACAATGTAAAAGTGGTGCAATGATGATGATAATGGGTGAACCTTGAGTCTTATTGCTGGTAGAAGTGATCATTGCAAGCTGAGTATTATTTATGTCACGGAGAATATGTGAAGCATATAATGATTCTTTTAAAGAATGAAATTTTTTTATACTCATATGACGTCATAAATGCACTAATGACGGGTTAAGGGGTTTGGGCCTTACAGTTTGTTCCTATTTAATTTCTTTATGCTTTTGATGTTGAAAAACACAATTTTGCATTTGATTTTGAATATGTTTCTAGGCTAAGTTTTGTCGTCAAGACTTAGGGGATCCCATGTTTTGAACCCATAATTTTAATTAAGTTTTGAATGATTCTTATAATTCTTTGAGTTTAATTTATTGTGTTCATGCTTTCAATTGATTAATATCATTGATTGATTATTTATTGCAATTGAATTGTCCATAGGATATTGTGATACGATATAGTAAATTAAACCGTGGATTCAGACTGATATCGAGAGATGAAGTCAACTGCACGTGTGATAGCTATAGATATCTAGTAATCAAAAGCTAGAATTTTCATAAATCAAGATACAATATTGAGTGTTAAATAAGTGCACGATCATTGCCTTGTTGCATCTTAGTACTAAACTTGTTGTAACCGGACCAAGGTATAACGAGTGCATTAGGAAAACACGTCACCTTAGAACGTTTGAATTTAATTCTTAACTATAAACGAATTGTGGGGAATTGCATGGGTAAACCGAAAGTCTTGATAATTATCTCTATTGATTCTAGTCTTATTCGTTCTTGCTTGTTGGGTTGATTATTAAGTTAATTAGTCAAATTAGTTGATTAATCACAATTAGTTATCGTAGGCTAAATATAGTTAAACTAGTGGAGTTTGATACTTATTCCCTAGTTCTCATGGGATCGACAATCCGTACTTTTCATATCATTATACTAAAACTTGACACTGTGCACTTGTGGTATGCAATCGCTAAACTGAAAAATACTGTTTAAAATAATAGCGATCAAGTTTTTGGTGCCATTGACGGGGACTAGTTTTAATAATATCAAACGAGATTAGTTGACTGTAGTTTAGTCATTCATTTTTCTTATTTTTTGATTTTTTTCTATTCTTTCTACTCTTCTACTGTTTTTGTTCTTTTTGGTTGATTGTTACAGGTTGTTACCTCTTGGTGCATGCTAAGGAGTAGCAAGCCTACACTTGAGCCCTTTGATCCCGAGATCGAACGCACTTGTCAAATGAGGTTAAGGCAAGCAAGAGCACACATGGCTAATACCGAGGAGATTCCGGTACCACTAGTTGCAAGATCACTCTTGGATTATGCTCACCCTGCATTCCATGGATAACTGTCGAGTATCATGAGACCAACCATACAGGCTAACAATTTTGAGATCAAGCCTGCTATCATACAGATGATCCAACATTCGGTCCAGTTTGGGGGAGCAGCTACTGACGATCCAAATGCCCACATCTCCAACTTCTTGGAGATTTGTGATACATTCAAGCATAATGGCGTTGCTGACGATGCCATCAGGTTACGTTTATTTCCCTTTTTCTTTACGTGATAAAGCTAAATCTTGGTTACAATCGTTGCCTGTAGGGTCTATTACCACGTGGGATGGAATGACGCAGTTGTTCTTGTCAAAATTCTTTCCACCATCCAAGACGACCAAGATGCGCAATGACACACTACGTTTGCCCAATATGATCCAGAGACACTGTATGAGGCTTGGGAGCGCTTCAAATATCTACTAAGGAGATGCACACATCATGGCCTCCCTATCTGGCTGCAGGTACAAACATTTTATAACAATTTATTTGCTGATAATAGTTCTATGATTGATGCAGCGTCAGGAGGAACTGTGATGAGGAAGAAGCCCGAGGAAGCTTATACGATGTTGGAGGAGATGGCTGCTAATAGCTATCAATGGCAGTCTGAAAGGAACGTGCCAAAGAAGCAAGCTGGAGTACATCAAGTAAGTGAAGTCATTGCCCTAGCTGCCCAGTTGGAAGCGCTGAACAAAAAAATAGATAGTTTGAGCATGCATGCAATGCAAGTTCAAACTGTTACATGCGAGCTTTGCCAAGGAGGACATCCGAGCACTGAATGCAAGTAGGTAACCCTTTCGTTACAACTAATGAAGATGTTAATTTTGTTGGGAACCGACCACCACAGACCTACCCCTACCCCTACCCAAATACAGACAATACTGGGTCGAGGAACTATCCCCAACCACCACCGGGGTATGCACCAAAGCCTAACCAAGTTCATATCGTCAGCTTAAACAAGGATGAAAAATCATGAGACGTCGATAAAGAACTTGGAAGTCCAAGTGGGACAACTAGCAAAGATCGTAGCCGGACGAGCACAAGGAGCATTTCCTAGTGACAATGAGACAATCCTAGGGAGCAAGTCCATGCCGTCATGTTGAGGAGTGGAAAGGAGGTCGCTAAGAAGAAGGATGTACAAGTTGAATTAAAAGGCGAGGCAGACATCAAACAAGAAGAGGAACAAACACGCGACAAAGGTAAGCCTACTAAGACCCCTACACCCATCACATGCCAAATTATGCTAAGTTTGTAAAGGAGATTCTATCAAAAAAATGGAAACTGGGAGAGCATGAGATGATAAATTTAACTGAGGAGTTTTCTGCTGTCATTCGATATTATTCACCTCCAAAGTTAAAGGATCCAGGGAGTTTCACCATACCTTGCAAAATAAATTCTAAATCTTTAATAAATCTTTATGTGATTTGGGGTCAAGTGTCAATTTAATGCCTTTGTCTGTGTACAAGAAGCTGGGCTTAGGAGAACTCAAAGCAATCAATGTTTCACTGCAGATGGCGGACAAGTCCATCAAGTACCCTCATGGGATAGTTGAGGATGTACTGGTCAAGGTTGATAAATTCACAATTCCGGTAGATTTTTATCGTGTTGGACATAACTGAAGATGCAGGCATGTCTCTGATTCTAGGAAGACCGTTCCTAGCCACTGGAAGGACATTCATTGATGTCCAAGAAGGGAAGTTGATCCTCCGAGTATGGGGGATCAAGTTACTTTTGACATGTTCAAAGCTTTGAACACTACACGCACTGAGCACCGATGTTTTAGTATAAATATAATTGATACAATGTATGTTGATGCGATGCAGGTTAAGAGCGAGAAGAAGGTGGAGGTCACACCGAAGGCCCATCAAAGAGGAGGCAAATATCATGAAGGTGGCTTAGTTCAAATGAATAGGAAAAAGATGCGACTCTTTCCATGGAAGTCTGACGCACCATGGGCTGGACCGTTCAAAGTTGTCGATGTTCTACCATTCGATACCATCAAATTGAGAGATGACCACGGGGCACTGTTCATAGTGAAAGAAAAGTGGTTATGATGTTACCACATGGCCGATGAAAAATCGTCCCCCACTGGCCCTTGCGGCACTTGAGCCTACATGGTAAAAAGTTCAGCTTGGGACTAAAAATCAAGAACTTTTTCTTATCCTTTTGCTTTGTTTTTGGTTTGTTTTGGTCTGTTTTTATTTTGCTTTTGCTTTTGTTTTGATTATGGTGAGAGACTCCATGCATGTTGTGATCTGTCCAACACTATATCCCATGAGCTAATGAGGAATTAGACAACGATTACTGACGGTCGTTGTAAAAGGTAAATGCTTTGTCTCATTTTCCATGCCTAGTACATTGAGGACAATGCATGAATTAAGTTTGGGGGAGTGTAGTGTTGTGTCATGCTTCTGATTTGGAAATTGATCGTTTCTTGAGCACCAAAAAAAAATTATTTCTTGAAAATGAGTTCAATTATTAAGATAAGAATGAATCATAGTAGTGTCTCTATTCCATGATGATATTAGTCTCACTATGCATGTCAACTTGAGTTTTGATGATTGTAAGACTTGTTTGTGAATATCTTGTTTTGAGTAGCATGTCTAAGATGAAGAATTTATTAAGCACATTTGAGTCATAATCTTGTGAATTGTTTTTGGAGTAGTGAAAATCTTTGTGAACTTGATGAATCGTGTTGAGTATCTTAGAGTACCTTAGAACCTATTTTATGATGACACTTTGAGGCGAAATTTTATAGTTATGAACTTTACATGGAAATGATTTAGGCGATCTTTGGACCATTTGAGCCTTTCAAGCTTACCATGATATAGATCAATCTCTAGTGTCCCATGTTGAGCCTAATTGAAAAAGAATGGAGTATATTAACATACTATTAGCCCCATTCAACATTTTTTTAGCAACTCATTATACCCACCTTTATGAGCCTAAATTGAAAGAATTCATCCTTACGTAAAGGGAGTATAATGATTCTCATTAGATGCATATAAATTGTTATATTTTGATGAGCTTATTGTAAAAAACAAGGATGAATGAGAAAAGAAATGAATAGAAAAAGCCTTGAGAAAAAAAATCCAAATAAGAGCCAAAGTGGCCAAGGCTAAAAGAAAAAGAAGAGAAGCTCAATTTTGTGCTAAAATATGAACATGACATGCTTATACTCTCTTTTTTGTGCTATCATATCTTTTCTTTGAAGCCCACACCTAAGGCCTAACATTACAAGATTAAAAAGACCTATTAATCAAAGTCTAGGGAGTGACTATATTATTGGAGAAGTGTTTGAAAATAGGTCTATGGGATGCTCAACGATAATCTTACTTTCATTGACTAGCATGATTTGATCTATGAAAATTGCAAGGAACTTGAAAGTGACAATAGCACACACGCACGTTCTAATTTGGAGACATGTTGCTTAATCTAAGAGAAAACACGACATGTTAAACATTTTTGATTGACTTTTGTTTGTCGGCAAGTGACATATCTGAGCTACATAATTGACTGCAAATTGGTTGAGTTGAATCTTCAATGTTGAACTCGACTTTTTGATTTTATTTCTTGCTCGATATATGATTAAGGGTGTAAGGACCCCAAGCCCTTAAACCTTGATTAGTGTATTAACCACTATGTGTGGTACATGCTTTCTATAAAATGTCAATCGGGAAGCTCTGATGATACTTAATCATTGCCTGTCAATGGAAGACTCATATGTTTGCCCTTTACCAACCCCTTGGTGCCACTTTTAACATTGCAAACTTTTATAAAAATTTGGGCAGAGTCTCCCCATAAATAGAGCTATCCCAAAAAAAAAAGAGTACAACACATAACCAAATTCCCGGCCAGGGAAAGCATAATACTCAACAGAAAGCAGTAATACAAGTAGATTCCCAGCCAGGGAAGACACCACACATATGTCAACAAAAGTGGGTTCCAACACCCACATAATACACCAACGACTCTCATATCATTCTAGCAATTTAACCTAATTGCATGCAACCTTAAATGAAAGAGAGAAAGGCTCATGCCTTTATATACAATCCATATACAAGTATAATTGTGCTCACATGCGAGCATCATGAATATGTATAAATCCTCAGGTGTATATATAGGTACTCTATACGATACCGTGCTCCATCAAGCCCTGGTACCACGATCCTGGGAGTACCTCAAATCAACAGCTCGAGCTCAGCTCCATAGCCATCGATGTACCTGTCCACCTGTCCCAACAGAGACAGCCCCCAACGGGGTGAGCATACCAATACACAAAATCCCATAGTCATAAAAATGAAATTCATAATTTACAACAAAGGTAAATGCTAATGAATTTAAATGATACTCCCTGGATGGCAACATCCTCATCCGGGATTCCGTGTACTGTCCCTGTTCTCACAACATCAAACTCATCAAATCTCATAAATCAGTAAATCAACACATTGATTTACATATCGCATGCCTGATTCTCAAATACCAAGAATGAATGATTCCAAGTTCATATACATGCAAAAATAGATATATCAATATCTAATATGGATTTCATAACCTTGCTTTCCATTATACTTAGACATCTCATATGTCTTATAATGAAAACATGAGTCTATGAACCTAGACATCTCAAATGTCTCATAATGAATACATGATTCTACGAACCTAGACATCTCAAATGTCTTACGAAGAATGCATGATTCTACAAACCTAGACATCTCAAATGTCTCATAATATAGTCATATAAACCCAGTACCCCTTATATCATGTAAGAGTCATCCTACTCTAATGTCACGCACGCTACAAGCGGCGATATCAAGATTTGGGTCATTCCTTGGCTATATCAACATATATGTATAACCATACGCAAAACATTCAATGCAATCAAAAATACCTTATGCATTTCACATATATATAGTAATGCTCGTACGTCGCACGTACCTTAAATCTCCGAAGTCCGAGCCAAGCCTTGCTCGAGTTCCATGCCCCGAGGAATGATGTGCTAACACGATAAATAATTCACAATTATTTACGAACATGTAACCTATGCTCAAGCACACCCATATCCCTCACAACATTGTCAATACACGACAATTATCCTCTTAAAAGACCCGGGGCAGGGTACATGCAGGGAAGGAATAAATGAGACAATCGAAATTTGTTCAAGAATGCCCTACAAAAATCGAACCTTAATCTCACAATTTCGAACCCAATTAAATACCATAATTCATCTAAAATGTCAATTAATCAATCCATAGCATGAATAATCATCCCACATGCCAAACCCCCAAATTTTCGAAATCCAAACCCTAATTTCGAATCCAATTCTTCAATTCCGAACACAATCAAGCATCATAATGCGTCAACAACATGAATTAATCAATCCATAACAAGAATCACCACAACCCTTCCAAAACCCCCAAAATTCGAACCCACTTCATGCATACAACCAAAATTTCGAACCAATCCCACCAACAACAATAATCCGAACAAATCGAACACAAAAATGGCAGGGAATTGCACGAAAATAACGAAAAAGGGGTTAGGAAGATTACCCAAACGAAATCGGAAGAAATCGGACGAAAAATCGAAGAACCCTAGAAATTGGGGATCGCCGCTCTTTCTCAAAATTCGACCTCAAATCGCGATGAAAATTTCAATTGGCAGAGGGGAAAGGAGCGCCTCGTCGAGACGAAGCCGTGGGTAGGTCGCACGCGCCGATCGGCGGCCGGACGGCGGCTGGCGGAGCGCCTGAAACGGCGGGGCAGGGGAGGCGACGGGAAATCGCGCGGACGGGAAAGAGAGAGGAAGGAGAGGGCTGAAATGAAATTATTTCGGAAATTTTTGGGTTCAAATGGTATTTATAGCAAAAATACCCCGAAAAAATAATAGCCCCACAAATACATCATGATTCCTTAAAAATCATCTGTTTTCAAAAACTCTCTCTCTAACTCCAAAACCCCCTACCGGTGCTCACACAGCACCCGAGATCCCGAGACACATTAAAAACCCAACTCTTAGGTTTTACACCGTAATGTGAATACAATCTCAACCTCTGGATCCAACGATCCCAACTACCCAAATAAACGAGCCCAGAAGGCCCAACACCTCGATTAAATCCCAAATCGCCACGTAAAACCACTTTAGGGATTATTAACACTACGGGATTAACACCTATAATCCCTGGTCATCACAATATCCCCCACTAAAAGAATTTCGTCCTCGAAATTAGCACCGGTGTATCACGTAACACCCGGGCTACACCTCAACCTGAAGCCATAACCTCGATTCTTGACCATAACAGAATCGTATTAAAAAAAACGCGAGGATACTTACCTCGCACCAACTCTGAAACAAGGCGACTTACCAAAACCAACATATCACCCAAGAGGTAAAACGTACCTCGATGCGGGTCATCCCAGAAGTCAGCCTCTCATGTCTGCAAATCAACCAATACTTACGACCGTAGATCGGTCAGTCCTCCTTCGATCTAATATAACAGTACGAACACGTCCTGAATGACACCTCAACCGTAAGAACGTTGACCTCGTGTCAAACTCTGGAGTGGAGTAGACTTCCAAATCCATCATAACGTCAAAGAGCGTCAGCACAGCTCAACGCTAATAATCCAAAAGCAGTTAGTCAACTGAAACTGTAAGGATTCGAATCGCTCCTGATTCTATCGTAGATATCATCCAATGACATTTCACTATGACTTACGATGTCTAACATACATCGTTACGAGGGAAACACTAGTACAACCACGGTGTACACATACCAAACCTGGTTTCCACTTTCAACTTCCTCCATCGAAGGAGTAGTCGCCTCATTGCAACTTAATTTGGGCAACTCACGGCCACAAATTCGAACAAAAGACATCTCACAAGATGTCCACCTCCGGATGTTCCAAGAATCACGTCCTGATCATAAATTACAACCGAGACTCCGCAGAGTTTAAAATTCTTAAGGGGCATGCAATAAACCCATTGCATCCTCAACGCTTGTGTCGTCAGCGACACTCAACCAATCCGAAATCCTGCCATCCCTTGAAAATCCTCGGATTTAACAATCCAAACTTGGGAAGGCTGTCGCATAACTCGAAGGAAAACACCAACAAGGGAAATACCTTAACCCTCACAAGAAAATCCCTCTTCAAGGGAGTCAACTAACTTCACGATTGTTCCTCATAAACATCGTGCCATGGAGATTCCCAATCTCAAGGTGTTCCATATCTCTCATCAGAGATTTAACCATCCAAAAATAGCATAACTCTATGCTTAACAGAGAGGAAATCAATAACTGGCATCCGTATACTCACCGGTATACCTGCCTAAGTACGAACACCTCACGCATACTCAAAGCACTTGGCTCGGGTATCTGCAACATACCCCTAAGCCCCAAACACAACCGTCAATTTCTGAGTCATTCCTTACTCAGTGGAGGATGAAAATCGACGATTAACAATACACGGTGTGATTCCCAAAATCAACACCACTTGTACCAACTTACCGAATCTTTCAAAGATTCCCTAATAGGTATAATACTACCTCCTTCCTCGCAAGGGAAGTGCCATCGAACTCGAGATCCACAAGTCTCGAACCATCGTTCGGAAAAACTGGATATAATAACACCCATTGTATCCCAATACACGGGTTCCCTTAGATTGAGTCAATAACGACCTGATGACTCTCTTTTTGGTACTCCAACATCCTGAGCTGTCCCAGACAAGTCTCCAAGATTAAACATAAACGTATACACGTTTCAGTGAGGCATGAACAACCTTAACCTCAATGACATGGTGACTACTAGAGTCCACCACAATCCACATCGTATCACCTTACGATTTGCCAAACTTGGTTCCAACGAGCAGTGTAACGGCTCTAGCAAGCCCATCATGGTGCTACACACACGCGGCAGACAACCAGTCGCTGCCTCTTTAGGTTTACCTCAAACCTACCAACAAGACGGACGTTCCACATGGTATATCATACTATGGGAAGAAAACTCAATAGAGTAGTGGGTCTTTATCCAACATTCCTCAATGCCGATACACCCTGGACAACCCAATGTCCCTATGTACTTAACATAACCTGATCCTACTCCTTTAGGACCCATCCTACACCCTCAAGGGTGGTGTGATCATGTCTACCACATGTCACATCGACAGAAAGCGAGTAATTTCCTCCACGATTACTCCTATCGTCAAAAACATGGCCAAAAAGCCAATCCAACGAGCATACTTCTAGGGTATCACCACTCGTAATATGATCGCCCCAATCGTAAGCTGCGGTACAATCCCATGTACAGCGCATCCATCCATTCCTCGAGCAACCCGCTCGGTATAAGGGTCACGTCAATCGGTGTCGCACACACCACCTTGTGCTCGGTACTGGCACCCAAGGCATACCACAGAATACGTATACTCAACGCATCGATCATCGCAACGATGATGCATGTCTAATAAGACATCTCCTACACCATCTTCATCGTCATCCTGTGACGACACATGCCAACTCATGGCATCTAAAACATTGCCAACTAGTGACGATACATGTACATCAGCGTATGTCATCCACTATCATGCTAGTAAAATAGGCATAATAAAACATGTATATCAATGCATGCCAGCTACAATAAAGCTAATAAAATAGCAATATCTCATACCTCATCGCTAGCAATATAGCGTCATACCTGTCTCCGTCGCTCAATAATAGTGCGTAATCAGCACCCATCGCTCGAAGGCGGCAAAATCCTGTGCTGAGTACATAGCGGCACAATCCCTCGCTATAGAATCGACGGTATGACACCTCGTCAGATAATAAGTGGCATGAAACCTCGCTATACCCTGAGCATGAATCATCGTCCACATAGTAGCGGAAAGAGGCATCGCTATCAATACACCTGGCGGAATGAACCATCGCCAATAGATATAGCGGAATGAACCATCGCTATAAATACACCTGGCGGAATGAACCATCGCCAATAGATATAGCGGAATGAACCATCGCTATAAATACACCTGGCGGAATGAACCATCGCCAATAGATATAGCGGAATGAACCATCGCCAATAGATATAGCGGAATGAACCATCGCTATAAACCGTGTCCTCATAGAGAAATGAATATAAATCGACACAGCGGGACACATCACCGCTATCATCCGTGTCATCACAAAGGAATGAATCATCATCCTAACAAGCGGCATCTCATCCTCGCTTCTTCATACAAGCGGTATCTCATCCTCGCTTCGTATGGCATACCCCGCCTCCATGTGCAAGCGAGCATCCCCGCCCGCTCCACATTTTTAGCGGTACAAGCATAAGCTTCTTCATACAAGCGGTATCTCATCCTCGCTTCGTATGGAATACCCCGCCTCCATGTGCAAGCGAGCATCCCCGCCCGCTCCACATTTTTAGCGGTCAAGCGTAAGTATAAAAATTCTCACTGTCATAAGCAGGACTCCTGGAATGTATAATCATCATTCCTTTTTATACTCCATATTTCCTGTAACCTGCAACCATCAGGGTTAACAACAATAGCCATATACGCTATGCATCAACATTCAATACATAATAAAAACGCATTATATGAATGTATGGATATGCAATGTCATGACATTCTTTTTCCTTAAATCCTTATTTCATCCTGAGCCCTTATCATTAGTACATTTTAATGCTTCTTGCTACTCCAGGAAAGCGGAATTCTTCCTCGCTTCCACTGGACTTTAGCGTTGCTACTCCATGTAAGCGGAACTCTTCATCGCTTCCAATGGACTTTAGCGTTGCTACTCCATATAAGCGGGACTCTTCATCGCTTCATATGGACTTTAGCATAAGCCATTAAAATCCTTACTAAGATAACTTTGACTCAAGAAATACACCTCTTATATTTCATAACATGCATATGCAAAAACAATGCACAATAACATATATCATAACCTCAATGCACCACTTTGCATTCATCATGTGTCAACAAGACAACGTAAAATACATGTTACCTCGGAAATATCCCTTTATCTGATTTTCTTAAAACCAGCTTCCTTGGCACATAACACACGGAGTGCCAGACATCCCCATAAATGTCATCCTATCGTGTTCCACACGATTCCTGCAACCACAATGGTTAGCAATACCACTTTTCATATCATAATAGCACATAAACAATTTGCTATGTCATACAACATTAATGCCATCATGCATAAATATGTGCTATCAATAACTTCCTAGGCCCTTAACAGCCCCAATGAGCAACCACTGCTCTGATACCACTAATGTAAGGACCCCAAGCCCTTAAACCTTGATTAGTGTATTAACCACTATGTGTGGTACATGCTTTCTATAAAATGTCAATCGGGAAGCTCTGATGATACTTAATCATTGCCTGTCAATGGAAGACTCATATGTTTGCCCTTTACCAACCCCTTGGTGCCACTTTTAACATTGCAAACTTTTATAAAAATTTGGGCAGAGTCTCCCCATAAATAGAGCTATCCCAAAAAAAAAAGAGTACAACACATAACCAAATTCCCGGCCAGGGAAAGCATAATACTCAACAGAAAGTAGTAATACAAGTAGATTCCCAGCCAGGGAAGACACCACACATATGTCAACAAAAGTGGGTTCCAACACCCACATAATACACCAACGACTCTCATATCATTCTAGCAATTTAACCTAATTGCATGCAACCTTAAATGAAAGAGAGAAAGACTCATGCCTTTATATACAATCCATATACAAGTATAATTGTGCTCACATGCGAGCATCATGAATATGTATAAATCCTCAGGTGTATATATAGGTACTCTATACGATACCGTGCTCCATCAAGCCCTGGTACCACGATCCTGGGAGTACCTCAAATCAACAGCTCGAGCTCAGCTCCATAGCCATCGATGTACCTGTCCACCTGTCCCAACAGAGACAGCCCCCAACGGGGTGAGCATACCAATACACAAAATCCCATAGTCATAAAAATGAAATTCATAATTTACAACAAAGGTAAATGCTAATGAATTTAAATGATACTCCCTGGATGGCAACATCCTCATCCGGGATTCCGTGTACTGTCCCTGTTCTCACAACATCAAACTCATCAAATCTCATAAATCAGTAAATCAACACATTGATTTACATATCGCATGCCTGATTCTCAAATACCAAGAATGAATGATTCCAAGTTCATATACATGCAAAAATAGATATATCAATATCTAATATGGATTTCATAACCTTGCTTTCCATTATACTTAGACATCTCATATGTCTTATAATGAAAACATGAGTCTATGAACCTAGACATCTCAAATGTCTCATAATGAATACATGATTCTACGAACCTAGACATCTCAAATGTCTTACGAAGAATGCATGATTCTACAAACCTAGACATCTCAAATGTCTCATAATATAGTCATATAAACCCAGTACCCCTTATATCATGTAAGAGTCATCCTACTCTAATGTCACGCACGCTACAAGCGGCGATATCAAGATTTGGGTCATTCCTTGGCTATATCAACATATATGTATAACCATACGCAAAACATTCAATGCAATCAAAAATACCTTATGCATTTCACATATATATAGTAATGCTCGTACGTCGCACGTACCTTAAATCTCCGAAGTCCGAGCCAAGCCTTGCTCGAGTTCCATGCCCCGAGGAATGATGTGCTAACACGATAAATAATTCACAATTATTTACGAACATGTAACCTATGCTCAAGCACACCCATATCCCTCACAACATTGTCAATACACGACAATTATCCTCTTAAAAGACCCGGGGCAGGGTACATGCAGGGAAGGAATAAATGAGACAATCGAAATTTGTTCAAGAATGCCCTACAAAAATCGAACCTTAATCTCACAATTTCGAACCCAATTAAATACCATAATTCATCTAAAATGTCAATTAATCAATCCATAGCATGAATAATCATCCCACATGCCAAACCCCCAAATTTTCGAAATCCAAACCCTAATTTCGAATCCAATTCTTCAATTCCGAACACAATCAAGCATCATAATGCGTCAACAACATGAATTAATCAATCCATAACAAGAATCACCACAACCCTTCCAAAACCCCCAAAATTCGAACCCACTTCATGCATACAACCAAAATTTCGAACCAATCCCACCAACAACAATAATCCGAACAAATCGAACACAAAAATGGCAGGGAATTGCACGAAAATAACGAAAAAGGGGTTAGGAAGATTACCCAAACGAAATCGGAAGAAATCGGACTGAAAAATCGAAGAACCCTAGAAATTGGGGATCGCCGCTCTTTCTCAAAATTCGACCTCAAATCGCGATGAAACTTTCAATTGGCAGAGGGGAAAGGAGCGCCTCGTCGAGACGAAGCCGTGGGTAGGTCGCACGCGCCGATCGGCGGCCGGACGGCGGCTGGCGGAGCGCCTGAAACGGCGGGGCAGGGGAGGCGACGGGAAATCGCGCGGACGGGAAAGAGAGAGGAAGGAGAGGGCTGAAATGAAATTATTTCGGAAATTTTTGGGTTCAAATGGTATTTATAGCAAAAATACCCCGAAAAAATAATAGCCCCACAAATACATCATGATTCCTTAAAAATCATCTGTTTTCAAAAACTCTCTCTCTAACTCCAAAACCCCCTACCGGTGCTCACACAGCACCCGAGATCCCGAGACACATTAAAAACCCAACTCTTAGGTTTTACACCGTAATGTGAATACAATCTCAACCTCTGGATCCAACGATCCCAACTACCCAAATAAACGAGCCCAGAAGGCCCAACACCTCGATTAAATCCCAAATCGCCACGTAAAACCACTTTAGGGATTATTAACACTACGGGATTAACACCTATAATCCCTGGTCATCACAAAGGGTGTTTTTGTAGTGATTCCTGGAAAATATTACGCGTTTTGGTATATATTTGTATATTTCAGGAATCCAGGTCCAATTGCATAAAAGTGGAAGAAATAAGCTATAATGGATGAAAAAGGACCAAACCAAGCAAAAATGGAAAAGGAGGGACTAAATCGCAAGATTGAAGATTTTGAGATCCGCGATCGATCAGCAACTTACAAAGATCGATCGCCACCATCCAAAAGATTTCTGTGATGCCCGGGAATTAATGGTGTTAATCCCGGGGTGGTAATGATCCTTAATGGATTTTGATTTTGGCAATTATGAATTAATTATGGTTTTGGGACTCCAGGGGATTTTAAATCCGGTATTTGGAGCCGTTGGATCCAAGGGATGAGATTGTATTCTCATCGTAGTGATAACCTTGGAATTTAGTTTTTGGTGGGATTTGGAGTCCGGAGTACTTTGTACTGAGACTGGTAATGAAAATTGAGTTGGAGAGATAATTATTGAAAACAGATGATTTTTAATGAATCATGATGTATTTGCGGAGGTATTGGTTTTTTGGAGTCTTGTTGTTATATATACCAAATGGACTCGATATTCCGTCATTGCACGAATCTCTCATCTCTCTCTCCTCTCTCGCGCTTAACCCTCTCCCCCAACCCTTCCCCTCTTTTCTCTTGGAAGCAAATCGATGGAGTCTCATGAAGAAAAGCTGGTAATCTTATTCTCCTCACCTTTAGCTTCGATTTGATTATGGTATTGTGCTTGTTGGGAAGGATTTGAGTTGGGTTTATGAAATTGGTTTTTTTAAGAGATTTTGGGTTGTTGTGTTTTGGGGTGGATTTATAGCCCCTTGTTAAGGATTTATGTTGTATGGGGTGTGAGGATTGTTGTTGGGGAAAATTTTGCAAGAATAACGCCATTTATGGCTTGATACAGGTCGAGGCGATCGATCCCCAGGGCGAGACGATCGATCGTCGCTACGTTGGTGGAATATTAAGGAAGATGAACAGTGAGTTAATTGATATATAAGTTAATGTCCTTAGAATAATATTGTATTGTTCTTGAAGATTGTCCCTAGTCAAGTATTATCATGAATAAGGATAATGATAATGTATTGAGACTAGTATGTTTTGATTAATGAATTAATTCATGGATATGAGATATCAAATCAACACATGGGTACATGTTAGAGAACAATGTACTGGACAGACCCACCATGAGAATGCTACATGGATGGTTATATGAGTGTCATAAGCAATTCTCATAGTGATAATAATGTATGTAATCCTTACGACATCAGAGATCCCAACATAAGGAATTATGTATCTTGATATTGTCAAACGTTACCTGTAACATGGTAAACTATAAAGGCAGCTATTGGATACACTACGAATTATGTAGAGGGATGTTGATTGGTCAAGATAGGATTTGTCCCTCCTATATAACAGGAGAAGTGTTTGGGCCCTTGATCAAGTAAGACTAAAATGCATGGCCGTGCTCGAATGAGTCGATATGTGATATCGAGCTTATTCGTTTATTCTAGTTCTACTTGGGGATCAAGAAATCGAGATTGAATATACGAGTATGACTATTCCATGACTCGTGTTCAATCTAAGAACATGGACAAAGGGATTAAGTTACATGGTTAATATCATCACAAGTTCTAAGGTTATGTCGAGTCAATGACATTCTTGTAATTTGGGTAGCCTTGATGTGTTGCTAGATACCGCTCATTGCTTGTGACATAAAATGAGATTTTATGTTACTGCCAACATTACAAGATCTTATCGGGTCGCACAAAACATTAAATCGATAAAGGGAATTAAATTCATTGGATGAATTAAATAATTAAGAAGAGTCTTAATTACTTGATTATAAGGATTTAATTAAATCATGGGTTTGGGTCCATGAGACTTTAAGAAAGTCTTGAACCTTAATTAAATCTTATAATATATAAACAAGGTTATAATTAATTGTTTGAGACACAATTCACAAAACCTAATAGCCTTCCTTTGAACTCTCGGCCGCCACTCAAACCACCCTCATCGCCGCCGCCGATCGTGTGGGGTTTCGGGTTTTAATTGGTCGCTGTTGATCGGTTTTGAACCGTGAGTTCAGCTTTGGTTCAAGAATAAGTCTAGCAAATTGTTCTTCAACGTCCCTTGTTCGATTTGATCGTGTGGATACCGTAGAGGCAAGATCTTGGAGGTGTTGCTCGTGACTCGTGACCTGGCATCGTTTCTGTATCAAACGCGCTACAAGGGTGAGACTCTTTAATCATTCTGATATGAATACTCTGTATAGGTCCTCGGTTCCGCTGCGCACTTGTGTGTTGGATTCCTTTCATTGGTATCAGAGCCAGGTTCAAAGCTCATATCGGAATTATGTGGTTAATCGTTTAATCATATTTTGATTTATATTGCATGCTTTAAAACTATATATTCATATATGATATGGACTAAATCGAGTTTGTGAAATCATCGTATAATTGTATTTGATATAAATTGGTGAATTGTTGTATATGATACAAGATGGCGAAAAATCGAACCTGAAGCTTGATGGTTCGGCCACCACCATCACAAATGACCCACGGCTGCCACGTGAGGGCTAGGGTTTTCGAACCCTTGGCTCGAGATGGTCTAGCCGTTGTGGCTCATAGTTGTGCATGGAGGTGTCGAAACATGGCTAGGGTTTATAACCCTTTAGGCTCGATAAAAGTCATATGCGGCGCATGTAGGTTCGATCCATGTTCACGAAAATTGAAGGTTGGCGGCTACCTCCACATGAGAGCTAGGGTTTTTTGAACCCCTTGGCACGAGATGGTCGAGCCGTCATCGTCATGAATCGTGCATGGAAAGAATGAGACGGCTAGGGTTTCGAACCTTAGCGGCCGCCACTTGAACACACGGCTTATGGACCGTGACTTGGGCTAGGGTTTCGAACCCTAGGCTCATGCATGGTCCAGCCATGTGGTAATGGTCCTAGAGCCCTTATAGTCCATGGCTTGTGACACGCCAAGTATTCGTGGCATGTGATGTCCCGAGCGTACGATAATTTTCATAAAATTTTATTTTACAGTTTTAATTAGAATTAAATTTTAAAATGTTTAGAATAATTAATTAAATGTTATAGCATGTTATATGTGTTGTTTGAGCATGGCGCATGGTTATAGCCCTATGACCTATTAGATAGGATTTTGTGAATGTTTGTAATTTAATACGGCCTGCGAGTCGTGTCTTCTCTATTTTTCTATATGTTATCCATCCCCTATGTTCCCCTCGAATGTGACTCGAGGAATTCTCTATATCTTGTAAATGTTATATAGTATAGTTTATTTCATTGATGGAGATCAACGAAGACGGACCATGGTGCCGGGATGAGAAGGCCATTCACAAAAGGGAGTCAAAGAGGTGCTTGGAGAAGTAACCTTAGGTGGACTTTTAGATTTTCTCATTGGCTTGAGAAAATCGCTAGTATGGGCTATAACCATGTCACGTTTACTTTATGTTGATGTATTAGATGCATGTTTACTGTTTTATTTAATATTGATGCTTGATATATATATATGTAGATATGTATATACTCATATATGTACCAGACATATTTTCAGTATTAAGATGCCTTCCAATTAAAAAATACTCGTCAAGACTTCGATTGAACATGTGTGGGTTTGCCAAAGCAAAGCACCGTGACAATCTTAGTAAGACGCGAAAGGATAAAAGTGATATCCGTGTTATTTTAAAATTGGGTTCGACTTAACTAGTGTTATCTCAATAGGATTGGGAACCTAGAGGCATGGGGTTGGAAAATAATTCATTAGATGAATTTGAACAAAGCGTTGTTCGTCCAATCATCCAAGAATTGCATGTGATTGTAATTGACAAAGAGTTGTCTACCTAAATAACCGGTCTTGGGCGATTAGCCAAAGCTAACTCAAGATTAAGTGAAATATGGATCTTGGCCCACTAATGTTTTCGAGGGTTGATAATGTTAAGCAAAATAGTGGGAGTGTCATTTAATATAAGACCATATTAAATGATTAAATCATAAACTTATTTTGCATATTTATATATTGTAGATATACATGGCAACCAACAACGTTACAAGCACACTATCGTTACGATCGGTCCTTGAGAAGGACAAACTTAATGGGACAAATTTCCTAGACTGGTATAGGAATTTGAGGATTGTCCTCAAACAAAAAAAGAAGCAATATGTCCTAGAGGAACCCTTACCTGCTGAGGAACCTCCCTTGACGGCTGCTAAAGCCGATAAAGATGCTTACAAGAAGCATCAAAATGACGCACTTGATGTTGGGTGCCTTATGCTTGCCACCATGAACTCTGAGCTTCAGAAGCAACATGAGGAAATGGAGGCGTTCGATATGATCGAGCATCTAAAGCAACTGTACCAACAACAAGCAAGACAAGAGAGGTATGACGTCTCTAAAGCGTTATTCCAGTGTAGAATGATAGAAGGAAATCTGGTTGGAACTCATGTACTCAAGATGATTGGGTACATTGAAAATCTGGAGAAGCTGGGTTTTCCATTGGACCAAGAGTTGGCCACTGACGTGATCTTGCAATCGTTGCCTGAAAGCTTCAGTCAATTTGTCTTGAATTACAATATGATTGAAATTGAAAAGACTCTACCACAGTTGCTTGGCATGCTGAGAACTTTTGAAGCTAACAACAAGAAGTCCAAACCTACAAATGTTCTTATTGTGAATAAGAGCAAGGGAAGGGTTAAAGCAAAAGGCTTAAAGGAGAACAAGAAAGTCCTTGTCAAATCTAAGCCTCATACTGCTACACTTAAGCCAAAGGGAAGAGTGGCAAAAGAGGGTAACTGTTTCCATTGCGGTGAGACCGGACATTGGAAAAGAAATTGCAAAGTTTATCTGGAGGATCTTAAGAAGACGAAGGGAAGTCTGACTTCCACTTCAGGTATTTTTGTTATAGAAGTCAATTTATCTACTTCTTCATCATGGGTATTAGATACTGGATGTGGATCTCACATTTGTGTTAATGTGCAGGATCTTAAAAGGAGTAGGACATTGGCAAAAGGCGAAGTAGATCTCCGAGTAGGAAATGGAGCAAGAGTTGCTGCATTAGCTATAGGAGATTATTCATTATCTTTGCCTTCCGGTTTATCTTTAGATTTAAAAGACTGTTTTTATGTGCCTTCAATTACTAGAAACATTATCTCTATTTCTTTTTTGGAGAAGTTTGGATTTTCATTTATTATAAATGACAATTGTTGCTCCATTTATTTAAATGATATGTTTTATGCTAGTGCACAAATGATTAATGGTCTTTATGTATTAAATCTTGATATGCCTGTCTATAACATAAATACTAAAAGGATTAAGAATAATGATTCTAATCCAACTTATCTCTGGCATTGTCGCTTGGGCCATATAAACGAGAATCGCATATCAAAACTTCATAAGGATGGAGTATTGGATTCATTTGATTTTGAATCATATGAAAATGTGAATCTTGTTTAATGGGCAAGATGACTAAAGCTCCTTTCAAGGGACATGTTGAAAGGACAAAAGATTTATTGAGTCTCATACATAGTGATGTATGTGGGCCAATAAGCACACATGCTAGAGGTGGTTTTCAATACTTCGTTACATTTACTGATGACTTCAGTAGATATGGGTATGTGTGCCTAATGAAATATAAACATGAAACCTTTGAAAAGTTCAAGGATTTCAAGAATGAAGTACAAAACCAACTTGGTAAAAGTATCAAAATCCTTCGATCAGATCGAGGAGGTGAATACCTAAGCCAAGATTTTCATGACTATCTAAAGGAGTGTGGGATAGTCTCACAACTCACTCCTCCGTATACTCCACAATGGAATGGTGTATCCGAAAGAAGAAATCGAACCTTGTTGGACATGGTTTGATCAATGATGAGTCTTGCAGATCTTCCGATATCCTTTTGGGGACATGCTTTCGAAACAGCAATATTCATACTGAACCGTGTCCATCTAAATCAGTGGAAAAGACACCATATGAGATATGGACTGGGAAACGTCCTAGTATGTCTTTTATAAAGATTTGGGGTTGTGAGGTGTAAGGACCCCCGTGGCCTTAACCCGTTATTAGTGTATTAAGCCATATCATTAGTGCATATAATCATACTATCAGGGGAAAAATCATATGCAAGTGCAACACCATATGCTATCCAGAAAATTTCTTGCATTTAAACCACATAATATTCAAATTCCCCAACCATGATTATCCATATAACATACACCCTCATAATACACTAACATACTCTTAGTTCATTTAGCAATTCTATATCTAATTGCGTGCAAACCATAAATGAACAGAGAAGAGCCGTAGCCCGTTTATACATTCCATATACACGTAATATGTACTCACATAAGAGCACCCAATGAATGAGCGTGTATCTAATGTATAAAACACTCTGCTGGATACCGTTACTGGTGTTTCGATCCTGGAAGCACCTCTCAAGCGCAACTCGATCTCGACTCTGGATCTGAGCGCCTGTCCATCCAGCTCTGGTACCTCAATCCTGGAAGTACTTTAATCAACAGCCCGAGCTCAACTCCAAAGCTGTTGCTACACCTGTACCACCTGCCCCAACAGAGAGAGCCCCCACACGGGGTGAGCATACCAATATCCCAATCCAATAACCACAACAATACAATTCATAATTTACAACAATGTAAATGCTATGAAATACAAAATATACTCCCTGGATGGCATCATCCTCATCCGGGGTTTCCTGTACTGTCCCTGTTCTCAAAACACTGAAACCATCAAATTCCCAAATGCAGTTAATCATTACATTGATTAACAATTCTATGAGCCATATGCCAATATCATAATCAATAACATCAAATCATTAAACAATGATTTTAGACAATCCGTGTTTCTCACTTATGGTTTCGTAGCTCTATTTCGTTGCTCGCTCTACAATTGTGGCATTCCATTTCCACGCATGCTCGATGGCAGCGGCGTCATAATCGATGTTCGCTCATAGGCGACAACATCCCAATCATTGCTCGCTCAAAAGCGGCACCATGCAATTCTCAATGCATATATAGACATTTGAAGCAAGTACAATAAACCATGCATTCCAATCTCCGTTTATTGCTAATACCATGTGTCATGCATTTCCACACACATTCATTGCAATACAGTGTACCAAGCACTCAACAATTGCAATTATATTAAAGGGCTATGCTCGTACGTCATACGTACCTTATAATTCCGTAGCTCGAGTCCAAACTTTGCTTGAGTTCCTTACCTCGAGAGATATGTGCTAAAACACATAAACAACTCACAATCAAGTATAAGCATGTGTAATACCCCCGAAATGTTATATGATTATGTGCTATGATGATGATTTATGTTAAGTTTAAGGGTTGTGGTGTAATTAATTGGGGGAATATGATTACGATATGATGATATGATTTAGGGGGCATGATAGGTGTTTTAAAGGATGTATTAATTTAAATGAAGTTATAAAATATCGAGTGAGGATATTTTAATACATCGTACTATTTACCGGGACACAATTAAACACCACATAACCACCCAACCCATATCACCCACCCCCTGCCACTCGGCCACCCCCCCCCCCCCCCCACTTGGCAGCCCATGCCCTTTTCCCCAGTTGGCAGCCCATACTTGCATGATGACCTTCCAATCAATCCCTTCTCCTTCTCTCCCCTCCATTTTCGTTCCAGCTTAGCAGCATTAAGGCAAGGGAAGAAGCTTGGTGAAAGTGTTCCAAAAACCTTGCATAAGAGGAGCAAAAAGAGGGGTAAGTTGGTGCCCTGTTTTCTGGGTTTTCGGGTTGATTTGGGTTTTTGTAGTGAGGATTTCTATGCATGCTAGTGTAGGTATGAACGAAACCTTGGTATGTATGTTTACATGGAAGTATTATGAAGCTCCTAGCATGTTTGTTCGAGTATATTACTTACGTTATGTGTTGGTTTTCTTGTTATGAAAGTAAGTGCTCGAAATTCTGGGCAAGGAAGAACATGCTCTGTTTCTGTATAAGTTGGTTGAGGTTGAAGATTATGATGAGGTTATATTGCATGCTAGTTTAGGTTTTGTTGAACCTTGAATTTAAGTGCTTACATAGAAGTTTTATAATGCTCCTAGCATGTTTGATTGAGCAAGTATGTTATGTTATGAAGTAGAAATGATGGTGTGAAAAGAGGTGCTCAAAAATCTGGGGAAGTCCCGATTTTTCAGAGCTCTCGATCGATCGAGATTTGGTCCCGATCGATCGAGCGAGACAGAATGTTTAAAGCATGTTTTGAATTTCAGGTGCCGATCGATCGATGGATTTCTCGATCGATCGGTGAAGCTCCTCGATCGATCAGTAAAATGTTTCGATCGATCGATCGAGGCAGAATGGTTGAGCACTGTTGTGCACAGTTTCTCGATCGATCGAGACCTCGGGGCCGATCGATCGAGAGAGGCAGAATGTTGAAAAATAAAATGATGTTTTATTTTGTTAAGATAATGATGTGATATGGTATTGAGGCATCTAATATGGTATTGTGTGGTCTTGTAGAGCCATCCCAGGTACCGGCACCATCAAGGAGATAAAGTCTGTTGACTCCTCCTCTTTTTGAAAAGGTACGTAAGAGACGTACGAGCATCGGACGGTAAAACACATCTTTACACTTTGCATGAGTATACACGATGAAACGATGATGTTTATAAGTTGTGTATGATGTTTATAAGATGTCTACGTGTTTATAAGATGTCTACGATGTCTATTTGTGGTAAGATGCCACGGGGTAAGATGCCCCACATGGTAAGAGGCCATGCGATGTCTATTTGTGGTAAGATGCCACGGGGTAAGATGCCCCACATGGTAAGAGGCCATGCGATACTATTTGTGGTAAGATGCCACGGGGTAAGATGCCCCACATGGTAAGAGGCCATGCAATGTTTATAATGTGGTAAGATGCCACAGGGTAAGATGCCCATATGCATGATTATGAATCAAGGACAACGGTAAGAAGTTAATGAATAACCAGCATATTTACTTAACCAATGTTTCATTCATTTACTATGATGTTTTATGATGTTGAATGAGATTGTATATGCTTATGATGTGTTGTCCCTGTAGGTACGCTTTTGGACTAAAGGATTAAGGGGTCGGGTTGAGGCAGTGAGCTACGAAGAACACATGAATGTATAGGAATCAAGTCTTGATTAGTATCTACTCTAGGAGTAGTATAAATCTAAACATGGACATTCTTTTGGATGTGTAACGAATTTATTTTGAAGTCCTTTATTTTGGCCTGTAATTCTGATAGCTCATGTAACAACCAGAACCTTAGAATGTTATTAATGCATGATTAGTCCTTCTTTGTCTATTAATCGCTGTTAAGGTGTGAAGACCCCACATTAGTGGTATCAGAGCAGTGGTTAGATAACTCGGGAATGAGTGAAGGGTAGCCTTAGCAATAAGTTGGCTAGGTGCTTACTTTTGAACATGTTTTATAGGTATGTTGCATATGAAGTTCCTATGTTATGCTAACATGTTTAATTATCTAACGATGTGCTTTATGAACTGCTTTTGGTGTTATTATTAACCCTTGGGTTGCAGCATGGCAGCAAATATAGAAGTGGGTGACGCCGTTAGTGTAAATGCAAGTGCTGGGCGTACGAATCCATTGCCACCACCAGCCTTGGGCGAAGAACCTTCTGAACAACAGTTGCTACCCGGGGAGTTGAGCTTGGCTCAATTTATGATGTACCGACCCCCGATGTTCGAAGGAACTGAATCAGGGGAAAAAGCTGAAGAGTGGTTGGAGAGGATTGAACAGATATTTGTGGCAGCGCCTTGTGCAAAGACAGCCTGGATCAGATTGGCAGAATTTTAGCTGGCCAAGAAGGCACTGATGTGGTGGAAGACCACCGTGATTGAGCAAGAGGCTCTGGGCAGGAAATAAATTGGAAGATGTTCCGAACACGGTATCTGACCCGCTACTTCTCAGCCGCTGCAAGACAAGCCAAGGAGGATGAGTTCACCAGTTTAAGACAAGGTACCATGCCTGTGTCTGATTATGCTCTGCATTACTGTTCCTTACTGCGATACGTGCCCCATATTGCTGCAAACCCTCAAGCGAAGATGAGGAATTTCATGAAGGGCTTGAGGCCGGAACTATATGACTGGGTAATTACCTATGGCCCTGCCTTTTTTGACGATGCGCTTTCACGAGCTGAACTAGCCGAACTGGGAGTTGGCGCATATCCTGATGCATTGCCACCTCCAGCACCCCCTCAGAAATCCATTTCTAACAATTTGAAGCCCAGGGGTGATCAGTTTAAGCCTAGGGGAAACACTTCAGCGTCGAGATTCAGTGGCAAGAGGCCCGAGAATCGATGGAAAGGGAACCGTAGGAATGATGCTCCATCCGGGAGAGGACAGCCTCAGGGAGACAGATCTGGAAGAGTTCAGTGCACTCTTTGTGGACAACCACATTTGGCAAAGGATTGCGTAGGATGCTATGCCTGTGGCGATAGAGGCCACTTTGCTCGACAGTGTCCCAACAGGGGAAGACAACAGAACTCTACGGGGAGGCCTGCGGACAGAGCGGCACCGCACCGACCCCCTTTCGCACCGAGGCAGTATGGAGGTCAGCCCACGGGGCCACCTCAGGGACAGGTGTATGCTTTGACTAGGTAGCAGGCTACAGCAGCTCCGGAGGAGGTTATAGCGGGTACGTGTCTTTTATTTACGCACCCTGCTCTTATATTGATAGACACAGGTGCGTCACACTCTTTTGTGTCGACGAATTTTGTTGAAAGGCACCACATATGCACTTCTCCGTCGCCCATGCCTCTTATGGTCTCGACCCCCGCTGGAAGAAGTTTGACTACGGATCAGATTGTCTATGATGGCCTCATTTATTTTGAGGATAATGAGTTAAGATAAGATTTGATTGTGCTGGGAATGACAGACTTCGATTGCATTGTGGGCATCGATGTTCTGAACAAGTATCAGGCGGTGGTAGACTGCAGGCAGAAGACTGTCCGTTTCAGGTCTGATATGGGAGTCCAGTGGACATTCTTTGGGGATGGTTCTCGCCCAAAGATTCCGTTGATATCTGCTGTCAAGATGACACAGTTATTGGAACAAGGTCATACAGGATATCTTATCTATGCTGTTGATATGACGGAAAAGAGGAAAGAGCTAAAGGTTGAGGATGTGCCCGTAGTGGCGGAGTTTGCTGATGTCTTTCCGGAGGAAATTCCCGGATTCCCACCGACGAGAGAGGTCGAGTTTGGGATTGAGCTGCTACCAGGGACGTCTGCAATTTCTCGTGCCCCATATAGGATGGCACCAGCAGAGTTAAGGGAGTTAAAGATTCAGTTACAAGAACTCCTTGACAAGGGCTACAAACGCCCTAGCGTATCGCCATGGGGTGCGCCTGTCTTATTTGTTAAGAAGAAAGATGGATCGATGCGTCTATGCATTGACTATAGACAACTGAACAAAGCTACAGTAAAGAACAAGTATCCACTTCCGAGGATCGATGACTTGTTCGATCAGTTGCAGGGTACGAGGCTCTACAGTAAGATCGATCTGAGGTCGGGGTACCATCAGATTCGAGTAAGGGAAGATGATGTTCAGAAGACGGCATTCAGGACTAGATATGGGCACTATGAATTCCTGGTCATGCCTTTTGGGGTGACGAATGCCCCAGCTGTCTTCATGAGTTTGATGAACAGAGTGTTCCAACCATATTTGGATCAGTTCGTCATAGTCTTCATTGACGACATACTTTACTCTCGGACTGAAGAAGAGCATGTAAGGCACTTGAGGATAGTACTTCAGATCCTTAGGGATCATCAGCTATATGCAAAGCTTAGTAAGTGCGAGTTCTGGTTGGACAGCGTGGTATTCTTGGGCCATGTCATAACTAGCCATGGGATATCTGTAGATCCCAGGAAGATTGAAGCTGTGTTAGAGTGGGCTGCACCCACTTCTGTACCGGAGATACGGAGTTTCCTCGGTTTGGCAGGTTATTACCGATGTTTCGTCGAAGGTTTCTCGAAGATTGCCAAACCCCTGACACAGCTGACTCAGAAAGGAGTTCCCTTCTTTTGGTCTGAGGCATGTGAGGAAAGTTTTCAAGAACTGAAGCGTCGCTTGACTACAGCGCCTGTATTGGTAATTCCGTCTGAGAATAAGAGGTTTGCCTTGTATACGGATGCGTCACTGCAGGGTTTGGGCTGTGTGTTGATGCAAGATAAGCACGTGGTGGCTTATGCATCGAGGCAGCTGAAGCCACACGAAGCTAGGTACCCAGTGCATGATTTGGAACTGGCGGCCATCATATTTGCCTTGAAGATCTGGAGGCATTACTTGTATGGCACGTCTTTCACTATATATACGGACCATAAGAGCCTGAAGTTATTATTCACTAAGGCAGAGTTGAATGTGAGGCAAAGAAGGTGGATGGATTTGCTCAAAGACTATGATTGTGAAATTGAGTACCATCCAGGTAAAGCAAACTTGATAGCAGACGCCTTAAGTCGGAAGGTGAAGAGTACTGCAGAGGATGTTATGTGTTTGTCGGCCTTGATGACTTCTTATTGCCATCTGGGCTACGATTTCGATGTAGACACGTCGCCCGTGCGAGTGTCGACCTTATTGGCAGAGCCAGATGTATTTGAGGCGATCCGGAAGGCCCAGAGATGGGCATCATTAGTACTTCAGGGTCAGCCATCCAAGTTTAGAGTGGCTGAGGATGATTCTTTGAGACTGGGCAACCGATGGGTAGTCCCAGATGCACCAGGACTGCGTAGAGAAATATTGGAGCGGGCTCACAGTAGTCGTTTCAGTATCCACCCAGGGGGAAAGAAGATGTACAAAGATCTATACGATCAATTCTGGTGGAGACGCATGAAGCGTGAGGTGATCACGTTTGTGAAAAGATGTTTGATCTGCCAACAAGTAAAGGCAGAGAGGCAGAGGCCTGGTGGTGAGCTGAAGAGCTTAGAGGTGCCTGAATGGAAGTGGGAGCATATATCTATGGACTTTGTGACCCACTTGCCGAGGACGGCCTCAGGATTTGACGCAATCTGGGTGATCGTGGATAGGCTGACGAAGACGGCTCATTTCATCCCTTACAGTATGTCTTATGAAGATGGCCCAGATGTATATACGGGATGTTGTGAGATTGCATGGTATTCCAGTCTCGATAGTGTCTGATAGGGACCCGAGGTTTACTTCACATTTCTGGGAGGGTCTCCAGACAGCTTTGGGCACAGAGGTGAGACTGAGTACGGCCTATCACCCTCAGACAGACGGCCAAACAGAGCGTACCATTCAGACGCTCGAGGACATGTTGAGGGCATATATTTTGGAGTTAGATACTCCGTGGCAGGATTCAGTGCCGCTGGTGGAGTTCTCCTATAATAACAGTCATCAGGCGAGCATTCAAATGGCTCCTTTTGAAGCTCTGTATGGACGACGATGTAGATCACCGCTGTATTGGGAGGATTTGACTAGCAAAGTGGTCGGAGGACAGGATCTGATCAGGGATATGGAAAGTAAGATAAAATTGATACGCCAAAAGATGAAAGCGGCCCAGGTTAGGCAGGCAGCCTATGCAAATAAGCGGCGACGACCGCTGGAATTCCAGTTAGGAGACAGGGTCTTCTTAAAGATCTCGCACTTCAGGGGTGTGGTTCGTTTTGGGATGCGGGGAAAGTTATCTCCGAGGTATGTTGGGCCATATGAAGTTTTACAGCGTATCGGTACTTTGGCATATCGTTTGGCTCTACCGCCATCCTTGTCTGGCATACATATGTTTTCCATGTCTCCATGTTACGGAAGTATGAGCCAGACCCGTCTCATGTTTTACAGCCTTCAGAAGTTCAGTTAGACTCAGATGTGTCCTACGTAGAACGACCAATCAGAATTCAAGATCGAGAGGATCGCAGACTACGAAGCAAAGTTATACCGATGGTCAAAGTTCAGTGGGATCGTCGGGGTGTCGAGGAGGCTACATGGGAGACGGAACGGCATATGGTGCAGCACTATCCGGAACTATTCTCTGGTATGTTTTTAATGTTTAGTTCCATTATGATGATGCATGTGGATTTCGATGACGAAATCTTATAAGTAGGGAAGTAATGTAATACCCCCGAAATGTTATATGATTATGTGCTATGATGATGATTTATGTTAAGTTTAAGGGTTGTGGTGTAATTAATTTGGGGGAATATGATTACGATATGATGATATGATTTAGGGGGCATGATAGGTGTTTAAAGGATGTATTAATTTAAATGAAGTTATAAAATATCGAGTGAGGATATTTTAATACATCATACTATTTATCGGGACACAATTAAACACCACATAACCACCCAACCCATATCACCCAACCCCCTGCCACTCGGCCACCACCCCCCCCCCCCCCCACTTGGCAGCCCATGCCCTTTTCCCCATTTGGCAGCCCATACTTGCATGATGACCTTCCAATCAATCCCTTCTCCTTCTCTCCCCTCCATTTTTGTTCTAGCTTAGCAGCATTAAGGCAAGGGAAGAAGCGTGGTGAAAGTGTTCCAAAAACCTTGCATAAGAGGAGCAAAAAGAGGGGTAAGTTGGTTCCCTGTTTTCTGGGTTTTCGGGTTGAGTTGGGTTTTTGTAGTGAGGATTTCTATGCATGCTAGTGTAGGTACTGAACGAAACCTTGGTATGTATGTTTACATGGAAGTATTATGAAGCTCCTAGCATGTTTGTTCGAGTATATTACTTACGTTTTGTGTTGGTTTTCTTGTTATGAAAGTAAGTGCTCGAAATTCTGGGCAAGGAAGAACATGCTCTGTTTCTGTATAAGTTGGTTGAGGTTGAAGATTATGATGAGGTTATATTGCATGCTAGTTTAGGTTTTGTTGAACCTTGAATTTAAGTGCTTACATAGAAGTTTTATAATGCTCCTAGCATGTTTGATTGAGCAAGTATGTTATGTTATGAAGTAGAAATGATGGTGTGAAAAGAGGTGCTCAAAAATCTGGGGAAGTCCCGATTTTTCAGAGCTCTCGATCGATCGAGATTTGGTCCCGATCGATCGAGCGAGACAGAATGTTTAAAGCATGTTTTGAATTTCAGGTGCCGATCGATCGATGGATTTCTCGATCGATCGGTGAAGCTCCTCGATCGATCGGTAAAATGTTTCGATCGATCGATCGAGGCAGAATGGTTGAGCACTGTTGTGCACAGTTTCTCGATCGATCGAGACCTCGGGGCCGATCGATCGAGAGAGGCAGAATGTTGAAAAATTAGGATGTTTTATTTTGTTAAGTTTATGATGTGAGATGGTATTGTGGCATCTAATATGGTATTGTGTGGTCTTGTAGAGCCATCCCAGGTACCGGCACCATCAAGGAGATAAAGTCTGTTGACTCCTCCTCTTTTTGAAAAGGTACGTAAGAGACCTACGGGCATCGGACGGTAAAACACATCTTTACACTTTGCATGAGTATACATGATGAAACGATGATGTTTATAAGTTGTGTATGATGTTTATAAGATGTCTACGTGTTTATAAGATGTCTACGATGTCTATCTGTGGTAAGATGCCACGGGGTAAGATGCCCCACATGGTAAGAGGCCATGCGATGTCTATTTGTGGTAAGATGCCACGGGGTAAGATGCCCCACATGGTAAGAGGCCATGCGATACTATTTGTGGTAAGATGCCACGGGGTAAGATGCCCCACATGGTAAGAGTCCATGCAATGTTTATAATGTGGTAAGATGCCACAGGGTAAGATGCCCATATGCATGATTATGAATCAGGGACAACGATAAGAAGTTAATGAATAACCAGCATATTTACTTAACCAATGTTTATTCATTTACTATGATGTTTTATGATGTTAAATGAGATTGTATATGCTTATGACGTGTTGTCCCTGTAGGTACGCTTTTGGACTAAAGGACTAAGGGGTCGGGTTGAGGCAGTGAGCTACGAAGAACACAGGAATGTATAGGAATCAAGTCTTGATTAGTATCTACTCTAGGAGTAGTATAAATCTAAACATGGACATTCTTTTGGAAGTGTAACGAATTTATTTTGAAGTCCTTTATTTTGGCCTGTAATTCTGATAGCTCATGTAACAACCAGAACCTTAGAATGTTATTAATGCATGATTAGTCCTTCTTTGTCTATTAATCACTGTTAAGGTGGGAAGACCCCACATTAGTGGTATCAGAGCAGTGGTTAGATAACTCGGGAATGAGTGAAGGGTAGCCTTAGCAATAAGTTGGCTAGGTGCTTACTTTTGAACATGTTTTATAGGTATGTTGCATATGAAGTTCCTATGTTATGCTAACATGTTTAATTATCTAACGATGTGCTTTATGAACTGCTTTTGGTGTTATTATTAACCCTTGTGTTGCTGCATGGCAGCAAATATAGAAGTGGGTTACGCCGTTAGTGTAAATGCAAGTGCTGGGCGTACGAATCCATTGCCACCACCAGCCTTGGGCGAAGAACCTTCTGAACAACAGTTGCTACCCGGGGAGTTGAGCTTGGCTCAATTTATGATGTACCGACCCCCGATGTTCGAAGGAACTGAATCAGGGGAAAAAGCGTAAGAGTGGTTGGAGAGGATTGAACAGATATTTGTGGCAGCGCCTTGTGCAAAGACAGCCTGGATCAGATTGGCAGAATTTCAGCTGGCCAAGAAGGCACTGATGTGGTGGAAGACCACCGTGATTGAGCAAGAGGCTCTGGGGCAGGAAATACCAATACCTTCACCAATACATCATGATTCATTAAAAATCATTTGTTTTCAAAAACTCTCTCTCCAACAGCAAATCCCCAGATTGGCCCCAACATAAGGCACCCCGGACACCAAGTTCCACTAAAAACCCAACTCAAAGGTTTTTCACCAAAATGAGAATACAATCTCATCCCTTGGATCCAACGATCCCAAATGCCCGATTAAACAACCTCGGGAGACACAAATCCGCAATTAATTCATAATTGCCACAATTAAAAATCCACCAAGGATTAATACCACACCGGGATTAACATCATAAATCCCCGGACATCACAATTATCCCCCACTAATAAAATTTCGTCCCCGAAATTGCACCGGCATACTCTACGTAACACCAGGACTACACAAACAAGGTAAAGCCACAACCCCGATTCTGGACCACATTAGAATCGAATCATCAACTGCGAGAATACCAATCTCGCACAAAGCTCTACAATAGAGCAACGCCAAAACCAATATAAACCCGAAAGATAACAACATACCTCGATGTGAATCGTCCCGGAAGTCAGTCCATCATGATTGCAAATCAATCAAAAACCCTTAGGTTCTAACATAGATATCTCTCTATGATATCCACCAATCGCCCACGATGCTTAACACACATCGTTAAGATGGGAACCACTAGTATACAATCAGTATACTCCCAGAAAAATCCGATTGCGCTTTCCCGATCATCTCCTCCAAAGGAGTAGTTGCACCTCTTGCAATCCGGATCTGGTCAACCACGGTCACTAATCCACACAAAACACATCACTACAGATGTCTACAACCATGTGTTCCAAGAAGTCCCATCTTGGTCCAACACATCATCGAGACTCTACAAGGTCTCAAGTTCCATAGGGGACATGCAAGACAAACAATTGCATTCCCAAACACGTGTCGACCGTGACACTAAACAAATCCGAATCCTGGCCATCCCTCATTTATCCTGGGATTCAACAATCCTAAAACAGGAAGGCTATCAAATTATCCAACAAGAACTACCATGGTTCCAAAACACGACAATCCCTCCTCAGGGAAGTCAAACGGACCTCATGATTATTCCTCAGAATACATCGTGCCATCGAGATTACCAATCTTAAATTGCCACAATCTCCCACCGGAGATTCATCAAACCAAACACACTAACCCAACGTTCAACAAGGAACGAAATAGAGTTGGCATTCGTATACATACACGGGTATACATGCCTAAGCACCAACACAACAGGCGTACTCGAAGCAATAGTCTCGGGTATCTCTAAGCATACCCAAAGTCCCATAACCTACTGCCAAGCCTCGATAATTCTCACTCCACGGAGAATAGTGGTCAACAGACCAAAGCCAAAGGGTGCGATTCAACATCAACACCACACAATCAAAGCAATGAATCTCCCAAAAGATTCAACCGGCAGGTATATCAATACCGCCTTTCCCAAAAGGATAGTGTCATGAATCCATGACCCTCTAACCTCGAACCACCGTCCGGAAAACTGGATATATACATACCAATATATATCTCGGAACCAAAATATGCAATTGATTTAGAATAGTGCATCGAAGCCATTATCATCAAATCGAAACTCGTATACGCCATGTATACTCAAACAACGATGCCCTGTACTATTGCCATAGTACTCCACACTCGAGCATCACCCCAGAGACGTCTCCTCGAACGTCTCACTGGAAGTACGAAGCCATTACCTAGTCCAACACTAGTAGGGCTTACCCTGGTTGATTCACGATCAACCCTCAACCAAAACTAGCTGCCTCCATGACAGTACAACCCAAATCTCTCCAAGAGATAAAGTCAATATAGTAGTGTCACTCCATTAACTACACCACACAATCTCAATTGTGACTTCCGTCGCATACCATATGCAAAGATGCTCGACCAGAGCTAACAACGACTTGTCGACGCTCACGTTGGTATTCCAACAAAATTGAGTCGTCCCAAAACAAGCCTCTTAAAACATTTGACGTATAAACGTCTCCTCGAGGTATTTCCTGCCTCAATTATCACGCCACTAAGAGACTACAAGAGTCTACCAAAAGTCCTCATCATATCATCATACGATTCACTGAACTCGAATCACACGAGCAGTATAACGGCTATCAAAAGCACGTTATAACATTGCCACGATATCTGGCTAACAAGCGCTGCCTCCAAAGGCTCATACCAAGCCTACCTACGTCTCATACGTTCCACCCGGTATACCATACCGTAACATCCATTTAGAGTAGTGGGTCATCGCCCAACATACCTCTAAAACACCAAGCATAATGGACAACCCGGTGTCCTTGCTCAACTATGATGCAATCTTAAACCATTAGGACTTATCCCACACCCTCAGGGTGGGTGTGACCACGCCTACCGCAGATCACAACAACAAGCGAGTAGTTTCCTCAATGACTACTCTACCACCAATCACTTGGCCTAAGCCAAACCAGCGAGTATACCCAAGGGTATCATTACTCAAACAATATACTCCAAATATGTGCTGCCGTACAATCCCTGTACGGTGCACCTAATAATTCTTCGAGCAACTTGCTCGGCATAATGGTCTCGTCAACTAGTGACCCAGACACTACCATGTGTCCACCAAAGGCACTCAAACCATACAACTCAACACATAACATAAATGTATTAATTATCAAAACGACGCCACACGTCTACATAGAACATCAACTATGTCATCGTCATCCCGTGACGGCATATGTCAACACATGACATCCAATTAACATCGTCAAACATATGACGGTACATGTCAATACACGACATCCACAATCTCATCGTCAAACACATGATGTATATAACAACATGTAGTATCCACAATGATGCTAACAAAAGTAATACGACATACCTCATCGCTATCAAGATAGCGGAATACCTGTATCCATCGTCCACCAGCGGTACAAAAGCAGCATCCATCGCTCGTAGGCGACATAATCCAGCGCTACGCACATAGCGGTATAACCCGTCGCTATAGAATCAGCGGCATGATCTCTCGTCATAGAGTCAGCGGCATAAGACATCGCTATAGATATCCGGCGGTATGAACCATCGCCATAGGTGTAGCGGAATGACCCGTCGCTATGTAATATCCGGTGGCACGGATCATCGTCAATAGAATACCCGGCGGCATGAACCATCGCCAATAGAATAGCGGAATGAGACATCGCTATCAATATATCTGGCGGCAAGAACCATCGCCAATCAATATAGCGGAATGAATCGTCGCTACCAATATACCTGGCGGCATGAACCATCGCCAATCAATATAGCGGAATGAACCATCGCTATCAATATACCTGGCGGCATGAACCATCGCCAATCAATATAGCGGAATGAACCATCGCTATCAATATACCTGGCGGCATGAACCATTGCCAATCAATATAGCGGAATGAACCATCACTATCAATATACCTGGCGGCATGAACCATCGCCAATCAATATAGCGGAATGAACCATCGCTATCAATATACCTGGCGGCATGAACCATCGCCAATCAATATAGCGGAATGAACCATCGCTATCAATATACCTGGCGGCATGAACCATCGCCAATCAATATAGCGGAATGAACCATCGCTATCAATATACCTGGCGGCATAAACCATCGCCAAAGAATAGCCGATCCCTAGTCATTGTCACGGTAGTGTATTTTAATGCCCCTCGCTCAAATAAAACATGCGGTACTCCCACCCCTCGCTTCACATATAGGCGGCATAGAATAACCTCGCTTAAATGGACATGCGGCGCTCCCACCCCTCGCTTCACATTTTAGCGGCAAATATTCTTTCCTCGCCTCATATGATAACCACTCATCAATGTGACATGCGGCGCTCCCACCCTTCGCTTCACATATTAGCGGCACAAAATAATAAATAGCGGCAAGCATTTAAAATCATCACTCATCCATAACAATGACTCATGGGATATTCACCAAGTATTTCATCCATACCTGCATCACAAAGCATAATAAATATTCCAACATACATCATCATGAGTGTATTTTAATGCACCTCGCTCAAATGCGACATGCGGCACTCCCACCCCTCGCTTCAACATTTGGCGGCAAAGCATTAAAATCATCACTACATGTACACATGCAACCACAATGCATAATTCCATGATGTATATAAAACGCAGGTTACCGTTTCGTGTCTTTCAACCATGGCCTTAGCCTCTTGCGTCATAGTGTCCCTACAGGAACAATCCCAAACCATGAGCATACGATAATCCATATTCCCCACAATATGATTACAATGAGTAAATGCATAAACTATGAGTACAAAGTACTTCCCATATCCCAATGCATTTCAAAATGCTCCATTTGGTTGTCCCTGTGTCACAACTCACAATCATAATCAACAGGTTATATTATGATTCTATAGATGTCATGACATATAATCGTTTCACTATGATCACATATCACAAATGCACATAAGCAAAATAGTTGTGTCACACAACACTAACTACTATCATGCATAAATAAGTGCTACTCATCCCTATCAGCATGTTCCAGGCCTTCAACAGCCCCAAAGAGCTAACCACTGCTCTGATACCACTAATGTAAGGACCCCCGTGGCCTTAACCCGTTATTAGTGTATTAAGCCATATCATTAGTGCATATAATCATACTATCAGGGGAAAAACCATATGCAAGTGCAACACCATATGCTATCAAGAAAATTTCTTGCATTTAAACCACATAATATTCAAATTCCCCAACCATGATTATCCATATAACATGCACCCTCATAATACACTAACATACTCTTAGTTCATTTAGCAATTCTATATCTAATTGCGTCCAAACCATAAATGAACAGAGAAGAGCCGTAGCCCGTTTATACATTCCATATACACATAATATGTACTCACATAAGAGCACCCAATGAATGAGCGTGTATCTAATGTATAAAACACTCTGCTGGATACCGTTACTGGTGTTTCGATCCTGGAAGCACCTCTCAAGCGCAACTCGATCTCGACTCTGGATCTGAGCGCCTGTCCATCCAGCTCTGGTACCTCAATCCTGGAAGTACTTTAATCAACAGCCTGAGCTCAACTCCAAAGCTGTTGCTACACCTGTACCACCTGCCCCAACAGAGACAGCCCCCACACGGGGTGAGCATACCAATATCCCAATCCAATAACCACAACAATACAATTCATAATTTACAACAATGTAAATGCTATGAAATACAAAATATACTCCCTGGATGGCATCATCCTCATCCGGGGTTTCCTGTATTGTCCCTGTTCTCAAAACACTGAAACCATCAAATTCCCAAAATGCCAGTTAATCATTACATTGATTAACAATTCTATGAGCCATTTGCCAATATCATAATCAATAACATCAAATCATTAAACAATGATTTTAGACAATCCGTGTTTCTCACTTATGGTTTCGTAGCTCTATTTCATTGCTCGCTCTACAATAGCGGCATTCCATTTCCACGCATGCTCGATGGCAGCGGCGTCATAATCGATGTTCGCTCACAGGCGACAACATCCCAATCATTGCTCGCTCAAAAGCGGCACCATGCAATTCTCAATGCATATATAGACATTTGAAGCAAGTACAATAAACCATGCATTCCAATCTCCGTTTATTGCTAATACCATGTGTCATGCATTTCCACACACATTCATTGCAATACAGTGTACCAAGCACTCAACAATTGCAATTATATTTGTAAGGACCCCTTATACTTAACCCTTGATTAGTGTATTAATCATTATGTGTGGCACATGCTTTCCATAAAAGCATTCGGGAAACTCAGATGATACCTTACCATTGAATGGTAAAGTACAAAGTTTTCTCTAACATACTATGTTATAAGTTCATCATCCCAACAACAAGAGACTCATAGAGTTCGCCCATTACACCACTCTTTACATTGTGGACTTTTATAAAAATTTGGGCAGAGTCTCCCCATAAATAGAGCTATCCCGAAATAAAAGTACAACACATAACATAATTCCCGGCCAGGGAAAACGTAATACTCATCAGAATACAGCAATATCAAGTAAATTCCCAGCCAGGGAAAACACCACACATATGGCAACAAAAGTGGGTTTCAACACCCACATACACTAATGACTCTCATAACCTTTAGCAATTCTACTTCTAATTGCATGCAACATAGAATGAAAGAGAGAAAGGCTCATGCCTTTATATACAACCCATGTAGAAGTATAATCGTGCTCACATGCGAGCATCATAATTATGTGTATAACCATCATGGGTATATATATATATATAGGTACTCTATACGATATCGTGCTCCATCAAGCCCTGGTACCACGATCCTGGGAGTACATCCAATCAACAGCTCGAGCTCATCTCCAAAGCCATCGATGTACCTGTTCACCTGTCCCAACAGAGACAGCCCCCAACGGGGTGAGCATATCAATTCCACAATTTCATAATCATAATGACATAATACATAATTTACGAAAATATAAATATTGTGGAACATATGTGACACTTCCTGGATGGTATCATCCTCATCCTAGCGTACCCCTGTAGTAACCCTGTTCTCAAAACAGATAAATCATCAAATCTTGAATATGCAGTTAATCATCATATTGGTTAACCCTAACCAGTTTCGAATTAACAACATTTCATAACATCTTTCTTATCTAGCAATTATCATAATTCTAGATATCATATTGAGACTTCCTTACTTCCGATACTAGTTAATCACTTCTCTGATTAACTACGTCTCTGTTCCTATTCATTACCAATAGGGAATAAAATACAGATATCCTAGATATCTAATCAACACCACATTTTCATTTCTTACTTCAAAGTAGCGTCATACTACTGGTGTTCGCTCCGTAGCGACCACACCCATCATTTGCTCGCTTCATAGCGGCACCAAGCATTTCACCATGTGATTCAACATAACGTAACCAAGTCACGGTGCCATCATAGTAAAGCATTTCATGTATTTTAAATCATGCATCATACTTGTAAAACATCATTTAAGCTATGCTCGTACGCTAAACGTACCTTAAATCCTCGAAGTCCGAGCCAAACCTTGCTCGAGTTCCATGCCCCGTGGAACGATGTGCTAAAACGATAAATAATTCACAATTACTTACGAACATGTAACCCATGCTCAAGCACACCCATAACCCTCAAAATTCGAAATCAAACCCTCACCAAAATAGGGCAAAATTTGAACCATAACATCTCGATTCGAACCCAAATAAGCATCATAATTCATTTAAACATGAATAAATCGAATAACAACAAGAATCATCATCCTCATGCCAAAAACCCCCAAAATCGAACATAAACCCCTCAACATCATGAAATTCGAACCAAAATCCACAAAGTCGAACACAATCCTTAAATTCGAACACAATACCTCCAAATTTAGCATGGAATAACATGAGAGGGACGAAAAAGGGGTAAGGAAGGTTACCCATACGAAGATCGGAAGGAAAATCGACCAAAATCGATAAACCCTAGAATTTGGGGATCGCCGCTTTCCTGTAAAATCCGAACTCAAACTGCGATGAAACTTCAAATTGACGGAGGGGATAGCTGCGTCTCGACGAGACGAAGCCGGTGATAGGTCGCACGCGCCGAACGGCGGCCGGACGGCGGCGGGCGCGGCGTTTTCGTGCGCGGGGGAACTGTAGCAGGCGAGATTCGGCGGGGAGAGAGAAGAAGGGAAGGTGGGGCTGAAATGCAATTTTTAATAAAAATCTCGGGTTCAACTTGTATTTATAGCAAAATACCCCAAAATACTAATAGCCACACAAATACATCGTGATTCATTAAAAATCATCTGTTTTCAAAAACTCTCTCTCTAACCCCAAAACCCCCTACCGGTGCTCACACAAGCACCCGAGATTCCGAGACACATTAAAACCCAACTCTTAGGTTTTACACCGTAATGTGAATACAATCTCATCCTCGGGATCCAACGATCCCAACTACCCAAATAAACGAGCCCAGAAGGCCCAACATCGCGATTAAACTCCAAATCGCTACGTAAAACATCTTTAGGGGTTATTAACACTCCGGGATTAACATCTCCAATCCCAGGTCATCACAATATTAAAGGGCTATGCTCGTACGTCATACGTACCTTATAATTCCGTAGCTTGAGTCCAAACTTTGCTTGAGTTCCTTACCTCAAGAGATATGTGCTAAAACACATAAACAACTCACAATCAAGTATAAGCATGCAACCACGTGCCCAAGCACGTTCAAGATTCCCAATCATATCGTCAATCCATGACGATTACCAAAAATAAAAGCCCCCCGGCTAAGCATGCATAATACCCAAAATATTCCATTTTATATGTTTAATAGGTAGCCAAAAAAAACCCAACCAAAAATTCCGTTTAAATAAATTTTGGCCTCAACCAATCCATTTTAAAAGCACAGCATTCCCATTGGAATGTAGACATTGCCCCAGAAATGGCCCCTTAACACCTCGATTCCAAAGTCCCGACATTTCCAAAATTCCACAAAAAAACCATCCAAACAGTGCCGCGATCGATTGCCCATCAGGCGCGATCGATCGCGCGAGTACACTGCCCGCTGCACTGCCATCCGCGATCGATCGCCAAGACCCTCGCGATCGATCGCCTACTTTTCGCGATCGATCGGCGAGACTGTTCATCGCCTTCCCAAATCCAGTAGCATGTCGCGATCGACCGGCGCCTCGGCAAGATCGATCGCGGACTGCGATTTTCCGAAAACTCGAGCTTTAATGGTGTTTTTCACACCCAAACTCCAAACCAACACCCCATACAACCTCAACACCTCAAAAACAACAATTAAACTTCATAAAACACTGAAATCAACATATTAGATTTTAACCCAAAAATCCCCAAATTCAAAACCCACCAAAACTTAACCAAAAACCAACAAGATCACTATCAAATCGAAGACAAAGTCGAGGGGAAGAAACTTACCAACTTATCTTCGAGAAATCCGGCTCCTAGGACGAGCCTCCATCGATTTGCTCATCAAAGGAAAAAGGGGAAAGGGTTTGGGGTGAGAGAGGCGAGAGAGAGGGAGAAGAGAGGAGAGAAATAGATTCCAAATGACGGAATCCCGAGTCCAACTGGTATATATAGCAAAAATGCCCCAAAATACCAATACCTTCACCAATACATCATGATTCATTAAAAATCATCTGTTTTCAAAAACTCTCTCTCCAACAGCAAATCCCCAGACTGGCCCCAACATAAGGCACCCCGGACACCAAGTCCACTAACCAAAATGAGAATACAATCTCATCCCTTGGATCCAACGATCCCAAATGCCCGATTAAACAACCTCGGGAGACACAAATCCGCAATTATTCCTAATTGACACAATTAAAAATCCACCAAGGATTAATACCACACCGGGATTAACATCATAAATCCCCGGACATCACATGAGGCTTTCGTGAGACGTCACACCTCTAACAAACTTGGACCCAAATCTGATAAGTGTTTATTTGTGGGGTATCCTAAGGAAACGAAAGGATACTATTTCTATTATCCCACAGAGAACAAAGTGGTTGTTGCTCGGACTGGTGTCTTTCTTGAAAGAGAATTTATTTCTAGAAAACCAGTGGGAGACATATAGAACTTAGTGAAGTTCAACCACAAGAAAACACTGAACATGAGATTGAGATGGAAACAAAGCAGTCACCACAAACTGTTGTGGATGAAGTGCCTGCTCAAGAGACACAAGCTCAGCGTAGGTCTGTAAGAGAACACCGGGAGCCACAGAGATATGGATTTCTTGTGACTCAACAAGGTGACTTACTACTTATTGATGAGGATGAACCGTCATCTTATCAAGAAGCTATAATGGGCACTGATTCTGAGAAATGGCAAGAGGCCATGAAATCTGAGATGGAATCCATGTATGCAAACCAAGTATGGACTTTGGTTGACCCACCTGAAGGGGTGAGACTCATAGGGTGCAAATGGATTTTCAAGAAGAACACCGACATGGATGGTAATGTACAAACCTTCAAAGGTCGACTGGTAGCAAAAGGTTTCAAACAAATTCATGGTATTGACTATGATGAAACTTTTTCACCAGTTGCCATGGTTAAATCCATTAGGATCTTACTTGCAATAGCTGCATTTCATGATTATGAAATCTGGCAGATGGATGTCAAAACAGCTTTCCTTAATGGAAATCTGCTTGAGGATGTGTACATGACACAACCCGAGGGTTTTGTTGATCCAAAGGATGCTGGAAAGATATGCAAGCTACAACGATCCATTTATGGATTGAAGAAAGCTTCACGGAGTTGGAATCTTCGTTTTGATGATGCAGTCAAAGAGTTTGGTTTCATCAAAAATGTAGATGAACCTTGTGTCTACAAGAAGGTCAGTGGGAGCATAATTATCTTCCTAATATTGTATGTAGATGACATACTTCTAATTGGGAATGATATCCCTGCCTTACAATCTGTAAAGATTTGGCTGGGGAATTGCTTTTCTATGAAAGACTTGGGTGAAGCCACCTATGTATTAGGAATCAAGATCTATAGAGATAGATCGAGAAGATTACTTGGCCTAAGTCAAAGTACATACATAGACAAAGTGCTAAAATGGTTTAGCATGCAAGAATCAAAGAAAGGATTCGTGCCTATGACACATGGGATACATCTCTCGAAGGATCAGTGTCCTTCAACACCAGATGAGAGACAACGCATGAGTAAGATTCCATATGCGTCAGCTATTGGATCTATCATGTATGCCATGATATGTACTCGTCCCGATGTCTCGTATGCTTTGAGCATGACGAGCAGATATCAAGTTGATCCAGGTGAGTGTCACTGGATTGCAGTCAAGAATATCCTCAAGTACTTAAGAAGAACTAAGGATACATTCTTGATTTATGGAGGTGAGGAAGAGCTCAATGTAATAGGTTACACTGATGCTAGCTTCCAAACTGACAAAGATGATTTCCGATCACAATCAGGATATGTGTTTTGCCTAAATGGAGGTGTTGTAAGCTGGAAGAGTTCAAAGCAAGAGACAGTAGCCGATTCTACAACTGAAGCTGGGTATATTGCTGCCTCAGATGCAGCAAAGGAAGCTGTTTGGATCAAGAAGTTCATTTCTGAACTTGGGGTGATGCCTAGCATTCTAGATCCGATTGAACTCTATTGTGACAACAATGGAGCCATCGCATTGGCTAAGGAACCTGTATCTCACCAAAGATCCAAGCACATACTTCGGCGCTTTCATTTCATTCGAGAAATCATCGAAAGAGGAGATGTAAAGATATGCAAAGTACCAACAGATGATAATGTATCTGACCCATTGACGAAGCCACTGTCACAGCAGAAGCATGATCGTCATACTAGATCTCTAGGCATTAATTATATGTCTGATTAGTCTTAGTGCAAGTTGGAGATTTGTTGGGATATTCCCTAAGACAAGTCATTAGATGATTGTTTATGACATACAATATATTATGATTTTATTAATGCCAAATCATTATTATATCTTATTCGAATATCTGTGCAATATGAATTGATATATAAGTTAATGTCCTTAGAATAATATTGTATTGTTCTTGAAGATTGTCCCTAGTCAAGTATTATCATAAATAAGGATAATGATAATGCATTGAGACTAGTATGTTTTGATTAATGAATTAATTCATGGATATGAGATATCAAATCAACACATGGGCACATGTTAGAGAACAATGTACTAGACAGACCCACCATGAGAATGCTACATGGATGGTTATATGAGTGTCATAAGCAATTCTCATAGTGATAATAATGTATGTAATCCTTACGACTTGAGAGCATCAGAGATCCCAACATAAGGAGTTATGTATCTTGATATTGTCAAATGTTACCTGTAACAGGGTAAACTATAAAGGCATCTATTGGATACACTACGAATTATGTAGAGGGATGTTGATTGATCAAGATAGGATTTGTCCCTCCTATATAACAGGAGAAGTGTTTGGGCCCTTGATCAAGTAAGACTAAAATGCATGGCCGTGCTCGAATGAGTCGATATGTGATATCGAGCTTATTCGTTTATTCTAGTTCTACTTGGGGATCAAGAAATAGAGATTGAATATACGAGTATGACTATTCCATGACTCGTGTTCAATCTAAACACATGGACAAAGGGATTAAAATGCATGGTTAATATTATCACAAGTTCTAAGGTTATGTCGAGTCAATGACATTCTTGTAATTTGGGTAGCCTTGATGTGTTGCTAGATACCGCTCATTGCTTGTGACATAAAATGAGATTTTATGTAAGGACCCCCAGTGCCCTTAACCCGATATTAGTGTATTAACCACCGTGCTTAGTGCATACTATCATGTTAACAAGGGGAAAGTAATTACATGCAACTCTAGCATAAATGCCATCTATAAAATTCCTTTACATTATCGTATAATGTCTATACTTTCCCAACATATTCCATAAAACATGCCATGCACCTTTCAACATACACTAATATGCTCTCAATTCATTTAGCAATTCCACATTTAATTGCATGCTAACCGTAAATGAATAGAGAAAAGCCGTAGCCCATTTATACATTCCATATACACGTAATATGTACTCACATAAGAGCACCCAATGAATAAGCGTGTATCTAATGTATAAAACACTCTACTGGATACCGTTACTGGTGCTTCGATCCTGGAAGCACCTCTCAAGCGCAACTCGATCTCGACTATGGATCTGAGCGCCTATCCATCCAGCTCTGGTACCTCAATCCTAGAAGTACTTCAATCAATAGCCCGAGCTCAACTCCAAAGCTGCTGCTACACCTGTACCACCTGCCCCAACAGAGACAGCCCCCACACGGGGTGAGCATACCAATATCCCAAATCCCATGATCCCAATAATGCAATTCATAATTTACGATATGTAAATGCTATGAAATATAAAAGATACTCCCTGGATGGCATCATCCTCATCCGGGATCCCCTATACTGTTCCTGTCCTCAAAATAACTGAAACCATCAAATTCTCAAATGCCAGTTAATCATTACATTGATTAACGAATTCACTAGCCATATACCGGTATCATAATCAACACTATCAAATCATTAAACAATGATTACAAATTCCCCATATATTTCACTTATGGTTCCATAATTCTATTTCATAGCTCGCTCTACAATAGCGGCGTTCCATTTCCACGCATACTCAACAGCAGCGGCGTCATAATCGATGTTCGCTCACAGGCGACAACATCCCAATCATTGCTCGCTCAAAAGCGGCACCATGCAATTCTCAATGCATATATAGACATTTGAAGCAAGTACCATAAACCATGCATTTCAATCTCCGTTTATTGCTAATACCATGTGTCATGCATTTCCACACACATTCATTGCAATACAGTGTACCAAGCACTCAACAATTGCAATTATATTAAAGGGCTATGCTCGTACGTCATACGTACCTTATATTTTCCATAGTTCAAGTCCAAACCTTGCCTTGGTCCCGTGACCGAAGAATTAAATGCTAAACACGATAATAATCCACAATTAATCTCAAGCATGCAATCACGTGCCCAAGCACGTTCACAAACCCCAAATATATCGTCATCCATGACGATTAACCATTTTAAAAGGCCCCGGGCGAAGCATGCATCGAAAACTCAACACGAAATAATTCCCCAAAATAAGGCATTGGCGATCGATCGCATGATTTCAGGCAATCGATCGCCTCGCAAAAACAGGAACAGGCGATCGATCGCTCCTTTTCAGGCGATCGGTCGCCTCTTAGCGTAAATGGCCACTGCCTCATGGCGATCGATCGCTTCATTTGAGGCGGTCGATCGCCTCACTGTTCATCTTCCTGAAATTTCCAACAACGTCGCGGCGATCGATCTCCCTGCCTTAGGGATCGATCGCCTCGACCTGTAAAAGCCAAAAATGGCGTTTTTCTTGCAAAATTTTGCCCAACAACAATCCTCACACCCCTTACAACATTAAACCTCAAAATAAACACCACAAAAACTCCTCAAACCAACCAACCCAAAATTCTTTAAAATTCCAAAACTCAAACCCAACCCATAAAACCACCAAACCACACAAAACCACATTCAAATCGAAGACAATTACGAGAGGAAGAAACTTATCAACTTATCTACGAGAAATCCGGCTCCTAGGACGAGCCTCCAACGATTTTGCCCATCAAAAGGGAAAGGGAAAGGGTTTGGGGTGAGAGAGGCGTGAGAGGGAGAGGAGGGGAGAGAAATGGATTCCAAATGACGGAATCCCGAGTCCAACTGGTATATATAGCAAAAATGCCCCAAAATACCAATACCTTCACCAATACATCATGATTCATTAAAAATCATATGTTTTCAAAAACTCTCTCTCCAACATCAAATCCCCAGACTGGCCCCAACATAAGGCACCCCGGACACCAAGTCCCACTAAAAACCCAACTCATAGGTTTTTCACCAAAATGAGAATACAATCTCATCCTTTGGATCCAACGATCCCAATGCCCGATTTAACAACCTCGGGGAATGCCAAACCGCAATTAATTCCTAATTGCCACAATTTAAAATCCATCAAGGATTAATACCACACCGGGATTAACACCATAAATCCCCGGACATCACAATTATCCCTCACTAATAAAATTTCGTCCTCGAAATTTGCACCGGCGTACTCTACGTAACACCAGGACTACACAACCAAAGTAAAGCCACAACCCCGATTCTGGACCACATTAGAATCGAATCATCAACTACAATCTGAATTTGGAAAGCTGATTTCTTCCTAATTCATAAAAGCTACCGTTGGACCACTGAGCCTATAAATACGTCCAAGCAAAGAATGAAGAGGTTAGCTGATCGATTTATTCAATCACGAGAAACACTTCATTGTAAACAGAAAATCAACTTACTGATATTCTAAAAGTTCAGCAAAAGAGCAGACAAGCAGTGCAACTGAATCTGTGACAGATTATTTCCAACTGAAGTCCGCTGCTCAAGAACACTAGAAGCTAAAAGTTTATTTTGTAAAGAGTGTCATAGAATCTTTTGTAATCAAATTAAGAAGTTGTGATTGCTAGGAGTTTAGGCCAAGTTGTGTGAGTGCCTAAGAAGGTTGTATACTGTAAAGTGTAAACCAAGTCTTCTAGTGAATCCTTCCTGCAAAGGAAGAAGGGGAGACGTAGAAGCGTTGCGCTTCGAACTTCCAGAAACAATACTTGTGTTCTTTACTTATTACTTATTTACTATTCAGTTTTACTCCTCACAAGTCCAGCAGACGTCTTCCGCACTATAATCAGTGTCTGCTGACTTGCCTTATATTGAGAAGCTACTGTAGTACTTAACAGTCTGCAGTTAACCCGAGAAAAATCGAAATTGAATCTAGTGTTTATTCAACCCCCCCTTCTAAACACTACATCGATCCTAACAAGAACCATTATGCCAAGCGGGTTTGCTCAATGAATAAATGGTTGTGCCATACAGGTAAGTGTACTGCAGCACGTATGGTGGTAAACGTGTTACGAGTAATGGTACCTTTGGGTATACTAGTTGAGTTGGCGAATGTGAAATAAATCCTAATGGGTTAGGATTGATTTGTGATCGAGTGAGGACATTGAGATGTCCCTTGTGTATTGGTATTAGAGAATATTGGATGATGATCCACTACTCTAATTGGTGGTGCGGTATTGTATATCAGGATTGAACGTATGATACGTTGGCAGGTTTTATGTAAACCTTAGGAGGCTGCGAGTTGCTAGCCAGGCATGGTGATTTATTGTTGCAGTAATATAGTGAGCTTGTTGTAGCCACTATACTGCTTATCGGAACCGAGTGTAGTGAATCGTATGATGATACGATGAGAGGTTATAGTGGACTATTGTAGTCACTATGATGCCTTTGAGTTGAGGTGAGAGATACCTCAAGGGAACTTCCAGCTCGGCTTGGTCGGGAGTACCAACGAGAGGTTAACAAGTTATTGTTACTTCTGATTAAGAATTCTTGCATTGAGGATGCAATGGCGAACGTAGCCGGAGTCGTGGGATATAGTTAATGTGGTAACACTACTGTACCGATTGTATCTCTTTGAGAGATTTGGAACAATACTGTTGTGGAAACAGTTGGTATTGGATACGAGTTGATTATGAATCAACCATGATAAGCATTACGGGTGGTGGACCAGGTAATGGCCTTGCGATATTTGTAAGACGTACGAGAAAACGTCTTTGGAAGTTGCTCGGGAATGGTGAGTACTATGATATTAGTGCAGAGCATCGTTGGAATTTGTATAGGTCGTGTATACGGGATTTTGAGACTCTATGGAGTTTTCGGCAGTGTGTTGGAATCAAGATGTGATTCCTCGGAACACACGGATGTGGACATCTATGGGTATGTGTTTTGTGTTGATCGGTAGCCGTGAGTTGCCCGATCTGAGTTGCAAGTGGTGCAACTACTCCTTGGCTGGAGATGGGATTGGAGAATGGAAACTGGGATTAGTATGATACGCTAATGCATGATGGTAGTTTCTATCGTAGCGATGTGTATTTGGCAACGTGGACCAAGTTGTAGAGATATCAGTGAGGTGATATCTGTGTTGGGATCATGAATGATTATAGTTGATAGCATTAAGATTGGTTTACTGCTTTTGGGTGGTTAACGTCGATGCATGTTAACATCTTTTAAGGTTATGATGGTTTGGTAGGATAACTCCATTCCAGATTTGGAGCAAGGTCGATGTCCTCGCGGTTGAAGTTTCGATCTTGATGTATTCATGAATCGATGTTGGGACCCGAATGGGGTTGTGTGGTCTCGACGGTACGTGGAGTACGTCTATGCAAATTTCGAAGATGAAATTTTATTAGTGGGGGATAAATGTGATATCTGGAAATTAATTGTGTTGATCCCCCTAATGGATTTTAATTATAGTAATTATGAGATAATTACTGTGTTGAGGCTCCCCGTGATTTTTATTCGGTATTGGGGTCGTTGGGCCCAAGGGTTGAGATTTATTCTCATTAAGGTGTAAACCTTGGAATTTGTCTTGGTAGTGGGATCTAGAGTCTGGGGTGCTTTGGATTCAGGTTGGTAATGAAAATAGTGAGTGTGAGATAATAATATAACACAGATGATTTTTAATGAGTCAGGGTGCGAGCATTTGAGACTCGGGTTTTTAGATCCTTGGTAGTATATATACCAAGTGGGCTCAGTGTTCAGTTGATCGATATTATTTTAAACAGTATTTTTCAGTGTAGCGATTGCGTACCGCAAGTGCATGGTGTCAAGTTTTATTATAATGATATGAAAAGTACGGATTGTCGCTCCCACGAGGACTAGGAAATAAGTATCAAACTCCACTAGTTTAACAATATTTAGCCTATGATAACTAGTTCTGATATATCAAACTAATTTGACTAATTAACTCAATAATCAACCCAACAAGCAAGAACGAATAATATTAGAATCAATAGAGACAATTATCAAGACTTTCGGATCACCCATGCAATCCCTTACAATTCGCCTATAGTTAAGAATTAAATTCAAACGTTCTAAGGTGACGAGTTTTCCTCATGCACTCGTTATACCTTGGTCTGGTTACAACAAGTTTAATACTAAGATGCAACAAGGCAATGATCATGCACTTATTTAACACTCAATATTGTTTGTTGATTTATGAAAACTTCTAGCTTTCGATTACTAGATATCTATAGCTATCACACGTGTATTTGACTTCATCTCTCGATATCAGTCTGAAATCCACGGTTTAATTTACTATATCGTATCACAATATCCTATGGACAATTCAATTGCAATAAATAATCAATCAATCATATTAATCAATTGAAAGCATGAACACAATAAATTAAACTCAAAGAATTATAAGAATCATTCAAAACTTAATTAAAATTATGAGTTCAAAACATGGGATCGCCTAAGTCTTGACGACAAAACTTAGCCTAGAAACATATTCAAATCAAATGCAAAATTGTGTTTTTCAACATCAAAAGCATAAAGAAATTAAATAGGAACAAACAAAGTTTAGAAATACGTATAAACTAGCGATGTTGACTCCGCTTCGTCGATCCGTAGCCCCGTCTCTTCCGATTCGTCTCCTCTTCAATGGTTTGATGTATGGATGGTTGGTGATGAAGGAGAGTGATGGTGGCTGAGTTTGTAGGGTTTAATTATGAGCCAAGAGTCCCCTTATTTTGTCCAATGCAATACATATTTATAGTATGAGGAGTTTTGTAGAGTTTGGACACAAATTAGCTTGATAAGGTGTAAGGACCCTAATCCTTAAGTGCGGAATCAAGGCATAATAGAGATATCATAATAATCAGAGTGTAAAAGAACGTGTTGAGTCTATGAGCTTAAGCATTACATGCCAAAAATAAGGACTACCAATGGATTAATTACATTCCAATCAAAAGAATGTGTTCAACTATAGTTTTATACTACTCCTAGAGTAGATACTATCCAAAATAATCCTGTCCTTTCTGCCTCAAAAGAATTCTTCACAAGGCTCACCACCTCAACCCGTTCAAGCCCTTCTATCATGCCAAAAAGGTACCTACAAGGACAACCCCCAAACATGAGCAATAATAATCATTCATATTCAACACAATATGAAGATAAAGCGTAAATGCATAATCATAATAAAACACTTCCTGTTTTTCCCATGCATTTCAAACGCTTCCCGTTTGGTTGTCCCTGTACCATAACTCATGAGTATAATCAATAGATTATTTTTAATGATCTAAACATGTCATGACATATACCATCTCATCAATACCAAATACTGATCACCAATCCCTAGTCTGTCCATCACAATGTATTTTAATGCCCCTCGCTTATTTACATATAGGCGGCATAGGATAACCTCGCTTCAATGGACATGCGGGACTCCCACCCCTCGCCTCACATTGAGCGGCAAATACCCTTTCCTCGCCCTATATGATAACCACGCTCAAATGTGACATGCGGCGCTCCCACCCCTCGCTTCACATTTAGCGGAACCAAAACAAATAGCGGCAAGCATTAAAATCATCAAGGGATGACCACGACTCATGGGATGTGCACCAATAATCATATGCATCTATAAACATCATGCATAACATGTATTTGCATCCACAATGCAATACCACATATATACTCGCATCCACAATGCATAAACAATGAGTATATAAGATACATGTACCGTTGGGTGCCGGTACGTCCACTACGTACCTTTCCAAAATGTAGGATATGGTAGGACTTCAATGCCTTGGCTGTGTTGCCACCTGGGTTGGTTCTACACATTCACAAATATCAATATTAGAACCCAATAATAGTCCGATACCAAAAATCCTACAAAAATATCCAAAAACACCATTTTTGGTGTCTCGCGATCGATCGCCATAAAGCCCCGATCGATCGCGAGACCTCACTGTCTCGAGCAACAAAAAAATCAAATCCGCGATCGATCGAGGAGTTTGCGCCGATCGATCGCGACCTCGCCGATCGATCGCGCCAAACTCGCGATCGATCGCTGAAGGCCACTGCCTCCAGCACTGCTGCTCGCGATCGATCGCGGAAGGCACCGATCGATCGCCGAGCTCTGGGCATCCGATTTTCGGGCACTATTCACCCATCTTCAACCCCAACTCAAACAAACTCAAATAATCCAACACCAACCATACAAAACCACTCAAAACCATCCATAAACATCTACATTAACTCATATATTTAACATCCACCCAAAATAATACCAAAACCACAACAACCCAAAACAAACCCATTTTAAAATCCTTCAAAATCATACCAAACTTAAACAAAACCTTACAATAACCATGAGGTATCCATACCTCTTGGGGATCTCAAATCACCCAACAAACTCCACAAATCCAAGTTTTGCAAGAACTTCTCTTCACCCTTATGCTCAAACTCGAAAATGAAGAGAAAAAGGAAGGGTTTGGGTGTTGTTTGGTAAAGTAAAAGTAAGAGTGGGTGGTGGGGTTGGGGTATAAAAGTGTTGAGTTTTAAATAAAAATGCAATCCACAAATCATGGTGTATAAAACACCCCAACATGATATTTTTAAAAGCATTAAACCAAAATGCACCAAAATATCAATTAAATCATGATTTCCAATTAATTGATAACCATGGCAAATAAATCATGCTTCCAACCATAATTCCCAACATGCCCAACATGCACCCTGAAATGCTATCCCGGGTCACTCTATCACGTGACTAAGCATTTCCACATAATAATTCCAACACATAATTAATTACCACCATAATTAATCATATAATCACAATTAATGCCCAAATGCAATTAACCATTTCGGGGATATCACATAAGGGAAGAAATCTCGATTTTTTTGGGTTTGGCGATCAATCTTCATAAGTTGCCGATCGATAGCCAAACATTCTGGACAAAATAACCAAAAAATTTTATATCCGCGATCGATCGGGATGTTTTGCCAATTGATCGCGGAAATTGTAAGGACCCCCGTGCCCTTTTCCCGTTATTAGTGTATTAATCCTTACCCTTTGTGCATGCAATCATATTATCATGGGGGAAAACTATATTCAAGTATAGCATCATATACCACCAAGAAAGTTTCTTGCACTAGGACCACATAATATTCAAATTCCCCAACCAAGACCACTTACATAGCATGCACCCTCATAATACACTAACATGCTCTCAGTTTATTAGCAATTCCGTATTTAATTGCATGCAAACAATAAATGAAGAGAGAAAGCCATGCCCTTTTATACATTCTATATACACACAAAAACATGCTCACATGAGAGCACCCAATAAATGAACGCGTATCTAATGTATAAGATACTCTACCAAATACCGTTACTGGTACTTCGATCCTGGAAGCCCCTCCCATGCATAGCTCGATCTCAACTCTGGATCCACCGTTATACTTAACCAGCTCTGTACTTCAATCCTGGAAGTACCTCGAATCAATAGCCCGAGCTCAACTCCAAAGTCATTGCTGCACCTGTACCACCTGCCCTAACAGAGACAGCCCCCACACGGGGTGAGCATACCAATACCAACATTCCAATAATCACAGTACATAATTTATAGATTATGAAACTGTAATGTAAAAGGATACTCCCTATATAGTATCGTTACCACGTAGGATTTTCCGTACTGTCCCTGTTCTCAAAATAACCAAAACCATCAAATTCCCAAAGCAGTTAATCACCACATTGATTAACTAAAACCATTCCTGCCATAGCAGTTCCATAATCGAATATGATTAAATCATTAAATGAAGTACCACAGATATCACATATATCTAGCCAATGATTCCATGGTTCTATTTCATAGCTCGCTCCACAATAGCGGCATTTTAACCCCACGTACGCTCAACAACAGCGGCGTCATAGTCAATGTTCGTTCAATAGCGACAACATCCTTATCATTGCTCGCTCAAAAGCGGCACCATATAATTCCCAATGTATATCCATTTATGCAAGTACCATATACCATGCATTTCAATATCCATATATTGCAAGTACCATATACCAAGCATTTCACTATCCATTTATTACAAATACCATATACTATGCATTTCACAGTTGCAACATTATAACAGGTTTATGCTGGTACATTATATGTACCTTATAATGAAAGGAATCCAACACACAAGTGCGTAGTGGAAATAAAATTTGGATTCCTAACCGAGGACCTATACAGAGTATTCATATCGGAATGATTAAAGAGTCTCACCCTTGTAGCGCGTTTGATACAGAAACGATGCCAAGTCACGAGTCACGAGCAACACCTCCAAGATCTCGCCTCTACGGTATCCACACGATCAAATCGAACAAGGGACGTTCAAGAACAATTTGCTAGACTTATTCTTGAACCAAAGCTGAACTCATGGTTCAAAACCGATCAACGGGGACCAATTAAAACCCGAAACCCCACACGATCGGCGGCGGCGATGAGGGTGGTTTGAGTGGCGTCCGAGAGTTCAAAGGAAGGCTATTAGGTTTTGTGAATTGTGTCTCAAACAATAAATTATAACCTTGTTTATATATTATAAGATTTAATTAAGGTTCAGGACTTTCTTAAAGTCTCATGGGCCCAAACCCATGATTTAATTAAATCCTTATAATCAATTAATTAAGACTCTTCTTAATTATTTAATTCATCCAATGAATTTAATTCCCTTTATCGATTTAATCTTTTGTGCGACCCGATAGGATCTTGTAATGTTGGCAGTAACATAAAATGTGATGTCCGGGGATTTATGGTGTTAATCCCGGTGTGGTATTAATCCTTGATGGATTTTAAATTGTGGCAATTAGGAATTAATTGCGGTTTGGCATTCCCCGAGGTTGTTAAATCGGGCATTTGGGATCGTTGGATCCAAAGGATGAGATTGTATTATCATTTTGGTGAAAATCTATGAGTTGGGTTTTTAGTGGGACTTGGTGTCCGGGGTGCCTTATGTTGGGGCCAGTCTGGGGATATGATGTTGGAGAGAGAGTTTTTGAAAACAGATGATTTTTAATGAATCATGATGTATTGGTGAAGGTATTGGTATTTTGGGGCATTTTTGCTATATATACCAGTTGGACTCGGGATTCCGTCATTTGGAATCCATTTCTCTCCCCTCCTCTCCCTCTCACGCCTCTCTCACCCCAAACCCTTTCCCTTTCCCTTTTGATGGGCAAAATCGTTGGAGGCTCGTCCTAGGAGCCGTATTTCTCGAAGATAAGTTGGTAAGTTTCTTCCCCTCGTAATTGTCTTCGATTTGAATGTGGTTTTGTGTGGTTTGGTGGTTTTATGGGTTGGGTTTGAGTTTTGGAATTTTAAAGAATTTTGGGTTGGTTGGTTTGAGGAGTTTTTGTGGTGTTTATTTTGAGGTTTAATGTTGTAAGGGGTGTGAGGATTGTTGTTGGGCAAAATTTTACAAGAAAAACGCCATTTTTGGCTTTTACAGGTCGAGGCGATCGATCCCTAGGGCAGGGCGATCGATCGCCGCGACGTTGTTGGAAATTTCAGGAAGATGAACAGTGAGGCGATCGACCGCCTCAAATGAAGCGATCGATCACCATGAGGCAGTGGCCATTTACGCTAAGAGGCGACCGATCGCCTGAAAAGGAGCGATCGATCGCCTGTTCCTGTTTTCACGAGGCGATCGATCGCCTGAAATCATGCGATCGATCGCCAATGCCTTATTTTGGGGAATTATTTCGTGTTGAGTTTTCGATGCATGCTTCGCCCGGGGCCTTTTAAAATGGTTAATCGTCATGGATGACGATATATTTGGGGTTTGTGAACGTGCTTGGGCACGTGATTGCATGCTTGAGATTAATTGTGGATTATTATCGTGTTTAGCATTTAATTCTTCGGTCACGGGACCAATGCAAGGTTTGGACTTGAACTACGGAAAATATAAGGTACGTATGACGTACGAGCATAGCCCTTTAATATAATTGCAATTGTTGAGTGCTTGGTACACTGTATTGCAATGAATGTGTGTGGAAATGCATGACACATGGTATTAGCAATAAACGGAGATTGAAATGCATGGTTTATGGTACTTGCTTCAAATGTCTATATATGCATTGAGAATTGCATGGTGCCGCTTTTGAGCGAGCAATGATTGTGATGTTGTCGCCTGTGAGCGAACATCGATTATGACGCCGCTGCTGTTGAGTATGCGTGGAAATGGAACGCTGCTATTGTAGAGCGAGCTATGAAATAGAATTATGGAACCATAAGTGAAATATATGGGGAATTTATAATCATTGTTTAATGATTTGATAGTGTTGATTATGATACCGGTATATGGCTAGTGAATTCGTTAATCAATGTAATGATTAACTGGTATTTGAGAATTTGATGGTTTCAGTTATTTTGAGGAGAGGGACAGTACAGGGGATCCCGGATGAGGATGATGCCTTCCAGGGAGTATCTTTATATTTCATAGCATTTACATATCGTAAATTATGAATTGCATTATTGGGATCATGGGATTTGGGATATTGGTATGCTCACCCCGTGTGGGGGCTGTCTCTGTTGGGGCAGGTGGTACAGGTGTAGCAGCAGCTTTGGAGTTGAGCTCGGGCTATTGATTGAAGTACTTCCAGGATTGAGGTACCAGAGTTGGATGGATAGGCGCTCAGATCCAGAGTCGAGATCGAGTTGCGCTTGAGAGGTGATTCCAGGATCGAAGCACCAGTAACGGTATCCAGTAGAGTGTTTTATACATTAGATACACGCTTATTCATTGGGTGCTCTTATGTGAGTACATATTACGTGTATATGGAATGTATAAATGGGCTACGGCTTTTCTCTATTCATTTACGGTTAGCATGCAATTAAATGTGGAATTGCTAAATGAATTGAGAGCATATTAGTGTATGTTGAAAGGTGCATGGCATGTTTTATGGAATATGTTAGGAAAGTATAGACATTATACGATAATGTAAAGGAATTTTATAGATGGCATTTATGCTAGAGTTGCATGTAATTACTTTCCCCTTGTTAACATGATAGTATGCACTAAGCACGGTGGTTAATACACTAATATCGGGTTAAGGGCACAGGGGTCCTTACATTAGTGGTATCAGAGCCAGGTTAGCTCTTTGGGGCTGTTGAAGGCCTGGAACATGCTGATAGGGATGGGTAGCACATATTTATGCATGACAGTAGTTAGTGTTGCGTGACACAACTATTTTGCTTATGTGCATTTGTGATATGTGATCATAGTTAAACGATTATATGTCATGACATCTATAGAATCATAATATAACCTGTTGATTATGATTGTGAGTTGTGACACAGGGACAACCAAACAGAGCATTTTGAAATGCATTGGGATACAGGAAGTACTTTGTACTCATAGTTTATGCATTTACTCATTATAATCATATTGTGGTGAATATGGATTATAGTACGCTCATGGTTTGAGATTGTTCCTGTAGGAACACTATGACGCGAAAGGCTAAGGCCAGGGTTGAAAGACACGAAACGGTAACCTGCGTTTTATATACATCATGGAATTATGCATTGTGGTTGCATGTGTACAATAGAGTGATGGTTTTAATGCTCTGCCGCCAAATGTTGAAGCGAGGGGTGGGAGTGCCGCATGTCGCATTTGAGCGAGGTGCATTAAAATACACTCGTGATGATGTATGTTGGAATATGGATTATGCTTTGTGATGCAGGTATGGATGAAATACTTGATGAATATCCCATGAGTCATTGTTATGGATGAGTGATGATTTTAAATGCTTGCCGCTATTTAATTGTTTGTGCCGCTGAAATGTGAAGCGAGGGGTGGGAGCGCCGCATGTCACATTAAAGCGTGGTTATCATATGAGGCGAGGAAAGAATATTTGCCGCTAAAATGTGAAGCGAGGGGTGGGAGCGCCGCATTTCCATTTAAGCGAGGTTATTCTATGCCGCCTATATGTGAAGCGAGGGGTGGGAGTACCACATGTTTTATTTGAGCGAGGGGCATTAAAATACACTACCATGACAATGACTAGGGACCGGCTATTCTATTGGCGACGGTTCATTCCGCTATATTGATTGGCGATGGTTCTTGCCGCCAGATATATTGATAGCGACGGTTCATTCCGCTATATTGATTGGCGATGGTTCTTGCCGCCAGATATATTGATAGCGACGGTTCATTCCGCTATATTGATTGGCTATGGTTCTTGCCGCCAGATATATTGATAGCGACGGTTCATTCCGCTATATTGATTGGCGATGGTTCTTGCCGCCAGATATATTGATAGCGATGGTTTATTCCGCTATATTGATTGGCGATGGTTCATTCCGCCAGATGTATTGATTGGCGATGGTTTATGCCGCCAGATATATTGATAGCGACGGTTCATTCCGCTATATTGATTGGCGAGGGTTCTTGCCGCCAGATATATTGATAGCAACGGTTCATTCCGATATATTGATTGGCGATGGTTCATGCCGCCGGGTATTCTATTGGTGATGATTCGTGCCACCGGATATTACATAGCGACGGGTCATTCCGCTACACCTATGGCGATGGTTTATACCGCCGGATATCTATAGCGATGTTTTATGCCGCTGACTCTATGACGAGGGATCATGCCGCTGATTCTATAGCAATGGGTTATACCGCTATGTGCGTAGCGCTGGATTATGTCGCCTACGAGCGATGGGTGCTGCTTGTGTACCGCGGATGGACGATGGATACAGGTATTCCGCTATCTTGATAGCGATGAGGTATGGCATATTACTTTTGTTAGCACTGTTTTGTATACTACGTGTTGTTATATATGTCATGTGTTTGACGATGAGATTATGAATGTCGTGTATTGACATGCACCGTCATATGTTTGACGATGTTAATTGGATGTCATATGTTGACATATGTCGTCACCGGATGACGATGACATAGCGGGTGTTCTATGTAGACGTGTAGCGTCGTTTTGATGATTAATACATGTATGTTATGTATTGAGTTGTATGGTTTAAGTGCCTTTGGTGGGCACATGGTAGTGTCTGGGTCACTAGTTGACGAGACCATTATGCCGAGCAAGTTGCTCGAAGAATTATTGGGTGCACCGTACAGGGATTGTACCGCAGCACATATTTGGTGTATATATTGTTCGAGTAATGATATCCTTGGGTATACTCGCTGGTTTGGCTTAGGCCAAGTGATTGGTGGTAAGAGTAGTCATTGAGGAAACTACTCGCTTGTTGTTGTGATCTGCGGTAGGCGTAATCACACCCACCCTGAGGGTGTGGGATAAGTCCTAATGGATTAGGATTGCTTCGTGGTTGAGCAAGGACACCGGGATGTCCATTATGCTTTGGATTTAGAGAAATATTGGGTGATGACCCACTACTCTAAATGGATGATACGGTATGGTATACCGGGTGGAACGTATGAGACGTTGGTAGGCTTGATATGAGCCTTTGGAGGCAGCGCTTGTTAGCCAGATATCGTGGCAATGTTATAGCATGCTTTTGATAGCCGTTATACTGCTCGTTGGATTCGAGTTCAGTGAATCGTATGATGGTACGATGAGGACTTTTGGTAGACTCTTGTAGTCTCATTGTGGCATGATAATTGAGGCAGGGAATACCTCGAGGAGACGTTTATACGATAAATGTTTTAAGAGACTTGTTTTGGGACAACTCAATTTTGTTGGAAATACCAACGTGAGCGTCGACAAGTCGTTGTAGCTCTGGTTGAGCATCTTTGCATATGGTATGCGACGGAAGTCACAATTGGAATTGTGTGGTATAGTTAGTGGAGTGACACTACTATATTGACTTTATCTCTTGGAGAGATTTGGATTGTATTGTCATGGAGACAGCTAGTATTGGTTGAGGGTTGATCGTGAATCAACCAGGTAAGCCCTACTAGTGTTGGACTAGGTGATGGCTTCGTACTTCCAGTGAGACGTTCAAGGAGACGTCTCCGGGGGATGCTCGAGTTGTGTGGTACTATGACAATAGTACAGGGCATCGTTGGTTGAGTATACCTGGCGTGTACGAGTTTCGATTTGATGATAGTGGCTTTGATGCACTATTCTGAACCAATTGCATATTTTGGTTCCGATTTATATGTTGGTATGTGTATATCCAGTTTTCCGGGCGGTGGTTCGAGGTTGGAAGGTCATGGATTCATGACACTATCCTTGTGGGAAAGGCGGTATTGATAAACCTGCCGGTTGAATCTTTGGGAGATTCGTTGCTTTGGTTGTGTGGTGTCGATGTTGAAATCACACCCTTTGGCTTTGGTCTGTCGACCACTATTCTCCGTGGAGTGAGAATAATCGAGGTTTGACAGTAGGCTTTGGAACTTTGGGTATGCTTGGAGATACCCGAGCCTATTGCTTTGAGTGTGCCTGTTATGGGTGCTTAGACATGTATACCCGTGTGTGTATACGAATGCCAACTCTATTTCGTTCCTTGTTGAACGTCGGGTTTGTGCTCTTGGTTTGATGAATCTCCGGTGGGAGATTGTGGCAATTCGAGATTGATAATGTCGATGGCACGATGTATTCTGAGGAATAATCGTGAGGTCCGTTTGACTTCCCCTGAGGAGGGATTATCGTGTTTTGGAACCATGGTAGTTCTTGTTGGATAATTCGATAGCCTTCCTGTTTTAGGATTGTTGAATCCCAGGATAAATGAGGGATGGCCAGGATTCGGATTTGTTTAGTGTCACGGTTGACACGTGTTTGGGAATGCAATTGTTTGTCTTGCATGTCCCCTATGGAACTTGAGACCTTGTAGAGTCTCGATAGTGTGTTTTGGACCAAGATGGGACTTCTTGGAACACATGGTTGTAGACATCTGTAGTGATGTGTTTTGTGTAGATTAGTGACCGTGGTTTACCCGATCCGGGTTGCAAGTGGTGCAACTACTCCTTTGGAGTAGATGATCGGGAAAGCGAAACCGGATTTTTCCCGGGAGTATACTGATTGTATACTAGTGGTTCCCATCTTAACGATGTGTGTTAAGCATCGTGGGCGAGTAGTGGATATCATGGAGAGATATCTATATTAGAACCAATGGGGTTTTGATTGATTTGCAGTCATGATGGACTGACTTCCGGGACGATTCACATCGAGGTATGTTGTTATCTTTCGGGTTTATATTGGTTTTGGTGTTTGCTTTATTGTAGAGCTTGGTGCGAGATTGGTGTTCTTCTTTCCTATTTTGTTAAGCAACGGCTTTTTTATTCTGACGGTAATGGTGGCGGAAATATAGCAGTGTGCGCCGCTCTGTTGTACCTTTGTCAGATAATGTTGTACTTATTTTGTCTCGTTGATTAGTGCTCTAACTTGATGGTTAGACTTCTGCTGGTCTTCTTTGTTCAACTGTGAGACTATCCGGTTGATGCTTTGTCCAGTAGATGTCCATCTAGTTTATGTCTATCCGGTTGGTGTCTGTCCAGTTGATGTCCATCATCCGGTCGATCTTTGTCACTCGGTAGGTCTCTAATATCCAGTAGGTGTCTGTATCCAGTTGATGTCCATCCGGTAGGTCTTCAAGACCCGGTAGGTGTACATCCAGTTGGTGTTTGTATCCAGTTGATGTCCATCCGGTAGGTCTTCAACACCCGGTAGGTGTACATCTAGTTGGTGTTTGTCATCCGGTAGGTCTTCAACACCCGGTAGGTGTACATCCAGTTGGTGTTTGTCATCCCCAAAACTTAGAAATGTTTTCCTAACAATTTCCCCCTTTTTGGTGATGACAAAACTCAGTACTGGAGACTCTTGCTAGATCAAATAAGAACATCAACTCCTATTTGATACTTAGAGACAAAACAAATCTAGATTTTGCAATTTGCTAGAATAAATAAGCAGATTACAAGACGTAATCAAACTGAGCAATATGAATGAATATCATTTTTATATAAAATGAATTCCGATTACATAATTACATCTTACAAATTACATCAAGCATTACAAAGATTGCACTGAACATCTTACAAGTCATTTAGCAGCCTATTTATCCAAATAGAGAAACATAGCCAGTATGGAATGATCCGAACTGGCTAGTTTCAGGGTTATAGACAAAGGGAGGGGGAGAGAAAGTGCATACAGAAAATCTTAGAACAGAGAAAGGCCTAGAAAGAGTCCATTGTCTTCAAGGTAGTCCTCTGTTCATTTGGCAAGATCTCTGTCTTTAATAATGAGAATACTCTATCTCTGTCTTCCCCCTTTTTGTCATCAGCACCCAGGCATCTGCTGTTCAAAAATTCCAGGCTGGTGGAGAGCACCAGAACTGGATCAAGAAGAAGGAGCTAGCAGGGATGGGTTAGATAAGTAATCAACCCATGTAGGGTTGATTTAGATAAGTAATAAACCCATGAATTTGGAAAAGCAATTTCAAGACTGGTAAGAATTTGAGTTAACATGTGCAAGATGAATGAATTGAGTTAAAGAACTTAGGATGGTATTTATGGTGAAAGAAGCAAGTTGTAGTGTGAAGTGTCAGATCATGAACAAGAAAAAACTCAGATTAAGATAGAGATGAAATGACAATTCAGTGTATATATATAAAAAAACAGATAACGATAAATGCAAAAAGACAATAAAAGTTATTGTTGCCTCCAAGCCAATGCGAGGAGTAGTCACGGGTGGAGGGAGGAGTGTCAGCCTGTGGTTGTCTGGAGCTGTGGGACCTTTGCTGAGATGGACGCCTTGATCTACTGGATGCTCCAGCTGCAGTAGATGAGCGATTTGCTGGACTTTGGTCTCGTTGGGACTGAGGAGCAGGTCTGCTGGACTCAGACAGTCTTCTAATGATTTGAGGAGCAGCAGGCAGGCTGTTGCTCAAGTCTTGAATTTGAGAAGCAAAAGCTGCCTGCAAGGTCGCCAGTTGATCTGTGATGACTTTCTTGGCGTCTTCTATCCGATCTCCAAGAGCCAGGGAGGTGGCAGCCTGAAGTGATTCATTGTGTTGATTTATCTGAAGACGAGCCTGCCCTATTCGAGAGAATGTGTCCGCAAAGGCATCCGCAACAAAAGTCTGAAGTCTGGTGACAGTAGACATTAGGCTGTTTAAGTCCCTGTATACGTGCTGGAACTGAGTATCAGTGTGCTGCTGATGGCTTCCAAGAATAAGAGTCGCAGTGTGCTCTTCCTGTTTGAGCTTATTTACATCACTGGCTAGTGCAGAAATCGCGTTGGACAGAGTTACTAGCTGATCAGCAATGTTGGGTGGCCCTTCCAGAGGGATGGAAGTTTGGAAGTCAACGAAATCCTCCGAAGAGTCTTGAGCCATCGATTGATCCAGAGTATCTATTTGAGGTTCAGCAGCAGTAGCGAGGACTCTGAGATGATCCGTAATAGCTGCAGTGGTGAGTAAAGCAGCGGCTTCAACAAGTGGTGCAGCAGTTGAGTCTGTGGCAATAACAGCCATGCGATCAGTGGCTTGGTCCATCGCAGCTGCAGACGACTGGGTGTGATCATTAGAATGTGAGGACTCGATGGGTTCATGATTACCAGAAGAGATGGTAACTTGATGAACCACAGTTTGAATCACTGTGTCCACATTCTCATGATCAACAATCATCAGTTGGAGCGGTTGATCATTTGTAGGACTGGGAGCAGAGGAGAGGGGTTGAGCAGTGGGAGAGGTGATCTCTATGGTAGGAGGAGTTGTCTCCAAGGCAGTTGAATCTATCTCCACATCAGTGGTAGCTATTTCCAAATCAGTAGTGGCTATCTGCAAATCAGTCGGATCGGGGCTTGCAACATTCACAGTTGTAGAGCACGAGTGAAGACCAGTTGTAGGGTCTTCCTACCTTAATATCACTTAGTACACATAAAAGGGGCAGAACATACATTTATAACCTCTTGTGGGTTCCGGTTGTAGCTTGAGCTAAGGAGATTACAGGCCAAAATAAAATTTCCAAAAGCTATTTAATTACATTCCCATTAATGAATGTTAAAGCTATAGTTTTACACTACTCCTAGAGTAGAGACTATCAAAATCCTGCATCCTACATTCATCATGCTCCCTTTAGCTCACTTCCTCAACCCGACCCTAGGCCCTTGGTCCAAAAGTGTACCTACAGGGATAACACATCGTGAGCATACACATATTTACTTAACATTATATAAAAGCATACAATAATGCATAACATCTTAGTTAAGTAAAGGTTATTGGTCGTCATTCGACTTCCTTTGTTATCCCTGACTCTTATTCATATATTAGGGCGTCTTACCATGGCATCTTACCATATCATCATCATCGTGTGGCATCTTACCACGTGGGCATCTTACCCAATCATATGGCGTCTTACCATATCATAAACATTGCGTGGCATCTTACCACGGGGGCATCTTACCCACTCACATACTTTGGGTGGCATCTTACCACGTGGGCGTCTTACCCAATCATACACATCGTATGACCTTATCATAAACTTCATCATCATAGATGTCATCATAAACATCATCATAAGCATCATCATCGTAGCATCATCATCGTAACATCATCGTAACATTATCATAAGCATCATCATCGTAACATCATCATAAGCATCATCATTATAAATATCATCATAGACATCATCATCATAACATCATCTTAAACATCATCATCGTAAACATCATCTTAAACATCATCATCGTAAACATCATTATAATATGTAAGGGTATGGTTTACCGTCCGATGCTCGTACGTCTCTTACGTACCTTAATTCCAAAAGAGGAGAAATCGTAGACTTTATCTCCTTGAAGTCGTGGGTACCTGGGACGGTTCTACATAACCATACAAATTGATATTAGAAGCTAAATATAGTCCAATATCCAAAAATCCCACATAAATATCAAAAATCCATTTTTTTACAACTCGCGATCGATCGCTGCCTAGGCGCGATCGATCGCGAGATCGCACTGGACGAGGGGCAAAAATTCTCTTCTTGGCGATCGATCGCCACTTTTGGCGCGATCGATCGCCAGCCTCGCCGATCGATCGCCCAAGAGTGGCGATCGATCGCCAAATGCTACTGGCGGACACTGGAGGCTCGCGATCGATGGCCAAGAACGGGCGATCGATCGCCGAGTGCTGTACTCCGAAATTTCGCCATTAATGCTCATTTTTCAAGCTCCTCCTCATGCCACCCAAAACCAAACTTCTTAACAACTTCAATAACATCATAACCCACTAAAACCCACATAAAACACTTCAAAAATCATACCCCAACCATAAACAACACATACCCAAACAAACCCACATAAAACATCAAAACTTAACCCATTTCAACACCAATCATCATAAAACTTATAGGAATGGTTCCATACCTCTTGTAGGCTCCAAATCCTAGCAAAGATCACACAAACAAAGTTTTTGTGGAACTTTTCTTCTCCTCTTTTGGTGGAACTCGAAAATGGGTAGGGTTTGGGGTTTGGGAAGTGATTTGGGGATTTTTAATAAAGTGAAAGGTAAATGGGTTAAAGTGATGGGTAGGGGATTTAAAAAGGGGTTGCTTAATTTAATTAAAAATTGTACCCCAAACTTAACATGACGTATAAAATGCTCCAACATAGTATTTTAAAAGCATTTTACAAAAATGCTCCAAACTTCATCTAAAATCACATCCTCCTCATATTTAATAATTAATGCAATTAAATCATGTTAACATCTTAACACCCAACACATAGATCCATCAACACATGATACATCATATAAACATAATTAATGCCTTACTTGCAATTAATTAATTTCGGGGCATCACACCAGTTGATATACGAAGATCATGAAGAGCTTGCTCGGCCATTTCCAATTTTGGTCCAAGAGCATTCAGAACGGCTCTATCATGATTCGTTGTGCCTGAATCAATGTTGAATTGCTGAAGACGGGTTTCAACAAGGGCTTGAAGTTCGCCCACATAGTTCATTTGACGGAAAAGATCCCTCAGCTTCAGACTCTTCTCAGTGTCCGTGACTTGAAGATAAGCCAAAATTTGGTTCTCATCTTCCCGTGCTTGATCCAGGATTGGAGTGAAATCATTAAAGCAAATTTTTACCCGTGCCTTCACCCATCGATCAAAAAGTTCTAGCTGTGGCTGCAACTTGGCTTCAATTGTATCCATGACCATCTGTATCTCATAGGCAACAGGTGTGGTCACTGGAGCCATAAGAGTCTTTCCTTTTCCAGCGGTGGTGGTCTTTGGATGACAGTAGGGACACAAGGACTTGGGCGTCCAAAAACTAATAGTGCCAGGTGCTTGCAGAGAGCTCACCAATGTGGAGGATTTGTCAGTTGGAGCCACTGATGTAGCAATTACCATGGCTAATGAAGCAGGTGTTGCAGTTGGTTCCTCGGGGGGAGGATTTTCAGGACTGGGCTCTCTACCAGGGATGTCTGCCGTGGGACCTGCAGAGGAGATGGTATCGGAAGCAGCAATGACTGTCTGTCAGAGAGCAGGAGGAGCCCCTTTTTTTGGTTCTGGGCTTCTTAGGAGGAGGAGGGGGAGGAGATGACTCAGCGGATTCAGATATGGTTTGTTCAGAATCACTTATAATTTGAGTCGATCGGCGCTTCGTCAAACCAACCTCTCGGCCACTCCGCTGTCTGTGTATCTGAAGATACTTAGCAGTGATAAGTCTGCCTTGATGAAGGTCGGAGGAAGCCCCTGCCTGAATGCTTTTGCTTTCAAAGATGCTGCTGAGAGGTAGGGCAAAACCAGATTGACCATTGCCTGAGGTGATGAGTCCAGTGAGGATCTGAAACAAAACCACTGACCAGTTGATTTTGAGTCCTTTGAAGATGGCGCTCATGACGTCAAACTTCTCAGGGGTGATGATGTCAAAAGAGCCAGCTTTGCACAACAGCCCCTCATTAGCACCTTCTTGAATGGAGGACGTCGGAGACGTTCATTTGAGTCGGAGAAGGTGATTCGCATTTCTTTCCCTGACATCCACTGGAACGGTGGAGAAATCTGTAAGTCCAGTGGCAGGAAGACAAAGGTGCGTGCTGAATTCCTGCTGAGTGATGGTAATAGGTTGTCCAGAAACAGAGGCCATCACAGAATCATTTTCAACTTTGGCGGTGGCGAAGAATTCATGTAAGGCGGCTTTGTAGAAGGTCGGAGCCTGGCTGAGAATCACTAAAAGTCCCGACGTATCCAATTTTTGAAAGACTTCCTTTGTTTCGTCATCAGAGGATGTGGAGATGGAGTGGAAATCCACATGAACAGCATTAGTGATGAAACTTGGCTGAGTATTCTTCGACATTTCTGATGAATATGCGGAAATAAAGCAGCAACAATCCAAAAAAAATTTCTGGGAGGGAAGTTAACGCAGTAAATTTTGGGAGAGATAAAGAGTAATAACCAAAGTAATGGCGATTAAAGATAGAAGTATATGTAACGTCATACTGTAGATGAGCGGACACATGGGTACGTGGCGATCATCTAATGATTTAAAGATTTTAAAAAATAATTAAAAGGACAGGATTTGGGCGGGATTCAAATAATTTATTTTTATAACAAAAAAAATGAATTTGAATTCCGACGTTCCAGTAGGTTAATAGGTATCGAAGGTTATTTTAGTCAAAGCATACTTGGCAAAGTCTGCTGGTATGTAGGGTCCGACAGGTAAGAAACATCTACTGGTATGTAGAGTCCTACTGGTACGTATACACCTACTGCAGCAGACCATTGTATTACCAGCTGAGCTTATATAACCAAGATAAAATTTTAGCTAAAATTCCCCACTGGGTTGTATGTAACGGCTATTGCAGACGTGTTATCACAAAATATGGGTGCCTCCGTGGATTCAATTCCATAATCTCTCAGTTGTTGCTGAATCTAGAGCAGTTGAGCACAGCAGCTTCCAGCAGCAAGGTATTCTGCCTCTGCAATAGAAGTTGCTATGGATGTCTGCTTCTTGCAACCCCATGATATCAATCGATCACCAAGAAACTGACAATATCCACTGGTGCTTTTTCTGTCAATTTTGCATCCAGCATAGTCAGCATCTGAATATCCAATAAGGTTAAAAGTTGAGTCTCTTGGATACCATAGACCGACATTCTCAGTGCCTTTCAGATATTTGAGGATTCTTTTGACAGCAGTGAAGTGCGACTGCTTAGGATTTGCTTGAAACCGGGCGCACATACAAACTGCGAACATTATATCTGGTCGGCTGGCCGTCAAATAAAGCAGAGATCCGATAATGCCTCGATACATTGTAACTTCGACTGGTATTCCTGAATTATCCAAGTCGAGTTTGGCAGATGAGCTCATTGGTGTAGCGGCAGCTGAGCTGGTACTCATTCCATATTTCTTCAGCAGTTCTTTAGTATATTTGGACTGATTTATCAGAATTCCTTCACTGGATTGCTTGACTTGCAATCCTAAGAAAAATGATAATTCTCCCATCATGCTCATCTCAAATTGATCCTGCATAATTTTAGAAAATCGTTCGCACAATTTTGAGTTAGTACTGCCGAAAATAATATCATCAACATAAATTTGAACTAGCAGAGTATGATCTCCCTTTGTGAATTTGAAAAGGGTCTTGTCCACCGTGCCAATGGTAAAGTTATGCTCAGTCAAATATTTTGATAGAGTTTCATACCATGCACGGGGAGCTTGCTTCAGACCATACAAGGCTTTATTGAGACGAAAAACATAAGAAGGCTGCTGATGGCTTTCAAATCCAGGAGGTTGTTCAACGTAAACTTCTTCCTGGAGTTTGCCGTTAAGAAACACACTCTTAACATCCATCTGATAGACTTTAAAGTCTTTAAAAGTAGCAAATGCAAGAAATATGCGAATTGCTTCTAGTCGAGCTACAGGGGCAAAGGTTTCATCAAAGTCAATGCCTTCTTCCTGTCTGTAGCCCTGTGCGACTAATCTTGCTTTATTTCTGATTACTGTTCCATTTTCATCTAATTTATTCCTAAATACCCATTTGGTGCCTATTATAGTGTGATGCTGTGGTCGTGGTACTAAATACCATACTTTGTTTCGCTCAAACTGATTTAGTTCTTCTTGCATCGCGTCTACCCAGCTTGGGTCTAACATAGCATCATCAATCTTCTTATGTTCTAACTGAGATATGAATGCAGCATGAAGGAATTCATTAATCATTTGTCCTCTGGTGCGTAGCGGAGCAACAGGGTTACCTATGACCTGCTCGGGAGGATGATCCTTCATCCACCGAAGCGGAGGTCCAAGAGGGTTGAGTTCTTCATTTGACTGGATATGAGTGGGCAATTCAGAAGTTCTGATTGTCGCATCTTTTTCATTTGCTTCCTCTACTGCAGCAGGAGTATGTGCAATAGTGTCATTGTCAGCTGGATGCGATGCTTGTTGACCAGCAGACTCCTCTGTTTGGGCTTCAGGAACTTCTGGTTCTAAGGAGCAGTCAGTCCTGCTTCTGTAATTTATCTCATCATCAACATTTTCATCAATGTAAGTGCTTTCCAGTCGATTGCTCAAGTTGTTGATTTGCAGATTAGATATCGTACAGTCAGTAGGTTCATCAAATTTTACATGCACTGATTCTTCTACAGTAAGAGTTCTATTATTTAATACTCTGAAGGCTTTACTAACTGTAGAATAACCAAGAAATATTCCAGCATCAGATTTGGCATCAAAAGCGGTGAGACGAGTCTTTCCATTGTTGTGAATAAAACATTTGCAACCAAAATAAGAAATATTTGGCTTACTGCCATTCCAGATCTCATAAGGGGTTTTATTTGCTCGCTTATTAATCATTGATCTGTTCTGCGTATAACAAGCTGTGTTGACAGCTTCTGCCCAAAATCTCTGCGATATTTCTGATTCCGCAAGCATAGTTCGCGCAGCTTCTTTCAAAGAGCGGTTCTTACGCTCAGCAACTCCGTTTTGTTGAGGAGTTCTAGCAGCAGAGTATTCGTGTTTAATACCAAGGTCATCTAGATATGATTCGAGTGACTGATTGGTACACTCAGTACCTTTATCACTGCGAATTCTATCTATCCCACACGATTTCTCATTTTGGAGTCTTTTCAGTAGTTTGATCAGCTTTGGAGTAGCCTGATCTTTGCCACTTAGGAACAGGACCCAAGTAAAACGAGTGTAATCGTCTATTAACACTAGGGTATACTTCATTCCCCCTAGACTTGTTACTGGTATAGGACCAAATAGATCCATATGCAGCAACTCTAGGCACCGAGAAGAAGATTTACTCCCTTTGTTCTTAAAGGAGGATCTGATTTGCTTACCAAGTTGGCATGCTGCACAGATCTTGTCTTTTGAGAACTCAATTTGAGACAGTCCAATGACTAGATCAAGTTTACGCAGACTGGCAATAGTTTTAAAATTTAAGTGACTCAATCGTTTGTGCCAAAGCCAATTTTTGGAAGTATTCAGGGCAGCAAAGCAGGTAGAGGAGGTAGGCTGATTAAGATTCCAATCAATTTTATATGTGTTATCATGCCTTCTTCCTACAAGTAATATACTGCCATCAGTAGATTTGATTGTGCATGAGTGCTGGTTGAACTCTACAGAATGACCATTGTCACAGAGTTGACTTATGCTAATCAAGTTATAGCATAGATTTTCAACCAACAGAATATCTTTAATAATAATGTTACCGTAGATAATCTTACCCTTACCCACGGTTCTACCTTTCGCGTTGTCTCCAAAAGTTATTCTGGGTCCGGTGGAGTCCACCAGTTCAGACAATAAGCTCGTATTTCCTGTCATATGTCTAGAGCATCCGCTGTCCAGAAACCACTCTGAGCTCCGAACTTGATGCATTCTAGTTTCCTGCAATTAAAGCGATAAAATGATTGGTACCCAATCCTACTTGGGTCCGGGCAGGATTAGTCCTTTCGGGACCCACACTTGTATAACCCTGACTTGTTTGGGTCTGTGTGTGTCCTGAAATGTGTGTGCATTAACTGAAGAAGTTATTCTTGGGTGATACATGTGATACTGAGTGTATGCGTGTTGTTTAGGTTTTTTGTTTCTGTTAGGAAGCAGGTATCTCTTTTGGACATGCATACAATTATGATACCAGTTAGGTTTTACCTCTCGAGTGGTCTGACCAGTGGGTTTATGTTTATTTCTAAACATTTGCCCCTGTCGAGCTTTCTCTTTTGGCTCCACATAACCAATACCTTTGTGTGATGCCGGTTCTTTGAAGAGTATTGGTTCAACAGATTCCTTAACCAACTCACTTGGTTCATATACTGTGCTTGATTTAACAAAATTCATTGTTTGAATCTTGTTTCTTTCTAGACACACTTGAGATTTGATGCCAGATGAATTACTACCATTGTTAGAGTAGCCTATACCGGTAAGATCACCATCAAGCCTTATTGACTCAAGCATTTCATCTTTTCTGGCAGTAGATGCATTCCATGTGCGAACCAGCTTACTGAGTTTCTGGTGTGCACATGTTGCTTCATTCCTTTCTTTCTCGAGCCGACTTACTTTATCCCTTAAGCTTTTCAACACATTTGATTGTTCACAATCACATTCATTGTTCTGCTGTTCTGTTGGGACTAGTTGTTCAGTCTTGTAGTTCTCGAAGGATTCATACAACATCTGATACTCATTTATCATGTCCTGTAATGCATTCGTGAGCTCATTATGTGTAAATTCAGAAAGATTAGGATCATTTACCTCACAGTCATCGTTGGCCATTAGACAATGAACTTCTTCATCTTCACTGTCACTGGATGTGCTGGAAGACTTTTCTGATTATGACTCTGAGTCAGCCCATTTGTTCTTGTTTTCTTCCGCCACCAGTACTTTCTGTTCTCTGTCTTTTCTGGATGATCTTCTATTCTCTTTAGACTTTCTATATTCTTTTGGTCCTTTCTTTTGATCATCCTTCTTCGGTTTAGGCCAGTCAGCAATAAAATGTCCTGGTTTGAGACAGTTAAAGCATACACGTTCATCTTCATCTGATCTATTCTTGAAGCTTTGTCTTCTTGGATAGGATTGATAAGTCTTTTGACTTTTCTTCATAAACTTTCCACATTTCTTGACAAATAGCACCATTGCATCGTTGCATAGGAGTCATCTCTGTTGTGACAGGTGGAGCTTCAGATGCAGTAAGAGCTTTGGTTGGTTGACTGGTGCTGGGTTCATCTTCAATCCGAATACCTAGTTCGAACTCATAAGCTTTTAAGTCAGCAAATAAGTCGTGTAGGTCTATCTTGTTTAGATCTTTTGATTCTCTCATAGCAATCGTCTTTACATCCCATTCTCTTGGGAGACCTCTCATGAATTTTAGAGTGACTTCCCTGTTGGATAGATCTTTACCAAGGCTATTGAGTTCATTTATGATGCTAGTTACTCTCTCATCGTATTCGCTTAGAGTTTCTCCGGACATCATTTTGATGTTTTCAAACTTCTGTAAGGCAACAGTGAGCTTGTTTTCCTTGGTTTGATCATTTCCTTCGCACAGCTGAGCAATCTTTTCCCAGATGTCCTTTGAAGTGGGACACATCTTGATCTTGTTGAACATATTTTTGTCCAGAGTTTTGAACAGTATGTCTTTTGCCACGTTGTCCAGATTTGCCTTTTTCTTTTCTTCATTTGTCCAGAATGATCTATCCTTTTCAACCATCTGAGGTTCACCACCAGAGATAGGAGTTGATGTATTGACTTTCATGATCTTCATTGGTCCATCAGTGATGACGAACCACATATCATCATCTTGGGCACTTAGATGTGCTTGCATACGAATTCTCCAATCGTCATATTCATCCTTTTTTAACATTGAAATATTGCTGAATGAGGCCATCAGTTTTTGGTAATTTCTCAAGATTGAGAAAACCTAAGCTCTGATACCACTTGTTAGGATCGATGTAGTGTTTAGAAGGGGGGGTTGAATAAACACTAGATTCAATTTCGATTTTTCTCGGGTTAACTGCAGACTGTTAAGTACTATAGTAGCTTCTCAATATAAGGCAAGTCAGCAGACACTGATTATAGTGCGGAAGACGTCTGCTGGACTTGTGAGGAGTAAAACTGAATAGTAAATAAGTAATAAGTAAAGAACACAAGTATTGTTTCTGGAAGTTTGAAGCACAACGCTTCTACGTCCCCCTTCTTCCTTTGCAGGAAGGATTCACCAGAATACTTGGTTTACACTTTACAATATACAACCTTCTTAGGCACTCACACAACTTGGCCTAAACTCCTAGCAATCACAACTTCTTAATTTGATTACAAAAGATTCTATGACACTCTTTACAAAATAAACTTTTAGCGTCGAGTGTTCTTGAGCAGCGGACTTCAGTTGGAAATAATCTGTCACAGATTCAGTTGCACTGCTTGTCTGCTCTTTTGCTGAACTTTTAGAATATCAGTAAGTTGATTTTCTGTTTACAATGAAGTGTTTCTCGTGATTGAATAAATCGATCAGCTAACCTCTTCATTCTTTGCTTGGACGTATTTATAGGCTCAGTGGTCCAACGGTAGCTTTTATGAATTAGGAAGAGATCAGCTTTCCAAATTCAGATTGTCTTCTTTCCTATTTTGTTAAGCAACGACTCTTTTATTCTGACGGTAATGGTGGCGGAGATATAGCAGTGTGCGCCGCTCTGTTGTACCTTTGTCAGATAATGTTGTACTTATTTTGTCTCGTTGCTTAGTGCTCTAACTGGATGGTTAAACTTCTGCTGGTCTTCTTTGTTCAACTGTGAGACTATCCGGTTGATGCTTTGTCCAGTAGATGTCCATCCAGTTTATGTCTATCCGGTTGGTTTCTGTCCAGTTGATGTCCATCATCCGGTAGGTCTTTGTCACTCGGTAGGTCTCTAATATCCGGTAGGTGTCTGTATCCAATGGATGTCCATCCGGTAGGTCTTCAACACCCGGTAGGTGTATATCCAGTTGGTGTTTGTCATTAGGTAGGTCTTCAACACCCGGTAGGTGTACATCCAGTTGGTGTTTGTATCCAGTTGATGTCCATCCGGTAGGTCTTCAACACCCGGTAGGTGTACATCCAGTTGGTGTTTGTCATCCGGTAGGTCTTCTACACCCGGTAGGTGTACATCCAGTTGGTGTTTGTCATCCCCAAAACTTAGAAATGTTTTCCTAACAGTTCTGTGTCAACCTGTGACGCCTACATGTCAACACATGACACCCACAATGTCCTCGTCAACTCGTGATGGTACATGTCAACACATGACATTAACTATTCCTCGTCAACTCATGACGGTATATGTCAAGACATAACATCCACATTTCCTCGTCAACTCGTGACGGCACATGACATCCACAATTCCTCGTCAACTCGTGACGGTATATGTCAACATATGACATCCACATTTCCTCGTCAACTCGTGACGGCATATGTCAACACATGACATCCAAAATTCCTCGTCAACTCGTGACTGTATATGTCAACACATGACATCCATGATTCCTCGTCAAGTCGTGATGGTATATGTCAACACCTGACATCCATGATTCCTCGTCCACTCGTGACGGTATATGTCAACACAAGACATCCATGATTCCTCATCAACTCGTGACGGTATATGTCTACACATGACATCCATATTTATTGCTAACTCAATGGCAATATAAACTTACTCATTGCTAATATAATAGTGACATATCTATATTCATCAACCAACGGCGGTATACAATCCACACTCATCGCTCGATGGTGGTATAATCCCTCGCTACATATACATCGGCATCACATCATCGCTACGTATACAATTGTATAATTCATTGCTATGTATACAGTGGGATAATCCATTGCTACGTATACACCTGCATAAACCATCGCTAGGTATACAACGGCATAAACCATCGCTACGTATACAGCGGCATAATCTATCGCTACGTACACAACGGCATAATCAATCGCTACATATACAACGGCAGAAACCATCTCTACGTATACATCGAAATAAACCATCGCTACTTATACAGCAGCATAAACCATCGCTACGTAAACAACGACATAATTCATCGCTACGTATACAACGACATAATCCGTCGCTACGTATACAGAGGCATAAACCATCGCTAAGTATACAACGGCATAAACCATCGCTATGTATACAACGGCATATATGTGGACTCAAGAGGTGACTCACATGTATGTAGCACTTTGTTCCTTTCGGACTCAAGAGGTGACTCACATCACATGTAGCACTTTGTTCCCAAACTCATCGCTTCGACGTGACAGCGGCATGTACCTTCGCTTCGACACGACAACAACATATATGCGGACTCAAGAGGTGACTCGCATGTATGTAGCACTTTGTTCCTTTCGGACTCAAGAGGTGACTCACATCACATGTAGCACTTTGTTCCCAAACTCCTCGATTCGATGTGACAGCGGCATGTACCTTCGCTTCAACACGACAGCGGCATATATGTGGACTCAAGAGGTGACTCACATGTATGTAGCACTTTGTCCCTTTCGGACTCACTAGGTGACTCACATCACATGTAGCACTTTGTTCCCAAACTCATCGCTTCGACGTGACAGCGGCATGTATCATCGCTTCGACACGACAGCGGCATAAATTCCATGTCACAATACCCCTCGCTTCGTGTAACATCGTCAAGTATTCCATATCACAATACCCCTCGTTTTGTGTAACAACGGCAAGTATTCCATATCACTATACCCCTCGCTTCATGTAACAGCGGCAAGTATTCCATATCATAATACCCCTCGCTTTGTATAACTGCGACAAGTATTCCATATCACTATACCCATCACTCGATGTAACAGAACCATATACCAGTGGCTGAATAATATTCCTCGCTTTGAATTATCGGCGGCTCCATGGATATCCCTCGCTTCGACATACCAGCGACCCGCGCTACATACGACAGCGACAAATATCCTTAGTCATCGCGCGATAAGACGGTGGCATTATCATCGTTTCGATGTCACTGTCGCATCACAATAATCCCAATGTGCAATATACCTACAATAATACATGATCTCAATATGCACAATCAATACAGTAATTCACAAGTCCTACTACGTTATATCAGCGGCTCAATAATATCCCTCGCTTCGAATTATCAGCGGCTCAATGATATCCCTTGGTTCAACATACTAGCAACTCATGCTACAATATGACAGCGACAAATATCCTGATCCATCGCTTGATAAGACAGCGGCAAATATTCTGATACATCGCTAATCGATATACCCGTATCAGTACAATAATTGCAATACATTCATATATATGCCCATGGCAATATAAAACATCATCACATCATGATTACCAATAAATCTCAATGTATGCATATACATGTATCCTCATAACCATAAGGCAATAATACTCGGTTATCACATCATCTGCCGTCACCCATTGACGACATCACATTGTCTCCCGTTCTCTGTCCCGAGACAGTACATCATGTTTCTCATTCCCTGAATTTCCTACAAAATCAGATTCCTTAGCACTTTATCAGATAAAGTGCAAATCATTCCATCAATACCATTTCCATCGTATTTCATACGATCCTGCAACCACAATGGTTAGTATAAAACCTTTCATTTATGATCTCATATCAGAATATGTGCATAAGCACAATAGTTGTGTCACACAACACTAACCACAATCATGCATAAATATGTGCTACTCATTTCTATCAACATATTCCTAGGCCTTCAACAACCCAATAGCAAACAACTGCTCTGATACCACTAATATCAGGACCCCGTGCCCTTAACCCGCTCGTTAGTATATTATCACAATTAATGGTACATGCTTTCATAACATTAGGGAAACCCAGTATATACCATCTATAAAATTTTGACATCAATCCACTTAATGTTCAATTACCAAATATCACTCCACTAGCATGAACATACAATATGTTCTCAATTCATCATGCAATACTCCATAATTAATTGCATGCAACCATAAATGAAAAGATAACTCAATCTTATACAACCCATATACACATCAAAATGCTCAGAGGCGAGCATTGAATAAATGTATGTGTATTTAATGTATAAAGCGTATTACTCAATACCAGCATTGGTACCTCAGCCCTGGGAGCATTCCCAATCTACAGCCCGAACTCAACTCCAGAGCCAATGTTATACATGTTCACCTGTCCCAACAGAAACAGCCCCCACACGGGGTGAGCATACCAATCCACCATCCCAATAACAACAATATCACAATTCATAATTTACAGAATATAAAACTATAAACGTAAATACTCCATGTATAGTATCGTCACCAAATGGGATCCCCCATGTTGTTCCTGTCCTCACCGTAACCAAAATTATCAAACTCCAAAGTCAGTTAATCATTTCATTGATTAACTTTACCCATGCTCAAACCGATAATAGAATCAAATGTGATTAAATCATTACTCTAATGATTTACAAATAACACATATATCTCTACCATGATTTCACAGTTCCATAACCTCGCACGCTCAATAGTGGCGGCATCATAACTGATGTTCGCTCCATAGCGACAATATCCAATCATTGCTCGCTCCATAGCGGCATCATATGATTCGCAATATATACCAATTCATTGCAACCCTAGTATATTATTCATTCCACAATGACAATAATATATAACACTATGCTCGTACGTTATACATACCTTATAATCCGATAGCAGGAGCCAATCCTTGCCTTGCCCCAAGATTCAGTGAATTATACGCCAATTATCTTCGAGAAATTCCGCTCCCAAGTCGAGCCTTGCTCGATTTTCCATGGTGGAAGAAAGAGGGGGAAAAGGGGAGAGAATGGGGGAAACGTGGGAGAGGAGAGAGAATGAGGAGAGGGAAATGACTGAACATCCCACTTGGTATATATACTACAAAGGCTCCAAAAACCCGAGTCTCAAATGCTAGCACCCTGACTCGTTAAAAATCATCTATGTTCGATAATTTTCTCTCACTCACTATTTTCATTACCAACACAAATTCCAAGGTTTACACCTTAATGAGAATAAATCTCAACCCTTGGGCCCAACGACCCCAATACCGAATTAAAATCCCCGGGAGCCTCAACACCGTAATTATCTCATAATTACGGCAATTAAAATCCATTTGGGGTTATAATCACTCCGGGATCAACATAATTAATTTCTGGATATCACACTTTACAACTAAGAACAAAATTAACAATGAGAGCTATTGAGCTTCAAGGTGTTGACAAATTCTAAAAGAATCTATTCAACATAAGATTAATTAAGTTAAAACATGCTTAGAATGGTTTAAACTCGATCAAAGGATATAACTAGGAACTTGTCACCCACATGCAAGAATATCGATCGGAAATCGCTGAACTCAAAATTTCGAACCAAAAAATTACTCTTTTAGGGAAAATAACGATTTTGGAACAAGAGAAGATTACCTAAACAAACCTAGAAGAAAACCCCCAAAAATCGGATGAACCCTAGTTTTCGAACTTTTTCACTTCTGATCAGAATCTGATGAAATCAATTACGTGAACCGCCAATCCGTGGTATGGAAACGTGCGCCGTTGAGTGAGGAAGGTGGTGGTGGGTCGAGCTCGGTGGATGGTTGTCGAATGGTGGCGTGCGCGGCGCTTAAGCGGCGAAGGGCGCGACGGGAGAGAAACAGGGGATCGAAATATGAGTGTGTGTTTTTACACTTCTAGTGTGTGCAGCGTAAATGAGCAAACAAACACATTAATAGTTGTATTTCGGTCCAGTTATGTACATCGGAGTGTCACCGGTGTACTGATATATATTATTTACAGTTGATACTTGGGATTTATATCCACTACTATAACACAAACTTAAATTCTTCATTTTAATAATTTATTTTTAAAATATTATCGGAGTTCATTTTACCATTTCAAAAATATGTAATGTTCCGATTAAATTGTCAGTTGACATTCATATTGTCAATTTCACTTCTAGTTAATTAATTTCAACTTAATTAGTAATAAATGCCCAAATGATAATTAATTAACAGTAACTAAATCTTGGGGTCTTACAACAATTTACCCTATGATACAACAAAGTCTCTCAAGAATGTTTTATAAAATATTGTGAATTATGATCTTCTAATTGTCATATTTTTCCAATCAAAACAATCCCCATATATATAGATATTGAATAGCAACTATATCTATTCATGAAAGAGCATGTCTTCTCATGAAAGAACAAGTCTTTCCATGAAAGAAAATATGTCTTTCATGAAAAACATGTGTCTCTTCATGAAAGAAGATGTCTTTCCATGAAAGAACATACTCCTCATCAAAGAACATGTCTTTTATGAAAGAATATATCTCTTGGTATGAAAAGACAACTACCATTTGAAAGACAACTTCCAAAATACAACTATTCAATTTTTATGAAAGAAAACCGGCCATAAATAATACAAGAGGTGTCTTCACGCCTCTCATTCTGTTTTGAGAAGATGCCTAATGTTCATGAGGCATATTCACACCATCAAGCGGCATGAATACGCCTCTCTTTTTTTTTCTGTCTTTTCTTCTTGATTTCACAATGGGATTACTTTACGTTATATTAACAAAGTATCTAACAGTAACCTGAACAAATTACAAGTATTTACATGCACAAAGAAAATCAATACAATACTCAAATTCAATCACTTGAGCTCACATAAAGCAACATTACCAAATTCACTAAATCCAGATAGAAACATAATCACGTCGCCATGACTATTCAAGCTTGGTTGAACTCAACTTAATAAACTAAACAAAATAAACTTTTTTAAAAAAAAAAAGGAAACTCAAAGGGGAAACACATCATTCTGCGTCTCATTATACTTGATCATTGGAACTACATACTTGGATAGAATTCAAAAGCTAAGATGTGACACTGAATCCAAGCAAAAAATTAAAATAAGTATTAACGTCCGGGTGAAGGTACGTGAAATCTCACATTACTTTTTCTTAACAGTGTAGAAAACATTTCTTTTATATTCGAATCAAAAACACCTTTAAGGTAAACTTAAAATGCAGAGAAAAAAATGAAAACCTGCCGTAACATCTCTTTATTTCATAATGAAACTGAAATCTACTTGAGCAAATAGAGCATATAACATAACATCGCCTACAAGAATAGCAACATATAATCACTTTTAGAATCAAGGAGGAGGAAAAGAGGAGACTCGCGTGAGAAGATATGGTCGGCGAGGAATATTGAACCGCGCAAAGATGGAGGGTTTTACGTGAAATCCTTGAGAATCCTTAGGGAAGTAAAGGAATATTTTTTTTTTTACTTTTTATAATTATACCAACTGTTTTAAAATTTGTACTTGATGAATTCTATTAAAGTCGTTGAAAATCAATTGAAATTTTGAATAACACTAGACTTTTATAGAGTTTTAAAAAATCAAGTTTGGATAGCACTTGATGTTAGGTTTCCGTACCCCGGCGTCAGATCCAAACGCAGCGGAAATAATACAATAAACAGATCTGACCCAGGGCCGAAAAATCGCGCCTGATTCATATATTAACATGCAAATATATCAAATATAATGCACGAAAAGAGATTACTGTTAACAGCGAAATCAATCTGATGGCGGTGATCCTCGAGTCCAATCAACCTGACCAGATCTACAAGCCCGGCACCAGTGCTAGTGTGGTGTTAGCATTTCAATGAGAGTGATTGGAATCAATTGAGAGTGACTTCTTTTTAACCCTAGATACATATGTCATATTTATAGTTGTAATCAGCTAACTGGGCCAGTGTTAATATAAAGCCCATCGGGCCAACATTTGGCTTGTAGGGCATTTATGCTAACACTTGACTTTTAGACTTTAGAAAAGTCTATTTTTCAATATCAATAGATCTGTGTAGAGTTTATAAAAGTAAGTCCTCAAAAGTCATTATTGAATACACTCTCTGAATGACATACAAATAAATTAAGGGACTTAATCGAGGAGATGCCTAAATTATAAGGACATATATCCTATTAACATATTGATATTTATGACAACATAAGTTATTCATGCGAGCCAAATTGGGCGTAATTCTATTGCGAGTCTTCGTTTTGAGGAGATGTGTATCTCTCACTTGATCACCTCGATAGATTTTTCTCCTTTCAGGAATGAATCGATGGATTTTCGTGAATACCCTCGTGATCCTTTGCCGCCATCAATGCCGACGTCATCCCAAGTGGTGGAATCTTGTTGCCCATTTGCATCTTTAGTCAATAAGATCAAGGAATTCGTTCGATTTGCAGTGTCCGCTATCGTTGGGAATGTTTTCTCTGCAATTTTCACGTTTTTCTTTGCATTGGGTAAGTGATTTAACCTCTATACATTCATGTTATTGTTTGATTTTATTTTTTTTGATCGTTCAATTGGATTAAAGGTTCAATATGATGTTGATATGGCTGCTGATGTAGATGGGTTTTCATGATTCTGGTCTGGGTTTGGTGGTTTCTCCCCATAACTATTGTTTTTCTTAACATTGATTAATCCCCGTGAATTTTTTGTTTTAGGGTTTAGGTTTTAACTGTGCTCCGAAAATTGGGTTTTTTTTTCGCGTATTGGAAATTTAGAAGAGTTAAAGAAATATAGTTTTAGGCCATTTTGGGCTTGGATGACGTAAATATGAATAAAATAATCACCCATCCTGAGATTACCAGTGATACAGTTCGTTTTCTTGTCGAAGATATGGATTTAATTCTGAGCATTTCCCCTTTCTTTATGATCCTGTGTTGTTGGATTTTGAATCTGAATTTTGTGCTTTATAGGCTTTTGGAGTTGATTAATGTTAATTTTTGGAATGCTTTTAATTATTTTTTTCAGAACTGATTCGAATTTTATAGGGATGATCTTTCATGGTACTTCTCTTGAATTATACTTTATGCTAATGGAGGAGTTCTCCCTTGCTATGCAGTGGGTACCTTATTAGGAGCCATGACTGGAGCACTTATTGGCCAAGAGACGGAAAGTGGATTTGTTAGAGGGGCTTCTGTTGGTGCTATATCTGGTGCTGTTTTCTCCATCGAAGTCTTTGAATCATCACTTCTTTTGTGGCAGTCGGATGAATCTGGGATTCAGTGTCTCTTGTATTTAGTAAGTATTATTATTGAATGGATAATAGTCTTGAGTCAATACCGATTTAAATGCAATTTGATAATCGTACATTTGTTCATTCCGGTATTCAATCTTCAAAATTTATAGCATGTTTTCTAATCTGATCGACTTTGGAGCTAATAGTCTGACTGTACAGATTGATGTGATAGTGAGCCTTCTGAGCGGCAGGCTTGTCCGTGAGCGTATTGGTCCAGCTATGCTTAGTGCCGTGCAAAGTCAGGTATTATGATGGTCGATCACCATTTTTCAAAGAATGCATGGCAGTATAATGAGTTTTTTAACTTCAATTTTTTTATTTTAATCAGATGGGAGCTGTTGAAACAACATTTGAAGAAGTTTCCGACATTTTTGACACTGGTGGGGCAAATGGTTTGTTGGTGGACACAGTTGAAAAGATCCCAAAGATGAGAGTTGCTAGAGATGACATTATAGATACTTCTGGGGAGGGAGTCTCTTGTTCTGTTTGCCTTCAGGTACTGTCGTAATTTCTGTCCCTATTAATCGTATTTCTTTTTAGGTAAACTACATCACTGCACCATGACATCTGGCCTATATAGTGGACTCTCTCTGAAGTTTGCATAATTTTTATGACAATGTCGTAATGCGCATCTTACATCTACACCCCTTCTGGTTATTCTATTATATTGTGAGCCTAATTTCAGAGGACGCCACTATAATTATTCAAGTGTTGATAGGAGTTTTCATACTTTGTCAGTGGCCAAAGCTCGAGTTCGTATATATACCCATCTTTGTTAATAAGTTGAACTGCATGCTTTTAAATATATGCAGGATTTTCAGCTAGGGGAGACGGTTCGACGTTTACCACATTGTCACCACTTATTTCATCTTCCTTGCATCGACACTTGGCTGGTTAGACGCAGTTCTTGCCCATTGTGTAGAAGAAATTTGTGATGCTTTCTTCCTGACACTAGTTCGATGATATCTTCTTAACTCGTACAAGTGTACAACGGTGTCTGTATTTGTTCAATAAATCCGTAGTTTTAGAATTTCTAGGTGCAACTCCATGTATGTAGTTTTGAGCAACATCTTTTGTGCTTGGTCTCTGTACTTGATCACGATTTTGTAAAGAAAATTTTGACTTGCGAATGTATTCCCACATCCTACATACGTATAATGTTTGTTGTTTGTAATGCAGTATTTATCTGTTTTTGGAAATTTAGATATTTTTAGTATGAACCCCGCTTGGTTTATAAATTGTTAGTTCCGAATTTTAAAGATGACAAAACAAACCAGACCGATCGAGCCTATGACAAAACAGATCAGACCAATAAAGTTTATCTCAAAACAGACCAGATCGATGTAAACCAGACTGACCAGCTCGATGCAGATCCAGATCCAGATCGATCAACAAAATCAGACCAGACTAGCTCGATGCAGATCAGATCAGAACAGACGAAGTTAGTAAGCTTCGTTCTTCAGTCCGAATGATTAACAACTATTTATTGAAGCATTTAATAGTGCATTTAATGCTGAATAAGACCAAGGACTGAATATTAACTTAAATGGTAAATAGACAAATGAGAGTCTATCTGACAAGCCGAAAAGAACAGGCCAGAAGGGAAAGTATCTAAAGTAGGAGATTGCAGCTTGTTCAGATATTGACCAAAGTATAGAGTTGTACACAAAATGAAATATTGTCGTTGGCAGAGACGATTATATATAGGTACAACTTCAAAAGCTCAAACACAGCATGAGACACAAGAGATTAAAAAACGCATAAAAAGATCAATCAACTTTATCGAGCATTCAGTTGAGCAGAACGTTATCATTGGAAGATTTCAACCTATCGATCTGCTGAATATTAGAAGCACTGCTTATCGTTTTATTTGATCACTTAATGATCATTTGTGCTTAGATTAAACCACTCTTTCAATTGCATTTTGTTCTAAGATGGAAGAGTGATTCCTTTGTAACTGTCACACAGATTGTGTCTGAACAGATTGAGAGACTAGGAGTTTCAGTCTGGTAGTGGGGTAAATCCAGCTGAATCGGGTCTTCTAGTGAATCCTTCATTGATTGGAAGAAGGGGAGACGTAGAAGGATTTGCCTTCGAACTTCCAGAAACATATATCATCTACTTACATTTCACACTATCTTGCATTGCATAGCCATCAACCGTTCTTACTAGCTAAGAACAGACAGTTTCTGAACTTTCATTTTAGTGGTCTGTTCTCTTAAGTACTGGTTAAGAAACAGATTTCATTTACTAACCTGAGTGAAATCAATAAGAATTAATTTTTAGAGGAGTGTTCATTCACCCCCTCTAAACACTACCGTCCGATCCTAGCAAGTGGTACAGAGCAGACATTCTTAATCAATAGAATACTTGGACTGGTGACATCCTTCAACAAGATTCCCATGTTCTCAAAAGAAGATTATGATGATTGAGAATCAGAATGCAAGCTCACCTGCCAGCTCAGGATGATATGTGGTACGTCATTACAGACGGACCAATGAAAATCTTAAAAGTAAATCATGCACTAGGAGGGTCAAGTGGCGAACCTCAAATGATCGAGAAAGAAAGGGCTACCTGGACAAATGAAGAAAGAAAGAAAGCCAATCTAGACAATGTAGCCAATGACATCCTATTCAAGACTTTGGACAAGAACATGTTCAACAAGATTAAGATGTGCTCCACTGCCAAAGAAATTTGGGAGAAGATTGCACAGCTCTGTGAAGGGAACGACCAGACAAAGGAAAACAAGCTGACCGTAGCTCTACAAAAATTTGAGAGCATAAAGATGAAGCTTGGAGAAACTCTAAACGAGTTTGATGAAAGAGTTACTGGCATTATCAATGAACTGAACGGTCTGGGCAAGGACTATTCCAACAGAGAGATTGCTCTGAAGGTGATGAGAGAGCATTGCCGAAGGAATGGGAAGTCAAGACGATTGCCATGTGGGAGTCTAAAGATCTGAACAAGGTCGAAGTCCATAATTTGTTCGCTGATCTTAAGGCGTACGAGTTTGAGCTGATCACCAGAGGTGAAGCAGAGCCATCCACCTCTCAGCCAAACAAGGCACTTGCAGCCATTCCAGACCAGTCCACCCCTCCCACAGACCGATCTATCGAACAGATAAGTAATGATGCTATGTCATTATTTATCGAAAAATTTGGCAAATTCATGTCAAAGAATAAAAGGAATTTTAAACCTTCTCATCAGTATAAATCAAGAAAAGATGATACTGTTAACGACCAGGCTTGCTACAATTGTGGTAAGACCGGTCATCTTATTGCAGATTGCACCAGGCCGAAGAAAGATGAAAGAAAAGAAATGCATCGTGATGACAAGAAAAAGAAGCATTACAAAGATCGAAAAAGTCATCACGGAAATGCTCAAAAGGTTCTGGTAGCAGAGAATGTAACAGTAAGTGGTCTCAGACTGACTCAGAATCAGAGAGCTCAGAATATTCATCAAGTGGAAGCGAGGAGGAAATCCAATGCCTAATGGTAGACGAGGAGACGAGTCAGAAAGACGAGGTATTCGACTTTGACTCAAATGAATTCACACGAGAAGAGCTTGTGTCTGCACTACAAGACATGGCTAATGATTACAGAATATTAGCTGAATCGTTTGAGAAAATTAAAGCTGAAGCCAAAGATCAAACAGACAAGCATATCAAACCAAGTTGTTCCAAGCTAGGTGAATGCAACAGTCTGAAGATCGAGCTGGATAAGCTGAAAATCTCTTATGAACAGCTCCATGAAGAAAATCAGAGAATTAGCACACAAAATGCTAAACTTTCTCACATTTTCAAAACATAGACAAAATCAAGAGTCTCATTGGAAGAATTGCAAGAGGTACAAAGAAGTGTCGGTGACATCACCGGCATAGGCTTTGGCACCAATGAAAGCACCAAAGATGAATCTGAGTTGTTGCTGGAAAGGAACAAAATCAAACAAATGACATTTATTAGATCCATCACAATATATGAATCCGAAGTACCTACAATTCAAATGAGAATCTCCTTCAAGGATAAAGGTTTGAGAAAGGGCATTGAGTATGTTGATCAAGCCAAGGAAAAAGCACCGGCGAGCTTTGTGTCTATCAGACCAAACCTAAAGGTGCAGAATCTAAGGCAAGGAAGACCACCCAACTACCACAACTCAAACCGGTCCAACGAAGATATAGGTTGCCTAACAGAAACAAAGGCCTCAATTTCACACACATTAGCACACAACACTTAAACAGATAAGCACACACCACACCAGACACACACAAGAAAATAAAGCTGATTCAGGTATGGGTTCCCAAAGGGCTAATCCGTTCCGGACCCAAGTAGGATTGGGTACTGATAGGCTTAGATTTTGAGTGATTTTAACTGTAATTTCTTCCCCTTTTCCGTATTTTTTCCTGGATGATATTATGCTTTTTGGTGTTTATTCGTTTGTTTCAGGAAATTTGATCGGAAGTGGAAGAAATGAGCTAATGAGAAGATAACGGGCGAAATCGAGGCATAAAAGATGATGAAAATATTGAAGATGGTTTCTTCAGATCTCGATCGATCGAGATTTATTCTCGATCGATCGAGCCAGCCAGAAGCAAGAATCAGAATTTTCGAAGGCTCGATCGATCGGTAGAAATATCGATCGATCGAGCGAGGCAGTAACCTCGGAGCTGAAATTTTCAAACTCTCGATCGATCGGTGGAAAATGTCGATCGATCGAGCGAGGCAGTAAGTTCCAAAAGCTGGCGTGAACAGTGCACCGATCGATCGGTGAAATTCTCGATCGATCGAGACGCGAGATCTGAAGATTTTATTTTCCTTTTTATCGTGATTTTGGAGGGCTATTAAGGGTGATTTTCTTCTACACAAGAAGAGGGACGAAATTTTACAGAGAATATCAGACTTTTTAGGTCAAGAGCAGCCGCCCTAGCCGCCGCCCAACGCCGGAAGAAGGAGATCCAATCTCCGTTCTTCGTCCAAAGTCGAGCCTATCCGTTCCGGAGTGCAAGGAAAGAACAAGAGAAGAAATCACGGTGCAACGCACGGATTCATCCATCGTTTATCGTATTTCTGAACTTTAGTTTATTTGATTTTCATTTTCATTTGTTGTTTTTGAGGTCGAGAGACAAGAAAACTCATCTGTATTTGATTTGAATTGAATTTGGTTTATATTATTGAAGTTTCAGTTCGTTGTGTTTAATTTATTGATTCATTGGTATTTGAGCGTATTGATTTTATTGTTCATAGATTGATTGCTTGTGTAGATCAAAGTCTAGCTAGCTTTGATTGAATTTGAGAGTTACAACCGAGATCGAGAGATAACGTTGTAACACGCTCCATTAATTTATGATGTATGTCACGATTGAGATCGAGAGATGATATCGCATGCGTGAGAACTTGAAATCGAAAGATTTAGAGTTAATAGGTTTTGATGATTTAAGCAACTTTGAATTAGTAAATAGGTGCACGAGAGTGACTTATTCTAATTTATTGTTAGTTTCGTTACAGCTCGAGAGAGTGTATCGAATAATAGTGAAAACCTTTCACCTTTAAAATCAATTGAGTGATAATTTGAGAATTCTGTTGAATCAGTAGAGATAATATAATTGAACGACGAGTTTGGTAATTTTCTCGAGTGACTTACCTTCGCATTTCCGGAACCATTTTATTCTTTGTTTTTAATTTAATCTTTATTCTTTAGTTTAATCTAGCTTTAGTTAATCAAACTCCTTTAATCGTAGGCTAAATATAATTTGATTGATCTTATTTGGTACTTATACGTTAGTCCCTGTGGATTCGACAACCTTTACTAAATTTTCACTATACTAAAACTTGACACCGTGCACTTGCGGTAGAATCGCTTCAACCCATTCTTTGAAATATCTTTTGTTTAAAAATAAAGCGATCAAGTTTTTGGCGCCGTTGCCGGGGACTAATCTGTATAATATCATACGAGATTAGTTAATTGTAATTTAGCCAATTCTTTTATTATTGCATTTTTGTTTTCTTTGTTTTCTTTTGTTGATATTGTGAATAATTTTGTGCATTTTTGTTGTCTCCTTTTGTCTATTTTGTACAGGAATCAGTTCTTTAGTGCATGCATAGAAGAGAGGAACCCTTTCTCGAGCCGTTTGATCCAGAGATAGAGAGAACGTTACTAAGAAGATTACGAGAAGCTCGAGAAATGGCTGACAATAACGAAGCACAGCACCCTAGATCCATGATGGACTTTGCACAACCTGCATTTCATGGATCGTTGTCAAGTATCACAAGGCCGACGATTCAAGCAAACAATTTTGAGATCAAGCCGGCAATCATACAAATGATTCAGCACTCGGTGATGTTCGGGGGAGCAGCTACAGATGATCCGAACAATCACATCTCCAACTTTTTGGAGATTTGTGATACATTCAAACACAATGGCGTCTCTGACGACGCCATCAGGTTAAGGCTCTTTCCCTTTTCATTACGAGACAAAGCTAAAGCCTGGTTGAATTCTTTACCTGCAGCTTCTATCACAACATGGGAGGGGATGACAAAGGCGTTTTTGTCAAAGTACTTTCCCCCTTCCAAGACGGCAAAGATGCGGAACGATATCACGACTTTTGGTCAGTTTGACCCCGAAACTTTATACGAAGCGTGGGATCGGTTTAAGGAGTTGTTGAGGAGATGCCCACACCATGGTCTACCCATATGGCTGCAGGTACAAACATTCTATAACGGTTTATTTTCTGCTAACCGTTCCATGATTGATGCAGCATCTGGGGGATCCATAATGAGAAAGACGCCGGAAGAAGCATATAGCTTGTTGGAGGAAATGGCGTGCAACAGTTACCAGTGGCAATCTGAGAGGAGCACGCCACAGAAACCAATGGGAGTCCATCAAGTGGACGAGATCACTGCTCTTTCGGCTCAATTAGAAGCCATGAACCGGAAGATTGACAGCATGGGAGCAGCAGCAATGCAAGCTCAAGCGATCTTCTGTGAGCTGTGTGGAGGCGGTCATCCTAGCATCGAGTGCCAGGCAGGTAATCAATTTAACCAATCCGTTGAAGCTGTTAATTTTGTAGGTAACAGGCCACACAATAATTCCTACTCGAATTACAACCAACCGTGGAGGAACCACCCGAATTTGAGGTGGTCGAATCAAGAAAATGTGTTGAACCCTCAACCGCAGGCCGGGTTCACACAAAAGCCGAGTATGGAGGAATTGATGGCGAAGCTGATTTCATCAACAGACGTGAGGATGCAGAATCAGGATGCATCTATTAAAAATTTGGAAGTGCAGATAGGGCAGTTGGCCACGTTAATATCTGGGAGGACGCAAGGTACGCTCCCGAGTGATTCTGTAAAGAATCCGAAGGAGCCATCAAATTGATGAAGACAAGGAGGTGACAGTCCAGCTTGGGACTATAAATTAAGAACTTCCGTTTTTCCTTCCTTGAGTTTTGTTTTTGATTTCTTGTTTTGTTGAGTTCTTGTTAGTTTGTTTGTTTTTGAGTGTGTCTGGGAATGAATTTGTGTCTTTTCTAATGCAGATGTGAAAGCAAAAGCAAGTTGGTTATAGGCGAAGCAATCCGAGAGAAAAATGTTGAGAAAAAGAAAAAATTTTAAAATTTTGGTTGCTGCTGCTGGCGATCGATCGGTGTAAATCTCGATCGATCGCCCGAATTTTTAAAAATGATTTTGTGCCTACTGCCTCGCTCGATCGATCGAGAATTTTTCCGATCGATCGAGCGAGAGAAAACTTTGAAAAATATAGGCGCAGACGCAGCAATCTATCACTCTCCAACTCAATTTTTCTCCTCTCCAAAACAAAACCCTAGCCGCCTCTTTCAAATCCATTCATCTAATCTCCTCATTTTGTTCATCAAATTTCAAATTACTTCAACTCTAAGAAGTAATATTCATTCTAATGAGATTTTCGTTTCAGATGTGAAGAATTGAAAAGCCGATTGGGTAGAAGTGCATCAAAAGGAGAATTCCAAGCCAAGTGCCAAACTTTCACAAGATCGGATTTTTAAGCGGTAATTGGTTTCTAATTCTCAAAGATTTTATCTTTTGGTGCTAAGTTTTGAATTGTAGTAGCAGTGAGTTAGGAAAGATTGAAATTAGGAGGAAGTTTTGTGGTGTTGAAAGGTGTCGGATTACAGTGTTGTGGGGTGTTAATTGAATTGAATTGAAGTAGTTGAGAATCTGTTGGCAAACAAATGTCGTCCAGAAAGAGGTCAAAGCAGGCAGAAGCTCCCCAGAAGCAAAAGCAGGCAGAGGCCACTGTTTCTGAGCCAGTTTATGATGAACAGAAGTTTCTAAATGCCAAGATTGCTGAGTTATACCCCATCTACCATAAGAAACCCCTGAGCCGTGAAATGGGAATGAGCTTGGATAAAATGGAGTGTCCTGTCATTAGGACAGTACGCCGAAAAGGATGGTTTCAATTCATTCAGACACCGATTGATGCTGTGGTGCCACTGGTAAGGGAGTTTTACACGAATCTTCGAGCTGTTAGACCAGGGCACCAAGTAAGTGTTTATGTTCGAGGGAAGGATGTGTTGATGGATCGAGCCGCAATCAACAATATTCACCGGATGCCGTTACTTCAAAACTGTGCATACCAATCTTTTAAGAATAGCAGGATTGACTATGATGAGGTATTGACAGTTATTGGCAAGCCGGGAGTGGATTGGCAGAGGAATGATAAAGCAGAGCCACAGTTGGTTCTAAAGAAAAATTTGAAGCCAGAGGCCCAAGCATGGTTTTCATTTGTCGCCTCGCGGGTCATGCCATCGACCCACTGTAAGGACCCCATAAACTTAACCCTTGATTAGTATATTAATCATTAATGTGTGGCACATGCTTTTAATAAAATTGTTCGGGAAACTCAGATGATACTTTACCATTGAATGGCAATTACAAAATTTCCTTTAACATACAGTGTTATATGCTCGTCTTCCTAACAACAATAGACTCATAGAGCTCGCCCATTACACCACTTTTTACTTGTGGACTTTTATAAAAATTTGGGCAGAGTCTCCCCATAAATAGAGCTATCCCGAAATAAAAGCACAGCACATAACATAATTCCCGGCCAGGGAAAACATAATACTCATCGGAATGCAGCAATAATAAGTAAATTCCCAGCCAGGGAAGACACCACACATATGACATCAAAAGTGGGTTTCAACACCCACATAATACGCCAATGACTCTCATATCATTTAGCAATTCTACCTCTAATTGCATGCAACATAGAATGAAAGAGAGAAAGGCTCATGCCTTTACATACAACCCATATACAAGTATAATCGTGCTCACATGCGAGCATCATGAATATGTATATAATCATCATGGGTATATAGGTACTCTATACGATACCGTGCTCCATCAAGCCCTGGTACCACGATCCTGGGAGTACATCCAATCAACAGCTCGAGCTCATCTCCAAAGCCATCGATGTACCTGTTCACCTGCCCCAACAGAGACAGCCCCCAACGGGGTGAGCATACCAATTCCACAATTTCATAATCATAATGACATAATACATAATTTACGAAAATGTAAATATTGTGGAACATATGTGATACTTCCTGGATGGTATCACCCTCATCATAGTGTACCCCTGTAACAATCCTGTTCTCAAAACAGATAAATCATCAAATCCTGAATATGCAGTTAATCATCACATTGGTTAACCCTAGCCAGTTCAAATTAACAACATTTCATAACATCTTACTTTAACTAGCAATGATTAGCAACATTTCATAACATCATTTCATAACATCATTTCATAACATCTTTTCATAACATCATTTCATAACATCTTTTCATAACATCTTTTCATAACATCATTTCATAACATCTTTCTTTATCTAGCAATTATCATAATTCTAGATATCATATTGGTATTTCCTTAACTTCCGATACTGGTTAATCACTTCTCTGATTAACTACGTCTCTGTTCCTATTATTACCAATAGGGAATAAAATACAGATATCCTAGATATCTAATCAAATACCACATTTTCATTTCTTACTTCAAGGTAACGTCATACTATGGGTGTTTGCTCCATAGCAACCACACCTCATCATTGGCTCGCTTCATAGCGGCACTGAGCATTCCACCATGTGAAACAACATATCGTAACCAAGTCCCGATACCATCATAGCAAAGCATTTCATGTATTTTAGATCATGCATCGTACTTGTAAAACATCATTTAAACTATGCTCGTACGCTAAACGTACCTTAAATCCTCGAAGTCCGAGCCAAACCTTGCTCGAGTTCCATGCCCCGAGGAACGATGTGCTAACACGATAAATAATTCACAATTATTTACGAACATGTAACCCATGCTCAAGCACATCCATAACCCTCAAAATATCGTCAACACACGACAATAAATCATTTAAAAGACCCGGGGCAGGGTACATGCAGGGAGGGAAAACGAATGCGATAATATCGAAAATTGTTCAAGAACATCCTACAAAATTCGAACCCTAATCTCACAATTCGAACCCAACCAAGCATCATAATTCATTTAAACATGAATAAATCGAATCCTAACAAGAATATCATCCTCATGCCAAAAATCCCCAAAATCGAATCAAACCCTCACCAAATTAGGGCAAATTCGAACCATAACATCTTAATTCGATCCCACTTAAGCATCATAATACACCTAAGATGTGAATTAAACCATCAATGGCAAGAATCATCACCTTTGCCAAAAACCCCCAATAATTCGAAAATTAAACCCTACGAAATTGGGGAAATTCGAAACAATAATTCACAATAAGGCAAGGAAAGTACATCACAAGCATGGAAAAGGGGTAAGGAACGTTACCCAACGAAAATCGGAAGCAAAATCGGACGAAATCCGATGAACCCTAACTTTTGGGGATCGACGCATTCCAGCCAAATTCGACTCCAAGACGCGACGAAACCTTCAATTGCCGGAGGGGAAAGGAGCGCCTCGCCGAGACGACGCCGGTGATAGGTCGCACGCGCCGAACGGCGGCGGGACGGCGGCGGGCGAAGCGTTTGAAGCGGCGGGGGTGCTGTAGCAGACGGGAAATCGCGTTCGGGAGAGGGAGAAGAAATTTGGGGCTTTAAATGAAATTTTCTTAAAATCTTGGGTTCAAATGGTATTTATAGCAAAAATACCCCGAAAAACTAATAGCCCCACAAATACATCATGATTCATTAAAAATCATCTGTTTTCAAAAACTCTCTCTCTAACTCCAAAACCCCCTACCGGTGCTCACATAGCACCCGAGATCCCGAGACACATCAAAAACCCAACTCTTAGGTTTTTTTTACCGTAATGCGAATATAATCTCAACCTCTGGATCCAACGATCCCAACTACCCAACTAAACGAGCCCAGAAGGCCCAACACCTCGATTAAACTCCAAATCGCCACGTAAAACCACTTTAGGGATTATTAACACTACGGGATTAACACATATAATCCCTGGTCATCACAATATCCCCCACTAAAAGAATTTCGTCCTCGAAATTAGCACTGGTGTATCACGTAACACCCAGGCTACACAACAACATGAAGCCATAACCTCGATTCCTGACCATATAAGAATCGTATTAATAAACGCGAGGATGCTTACCTCTCATCAAACTCTGAAACAGAGCGACTTACCAAAACCAACATATCACCTAAGAGGCAAAACGTACCTCGATGCGGGTCATCCCGAAAGTCAGTCCCTCATGACTGCAAAACAACCGATACTTACGACTGTAGATCGGACAGTCATCCTTAGTTATAATACAACTAGTAAGAACGCATCCTGAATGACACCTCAACCGTGAGAACGTTAACCTCGTGTCAAACTCTGGAGTGGAATAGACTTCCAAATCCATCATAACGTCAAAGAGCGTCAGCACAGCTCAACGCTAATAATCCAAAAGCAGTTAGTCAACTGAAACTGTAAGGATTCGAATCGCTCCTGATTCCATCGTAGATATCATTCCTTGACCTCTCTTATCACGACTCACGATGTCTAACATACATCGTTACGAGGGAAACACTAGTATTCCACGGTGTACACATACCAAACCTGGTTTCCACTTTCAAACCTCCTCTATCGAAGGAGCAGTCGTATCATTGCAACTCAAATACATGGATTCTCAGATCGAATCAACGACGACTTGACGACTCTCTCGTTGGTACTTCACATCATGAGCTGTCCCAGACAAGTCTCCCCAAGATTTAAACATAAACATATATACGTTCCAGTGAGGCATACTCAACCTCAACTTCAAATAACGTGGTGACTACCAGAGTCCACCACAATCCACCTCGTATCACCTTACGATTTGCCAAACTTGGTTCCAACGAGCAGTATAACGGCTCTAGAAAGCCCATCATGGTGCTGCACACACGCGGCAGACAAACTAGTCGCTGCCTCACTAGGTTCACCTCAAACCTACCAATCAGATGGACGCTTCCGCACGGCATACCATACCATGGGAAGAAAAATCAATAGAGTAGTGGGTCTTTACCCAACATTCCTCCAATGCTGATATACCCTGGACACTCCAATGTCCCCATATACTTAACATAACCTGATCCTACTCCCTTAGGACCCATCTTACATCCTCATGGGTGGTGTGACCATGTCTACCACATGTCATATCAATAGAAAGCGAGTAATTCCTCCACGATTACTCCTATCGTCAAAAACATGGCCAAAAAGCCAATCCAACGAGCATACCTCAAGGGTATCACCACTCGTAATATGATTACCCCAATCATAAGCTGCGGTACAATCACATTTACAGCGCATCCATCCATTCCTCGAGCATCCCGCTCGGTATAAGGGTCACGTCAATCGGTGCCGCACACACCACCTTGTGCCCGACACTGGCACCCAAGGCATACAACTGAAAGCGTATACTCAATGCATTGATCATCGTAACGATGATGCATGTCTAATAAGACATCTCCTACACCATCGTCGTCGTCATCCTGTGACGACACATGCCAACTCATGGCATCTAAGACATTGTCAACTAGTGACGATACATGTACATCAGCGTATGTCATCCACTATCATGCTAGTAAGTTAGGCATAATAAAACATGTATATCAATGCATGCCAGCTACAATAAAGCTAATAAAATAGCAATATCTCATACTTCATCGCTAACAATATAGCGGCATACCTGTCTCCGTCGCTCAATAATAGTACGAAAACAGCACCCATCGCTCGAAGGCGGCAAAATCCTGTGATGAGTACATAGCGGCATAATCCCTCGCTATAGAATCGACGGCATGACACCTCGTCATATAATAAGTGGCATGAAACCTCGCTATACACCTGAGCATGAATCATCGTCCACATAATAGCGGAAAGAGGCATCGCTATCAATACCCGGCGGTATAACCCATCGCCAATCAATATAACGGAATGAACCATCGCTATAAATACATCTGGCGGAAAGAACCATCGCCAATCAATATAGCGGAATGAGGCATCGCTATCAATACATCTGGCGGAAAGAACCATCGCCAATCAATATAGCGGAATGAGGCATCGCTATCAATACATCTGGCGGAAAGAACCATCGCCAATCAATATAGCGGAATGAGGCATCGCTATCATACATCTGGCGGAATAAACCATCGCCAATCAATATAGCGGAATGAGGCATCGCTATCATACATCATGTGGGGCATCTTACCCCGTGGCATCTTACCACAATAACATCTCATGGCCTCTTACCATGTGGGGCATCTTACCCCGTGGCATCTTACCACAATAACATCTCATGGCCTCTTACCATGTGGGGCATCTTACCCCGTGGCATCTTACCACAATAACATCTCATGGCCTCTTACCATGTGGGGCATCTTACCCCGTGGCATCTTACCACAAATAACATCGCATAAACATCATCATATAAACATCGTATACACATCATCATATAAACGTCATATAAACATCATCATTTCATCGTATAAACATCATCATTTCATCGTGTAAACATCATCATTATAAATTTATTCCTCATAATCATCATCATAAACATCATATCATCTTTACTTATTATAAACATCATCATAAACATCATATCATCTTTACTTATCATAAACATCATCATAAACTTACTTATCATTATCATCATCATAATCATCATATCATCTTTACTTATCATAAACGTCATCATAAACTTACTTATCATTATCATCATCATAAACATCATATTAACATCATCATTACTTATCATAGTCGTCATCGTAAACGTCATATCATCTTCATTTATCATAACATCATCATCATAAACTTATTTATAATAACATCATCGTAAACATCTTGTCATCTTTATTCATCATAGACATCATCATCATAAACATCGTATAAGCCTCATCGTATAAACATCGTATAACATCATCGTATACACATCATCATATAAACATCATCATTTCATCGTGAATACTCATGCAATAAAAGCACAGTTGTAGTATAAGGATGTGTGTTACCGTCCGATGCCCGTACGCGTCTTACGTACCTTCCTTGCTTGAACATTACATGAACAAACGCATTAGTATATTCAATAATAATTGAGACCATACCGAAGTATTCCACTGTCGGTTGTCTACCCAGTCTGTCCTCAGACAATACATCATATCTTTCTTTTCCCTGATTTTCTTCCAAAATCAGATTCCTTGGCACGTAGCATATAGAGTGTTAGACATCGCTATTAATGCCATCCTATCGTGTTCCACACGATTCCTGCAACCACAATGGTTAGCAATACCACTTTTCATATCATATAAGCACATAAACAATTAGTCATGTCGTATAACATTAATGCCATCATGCATAAATATGTGCTATCAATGACTTCCTAGGCCCTCAACAGCCCCAATGAGCAACCTGGCTCTGATACCACTAATGTAAGGACCCCATAAACTTAACCCTTGATTAGTATATTAATCATTAATGTGTGGCACATGCTTTTAATAAAATTGTTCGGGAAACTCAGATGATACTTTACCATTGAATGGCAATTACAAAATTTCCTTTAACATACAGTGTTATATGCTCGTCTTCCTAACAACAATAGACTCATAGAGCTCGCCCATTACACCACTTTTTACTTGTGGACTTTTATAAAAATTTGGGCAGAGTCTCCCCATAAATAGAGCTATCCCGAAATAAAAGCACAGCACATAACATAATTCCCGGCCAGGGAAAACATAATACTCATCAGAATGCAGCAATAATAAGTAAATTCCCAGCCAGGGAAGACACCACACATATGACATCAAAAGTGGGTTTCAACACCCACATAATACGCCAATGACTCTCATATCATTTAGCAATTCTACCTCTAATTGCATGCAACATAGAATGAAAGAGAGAAAGGCTCATGCCTTTACATACAACCCATATACAAGTATAATCGTGCTCACATGCGAGCATCATGAATATGTATATAATCATCATGGGTATATAGGTACTCTATACGATACCGTGCTCCATCAAGCCCTGGTACCACGATCCTGGGAGTACATCCAATCAACAGCTCGAGCTCATCTCCAAAGCCATCGATGTACCTGTTCACCTGCCCCAACAGAGACAGCCCCCAACGGGGTGAGCATACCAATTCCACAATTTCATAATCATAATGACATAATACATAATTTACGAAAATGTAAATATTGTGGAACATATGTGATACTTCCTGGATGGTATCACCCTCATCATAGTGTACCCCTGTAACAATCCTGTTCTCAAAACAGATAAATCATCAAATCCTGAATATGCAGTTAATCATCACATTGGTTAACCCTAGCCAGTTCAAATTAACAACATTTCATAACATCTTACTTTAACTAGCAATGATTAGCAACATTTCATAACATCATTTCATAACATCATTTCATAACATCTTTTCATAACATCATTTCATAACATCTTTTCATAACATCTTTTCATAACATCATTTCATAACATCTTTCTTTATCTAGCAATTATCATAATTCTAGATATCATATTGGTATTTCCTTAACTTCCGATACTGGTTAATCACTTCTCTGATTAACTACGTCTCTGTTCCTATTATTACCAATAGGGAATAAAATACAGATATCCTAGATATCTAATCAAATACCACATTTTCATTTCTTACTTCAAGGTAACGTCATACTATGGGTGTTTGCTCCATAGCAACCACACCTCATCATTGGCTCGCTTCATAGCGGCACTGAGCATTCCACCATGTGAAACAACATATCGTAACCAAGTCCCGATACCATCATAGCAAAGCATTTCATGTATTTTAGATCATGCATCGTACTTGTAAAACATCATTTAAACTATGCTCGTACGCTAAACGTACCTTAAATCCTCGAAGTCCGAGCCAAACCTTGCTCGAGTTCCATGCCCCGAGGAACGATGTGCTAACACGATAAATAATTCACAATTATTTACGAACATGTAACCCATGCTCAAGCACATCCATAACCCTCAAAATATCGTCAACACACGACAATAAATCATTTAAAAGACCCGGGGCAGGGTACATGCAGGGAGGGAAAACGAATGCGATAATATCGAAAATTGTTCAAGAACATCCTACAAAATTCGAACCCTAATCTCACAATTCGAACCCAACCAAGCATCATAATTCATTTAAACATGAATAAATCGAATCCTAACAAGAATATCATCCTCATGCCAAAAATCCCCAAAATCGAATCAAACCCTCACCAAATTAGGGCAAATTCGAACCATAACATCTTAATTCGATCCCACTTAAGCATCATAATACACCTAAGATGTGAATTAAACCATCAATGGCAAGAATCATCACCTTTGCCAAAAACCCCCAATAATTCGAAAATTAAACCCTACGAAATTGGGGAAATTCGAAACAATAATTCACAATAAGGCAAGGAAAGTACATCACAAGCATGGAAAAGGGGTAAGGAACGTTACCCAACGAAAATCGGAAGCAAAATCGGACGAAATCCGATGAACCCTAACTTTTGGGGATCGACGCATTCCAGCCAAATTCGACTCCAAGACGCGACGAAACCTTCAATTGCCGGAGGGGAAACGAGCGCCTCGCCGAGACGACGCCGGTGATAGGTCGCACGCGCCGAACGGCGGCGGGACGGCGGTGGGCGAAGCGTTTGAAGCGGCGGGGGTGCTGTAGCAGACGGGAAATCGCGTTCGGGAGAGGGAGAAGAAATTTGGGGCTTTAAATGAAATTTTCTTAAAATCTTGGGTTCAAATGGTATTTATAGCAAAAATACCCCGAAAAACTAATAGCCCCACAAATACATCATGATTCATTAAAAATCATCTGTTTTCAAAAACTCTCTCTCTAACTCCAAAACCCCCTACCGGTGCTCACATAGCACCCGAGATCCCGAGACACATCAAAAACCCAACTCTTAGGTTTTTTTACCGTAATGCGAATATAATCTCAACCTCTGGATCCAACGATCCCAACTACCCAATTAAACGAGCCCAGAAGGCCCAACACCTCGATTAAACTCCAAATCGCCACGTAAAACCACTTTAGGGATTATTAACACTACGGGATTAACACCTATAATCCCTGGTCATCACACCCACACTTCTGAGGTGACAAAAGATAGAGCGGTCCTGGTTTATGCCATCCTCTCAGGGAAGGAAGTGGACTTCGGCGAGATCATTGCTGATCACATTGCTGAAATTGGAAGTAGCCCACCGACCTCCGCACTACCGTTTCCATCCACAAACACTGCTTTATGTCAGAGGAACGGAGTGACATGGGGGGAAGACGAGGAGCTACTCCCGCCGAAGACACCAATCATTGTAGCCGATCCTACGAACCGACGCAGACCTTCGGACACTACACAAGCTGGAGCATCATCCTCTGCTGCAGAGCATACACGAGTTACTTTGGATTCTCTTCATAGGGATCTCCAAAACATTCGCCTGGAGCAGCAGAGCATTCACAGCATGCAGCGGGACATTCATAGCATGCAGAGAGCATTGCAGATGGACCATGAGCAGGTAGCTCAGCATCAGATGGAGTTCATGCACTATCAGAGTGCATGGAACACTGCCATGGCCCAGGGCTTTCCAGGTTTCCAGTTCCCACCGGAGCCACACTTTGCACCTTACCAGCCACATGCACCTCCACCTTCTGCATACCCACCATTTCCGCCATATCAGGGCGAGGAGCACCACTACCCAGTTCCCCATCCGGAGCATGATGAGGACGACGATCAGTGACGATCGTCGTCATGGTATGTGTCTTTGCCTTGGCATTTATTTTCTTGTTCATTGAGGGCAATTCACATGCTAAGTTTGGGGGGGTTTTTGAGTATTTGTACATATATCTTGCTTTTGCACATATTGCTACTTGTCTTGTTTCTTTTCCTAGCATGACTGCATGATGTTGAGACTAATTCGTCCTTGAGCATTACCAACAAAATTTTTTTTATTGATTGAGTTATTCTTGAGAATTGATGAGTTGGAATTGCAACGGTAATACATGATGAATTTAATCCTCATCTAGATAGGAGTCATGAAAATGTTTAACTTGTTTGTATATATCCTTTGTTAACTACATGTCAAAACTGAGGAATACTTTGAGCACTTATTGAGTCATGATTGAGTGAAGTATGTATTGATTAAATTGAAAACTTGTGTTAACTATGATGAGTCTTGAGTATCTTAGAGAACTCTACAGTTTAGTTGAAAGCACTTTGAGGCGAAATTTATAATTAGGAACTAGACTTGGAGATGATTTAGGCGATCTTTGGACCGTTTGAGCCTTTCAAGCCTACCTGTTATATATTATTCATTAGTGTCCCCTTTTGAGCCTTATTGAAAAAGAATGGTATATGCATTGCATATGATTAGACCCCCATTCGACATTCTTGGCAACTCATTATACCCACCATGGTTTGAGCCTAAAAGAAAATTTTCACCTACCCCTAGGAGAGTATAATGAATCTCATTCATTGCACAGAATTGTTATATGCAAATGAGTTCAAAAGGAACAAAAGAATGAGCAAAGAAAAAGAAAAGATGTAGAGAAAAGCCTTGAAAAGAAAAATTCAAAGTAAGACCCAAAGTGGCCAAGGCTAGAAAAAAAAAGTTGAAGAGAAGCTCAAAAAAATAGTTGAACTGATTTTGTTATACTCTCTTCTTTGAATTCATCCTACCTTTTCTTTGAAGCCGACACCAAAAGGCCCAACGTTATAAGCTTTGAAGACCTTTTGATCCAAGTCTAGGGAACAATTACATTAGTGGAGAAGTGCTGGATAATAAACTTGTAGAGTATTTCAAAGTAATCTTGACTAGGAGTTAATATGGCACATGTTGATGTTAAAGATATATATGTAACTCATGTTTGACAATAGCACACACGCACGTTCCGATGTTGCGATGTATTGTTTAACTTAGGAGAAAATGCTTCTTGTTAAATGTTGATTGACTTCTATTGATGTGTAAGTAGGATTTCTGAGCTGTTACATATGTTGTAAAGATGATTCATGCTTAGTATCAAGTTTAACTTTTCTTTTTGAGTTTATTGCTTGCTCGAGGACGATCAAGTCTAAGTTTGGGGGAGTTGATAGGCTTAGATTTTGAGTGATTTTAACTGTAATTTCTTCCCCTTTTCCGTATTTTTTCCTGGATGATATTATGCTTTTTGGTGTTTATTCGTTTGTTTCAGGAAATTTGATCGGAAGTGGAAGAAATGAGCTAATGAGAAGATAACGGGCGAAATCGAGGCATAAAAGATGATGAAAATATTGAAGATGGTTTCTTCAGATCTCGATCGATCGAGATTTATTCTCGATCGATCGAGCCAGCCAGAAGCAAGAATCAGAATTTTCGAAGGCTCGATCGATCGGTAGAAATATCGATCGATCGAGCGAGGCAGTAACCTCGGAGCTGAAATTTTCAAACTCTCGATCGATCGGTGGAAAATGTCGATCGATCGAGCGAGGCAGTAAGTTCCAAAAGCTGGCGTGAACAGTGCACCGATCGATCAGTGAAATTCTCGATCGATCGAGACGCGAGATCTGAAGATTTTATTTTCCTTTTTTATCGTGATTTTGGAGGGCTATTAAGGGTGATTTTCTTCTACACAAGAAGAGGGACGAAATTTTACAGAGAATATCAGCCTTTTTAGGTCAAGAGCAGCCGCCCTAGCCGCCGCCCAACGCCGGAAGAAGGAGATCCAATCTCCGTTCTTCGTCCAAAGTCGAGCCTATCCGTTCCGGAGTGCAAGGAAAGAACAAGAGAAGAAATCACGGTGCAACGCACGGATTCATCCATCGTTTATCGTATTTCTGAACTTTAGTTTATTTGATTTTCATTTTCATTTGTTGTTTTTGAGGTCGAGAGACAAGAAAACTCATCTGTATTTGATTTGAATTGAATTTGGTTTATATTATTGAAGTTTTAGTTCGTTGTGTTTAATTTATTGATTCATTGGTATTTGAGCGTATTGATTTTTATTGTTCATAGATTGATTGCTTGTGTAGATCAAAGTCTAGCTAGCTTTGATTGAATTTGAGAGTTACAACCGAGATCGAGAGATAACGTTGTAACACGCTCCATTAATTTATGATGTATGTCACGATTGAGATCGAGAGATGATATCGCATGCGTGAGAACTTGAAATCGAAAGATTTAGAGTTAATAGGTTTTGATGATTTAAGCAACTTTGAATTAGTAAATAGGTGCACGAGAGTGACTTATTCTAATTTATTGTTAGTTTCGTTACAGCTCGAGAGAGTGTATCGAATAATAGTGAAAACCTTTCACCTTTAAAATCAATTGAGTGATAATTTGAGAATTCTGTTGAATCAGTAGAGATAATATAATTGAACGACGAGTTTGGTAATTTTCTCGAGTGACTTACCTTCGCATTTCCGGAACCATTTTATTCTTTGTTTTTAATTTAATCTTTATTCTTTAGTTTAATCTAACTTTAGTTAATCAAACTCCTTTAATCGTAGGCTAAATATAATTTGATTGATCTTATTTGGTACTTATACGTTAGTCCCTGTGGATTCGACAACATTTACTAAATTTTCACTATACTAAAACTTGACACCGTGCACTTGCGGTAGAATCGCTTCAACCCATTCTTTGAAATATCTTTTGTTTAAAAATAAAGCGATCAAACAGTAATTTTGTTTGATAACAGGTACTGCAGAAGCAAGTGTCTGACTTGTACTTAGACAGTGGATGTTCTCGACACATGACGGGAAACATCGAGCTGCTGTCTGAAATCACACAATGCACTGGTCCTAAGATTACTTTCGGGGATAACTCAAAGGGTAAGACCGTGGGCAATGGTAAGATTGTCCATGGTAACATTATTATAAATGATGTACTCTTAATTGGAAATTTATGCTATAATCTGATCTGTATAAGTCAATTATGTGATAATGGTTATACTGTAGAATTTCACAAACACACTTGCACTGTCAAATCATCAGATGGTAGAACCATGCTCGTAGGAATTAGGAATGAGAACTACTTATAAGATTAACTGGAATTTTGCCCAACCCGATAATCCTACTTGTTTCATCGCTAGTAATGATAATAAACACTGGCTATGGTATAAACGCTTGAATCATCTTAACTTCAAGACTATTTTTAGCCTGTGTAAACATGATTTAGTTATCGGTCTGCCCAAGATCGACTTTGCTAATGATAAGATCTATTAAGCTTGCCAAATTGGCAAACAGATCAGATCATCCTTCAAGAACAAGAATGCCAAATCCTCCTCACGTTGTTTAGAATTATTGCATATGGACTTGTTTGGTCCCATACCAATAACAAGTTTAGGGGGAATGCGGTACACTTGTAAGGACCATAGTTCCTTAAGTGCGGATTAAAGGCGTAATAGAGTTAAACATGCATCTAATGATATAAAGTTCCGTATTGATGTCTTGAGACGTTAAGATTACAGGCCAAATTAAAATTTCCAAAAAGGGATTAATTACATTCCCAATCAATTGAATGTTAATCCTATAGTTTTACACTACTCCTAGAGTAGAGACTATACAAAAGAATTAGGCCTGCTATGCCAAGAGCACTCCTCACTGGCTCACCGCATCAACCCGCCTTAGCCCGTCCGTCCCAAAAGTACCTACAGGAACAACCCCAAAACCATGAGCATGTATATAAATCATATTCACAATAATATGATTGTAATTAAAATGCATAAACCATAAACCGTCCTGTATTTAATACATTTCTAACCTCCCATTGGTTGTCCCTGTATCACGATCATAATCAATGGATTATAATGCCAATAGTGTGTGTCATGACATGCACCGATTTCCATGTATGCCGTATTCAATTCCCGAGTTTTATTATATCAGTGCATAATACCCCTCGCATTAACATGACAGCGGAAATACCCCTCGCTTAGACAATACCAGCGGCACTAATATCCCTCGCTATAAATATGACAGCGGTCGTGTTCTTCGCTTCATATTAGCGGCAAATATTCTCTCATCGCTACGGTATGACAGCGGCAAGTATTCACATCGCTACGCCACTAGCGGCAAGTATTCTCCATCACTGTAATATAATCCCGACTCACAATCACATGCAACCGAAATGCATGACCAAACCATGTATGCAATCCATAATACATAAATAAGACCACATATGCAACCAAAATGCATAATAAATTCCATGTGTGCAACCATAGTGCATAAGCAATTCAATACGTAATAATACGTTTTACCGTCCGATGCCCGTACGTCTCACTACGTACCTTAGTTCCAAAAGTGGAGATGTCGTGGGACTTTATCTCCTTTGATGTGTGGCTACCTGGGATGGTTCTACACAATCACATGCATCCATATTAGAAGCCAATAAATGAACCATTACCAAAAACATCAGCATTTAGAACAAAATCCCAAAACCCACATTTTTAGCCTTGCAATCGATCGGTCCCCAAGCCCCGATCGATCGCTAAGTGAAGAAAAATAGGCATCCAAGTACTGCCTCCACCGATCGATCGAAATTTTTTATCGATCGATCGAGACATCACACCGATCGATCGGAACAAAAATTCGATCGATCGGTAAGCTCATTTCACGCCTTGTTCAGGCTCTGCCCTGCTCGATCGATCGGACCCATTTCTCGATCGATCGGGCAGCCCTGTTCCTGCGAGAAATTTCCATGTATGAGCTTCCAACAACACCTAAACTCATATACAACCAAGATCAACCACCATTCTCAACATTTAACCACAAAACAACCTTAAAATACATCCCCCAAACATAAACAACATGTTGGACCAAGATCCACCCCAAAAACAAGCTACAAACCCAACCAAAACTCAACAAAACTCTACCATAATGGAAGCTTACCACTTGAGCTCCAAGTTTTTAGCAAAAAATCACAAAAGACTCCTTTTTCAAAGCTTTCTCCTCTCCTGCTAGTTTCAGAAACGAAAATGGAGGTTTTGGATGAATGGAGAGGGTTGAAGGAACATAAAGTTGATAGAGAGGGGGTGATGGGATGTAAAGATGTGAGCAAGTGGCTCCTTACCAACTTTGGGATTTAAATGTGTATCATAATATAAGCATGATGTATAAAACACCCCAACATAATATTTTAAAAGCATTTTACCACAATGCACCAAAATCACCATTAAAATCATGCTTTACCAGAAATTACAAACCAACACATTTAAACCATTATAACACCCAATTTCCCAACATGTATAAATGCACCCTGAAATGCTCTAACGGGTCACGCCTACCATGTTACAAGCATTTTACCAAGATAATTAGTCCTAACACATAATCTAATTATCGTCATAATATCACATAAACATAATTAATGCCCAAATTGCAATTAATTATTTCGGGGATATCACAATACTCCCCTACTTATAAGATTTCGCCTTCGAAATCGCATGCACTTACCCAAATCGAAACTAAACAGAAATCACATACAAGAGAATAGTTCTGGGTAGTGCTGCACCATATCCTGCTCCGTCTCCCACGTGGCCTCCTCGACACCCCTACGATCCCACTGAACCTTGATCATCGGTATCACTTTATTCCTGAGTTTGCGATCAGCCCTATCCAGAATCCTGACTGGCCGTTCCTCGTATGATACATCAGAATCCAACTGAACCTCAGAAGGCTGCAATACATGCGATGGATCCGGCTCATACTTCCGCAGCATAGATACATGAAACACGTCGTGAATACCAGACAACGACGGTGGCAGTGCCAAACGGTAAGCCAAGGTACCAATGCGCTGTAAAATCTCATACGGTCCCACATACCTCGGAGACAATTTACCACGCATACCAAACCGAACCACACCCCTGAAAGGTGAAATCTTTAAAAAGACCATGTCTCCTAATTGAAACTCCAAAGGTCTCCGCCGTTTGTTCGCATAGGCTGCCTGCCTGTCCTGGGCTGCCTTCATTTTCTGACGGATAACCTTTATCTTATCCTCCATCTCCCGAATCAGTTCGGGTCCTCCCACTACTTTACTGGTCAAGTCATCCCAGTATAATGGCTACCTACAACGCCTCAAACGGTGCCATCTGAATACTCGCCTGATAGCTGTTGTTGTAAGAAAACTCTACCAAGGCCAAAGAATATAGCCATGAGGCGTCAAACTCCAACACACAAGCTCGCAGCATGTCTTCGAGCGTCTGTATAGTACGCTCTGTCTGACCATCCGTCTGGGGGTGATATGCGGTGCTCAATCTCACCTCAGTACCCAATGCTGACTGAAGAGCTCCCCAGAAATGAGATGTGAACCGCGGGTCTCTGTCCGACACAATAGATACTGGAATCCCATGTAGTCTCACTATGTCCCGGACATACAATTGAGCCATTCTCAAGTATGTGTACGTCATATTGTAGGGGATGAAGTGAGCTACCTTCGTCAGCCTGTCAATGATCACCCAAATGGCATCACAACCTGTGGTAGTCCTCGGCGAGTGGGTCACAAAGTCCACAGATATATGCTCCCACTTCCACTCCGGTATCTCTAAGCTCCTTAGCTCGCCATCGGGTCTCTGCCTCTCTGCCTTAACCTGTTGACAGATCAAACACCTCTTGACAAATGAGATCACATCAAGTTTCATCTGTTTCCACCAGAACTGATCACACAAGTCCTTATACATCTTCCTCCCTCATGGGTGGATACTGAATCGGCTATTGTGAGCTCGCTCTAAGATTCCTCTACGCAACTCCGGCGTACATGGAACTACCCATCGGTTACCAAGTCTCAAAGAACCATCCTCAGCCACTCTAAACTTTGATGGCTGCCCCTGAAGTGCCAATGATGACCATCTCTGAATCTCATCATCTGTCCTCTGAGCTCTCCTGATATGCTCATAGATATCTGGCTCAGCCAATAAGGTCGATACATGCACAGGCGGTGTATCTACGTCGAAGTCATAGCCCAGATGGCAATATGAAGTCATCATAGCCGACAAATGCATGACCTCCTCAGCAGTACTCTTCACCTTCCGACTCAAGGCGTCTGCTGTCAAGTTCGCCTTCCCCGGATGGTACTCAATCTCACAGTCATAGTCCTTGAGCAAATCCATCCATCTCCTCTGACGCATATTCAACTCCACCTGAGTAAACAAGAATTTCAGGCTCTTATGATCCGTATATATGGTAAAGGACGTACCATACAGATAATGCCTCCAAATCTTCAGGGCAAAGATAATAGCCGCCAACTCCAAATCATGGACTGGGTATCTAGCCTCATGCGGCTTCAACTGCCTCGATGCATAAGCCACCACGTGCTTATCTTGCATCAGTACACATCCCAGGCCCTGTAGCGATGCGTCAGTATGAAGGACAAACCTCTTGTTCTCTGAAGGAATCACCAATACCGGTGCCGTCGTCAATCGGTGCTTCAACTCTTGAAAGCTCTCCTCGCAAGCCTCTGACCAAAAGAAGGGTACTCCCTTTTGGGTCAACTGCGTCAGTGGCTTAGCAATATTAGAAAATCCCTCGACGAAGCGTCGGTAATACCCAGCCAAATCAAGGAAACTCTGAATCTCAGGCACAGAAGTGGGTGCAGCCCACTCCACCACAGCCTCAATCTTCCTGGGGTCCACTGAAATCCCGCTGCTAGATATGACATGCCCCAGAAACACTACACTGCTCAACCAAAATTCACACTTGCTGAGCTTGGCATACAATTGATGGTCTCTGAGGATCTGGAGCACCGTCCTCAAGTGTTTCATATGCTCTTCCTCGCTCCGGGAGTAGATGAGTATATCGTCAATAAACACAATGACGAACTGATCCAGATAGGGTTGAAATACCCGGTTCATCAAGCTCATAAAGACAGCCGGGGCGTTCGTCACACTGAACGGCATTACCAAGAACTCGTAGTGACCATACCGAGTCCTAAATGTTGTCTTCTGCACATCCTCCTCCCTGACCCGTATCTGATGGTACCCGGATCTCAAATCAATTTTGTTATATAGCTTTGTGCCTTGTAACTGGTCAAACAAGTCGTCGATCCTTGGAAGAGGATACTTATTCTTCACCGTGGCCTTGTTCAGTTGCCGGTAATCGATGCACAACTGCATCGAACCATCCTTCTTCTTCACAAAACGCACCCTTGCGCCCCAAGGCGATACGCTAGGGCGTATATATCCTTTATCCAGGAGTTCCTGTAACTGCTCCTTCAATTCCCTCAACTCTGCCGGTGCCATCCTGTAAGGTGCACGAGAGATAGCGGATGTCCCTGGTAATAACTCAATCTCAAACTCGACTTCCCTAGCCGGTGGGAATCCTGGAATTTGCTCCGGGAACACATCAGTAAATTCCGCTACCACTGGTAGATCCTCAACTCTTAACTCTTTATTCTTCCCCAACGTGTCCACGACATAGATGAGATAGCCCGTGTGTCCACGTTCCAACAACTGAGACATTTTGATTGCTGAAATCAACGGAATCTTTGCACGAGAACCGTTGCCATAAAAAGTCCACTGAATTCCCAAATCAGATCTGAACCTCACTGTTCTCTGCCGAAAATTTACCACTGCCTGATATTTGTTCAGAATGTCAATACCCACAATGCAGTCAAAGTCTGACATCCCCAATACAATCAAATCTGCCTTTATCTCATTGCCCTCAAAATAAATGAGGCAGTCCATCAAAAACTGATCCGCAACAACCTTCTTTCCGGTGGGTGTCGAGACCAATAGAGACGTGGGTAATGGAGACGTGCACATATGATGCCTCGCCACAAAGTCCGCAGACACAAAAGAGTGCGATGCACCAGTGTCTATCAAAATAAAGGCGGAATATGTAAATAGAAGACACGTACCAGCTATCACCTCCTCCGGGGCTGCATCGGCCTGCTCTCTTGTCAATGCATAGACCTGACCCTGAGGTGGCCCCATCGCCTGTCCTCCTATCTGTCGAGGCGCCATCGGCGGCCTCTGCTGTACTGTCCCGGTAGAAAACCTCCCTCTGCCTCCTCTAAGATCCACCTGACCATCACCATTCTGACAGAACCGAGATATGTGGCCCATCTTGCCACATTTATAACAAGCTGTACAGTCTCGCATGTGATGTGGTCCTCCACAAAAGTGACACTTTACCACTCCACTCCTACTCGCTTGAGTCTGCCCTCTGTTGCTAGGTGCACCACCCCTCCGGTTATCCATTCGTCTCCCACCAAACTGAGAAGATGAGGAAGAAGCCCCACGAGGCTTAAATGAATCTCCTCGCGGCCTCAGATTATTAGATATTGGCCTCGGCGGTGGGACTTGTGGGGGTGCAACGTCCGGGTAAGCACTGACTCCGATCTCCGCTAGCTCCGCTCTAGTGAGAGCGTCATCAAAAGAAGTGGGGTTATTAGAGATAACCCGATCAAAAAGTTCCGGTCGCAGCCCTTTTAGAAAGTGTCTCATCTTGGCATGCCCGTTTGTTGCAATGTGGGGGAACATACCTCAACAAGGATGAGTACTGCATGGCATAGTCCGAAACTGACATGCTCCCCTGTTTCAAGCTCGTGAATTCATCATCCTTTTGCCTAGCCACCGCAGAAAAGTATCGGTTTAGAAACCGAGTCCGAAATAAAGTCCAGTCAATCACCATACCTTGAGCTCTCAATTCCATCACCGTCGTCTTCCACCACATAGAAGACTTCTTCGCCAGTTGGAACTCCGCCAACCTCAGCCATGCTGTCCTAGCGCAAGGAGCGGACACAAATATTTTCTCTAATCTCTCGAGCCACTCCTCAGCTTCTTCTCCTGTCTCCGTCCCCTCAAACATGGGCGGGTGGAAAGTTAGGAACTGACTCAGACTAAGCTCCCCTGGTAAAAGCAACTGAGCTACCGGCTCTACGCCCACAGCAGGTGGAGGTAAAGGATTTGCCTGACCAATACTAGCGTTCACGCTCCCAACATCACCAACCTCTTCATTAAGGTCCCCACATTCATAGCAGCCATGCTGTAAAACAAGGGTTAACAACAATTCCAAACAATATATATGTTATGCCTTTAGACAACGTGAACGATAATAAGCATGTTAGTATAACAATTTATACACTAATATGCATCACATGCATAAATATGCCCAAATGTAAACACCTAGCCAACCATGCTAAGGCTACCCTTCACTCATTCCCGGGTTCCCTAACCACTGCTCTAATACCACTAATGTAAGGACCCTAGTTCCTTAAGTGCGGATTAAAGGCGTAATAGAGTTAAACATGCATCTAATGATATAAAGTTCCGTATTGATGTCTTGAGCCGTTAAGATTACAGGCCAAATTAAAATTTCCAAAAAGGGATTAATTACATTCCAATCAATTGAATGTTAATCCTATAGTTTTACACTACTCCTAGAGTAGAGACTATACAAAAGAATTAGGCATGCTATGCCAAGAGCACTCCTCACTAGCTCACCGCATCAACCCGCATTAGCCCGTCCGTCCCAAAAGTACCTACAGGAACAACCCCAAAACCATGAGCATGTATATAAATCATATTCACAATAATATGATTGTAATTAAAATGCATAAACTGTAAATACAATTCACAACTAATGTAAGGACCCTAGTTCCTTAAGTGCGGATTAAAGGCGTAATAGAGTTAAACATGCATCTAATGATATAAAGTTCCGTATTGATGTCTTGAGCCGTTAAGATTACAGGCCAAATTAAAATTTCCAAAAAGGGAATAATTACATTCCAATCAATTGAATGTTAATCCTATAGTTTTACACTACTCCTAGAGTAGAGACTATACAAAAGAATTAGGCCTGCTATGCCAAGAGCACTCCTCACTGGTTCACCGCATCAACCCGCCTTAGCCCGTCCGTCCCAAAAGTACCTACAGGAACAACCCCAAAACCATGAGCATGTATATAAATCATATTCACAATAATATGATTGTAATTAAAATGCATAAACCGTAAATACAATTCACTTCCTGTATTTAATACATTTCTAAGCTACCATTGGTTGTCCCTGTTCACGATCATAATCAATGGATTATAATGCCAATAGTGTGTGTCATGACATGCACCGATTTCCATGTATGCCGTATTCAATTCCCGAGTTTTATTATATCAGTGGCATAATACCCCTCGCATTAACATGACAGCGGAAATACCCATCGCTTAGACAATACCAGCGGCACTAATATCCCTCGCTATAAATATGACAGCGGTCGTGTTCTTCGCTTCATATTAGCGGCAAATATTCTCTCATCGCTAAGGTATGACAGCGGCAAGTATTCACATCGCTACGCCACTAGCGGCAAGTATTCTCCATCACTGTAATATAATCCCGACTCACAATCACATGCAACCGAAATGCATGACCAAACCATGTATGCAATCCATAATGCATAAATAAGACCACATATGCAACCAAAATGCATAATAAATTCCATGTGTGCAACCATAGTGCATAACCAATTCAATACGTAGTAATACGTTTTACCGTCCGATGCCCGTACGTCTCACTACGTACCTTAGTTCCAAAAGTGGAGATGTCGTGGGACTTTATCTCCTTTGATGTGTGGCTACCTGAGATGGTTCTACACAATCACATGAATCCATATTAGAAGCCAATAAATGAACCATTACCAAAAACATCATCATTTAGAACAAAATCCCAAAACCCACATTTTTAGCCTTGCGATCGATCGGTCCCAAGCCCCGATCGATCGCTAAGTGAAGAAAAATAGGCATCCAAGTACTGCCTCCACCGATCGATCGAAACTTTTTATCGATCGATCGAGACGTCACACCGATCGATCGGAACAAAAATTCGACGATCGGTAAGCTCATTTCACGCCTTGTTCAGGCTCTGCCCTGCTCGATCGATCGGACCCATTTCTCGATCGATCGGGCAGCCCTGTTCCTGCGAGAAACTTCCATGTATGAGCTTCCAACAATACCTAAACTCATATACAACCAAGATCAACCACCATTCTCAACATTTAACCACAAAACAACCTTAAAATACATCCCCCAAACATAAACAACATGTTGGACCAAGATCCACCCTTTTAACCCCAAAAACAAGCTACAAACCCAACCAAAACTCAACAAAACTCTACCATAATGGAAGCTTACCACTTGAGCTCCAAGTTTTTAGCAAGAAATCACAAAAGACTCCTTTTTCAAAGCTTTCTCCTCTCCTCTAGTTTCAGAAACGAAAATGGAGGTTTTGGATGAATGGAGAGGGTTGAAGGAACATAAAGTTGATAGAGAGGGGGTGATGGTATGTAAAGATGTGAGCAAGTGGCTCCTTACCAACTTTGGATTTAAATGTGTATCATAATATAAGCATGATGTATAAAACACCCCAACATAATATTTTAAAAGCATTTTACCACAATGCACCAAAATCACCTTTAAAATCATGCTTTACCAGAAGTTACAAACCAACACATTTAAACCATTATAACACCCAATTTCCCAACATGTATAAATGCACCCTGAAATGCTCTACCGGGTCACGCCTACCATGTGACAAGCATTTTACCAAGATAATTAGTCCTAACACATAATCTAATTATCGCCATAATATCACATAAACATAATTAATGCCCAAATTGCAATTAATTATTTCGGGGATATCACAATACTCTTGTTATTATTGATGATTACTCACGTTTTACATGGACTATATTTTTGAGCAGTAAAGATCAGACCAGCCCGAAATTGATCAAGCTGCTGAAGCGCGTTCAGAACGTAAAATCATCTGGTATAGACAGGATTCGAAGTGACAAGGGCACTGAATTTTCTAACCAGAATCTTGAATCCTTTCTAGAAGACAAAGGAATTAATCATGAATTCTCAGCAGCTCGAACTCCTCAACAAAATGGAGTTGCAGAACGACGGAACATAACGCTTAAGGAAGCAGCACGGACAATGCTTGCTGACTCTGGTATATCTTTCTGGGCAGAGACTTTCAATACTGCATGCTATACACAGAATCAGTCTATGATTAACAAGAAGTTAAACTTAACACCATATGAAGTATGGACAGGTAACATACCGACTATCTCTCACTTTCATGTATTCGGATGCAAATGTTACGTCCATAATAATGGTAAGAATCATCTTTCCGCATTCGAAGCTAAGTCAGATAATGAAATATTCTTATGATATTCATCTATTAGTAAAGCATTTTGTGTTTTCAATAATCGAACCTTGACTGTAAAAGAGTCAGTTCATGTAGTTTTTAATGAATCACAGTGTATTAAGAACCACAAGTAATTAATTCAAAATCAGATGGAAAATATCAATCTCGAAGCTAACAGTGATGATGAGATTGCAGTTAACAGGTCAAGAGACAATCCATCGGAACCTGAAGTACCAGACAGACCGGATCAAGGCACTGTAGTTATACAAGATCGAGTTGATATCGCTGATCCGGAGGTCATGAACTCTAATGTTAAGGCAGATGTTGACAATGTCAATACTGTTTCTCCATCAGGACCAGATGTTCTCGAACCAAACTACCGCTGGACTAAGAGACGTCCCCTGATCTCGTGATTGGAAGTCCATCTGCACCTATAAGAACCAAAGGACAGATGATGGATGAATTCACTCACGCTGCATTCATATCTAATCTGGAATCAAAACAGACTAACGAAGCTCTAGCTGACTATAACTGGATAGAGGCTATGCAAGAAGAGCTCAACCAATTTGAACAGAATCAGGTGTGGAGTTTAACTCCCAGACCAAGTGATCAGTCTGTTATTGGAACCATACGGGTAACAAGCTAGATGCAAATGGCATAGTAGTCAGAAACAAGGCCAGACTGGTTGCACAAGGTTTCAGACAAGAAAAAGGAATCGACTTTGATGAATCCTTTGCACCAGTTGCCAGACTAGAAGCCATTCGAATCTTTCTTGCATATGCTGCTTTTAAAGATTTCAAGGTATATCAAATGGACGTGAATAGTGCATTTCTAAATGGCAAATTTCAGGAGGAAGTCTACATCGAACAACCTCCTGGATTTCATAATCACTCGTTTCCAGATCACATATACTTACTGAATAAAGTAGTGTATGGACTTAAACAAGCTCCAAGAGCCTGGTATGACATTCTGTCTCAATTTCTTCTGGATCATGATTTCCAGATCGGCTCCGTAGATAAAACCTTATTCAAATTTGTTAAGGGGGAACATACTTTGTTAGTTCAAATATATGTTCATGATATTATTTGTGGGTCAACTAACCACAAGCTTTGCGAGAAGTTCTCTAAGTTAATGTAGGGACAGTTTGAGATGAGTATGATGTGAGAATTGTCTTTCTTCCTGGGTCTACAGGTCAAACAGCTCAGCAATGGAATATTCACCAATCAAACCAAGTACACCAAGGAGCTACTCAGAAGATTTGGAATGTAAACTTGTTCAACTGCTTCAACTCCAACGAGTCCATCAATCAAGCTAGATAAAGACGAAGGGGAACGGCAGTTGAGGTAACAATGTATCGAGATCTAATCAGATCGCTGTTATATCTTACAGCGAGCCAGCCTGATATTATGTTTTCCGTCTGCATGTCTGCTAGATTTCAATCTGATCCTAAGCAATCTCACTTCATTGCTGCTAAGTGTATTCTTAAGTACTTGAAAGGATCTCAGAATGTTGGTCTCTGGTATCCCAAAGATCCGAATTTTAACTTAATTGGATATTCAGATGCTGACTATGCAGGATGCAAGATCGATCGCAAGAGCACCAGTGGAACTTGTCAATTCCTAGGTGAAAGATTGATCTCATGGTTTAGCAAAAAACCAAACATCGATTGCCACATCCACAGCTGAGGCAGAATATCTCGCCGCTGGAAGTTGTTGCGCTCAATTGCTCTGGGTTCCACATCAGCTCAGAGACTATGGCATTCAAGCTGCTGAGTCACCAATCTTATGGGACGAGTGCAATTGTTATCACATAAAATCTAGTATTGCACTCTCGAACTAAACATATTGATATCAGAAATCATTTTATTCAAGATCGTGTTGCCAAAAAGGAGATTCGGATCGAGTACATCTCAATAGACCAGCAGGCTGCAAATATCTTCACAGATCGATAATACAATGGTCAGAAAGATACAGACCGGTTCTGACTTTCAGACCGATCTCTATCTGTTTCAAAACACTATAAACCTTTAACATATTAATATTTTAATAGCACGGACTGATCTAACTTTAACCGCCTTACTGTACATACATCATGGCCGTTAAAATTTAAATTTCAAAATTTCAGTCATCGAGATACCGACACGTGTCTGTCATCTCCTATTTATCAGGCTGTACATTTCATTTAGACTTTTCACTTTTTACAAATTACTGTAGTCTGATTATCTCTCTTCAAAATCTTTCTGTCCTTCTTACTTACCTTACAATCACTCAAATGGCAACTATCACCCACAACTCTCTGTCTGTTGAGTTTGAAGCAATATACAGGACCGAAGACCCATATATGGTAACCATGTTCAAATCCTTGGAAACTTCGGGATTGAGGAAATTTCTGGAATGTGGCACGGTGATATATGAATCGGAGATTAGAGAGCTCTTCTCCAACGTCGTTTCCCACAAGACATACATCTCCTCCTCCGTCAAAGGCAAATCTATTGAAATCTCTCAGGCGACGCTTACAGAGACGTTTGGACTTCCTACATTCGGAATGTCAGATTTCGCTCACTTGCCCAGAACCACTATGGAAGAATTTCAGCGCCGAGTATCAGTCTTCGGACTTACCCTCAGGCCGTCATTCAAAAAGGAGATGTTTTTCCACTTTCAAGTGCTCTGTGACATCGTCAGAAAGGCGCTGCTAAGCAAGGCTGAGAGCTTTGATGCTGTGACGTCGGAGAAATTTGGAGCAATGGCAGCCATACATTTTGGCCAGAAGGTGAACTGGTCCTCCATCTTGTTTGGAGTTCTGCTAGAGACAATCACCTCCGCAAAACAGGCTGTCTGTTTTGCCGTTCCTCTGAACAAGCGGCTGGAGTCTTTGAATGTCGAGCTGGGGAAAGCTTCAACACTCAGTCCATTCAAGGTCATCAATCCTAAAGGACTGGCTTTGCTATGATCCAAAAGTGGTCCGCCAACTCCCAAGGATGTTCTGACTATCAAAATGGAGGTTGGTGCAGAACAGGCAGCGGAGATGAAGACAACCAGGGCCAAGCACAAGCTGGTAGTCCAGACTGACTCCGATGAAACTCAGTCTGCTTTTACCACTTCATCCCCCACCAAACCTCTACCAAAGAAGCCACGAACCCAAATCACCAAACCCCTGGCAACCTTAAACCCTAAACTCATAACTATCTCTCCTTCAATCAAAGCAACCACTGTATCCCAAGATCTACCCCCAAAATCCCATGCTCCACCCGAACCATCCAAAGCCCAACCATCCAAAGTTTCACCCACTATATCCAAGGTTGGGACCCGAGTCCCCACCAACATCCCTGCTGTCAAGGGAAGTTCATCAAAGTTAGCGGACTTTGATGAAGTTCATCAAAGTCAGCGGACTTCATCTCTGAATTTTGACTCATTTAAGGACAAATTGATGTCGAGCATCAATACGATCCAGCTTGGTCTGAACATTCTGTTCTCCCAACAAGCAACTTACAAGGCTAGTCTGCGAAAAGAACAGATTGAGCTGACTTCAGAAGTCAAGACCGCAGTTGCAAAATCCCTTCTCACGCAAGATCATCGTCTAGATGCTATGTGTGCTCAGCTTACGTAGATAGTCGACTTTCTTCAAGAGTTTGCTGATGCCAAAAAGGGGGAAAAGAAGTCAGCTCAGCCGAGGAAATAAAAAAGAGCTCAGCCGAGAAATAAATAAATTACTTGTAATGAATATCAGTTAATGTATTCATCAAAGTGTTTATAAAAGTCTCATTTTCTCAGTCTGTTCATTTATTTTGAACTAAGAGATTCAATCGATCTCAACTCTTTTAAACACTAAAGTGTTCAGTTAGTTCATTTATTTTGAACTTAACTCCCACATGAATAAGGAGAATAAAAATAAAGGTTCTAGGTTTGTCATCATCAAAAAGGGGGAATTTGTTAGTTCCGGATTTTAAAGATGACAAACAGACCAGACCAATCGAGCCTATGACAAAACAGATCAGACCAATAAAGTCTATCTCAAAACAGACCAGATCGATGTAAACCAGACTGACCAGATCGGCGCAGATCCAGATCGATCAACAAGATCAGACAACTAGCTCGATGCAGATCAGATCAGAACAGACGAAGCTAGTAAGCTTTGTTCTTCAGTCCGAATGATTAACTGCTATTTATTGAAGCATTTAATGGTGCATTTAATGCTGAACAAGACCAATGACTGAAGATTACCTTTAAATGATAAATAGACAAAGGAGAGTCTATCTGACAAGCGCCGAAAGAACATACCAGAATGGAAAATATCTAAAGTAGAAGACTGCAGCTTGTTCAGATATTGACCAAAGTATAGAGTTGCACACAAAAGGAAATATTGTCGTTGGCAGAGACGATTATATATAGGTGCAACTTCAAAACCTCAAACACAACATGAGACACAAGAGATTCAAAAACGCATAAAAAGATCAATCAACTTTATCGAGCATTCAGTTGAGCAGAACGCTATCATCGGAAGATTTCAACTTATCGATCTGCTGAATATTAGAAGCACTGCTTATCGTTTTATTTGTTCACTTAAGGATCATTTGTGCTTAGATTAAACCACTCTTTCAATTGTATTTTGTTCTAAGATATAAGAGTGACTCCTTTGTAACTGTCAGACAGATTGTGTCTGAACAGATTGAGAGACTATGAGTTTCAGTCTGGTAGTGGGGTAAATCCAGCTGAATCGGGGTTGTACAAAAAGTTGTATTACTCAAAGTCTTCTAGTGAATCCTTCCTTGATTGGAAGAAGGGGAGACGTAGAAGGATTTGCCTTCGAACTTCCACAAACATATCTTGTCTACTTACATTTCGCACTATCTTGCATTGTATAGCCATCAATCGTTCTTACTAGCTAAGAACAGACTGTTTCCGCACTTTCATTTCAGTTGTCTGTTATGCTTAAGTACTGGTTAAGAAAAAGATTTCATTTACTAACCTGAGTGAAATCAATAAGAATTAATTTTTAGTGGAGTGTTCATTCACCCCCATCTAAACACTCCCGTCCGATCCTAACATAAATGGTTTTCAATATTTTTTAATTCAATACATTTTTATTATCAAATATGTTTGTGCTTTATTTTTATAAAATCTTCTAAGGTTTTATGTATTTTTCATCATTTTTATTTTGATTTTTAATCAAAAATTAATATCTTACGATAATTAAGCTTGTAATCATAATGGATTGGGTTACACTACATAAAAAAATAAGGTCAATCAAATCGGGTCGCGTAAACATAAAAAATATGGTGAATCAAATCGGGTCGCGTAAATGCGTTTTTACTCCAAACGCTTCTTTTAGTAAAAATATCATCGTTGATCCCTTTAGACTCCATTTTTTTGTATATAACTTTGAGTCATGTCTTTGACCGTCCCTTTGCTCTCGTGAAATACCGAAATTCATGGATTCTACTCGACACAAAGGTGCATTGATGAGTCATACGTGAGACTTTCTTGAATCTTATCTTCTGTATAAGTCATACTTACTTTAGTTCGAATGTCTTCGTTTTTTATCTCTTCTGGTCCTACCACATATCCAACGGAGCATACACATCTCTGCAACACTCATTTTCTAGACGTGACTTTTTCGATGCCCAGCATTCCATCTTTTTCAGCATTGCAGGTCTAATATCAGTTCTATAAAACTTCTCCTTCAATCTCAGCTATTATATGGCCAGGTGTTGGTCTGGATTGGATTTGAATAGAATATGTTTTTTTTTACTCTGACTGTGTTCAACTAACATTTGGCACAAAGTTCGACTCGTTTCCACACAGCTTAACTGTTAGGATCGATTCCGAGGGTGGGTTGTCAATTAACACTCGAGTTCAACCAACTTGAGCTTCAAGAGCTCGTATTCTTGAAATAATTACACCGAGAGATTATATCGAGTTGAATTTCAAAATCGAGCGGAAGACACTAGACATAACCCGCTATAACCGATTAACCATTTGAAAGCATTTTAAAGGTACGCAAAAAAATATGTAAAAACAATAAGGTAAAGAAATGCAATAAAGTAAATACACAAGCATTTGTTTATGGAAGTTCGAATGTGGTGTAATCCTTCTACGTCTCCCCTTCTTTCATCTCGTGGAATGATGCACTAGAAGAATTTGAGTAATACAATCATGTTGTACAACTCCGCTTAGGCTAATACCACAAAGAGAGCCTAAACACCTAGCCCACACGGTCCCCAAAGAGCATGTTCTTTAATGTCTTCCATGCAAAGACTCCACCTAGATGTGATAAATCACCAACTGTTACAATGGTATTCACTCTTTTATTTAGCTCATAAATACAATGAATAGAGTGACTACAAAGGCACAAATGATCTCCTAACAGATCCGATATGAGCTTCAAAGATGTGCCAAAGGTTTGGGGAGTTGCTCTACGTTTAGTAGAATTGTTCTTTGAAGTTCCCCAATTGAATCCCAAGTGGGTTTGCTTTGGAAGACTTGGATTGATCTCCAATCAGCTGTTATTGAGCTTCCAAATCATGTATGTAGCCCCAAGTAATGATATATACGCTAGATATAAGAATATAGTCGTTGGGACTATTTTGGTAAGCTTTCAAATATTGCAACTGTCATATTTTGCTTCTGGGTTGTTTTTTGAAGTCTGTTGTTTGTTCCAGGTAGTCTACTGGTCGAGTCCGCTGCTCGGAGTCCGCTGGTCGATGTTTACTGGTTGAGTCTACTTCTCATGGTCTACTGCACAACGCTACTGGTTGGTCGAACTCTACTGCTCGAAGTCTGCTTGTTCAAGGTCTGCTGCCAACCTTGCTATCCAAAGTCTGTTGTTCTGTTCTCTTTCTTATGGCTCTTGATTTGTTGATTTCTGGGCAAAGTGATCAATATGAAAGTTGTACCCCTTTTCTCTTATCTTTCCATGTAATCAAGAATCACTCGATTTGGAGTTCGTATGAGAAAGTTATGCTCGAAATACGAGGCGATACGCATGCTGTAAATTTGCTGATTTTGTCTGCACATGGCTTGACTTGTAGAAGCTTTTTGGTCATCTTAACGTTCGATTCAGTCTTTGAGATCTAAAGATGATTTGTAGATATTTGTCTTAGCATTCCAACTCATATTGAATCGGCCCGTTTCGATTAGCGAGCTAAATGTTATGACCGATATACCACAACTGCTACAATCTGTCCGCTGATGTTTCAGCTTTGCACCAGCAAGCTTTTGCATACATGTTTTCGTCATCTAAACCTTCGAATTAGGTATGCTGGCTTGAAACTTGTAGTAAATTGAGTTGGCTATCCAACCCTGTGGAAGCACGTCGTTTTGATTTCCGAGCTATGAGATATGATCGATTTAGTCAGTAGCACTCGGGGTCTACTAGATGTTGAAATCTCATTTCAGCAACCAAACTCAAAACCATTTCTTAGCACATCATCAAGCTATAAAATATCATCTGAACTTCACACTTGATGAAATATATTAGCAGCACAATAACAAGTTTTGTTAACATCAAAATCAAGATTATTCGGGTTTTCAAACCCCAACAATCTCCCCCCTTTTTTGATGATCACAAAACTTGAATACAAATATGAACATTAAAGCACAATGTTGCATAACAATAAATCATATTTTTAAAACAACATATTTCTCCTCATTTTTGTGTGAATCAAAAAGGAAGACATAAAATTTTCTCCCCCTCAAGGATTTAATTAAATCTCCCATTTCCTTTTAAAATGTTTGAAAATTAGAGCAAGTGAGGGGTAAATGTGGTAAGTTATGATAAATTAAAAAATACATTTAATTGTTGAACAAAAATAACCTATTTTGATGATAGGTGAATCATACTTGACAGTAAATTTGAATTTCAATGTTCATTTCATCTTTTCAGTGGCAGCACACTTAGTCCAACTTACACTAATAAACTACTTTTCCTCAAGCAAGTTTGGGTTGCAATACTTATACCGATGCAATCTTCTACGAGTTTAGTTTGCAACGCAAAAGCGGATCGTCATTTGGACATCCGAGCAAGACGTTATGTCAATTTCCCCAAAGTCGCAGCAAGCTACCAAAAAAGTTGTATGCTTCGGAAATTGTTAGAAAAAATCTCAAAATAGCAATTTAAAATTAAAAACAAGTTTAGAACAGATTTAAAAATATTTTCATGCATAATGAATGCAATGAAAATAAGTTTCATGCTCAAAAATATTTTTACACCAATTTTTGAAAAATACGCTATGAAAATAATTTCATGCTCATGAAAAATTTTTCTTTAAAAGATTTCAGTCAACTTTTCAAGAACGACCCGCTCTAATACCACTTGTTAGGATCGATTCTGGGGGTGGGTTTCCAATCCACAATCGAGTTCAACCAACTTGAGCTTCAAGAACTCGTGTTCTTGAACTAATTACACCGAGAGATTATATCGATTTGAATTTCAAAACCGAGCGGAAGACACTCGACATAACCCGCTCTATAACCGATTAACCATTTGAAAGGCGTTGTAAAGGTATGCAAGAAAATATGTAAAAACAGTAAGGTAAACAAATGCAATAAAGTAAATATACAAGCATTTGTTTATGAAAGTTCGAATGTGGTGTAATCCTTCTACGTATCCCCTTCCATCTCATGGAAGGATACACTAGAAGACTTTGAGTAATACAATCCCGTTGTACAACCCCGCTTAGGCTAACACCACAAAGATAACCTAAACTACTAGCCCACACGGTCCACAAAGAGCATTTTTTTTAATGTCTCACATGCAAACACTTCACCCAGTTGTGATAAATCACTAACTGTTACAATGATATTCACTCTTCTAATAAGCTCATAAATACAATGAATAGAGTGACGACAAGGCATAAATGATCTCCTAACATATCTGATATGAGCTTCAAAGATGTGCCAAAGGTTTGGGAAGTTGCTCAACATTTAGTAGAATTGTTCTTTGAAGTTCCCCAATTGAATCCCAAGTGGGTTTGCTTTGGAAGGATTGGATTGATCATCAATCAGCTGTTATTGAGCTTCCAAATCATGTATATATAGCCCCAAGTAATGATATATACGTTAGATATAAGAATATAGCAGCTATTGTTTGTTCCAGGGTAGTCTACTACTCGAGTCCACTGGTCGACGTCTATTGGTTGAATCTACTGCTCAAGGTCTACTGGTCGACGTCTACTGGTTGGTCGAACTCTACTGCTCGAAGTCCGCTTGCTCAAGGTCTGCTGCCAACCTTGATGTCCAAAGTATGTTGTTATGTTCTCTTGGTTATGGCTCTTGATTCGTTTATTTCTGGGCAAAGTGACCAACATGAAAGTTGTAGCCCTTTCTCTTAGCTTTCCATGGAAGCAAGAATCGCTCGATTTGGAGTTCGTATGAGAAAGTTATGCTCAAAATACGAGTCGATACTCCTGTTGTAAGTTTGCTGATTTTGTCTGCACATGGCGTGACTTGTAGAAGTTTTTTGGCCATCTTAACGTCCGATTCCGTCTTTGACTTCTAAAGATGATTTGTAGATCTTTGTCTTAGCTTTCCAACCTACTGAATCGTCCCGTTTCAATAAGCGAGCTGAGTGTTATGATCGATATACCACAACTGCTTCAATCTTCTGTCCGTTGTTGTTTCAGCTTTGCACCAGCAAGCTCTTGCAGACATGTTTTCGTCTTATAAACCTTCGAAGCAGGTCTTCTGGCCTGAAATACGACGTGTAGTAAATTAAGTTGGTTGTTCAACACCTTTGGAAGCACGTCGTTTCGATGTCCGACCTATAAGATGATCGATTTAGTCAGCAGCGCTCGAGGTCTACTGGATTTTGAAATCTCATTTCAGCAACCAAACTCAAAACCATTTCTTATCACATCATCAAGCTATAAAATATCATTTATGAACTGCACGCATGATGAAATATATTAGCAACAGAATAACTAGTTTTGTTAACATCAAAATCAAGATTATTCGGGTTTCCAAAGTCCAACATTAACGGTGTGGGTGAACAAAATTTGGTTAACTTAACTTACCGATCGAATCACTTTTATTCAGAAAGCTTGTTTGATTAAATTGGAAATGTGGTTTTTATTTTTTTATTTTTTAAAAAAAATTGATTAACCTTCAATAAAAAAAGGTTTTTGACATTCGATGTAATGAAAACAAGGGCAATATAGGAATTTTCAAGTTACCCAACTCAAGACCAAAAGAATTCATCCATGCACGTTCATGGAACATGTCACCAACTCAACTCATACACCTCTCTAGTTTGAATAGTCCCAATATTTCATTCTCTTAAATCTGAAAACTGAGAAAAAAAAAGAACTTTGATTTCAAGCCAACAACCAAATGGGTTTCATGACAGAAAACAGAAATAGCATATGGTCTCGAATCGTCCGCATAATTTTATTTCGACGATCATCATCTGCACGTAGTCAGCGTGAAAGCGATTCTAATATTATGGTTGTTCACAACAATGATGGAGGATTCAGTAACGAATTAAACATCAGTGCATATGAAGAAATTACGGGTTCAGAGTTCTTGTCAAGAGAGGATATGGCTGCCACTACAATCCAAACATGCTTTAGGCGCCATCTTGTATATTATACTAATTCTCTTTCTTACTTATATATATAATATATATATGATTGAATTTTTATCCTCTAATTAGGCAAATTTAGGTCCATGTACAATAATTTGGTTTGCATTTAATATTTTTATACCGGAGTATTTGTATGTGTGATACCATGTAAGCAATCCGGAAAAAAAAGAAGACAAACAATAGAAGTCAAGCTATGGTACTGACCGAAAGAAGATTTTGGACAATATTGATGCATGTGTATGACTCGACTTGATTTTTCTATGGTTCATGTGGTCACCTCAATCCATTGAGATTAAATGATTATTTGTTGTTGTAGTTGTAATGCATATGTATATATATGTGCAGGCAAGAAAGGCATTCAAAGCGTTGAGAAGCTTGGTAAAGTTGCAAGCGCTCGTTCGAGGGGTTATTGTAAGAAGGCAATCACGCATAGCCCTCCAGTGCATGCATGCACTGCAGCGTCTACACCTCACTATGCAAGCTCGAAACCTTCTGCTCATAAACAACTAAGCGATCCAATATAGCCTCAATGGGAACAACACTGTATTTTTTAAATTTCTTGTTAATTCAATGTTAAGTATTTTACATTTCTTTGAAGGAAAATGGGCATCATGCTGGCTGAGGATTTGATAATAAATAGAAAAAATTAGATCATGTTATAAATCATTGTGGTTAACATTTATGGATTTATTTACGTATATCATTCAAAAACTTCTTGTCCATTATGAAAAAAGAAATTTAAGGGAGTTCGAATTTGTTTCATTGTGAAAACAAATTCACTGTTAAATTGTGCTATTTTTTAGAGTTGGGTAATGCTATTCTCTACTCTGTCTACTTTTATGGGTGCAAACGAATTGAATCGTGCAAGATGCTCATAATTAATTAGAAATATCGAAATAAATCGTTTGAACATATGTTGAAATGAAATATAAAATAAACATTATTTTTTGTTTTAGATCATTTTTTTATCACCAGACATTGAAGGAACAATATGCCGTCCCTTTTTTCCCCCCTAAAACCACCGCATATTGCAATTCGTTAGGGACCTGTCCCAAAAATACAATTGGAAATGAGTTGGACATTCCTCCTTAGGTACCACATCCGGCAAAATATGAAATATTTTCCCTGAAACCCGAAAGATATATATTCCGCGACTCGAGGAAGCAAAGTACTCTATCAAATCTAATTCCAGAAGATGTAAATGAAAAAGTACTGTTGTTTACTCGAACATTGCGACGAATTCAATAGCGCCCTTGGAGATTTGCAATCCGTAAATAAACTCATCAAACTAGTTCTACCAACAAAATGATGGAGGCTCGAATTCGAACTTCTTTGCGTTGCAGAAACAGCACAAAGAAAGAGGTGCCAACAAATGCAGGTAGTGGAAGTCACACTCAACAACTGAAACACAAGATCCAACACAAAAACACAAGACGAAGATAGTGAATAAAACATAGAAACCAAGTAAAAAAGTGCATTTCTATACAAAACTGGACAATTCCTAAAAGAAAAAAAAAACAAAAAACAGTAAGCACCAGTGCAACGCCAAAATAAGATTCCATGAAAAACAGAACAGTTACTTAAAAGAAGACAAAAAAGAGACGAAAGCAACACCAATATGAAATTCAGATGTCCTAATTTATATTGTGGCATGCATGCTATACGAAACCAAGCCGAATTCGATCTTTGATCTGCACAGAACAACAAATAACTCAAAGTAACAAATACCATAGCTAAGAATAGTGTATGCACTTCAGAGTAAAACAAAGCAAGAACACAACTCAACAAAGCTCGAAGAAAACTGACCTGGAAACCATCCTCTTCGACAGGGAGCAGAGGCACTACACTTGTAGATCCAATCCCAAGAACAGCCCTGCACACTTATTTTATTGATTTACGCGTTTTGATATATATTTGTTGATTTCAGGAATCCACGTTTCAATGATAAAAGTGAAGGATTTGCACTAATTAACGATGAAAAAGACCAAGTCAAGCAGGCATGTTGAAAAGAGGAATAAAATCGCAAGGATTGAAGAATGTGTAAAAGCCCGTGATCGATCACCACATCACTGGCGATCGATCATCGTGTGCCGTAAGTTGGGCAACAAAATTTCTATTTTCGCGATCGATCGTCCCATCACTTGTGATCGATCGCCGCAACCAGAAAGTTGAAAAAAAATGCAAACATTCTGGCTATCGATCGCCCCACCACTATGAATTTTCAGAATTTTAAAGCGTCGCCTAGGTTTTGCATGGGAAGAACTTTGCTTTCTTTGGACTCTCCTCCACTCCTATCAAAAGGGTCCCAAAACCCACGAAATTATCAAACTTGGAGACTCACTATTTACCTAGAAAAATCACCAAAATCATCTTCCACACCTCCACGAGAAGCCATTGAAGTGCAAGGAAGGAAGCAAGAGAAGTGTGTAAGTAATCCTAAGAGCATACAGCGCAGCGGAATAAAAAATTTGGATTACTAGAACAATGGATCTATACATAGGATATCATATCGGATAAAGGTTTACAAAATTCTCACCCTTGTAGCGTGTTTGAGCAGATTCCACGGAGCAGCACGCCCAACGAAATCCGAGTCACAAGCAACACCTCCAAGGTCTTGCCTCTACGGTATCCACACGATCAAATCAAAAAGGGATATTCAAGAATAAGTTGCTAGACTTATTCTTGAATCAAAACCAAAACCACGGATCAAAACCAATCAAAGGCAACCAATCTCCTTCCCTAACTAGCGGCGGCGACGGCCGAGAGAGGAGAGTGAGGCGGCGGCGATTAGGTCACGCCTCTTGAGGTGGCCGAGAGCTCAAGGTTTTTAGTGGCTAGGTTTTTTAATATCAAAGTATGATATGAAAGTATGATTAACCATTAATCAAAACCTTGTATTTATATTATAAGGCTTTTAATTAAGGTTCAAGACTTTCTTAAAGTCTTATGGGCCCAAACCCATGATTTAATTAAAACCTTTTAATCACTTAATTAAGACTCTTCTTAATTAATTAATTCATCCAATGAATTTAATTTCCTTTATCGATTTAATCTTTTGTGCGACCCGATAGGATCTTGTAATGTTGGCAGTGACATAAAATATCATTTTACGTTACAAGCTAAGAGCGGTGTCTAGCAACACATCGAGGCTACCCAAATTACAAGAATGTCAATGACTCGACATAACCTTTAGAACTTGTGATAATATTAACCATGTAAATTAATCCCTTTGTCCTTTGTGTTTAGATTGAACACGAGTCATGGAATAGTCATACTCGTATATTCAATCTCTATTTCTTGATCCCCAAGTAGAACTAGAATAACCGAATAAGCTCGATATCTCATATCGACTCATTCGAGCATGGCCATGCATTTTAGTTCTCACTTGATCAAGGGCCAAACACATCTCCTGTTATATAGGAGGGACAAATCCTATCTCGATCAGTCAACATCCCTCTACATAATTCGTAGTGTATCCAATAGTCGCCTTTATAGATTACCCTGTTACGGGTAACGTTTGACGATATCAAGATACATAACTCCTTATGTTGGGATCTCTGATGATCACAAGTCGTAAGGATTACATACATTATTATCACTATGAGAATTGCATATGACGATCATATAACTATCCATGTTGCATTCTCATGGTGGGTCTGTCCAGTACATCGTTCTCTAACATGTACCCATGTGTTGATTTGATATCTCATATCAATGAACAATTCATCAATCAACACATACTAGTCTCTACGTATTATCATTATCCCTATTCATGATAATACTTGACTAGGGACATCTTTAAGAATAATACAATATTATTCTAAGGACATTAACATATATATTAATTCACATTGCACAGTTAAAAGAATAATATATAATAATGAATTGCCATTCAAGAAATCATAAACATTGTATGTCAAAACAATCATCTAATGATTTGTCTTAGGGCATATCCCAACAAATCTCCCACTTGCACTAAGACCACTCAGACATATACCTAATGCCTAGAGATCTAGTATGACGATCATGCTTCTGCTGTGACAGTGGCTTCGTCAATGGGTCAGATACATTATCATCTGTTGGTACTTTGCATATTTTAACATCTCCCCTTTCAACGATTTCTCGAATGAAATGGAAACGCCTAAGTATGTGCTTGGATCTTTGGTGAGATCTTGGTTCCTTAGCCAATGCGATCGCTCCATTGTTGTCACAATAGAGTTCTATCGGATCTTTAATGCTAGGCACCACTCCAAGTTCAGAAATGAACTTCCTCATCCAAAACCGCTTCCTTTGCTGCATCCGAGGCAGCAATATACTCAGCTTCCGTTGTAGAATCGGCTACTGTTTCTTGCTTTGAACTCCTCCAGCTCACAGCACCTCCATTTAGGCAATACACATATCCAGATTACGATCGAAAATCATCTTTGTCAGTTTGGAAGCTTGCATCAGTGTAACCCATTACATTGAGCTCTTCCTCACCTCCATAAATCAAGAATGTATCCTTAGTTCTTCTCAAGTACTTCAGGATATTCTTACAGCAATCCAGTGACCTTCACCTGGATCAACTTGATATCTGCTCGTCATGCTCAAAGCATACGATACATCGGGACGAGTACATATCATGGCATACATGATAGATCCAATAGCTGACGCATATGGAATCTTACTCATGCGTTGTCTCTCATCTGGTGTTGAAGGACACTATTCCTTCGAGAGATAAATACCATGTGTCATAGGCACGAATCCTTTCTTTGATTCTTGCATGCTAAACCTTTTAAGCACTTTGTCTATGTATGTACTTTGACTTAGGCCAAGAAGCCTTCTCGATCTATCTCTATAGATCTTGATTCCTAATACATAGGTGGCTTCTCCCAAGTCTTTCATCGAAAAGCAATTCCCTAGCCAAATCTTTACAGATTGTAAGGCAGGGATATCATTTCCAATGAGAAGTATGTCATCTACATACAACACTAGGAAAATGATTACGCTCCCACTGACCTTCTTGTAGACACAAGGTTCATCTTCGTTTTTGATAAAACCAAACTCTTTGATTGCATCATCAAAACGAAGATTCCAACTCCGAGAAGCTTGCTTCAATCCATAAATGGATCGTTGTAGCTTGCATATCTTTCCAGCATCCTTTGGATCGACAAAACCCTCGGGCTGTGTGATGTACACATCCTCGAGCAGATTTCCATTAAGGAAAGCTGTTTTGACATCCATCTGCCAGATTTCATAATCATGAAATGCAGCTATTGCAAGTAAGATCCTTATGGATTTAACCATGGCCACTGGTGAAAAGGTTTCATCATAGTCAATACCATGAATTTGTTTGAATCATTTTGCAACCAGTCGACCTTTATAGGTTTGTACGTTACCATCCATATCGGTCTTTTTCTTGAAAATCCATTTGCACCCTATGGGTCGCACCCCTTCAGGTGGATCAACCAAAGTCCATACTTGGTTTGCATACATGGATTCCATCTCAGATTTCATGGCCTCTTGCCATTTCTCAGAATCAGTGCCCATTATAGCTTGTTGATAAGATGACGGCTCATCCCCATCAATAAGTAGTAAGTCACCTTGTTGAGTCACAAGAAATCCATATCTCTGTGGCTCCCGGTGTTCTCTTACAGACCTACGCTGGGCTTGTGTCTCTTGAGCAGGTACTTCTTCCACAACAGATTGCGGTGCCTGCTCTGTTTCCATCTCAATCTCAGGTTCAGTGTTTTCTTGTGGTTGAACTTCACTAAGTTCTATTTTTCTCCCACTGGTTTTTCTAGAAATAAATTCTCTTTCAAGAAATACACCAGTCCGAGCAACAACTACTTTGTTCTCGGTGGGATAATAGAAATAGTATCCTTTCGTTTCCTTAGGATACCCCACAAATAAACACTTATCAGATTTGGGTCCAAGTTTGTTAGTGGCGTGACGTCTAACGAAAGCCTCACAACCCCAAATCTTCATAAAAGACATACTAGGACGCTTCCCAGTCCATAGCTCATATGGTGTCTTTTCCACTGATTTAGATGGAACACGGTTCAGTAAGAAAATCGTTGTTTCTAGAGCGTGTCCCCAAAACGATATCGGAAGATCTGCAAGACTCATCATTGATCTAACCATGTCTAACAAGGTTCGATTTCTCCTCTCGGATACACCATTCCATTGTGGAGTATACAGAGGAGTGAGTTGTGGGACTATCCCACATTCCTTTAGATAGTCATGAAACTCTTGGCTTAAGTATTCACCTCCTCGATCTGATCGAAGGATTTTGATACTTTTGCCAAGTTGGTTTTGTACTTCATTCTTGAAATCTTTGAACTTTTCAAAGGTTTCATGCTTATGCTTCATTAGGTACACATACCCATATCTACTGAGGTCATCCATAAATGTAACGAAGTATTGAAAACCACCTCTAGCTTGTGTACTTATTGGTCCACATACATCACTATGTATTAGTCCCAATAAAACATTTGTCCTTTCAACATGTGTAATGCCTCGATTTGTTTAATACACGTGTGATATGATTATGGTGTAATCATATCACTTGACGATATGATAATGGGAGTTCGAGTGGAACCAAGAATGCATTGATTTAGATATGAAATGAAATATGAGAAGGCATGAAACATGGTGTGTAATACATTCATACTATAAACATGTGAATTATGGATTAAGTGTTGAAAGTGCATCAACATGTGCATTAGAGTTGCATTTGAATTTGGAGTGCATTGCATGTACATGTTAGTTAGCATGTAATTACCTTTAAATGGTATGATAGCAAGGGACTTAAGGAATTAAAGATCCTATATCAAGTGGATTAAGGGGATGAAATCACATACAACACCTTTTACACCTACTAAAACACTACACAAGCTCCTCTCCATTTCTTTCAAGGAGTTGTTGGTTTGAGCTTGGATTTCACTTGTAACTTGAGCTAGGAGGGTGTGTGAAGTGGAATTGTACCATCTTGGTAAGAAATTCATAGTTATATACTTGAATTATGTCATTCATGTTAATATATGTGAAGGGAAAGCTCAAGTGTGCATGTGTACAATCATATCATGTTTCTATGCTAGGAATTGGAATCTATGATGTTAGATTTATGTTTATATGTTCCTAGGTCTTGCAAGAAACATGTTGACATGGTTTAATATGAGGTGTAGGAGAAGATTCATGGAGATAAGCTTGAAAATCGCCATGCTCTCATTTTTCTGGGCATCGGCGATCGATCGGTGCGAGTGAGCGATCGATCGCCGATGACAGTAACATTTTAAGGCGGTGAAATTGGATGGCGATCGATCGGTGAAAGTGTCGCGATCGATCGCGATGAACAGAGCATTGTGGCGATCGATCGCCAAGTTGTTGCGATCGATCGCGAGGGGGCAGAGAGTTTTGGCGATCGATCGGTGTTGATCGCGATCGATCGCCAGTGGTAATATTTTGAAAAATAAAAATATTTTGTGGAATTTGATTTTAATGCCTATGATAACATGATATATTGTTGGCATTGTTGTAGCACCATCACAGGGGACAGGACAACGAGGCACTTAGCTATTGACAACTGCTTTATCTCGTTTGTGTCGCAGTACAGGTACGTGTTGACGTACGGAGTATAGATATGATATGATGATGCTATTATGGTTTTGATATCATATGATTTATGTTATCGTTGTGTCATATGATTGGTAGTATCATATGCATGTGCATACATAGATTTCATATGATTGGTATGGATGCCTTGATAGATATGTGTATATGCTTTGGTACGATCATTGTCTTGATAGATATACCTGGTGGGGTATATGCTTTGACTACCACGATAGATATGCTAGTGTTGGGCATATGCTTTGACTGGGATCGGTGCCTGGATAGATATGCTAGTGTGGGGCATATGCTTGGGCTGGGATCGTTGCCACGATAGATATACTACATATGCTTTGGCTTGAGAGATATACGCCTGGTGTGGGTATATACTCTGGTTATTATCACAGATGAGTATGGTACTATGATATGTGCTGCTAATATGAAGATGTGATGTGGTTTCTCACAGACATATTGAGCTGAATAGGCATATCATATGAGACTCGTGATAATAGGGAACTTGTTGAGACATGTCATGACATAATGCATTTGTGGATGCATGATACAGAACATTCACGTTATCTGATTTATTGAGCTTTATCATTGATATTGATATTGTGTTTTGATATTGCACTGAGATAGTTGTTATCTATACTCACGTTGTGAATGTTTCTGTAGGGACTCATAGACGTGGGGAGCGTGAGTCATGATTTCCGCTGCGAGGGGAACCACTGCCTAGGAGTTCTTTTGAATTAGGTTGTTTATGTACATGATATGTATAGTTTGTTAGGTTTTTGATAACCTTGTAAACAACTTAACTAGCATGAACTCTTAATCCGTGCATGGTATATTACTTAATTCAGACTCACATATGTATGTTTAATGAATACATAATGGATTAAGTAAACGAGGACCCCACATTAGTGGTATCAGAGCAGTGGTTCGAGAACGGGGTGAACATGGGTAGAGGAAGTGTATTAGGGAGTTACCTAAACACTTTGAGAATGGTAATAGCATGTTAGGAGTTGGCATATGATGTTATGCTAACATGTTATATATATGTGTGAATGTTATTGTTAACCCTTGATCTACAGCTATGACAGACAGAGGGTTACATGAGGATGTTGGGGATGCCATGAGTGGCAATGCGAGTGTACGGATGGCGCCTGTGCCACCACTACCGATTGAGCAAGGGCCAGTGGAACAGGTATTGTTGCCTGGAGAATTGACTTTGACCCAGTTTCTGAGTTATCAGCCACCTAGGTTTGAGGGGACTGAGTCAGGGGAACCGTCAGAGGAGTGGCTGGAACGTATAGAACAGATATTTGTATCAGCACCGTGTGCCAAGACTGCTTGGTTACATTTAGCTGAATATCAGTTGGCCAAGAAAGCTATGATGTGGTGGAAATCCACAGTACTTGAGTTGAGGGCTCAAGGACAGACAGTGAACTGGGATGTGTTTAGAACAAAGTTTCTGGAGCATTATTTCTCTGTTGCTGCAAGGCAAAGGAAAGAGGATGAATTTACAAATTTGAGACAGGGATCCATGACAGTATCTGATTATGCTGTGCACTATTCCTCTTTGCTTCGCTATGTGCCACATATTGTTGTCAATACAAAGGCAAAAATCAGACAATTTGTGAAAGGGTTGAGGCCTGAATTGTTTGATAGGGTCATGTCCAATAACCCTACATCTTATGAAGAAGCCTTGACTCGAGCTGAGATGGCTGAGATTGCTGTAGGAGTGTATAAAGATGTTGGACAAGCCCAACCACCTACATCTGACAGTATGCGACCTAGAGGAGATTCCTTTAAATCACCACGAGGTGGTGCATCGTCATCTAGGTTTAGTGGGAAACGGTTTGGACCAAGGAAAGGGGATGACAGAAGGGCTAAGGGACAGTCCCAAGGTAGTAGTAGCAGTAGTGGACGAGGATTACAGTGTTTTAAATGTGGAGGGCCACATTATCAAAAGAATTGTCCACAGTTTGATACAGTAGTTTGTTTCCGTTGTGGGAAACCAGGACATGTGATCCGTGATTGTCCTCAAGTGGGCGGACAACAGAGGAGAGGACCCATGTCAGAGAATACAGTGCAGCAGAGACCACAGAGTGTAGTACAGTCTGGTGGCGGACAGAGGGCAGGAACACCTCAGGCTCAGGTGTATGCACTAAACAGGGAGGAAGCAGAGGCAGCTCCTGATGCTGTGATAACGGGTAAGTGTACTTTGTTTACTTATCCAGCCTTACTTTTGATTGATACTGGTGCATCACATTCTTTTGTTGCACAAACTTTTGTTGATCGGTATCATATATGCTCGTCTCCACTGTTGATGCCTCTTTATGTTTCGACACCCATGGGAACTACTGTAATGGCTTGTCAGAGTGTGTCTGACTGTGATATTCAGTTTGAGACTGAGTTTGGATTACAAGCTGATTTGATTGTATTAGACATGACAGATTTTGATTGTATTATTGGGATTGATGTGTTGAGTAGATATCAGTCTGTTGTGGATTGTTGTCATAAGGTTGTGAGATTTCAGTCTGATACTGGAAATCAATGGTACTTTTATGGCCAGGGATCGAGGGCAAGGATTCCTTTGATATCAGCAATCCGAATGTCGCGTTTGTTGGAACGTGGACATGCGGGTTATTTGATTTATGCCCTTGATGTTACTGAACAGAAAAGAGAAAGGAAAGTAGAGGAGATACCAGTGATTGCAGAATATGCGGATGTGTTTCCAGATGAGATACCTGGATTCCCACCGAGTCGAGAAGTGGAATTTGGTATTGATTTGATACCTGGTACTTCTGCAATTTCACGTGCTCCTTATCGGATGGCACCAACTGAATTGAAAGAGTTGAAAACTCAATTACAAGACTTATTGGACAAGGGGTACATACGTCCTAGTGTATCGCCTTGGGGTGCTCCGGTATTATTTGTGAAGAAGAAGGATGGGACAATGAGATTGTGTATTGATTATAGACAATTGAACAGGGTAACCATAAAGAATAAATATCCTCTTCCTCGTATTGATGATTTATTTGATCAGTTGCAAGGATCAAGGATTTATTCTAAGATTGACTTGAGGTCAGGATATCATCAAATACGTGTGAGGGAAGGAGATATACAAAAGACAGCATTCAGAACTCGTTATGGACATTATGAGTTTCTGGTAATGCCATTTGGAGTAACAAATGCTCCTGCTGTCTTTATGAGTTTAATGAATCGTGTGTTTCAGGAATACCTTGATCGATTTGTCATTGTCTTTATCGATGATATATTGATCTATTCACGGAGTGATGCCGAACATGTTCAACATTTGCATATGGTGTTGCAATTGTTGAGGACACATCAGTTGTATGCCAAACTCAGTAAGTGTGAGTTTTGGTTGACTAGTGTCGGCTTTTTAGGTCATGTCATATCAGAGGAAGGTATATCAGTTGATCCAAAGAAAGTGGAAGCAGTGTTGAATTGGTCAGCACCTACTTCTGTGCCAGAGATTCGTAGTTTCTTGGGTTTGGCAGGTTATTATAGACGATTCGTTGAAGGATTTTCAGCGATTGCCAAACCATTGACACATTTGACACAGAAGGGAGTATCATTTCAATGGTCAGAGGCTTGTGAGCGTAGTTTCCAGGAATTAAAACATCGATTGACTACAGCTCCAGTCTTGATCATTCCATCTGAGCATGACAGGTTTGCAGTTTATACTGATGCATCATTACTTGGATTAGGTTGTGTTTTGATGCAGGACAAACATGTAGTGGCTTATGCATCACGACAGTTGAAGCCACATGAAATGAGATATCCAGTACATGATCTGGAATTGGCTGCCATTGTCTTTGCATTGAAGATATGGCGACATTATTTATATGGTACGTCGTTTACCATATATACTGATCATAAGAGCTTAAAATTTCTATTCACTCAAGCGGAGTTGAATATGAGACAAAGGAGATGGATGGATCTGTTGAAAGATTATGATTGTGAGATTGATTATCATCCAGGAAAAGCTAATCTTACAGCAGATGCCTTGAGTCGGAAAGTACATCATACGGCTGATGAGATGGTTCATTTATCTGCTTTGATGACTTCTTGTTGTACTTTGGGTTATGATTTTGATATGGAGTCAGTGCCGGTACGGGTATCAACATTGTTGGTTGAACCTGACATTTTTGACAAAATAAGAACGGCACAAGGGAGTGATGATGAGGTACAACATTGGAAGGAAAAGATAAATCAAGGACAAACATCTCAATTTGTACTAACAAGTGATGGAACTTTGAAGTACAGAAACTGTTGGGTAGTACCTGCGTCATTAGGACTACGCCAAGAACTACTACAACGTGCTCATTGTAGTAGATACAGTATACATCCTGGAGGGAAGAAAATGTACCATGATTTACGTACCCAATTTTGGTGGAAACGTATGAAACAGGATGTATTGAACTTTGTCAAACGGTGTTTGATCTGTCAACAAGTGAAAGCGGAAAGACAGAGACCAGGAGGTGAATTACATAGTTTGGAAATTCCTCGGTGGAAATGGGAACATATCACGATGGATTTTGTGACTCATTTGCCACGGACGTCTTCTGGTTGCGATGCAATTTGGGTCATTGTTGACAGACTTACCAAAGTATCTCATTTTGTGCCATATTGTATGACATATACATATCTGAGAATGGCACAGTTATACATTCAACATGTAGTGAGGCTACATGGTATTCCAGTTTCCATTGTATCGGATAGGGATCCGAGATTTACTTCTCATTTCTGGGAAGGGCTACAGACAGCGTTGGGAACTGAAGTGCGATTGAGTACAGCATATCATCCTCAGACAGATGGACAAACAGAGCGTACGATACAGACGCTTGAGGATATGTTGCGTGCCTGTGTATTAGAGTTTGATACTTCTTGGCAAGAGTCATTGCCATTAGTAGAATTTTCATATAACAACAGTTATCAGTCTAGTATACAGATGGCACCATTTGAGGCATTGTATGGGCGACGATGTAGATCGCCATTATATTGGGATGATGTGGATCAGTCTTCCTTACATGGACCGGATATGATTCATGATATGGAAGAGAAAGTCAAGGTAATACGATTGAAATTGAAAGCTGCTCAGGATAGACAGGCTGCTTATGCCAATAAGCGACGTAGACCACTTGAATTTCAAGTTGGTGACCGTGTGTTCTTGAAAATCTCACCTTTTAAAGGTATAGTACGATTTGGGAAGCGTGGAAAATTGTCTCCACGATATGTTGGTCCGTATGAGGTGTTGCAACGTATTGGTACGTTGGCATATCGCTTGGCACTACCACCAGCTTTGAGTAGTATTCATGATGTTTTTCATGTTTCACTGTTGAGGAAGTATGAACCAGATCCGAGTCACGTATTACAGTTACCTGATGTACAGTTGGATACAGATGTGTCGTATGAGGAACGACCGGTTATGATCTTGGATCGAGCTGAACGCAGGTTGCGTAACAAAGTGATTCCTATGGTAAAGGTACAGTGGGACAGACGGGGTGTCGAAGAGGCAACGTGGGAGACGGAGCAGCATATGATGCAACGGTATCCGGATTTGTTTACTGGTATGATTTTACAGTTTTATGATACGGTTGGTACATATATACTGTAGTGTTGCATATATGATCATGTTTCCTATTTTCATATCGTATCATAGTTGAGTTGCGTGTTTCGATATGCATGTTTTGTATAGGCAATTTCGAGGACGAAATTCAATAAGTGGGGGAGAATTGTAATGCCTCGATTTGTTTAATACACGTGTGATATGATTATGGTGTAATCATATCACTTGACGATATGATAATGGGAGTTCGAGTGGAACCAAGAATGCATTGATTTAGATATGAAATGAAATATGAGAAGGCATTAAACATGGTGTGTAATACATTCATACTATAAACATGTGAATTATGGATTAAGTGTTGAAAGTGCATCAACATGTGCATTAGAGTTGCATTTGAATTTGGAGTGCATTGCATGTACATGTTAGTTAGCATGTAATTACCTTTAAATGGTATGATAGCAAGGGACTTAAGGAATTAAAGATCCTATATCAAGTGGATTAAGGGGATGAAATCACATACAACACCTTTTACACCTACTAAAACACTACACAAGCTCCTCTCCATTTCTTTCAAGGAGTTGTTGGTTTGAGCTTGGATTTCACTTGTAACTTGAGCTAGGAGGGTGTGTGAAGTGGAATTGTACCATCTTGGTAAGAAATTCATAGTTATATACTTGAATTATGTCATTCATGTTAATATATGTGAAGGGAAAGCTCAAGTGTGCATGTGTACAATCATATCATGTTTCTATGCTAGGAATTGGAATCTATGATGTTAGATTTATGTTTATATGTTCCTAGGTCTTGCAAGAAACATGTTGACATGGTTTAATATGAGGTGTAGGAGAAGATTCATGGAGATAAGCTTGAAAATCGCCATGCTCTCATTTTTCTGGGCATCGGCGATCGATCGGTGCGAGTGAGCGATCGATCGCCGATGACAGTAACATTTTAAGGCGGTGAAATTGGATGGCGATCGATCGGTGAAAGTGTCGCGATCGATCGCGATGAACAGAGCATTGTGGCGATCGATCGCCAAGTTGTTGCGATCGATCGCGAGGGGGCAGAGAGTTTTGGCGATCGATCGGTGTTGATCGCGATCGATCGCCAGTGGTAATATTTTGAAAAATAAAATATTTTGTGGAATTTGATTTTAATGCCTATGATAACATGATATATTGTTGGCATTGTTGTAGCACCATCACAGGGGACAGGACAACGAGGCACTTAGCTATTGACAACTGCTTTATCTCGTTTGTGTCGCAGTACAGGTACGTGTTGACGTACGGAGTATAGATATGATATGATGATGCTATTATGGTTTTGATATCATATGATTTATGTTATCGTTGTGTCATATGATTGGTAGTATCATATGCATGTGCATACATAGATTTCATATGATTGGTATGGATGCCTTGATAGATATGTGTATATGCTTTGGTACGATCATTGTCTTGATAGATATACCTGGTGGGGTATATGCTTTGACTACCACGATAGATATGCTAGTGTTGGGCATATGCTTTGACTGGGATCGGTGCCTGGATAGATATGCTAGTGTGGGGCATATGCTTGGGCTGGGATCGTTGCCACGATAGATATACTACATATGCTTTGGCTTGAGAGATATACGCCTGGTGTGGGTATATACTCTGGTTATTATCACAGATGAGTATGGTACTATGATATGTGCTGCTAATATGAAGATGTGATGTGGTTTCTCACAGACATATTGAGCTGAATAGGCATATCATATGAGACTCGTGATAATAGGGAACTTGTTGAGACATGTCATGACATAATGCATTTGTGGATGCATGATACAGAACATTCACGTTATCTGATTTATTGAGCTTTATCATTGATATTGATATTGTGTTTTGATATTGCACTGAGATAGTTGTTATCTATACTCACGTTGTGAATGTTTCTGTAGGGACTCATAGACGTGGGGAGCGTGAGTCATGATTTCCGCTGCGAGGGGAACCACTGCCTAGGAGTTCTTTTGAATTAGGTTGTTTATGTACATGATATGTATAGTTTGTTAGGTTTTTGATAACCTTGTAAACAACTTAACTAGCATGAACTCTTAATCCGTGCATGGTATATTACTTAATTCAGACTCACATATGTATGTTTCATGCATACATAATGGATTAAGTAAACGAGGACCCCACAACATGTCCCTTGAAAGGGGCTTTAGTCATCTTGCCCATTAAACAAGATTCGCGTGTTTCATATGATTCAAAATCAAATGAATCTAATACTCCATCCTTATGAAGTTTAGATATGCGGTTCTCCTTTATGTGCCCAAGCGACAGTGCCAGAGATAAGTCGGATTACAATCATTATTTTTAATCCTTTTAGTATTTATGTTATAGATAGGCATATCAAGATTTAATAAATAAAGACCATTCACCATTTGTGCACTAGCATAAAACATATCATTTAAATAAATAGAACAACAATTGTCCTTTATAATAAATGAGAATCCATACTTGTCTAAACAAGAAATAGAAATAATGTTTTTGGTAATTGAAGGCAAAGATAAATAATAATCTCCTATAGCTAATGCAGCAACTCTTGCTCCATTTCCAACTCGGAGATCAACTTCACCTTTCGCCAACGTCCTACTCCTTTTTAGATCCTGCACATTTACACAAATGTGAGATCCACATCCAGTATCTAATACCCATGATGAAGAAGTAGATAAATTGACTTCTATAACAAAAATACCTGAAGTAGAAGTCATACTTCCTTTCTTTAGATCCTCCAGATATACTTTGCAATTTCTTTTCCAATGGCCGGTCTCACCGCAATGGAAACAGTTCCCTTCCTTCGCTATCCCTCCTTTTGGTTTCAGTGCATAATACTTTGGCTTAGATTTAACAAAGACCTTCTTCGCTTTCTTATTGCCTTTAGCTTTGGCCTTTCCTTTGCCCTTATTCACAATAAGAACATTTGTGGCCTTAGTCTTCTTTGTATTTGCTTCATATGTTCTCAACATACCAAGCAATTGTGGTAGAGTCTTTTCCATGTCAGTCATATTGTAATTTACTACAATTGACTGAAGCTCTCAGGCAACGATTGCAAGATCACATCGGTGGCCAACTCTTGGTCCAATGGAAAACCCAGCTTGTCCAGATTCTCAATGTACCCAATCATCTTGAGCACATGAGTTCCAACTAGGCTTCACTCTACCATCCTGCACTGAAATAACGCCTTAGAGACGTCATACCTCTCTTGTCTTGCTTGCTGTTGGTACAATTGCTTTAAGTGTTCGATCATATCGAATGCCTCCATTTCCTCATGTTGCTTCTGAAGCTCAGAGTTCATGGTGGCAAGCATTAGGCACCCAACATCAAGTGCGTCACTTTGATGCTTCTTGTAAGCATCTTTATCAGCTCTTGTAGCTGTTAGAGGAGGTTCCTCAGCGGACAAGGGTTCTGTTAGGATCGGTCCGGAGTGTTTAGAGGGGGGGGGGGGGGGGGGTGAATGAACACTCCTTCTAAAAATTAATCCTTCGTGATTTCTTTCGGATTAGTGAAAGAAATCTGTTTCTTAATCAATTCTTGTACAAAACAGACCACTGAAAATATAAGTGCGGAACGGTCTGTTCTTGTATGTAAGAACGGCTCGATGGCTAGTGAGAAAGAACGAGTGCAGAAATAAGATACACAGGATATGTTTCTGGAAGTTCGAAGGTGGTGTAATTCTTCTACGTCTCCCCTTCTTCCAACTAAGGAAAGTTTATACTAGAATACTTTGATTTATACAATCCTGTTGTACAAACCCGATTCAGACTGGATTTACCTCACTACCAATCTGAAACTCCTAGTCACTCAATCTGCTCAGACACACTCTGTCTGACAGTTACAATATGTTTCTCACTTCTTATTTCAACACAGAAAACACAAGATGCGCACAGTGATCCTAAATGATCAAATGTTACAAAGTAAACGTGCTTGAGAATGATTTCAGCTCGAGAGCTTCTGAACTTGTAAGCTTGTGCTGTTTTTGCTTTCTTGTGCGTTTTTCAATTGATCAGCGAGAGTCAGTAGCCAGAGTCCGTAAGTTCCTTTTGTTGCATCCTTTTATAGTTGAAGGTACCAACGATATTATTTCCTTTAATGTGCAACTTTGACTCTGCTTACACTCTGAGTAGGCTTCAGTCTTCTTCTTCAGGATACTTGCCGTTCTGGTTCATACTTTCGGCGACTGTCAGGTAAGCTACTCTTTGTCTTCTTACCTATTATGGCAATCTTAAGTCTTTGGTCCTTTGTAGCATTAATTACAACATTAAATGCTACAATAAATAGCCGTTAATGATTCGGACTGAGGAGCCATTCTGTATGTATCCTAAGCTGCTCTGATCTGATAAAGATAGAGATCGATCTGAAGCTTTGGTTGAGTCAGTCTGATATTCATCGATCCGATCTGATAAGTAATGTGACTTATCAGCTTGTTCTGTTGTTGAGCTATCGATCTGGTCAGTCTGATTACCCTCGATCCGGTCTGATATGCTTTGTCATCTTATCAGCTTGATCTGTTTTGGGCGATCGTTCTGGTCAGTCTGATTTCTCTCGATCCGGTCTGATATGTTTTGTCATCTTTAAAATCTCATCAATAAGATCCGGGACTAACAAATTCCCCCTTTTTTATGATGACAAAACCTAGCTTCTAAGTCTTTTTAACCAGTCTGATAAGAACTCTGAAGCGAAAACTTTCGGATCGATTACTCTTTCTTGTTCAAAATAAATGAACATCATTAAGTTGGATCGATTAAGATTTTATTATTAAGCCTTATGTTGTAGTTCAAAATAAATGAACACGGACTTAATCGAAAGAGAATTTTTATTGATCACCAAAAAATCCTAAATACAGACAGTCTGAAAATATTATTTTCTAGAAGACTGAGACGGAGGCGGCCTGAAGTCTTTCTTCTTTTCCCCCTTTTTGTCAGCAGCAATCTCTTGAAGAAAGTCGACAACTTGTGCTAGCTGCGCGCTGATAGCGTCAAGACGAACGTCTTGAGCGCGGAGGGAATTGGCAACAGATGCTCTGACTTCAGTGGCTAGTTCGATCTGCTCTTTTCTCAGACTGTTCTTATAAGAGGCTTGTTGAGAAAACAAATCGTTTATGCCTCGCTGAAGACTTCCGATACTGGCAGTCATCTTCTCTTTGAATGAGTCAAAGTCCAAAGCTGTAAGCCTCTGACCTTGATGAACTTCGAGAATGCGTTGAGAGAGTGACAGGCAGTTGTCGGAGAGATGCTGAAGAGTCCTTGCCAAAAATGGAGGTGCATCAGATTGTTGGTTGGGAGAGCGATCTGATGAGGACAAGGCCTGGTCATCGTCTTCAGCAGTAGGTACAAGTGAAGATACAACAACTTGGTGACTTTCGGACCGGATCAAGGTGACCAGATCCGAAGAAAATGTTTGAATAAAAGCCATATCTTCATCTGATTGGATTGGAGGAGTGCTTGGTCTGGAGGGCTCCTCAATCTGGAGAGCTGCAACAACGGTGGACACCACCAGATCCGGATCGACGAATTCTGGAGCGCCAACTGTTGCAAGTTCTACTGTTGGACTGATTTGTGCACGGGAGGCTGAGGACCCCAAAGGAATGGAGGTTGTTGGAGTGTCCAACAATACATTCAATGGTTCATCATCGGGCACAGACGGAGCATTAGGCAATGGCTGTTCCGATGTCTGGTCTGGTAGTGGCTCTGCAGTCTGATCTGGTATTTGCTCTGCAGTCTGATCTGCTGCTGGCTCGGCTGTCAGTTCTGCTGCATCAAAATGAATAACCTCAACGAAAGTTTCTGCCATAGTCTTGCTTGCAGAGGGATGATCCGGGCTGGTTGTGGGAGTGGATACACTGAGCTTCTGTCGTTGAAAACGGACAGCTAAGTGAAGAGCATGAACATCCATCTCGAGTTGAGCAATAACAGCCCCATCATCTCTGGCAGTTGGAGCAAGCGGATCGAAGTTCTGTTTCTTAGCAGCTAGGATCAGAGTGGCCATACTGAATCTTTGATTAGCCTTAAATAGCTCTTTGCGCTGCACGGCAAGCCGAACATCATCAGTCTCTGTTCCTTTCAGAACTTCCTCTTCCATCTTCTTCAGTCTGCTCAGCTTATCGAAGAATAACTCAATGTGGTTGATAGTCCGGTACTGGACATATTCATCAAAGACCACAATGAGTGCCTTCACCTTCTCATCAACATCCTCCATAGCGATGTCGATGGCTGTCTGTGCTGCAGATTTGGGTTTAGAGGAGAGGGGTTCGGAGAGAATGGCTTTTCCCTTGCCGGTGGAGGAAGGGGACTTGATCCCTGATTGGGTATAATCGCCCAACTCAGTGATAACAATCTCTTTCACCACGGGAATGGTAGAGGGGACTCGGATAGTGACTTTAGGTGCAAGGGTTGAAGCTTGTGAAGGTTGGATGGAAGGTTGGGGTGCAGGGGAGGCTTTAGTTGGAGGCAATATGGGTAAGGCTTTGAGGGGTAATGGTTTGCTGGGCTTGGTAATCTGGGTTCTTGGCTTTTTGGGAAGTGGCTTGGTTGGTGGCGAGGGAGCAGACTGAGTTTCTTCCGAATCAGTCTGGATGGTCAGTTTGCGCTTGACGCGAGGTTTGCACGCAACAGCTTGTTCTTCGCCCTTCTCAATCTTGACTGCAGCTAGAGTAGCAGGAGTAGGCGGAGCACTCTTGGACTTCAGCAATGCAAGTCCTTTGGAGCTTAGAATCTTAAAGGGGCTGAGAGCGGACTGCTTTCCCAGCTCGATGTCCAAAGACTCCAGTAGTTTGCTGAGAGGAACAGCAAAGCATACAGCTTGCTTAGATGCAATCACCGTTTCCATCAGAACTCCAAACAGAATCACGGACCAGTTCATCTTCTGTCCGGATACAATAGCCGCCATAGCCCTGAACTTCTCTGCGGTCACAGCATCAAAACTTCCTGCTTTGCCCAACAGAGGCTTACCCACTATCTCACACAGCACCTGAAAATGAAAGAGTATTTCCTTCTTCTTAAACGATGGTTGCAGGCGGTGGCCAAGAATAGATATCTTCCCTTGAAGATCTGAGAGTGACGCCTGAGGAATCTGTCCAAATTCCGTCAGTCCGGAATTGGGGAGGCCAAAGGTTTTGGCCAGCGTCATCGGCGAGATCTCAAAAGATTTGCCCTTGATAGTAGTAGATATGGATGTCTTCTGGGAGACGGCATTGGCGAATAGTTCGCGGATTTCTGATTCATAAACAACGGTGCCGCATTCCAGAAAATTTCTCAGACCAGAAGATTCCAAAGCTCTGAAGATGGACACCATCTCTGCATCTTCTGCCCTGTAAATATCATTAAACTCAACGGAGAGGGAGTTATGAGTGATGGTAGCCATTGGAATGAAATCAAACAAATGCGAAGATTTAGGAGAGTGAGAGAGTAAGAAAACAGATAGCGGTAATTTCTAAAAAGTGAAATAAAATGAAATGTTCAGCCCGCTAAATAGGAGAGAGAAGACACGTGTCTTTATCTCGATGACTGATGAAAAGAAATTCAAAAATAAACGGTCAGGATATCATATAGTTAAGGCGGTTAAAATGCGATCAGTCCGGGCTGTTTTTGTACAAAAGATGGATTGACCAAACACATCATGGGATAACATCAGATTGACATAGAGCGGTCAGAAAGTTCGGACCGGTCTGTGTCTTTCTGAACATTGTATTATCAATCTGTGGTAACAAAAATCTTTAAGTGCGAAAGTAAGAGAACATCTAAACTATTAAGATAAGTCAATTAAACCAAGAATTTGACGAAAATAATTAAACTTAGCCTCTGGGAGCGGTTTGGTGAAGATGTCTGCTGCTTGCTGCTCTGTTGAGATGTGCTCGATCCGAATTTCCTTTTTGCCAACATGATCTCGAATAAAATGATGACGTTTATCAATGTGCTTTGTTCGAGAGTGCAAAACTGGATTGTACGTTATAGCGATTGCACTTGTATTGTCGCAAAATATCGGAGAGTCAACAGCTTGGATGCCATAGTCTTTCAGCTGGTGTTGAATCCAGAGCATTTGAGCGCAACAGCTTCCAGCGGCTAGATACTCTGCTTCAGCTGTGGATGTGGCAATCGATGTCTGCTTTTTACTGAACCAAGAGATCAATCTTTCACCTAGAAATTGACATGTTCCACTGGTGCTTTTACGATCAATCTTACACCCAGCGTAGTCTGCATCTGAATATCCGATCAAGCTGAAGTTTGAATCTTTGGAGTACCAAAGACCAACGTTCTGAGATCCTTTTAAGTATTTCAGAATACGCTTGGCAGCAATAAAATGTGATTGCTTTGGTTCTGACTGAAATCTGTCGCACATACAGACTGAGAACATAATATCAGGCCGGCTCGCTGTAAGATACAATAGCGATCCGATTAGTCCTCTATACATGGTTACTTCAACTGCTGTTCCCCCTTCATCTTTGTCTAACTTGATTGTTGGACTCATTGGAGTTGATGCAGTTGAGCATGTTTCCATTCCAAATCTCTTGAGGAGCTCTTTGGTATACTTGGTCTGGTTGATGAAAATACCATTGCTAAGCTGTTTGACTTGGAGACCCAGAAAGAATGAAAGTTCTCCCATCATGCTCATCTCAAACTGTCCCTGCATTAGCTTAGAAAACTTCTCGCACAATTTGGGGTTAGTTGACCCAAAGATTATGTCATCAACATAAATCTGAACTAATAGGGTTGTTCCCCCTTAATAAATTTAAAGAGAGTTTTATCTACTGAGCCGATCTGAAAATCATGGTTCAGCAGAAATTGAGATAGAGTGTCATACCAGGCTCTTGGAGCTTGTTTCAGACCATACACTGCTTTATTCAGTAGATACACATGATTGGGATGCAAATGGTCTTGAAATCCAGGTGGTTGCTCAATGTAGACTTCTTCCTGAAGCTTTCCATAAAGAAAAGCGCTCTTAACGTCCATCTGATATACTTTGAAGTCTTTAAAGGCAGCATATGCAAGAAAGATCCGGATGGCTTCAAGTCTGGCGACTGGTGCAAATGATCCATCGAAGTCGATTCCTTCTTCTTGTCTGAATCCTTGTGCCACCAGTCTGGCTTTGTTTCTAACCACAGTTCCATCTGCATCCAACTTATTTCTGAAAACCCATCTGGTTCCAATGACAGGCAGATCGCTTGGTCTGGGGGTTAGACTCCAAACTTGATTTTGTTCGAATTGATTTAGCTCTTCTTGCATGGCCTTAATCCAGTTGAAATCAGTGAGAGCTTCATCGATCTTCTTAGGTTCCAGAGTAGAGATGAAAGCAGCATGTGTGAATTCATCCATCATCTGTCCTCTGGTTTTGATCGGTGCCGAGGGACTACCAATTACTAGATTGGGTGGATGCTTCTTAGTCCATCGATAGCTTGACTCTGGATTGTCTGGTCCGGTCGGATGAGTAGCAGCATGATCAGCATCTGCTTTAATATTTGAGTGAAGATTGTCCGGATCAGCTCGATCTGAAGAGGCTTCAATGGCTTGAACCGGTCTGTCTGGTACTTCTGGTTCTGGTGGATTGTCTCTTGACCTGTTAGCTACAATCTCATCATCACTGTTAGCTTCGAGATGGATATTTTCCATCTGATTTTGAATTGATTCTTTGTTGCCCTCAACACATAATGATTCATCAAAAACTACATGAACAGATTCTTCTACAGTTAAGGTTCGATTATTAAAAATTCGATAAGCTTTGCTAGATGATGAATATCCTAAAAATATTCCATTATCTGACTTAGCTTCAAATGCTGTAAGATTATTCTTACCATTGTTATGAACGAAGCATTTACAGCCAAAAACATGAAGGTGAGAAATAGACGGTCTGTTACCAGTCCATATTTCATATGGGGTAAGGTTCAGCTTCTTGTTGATCATGGACCGATTTTGAGTGTAGCAAGCAGTGTTTACAGCTTCTGCCCAGAACTTTTGCGAAATGCCAGAATCAGCAAGCATTGTTCTTGCTGCTTCCTTGAGCGTTCTGTTTCTTCGTTCTGCAACTCCATTCTGTTGAGGAGTTCGAGCGGCTGAAAACTCATGCTTGATGCCATGATCTTCTAGAAAGGATTCAAGATTCTGATTTGAAAACTCAGTGCCTTTGTCACTACGAATCATGTCTATGCTGGATGATTTCTCGTTCTGAGTGCGTTTCAGCAGCTTGATCAACTTCGGACCGGTCTGATCTTTACTGCTCAAAAATATAGTCCATGTAAAGCGTGAGTAATCATCAATAACAACAAGAGTATACCGCATTCCCCCTAAACTTGTTATTGGTATAGGACCAAACAAGTCCATATGCAATAATTCTAAACAGCGGGAGGAGGATTTGGCATTCTTGTTTTTGAAGGATGATCTGATCTGTTTGCCCATTTGGCAAGCTTCGCAGATCTTATCCTTAGCAAAATCGATCTTGGGCAGACCGATAACTAAATCATGTTTACACAGGCTGGAAATGGTCTTAAAGTTTATATGATTCAAGCGTTTATGCCATAGCCAGTGTTTATTATCATTGTTAGCGATGAAACAAGTAGGATTATCAGGTTGAGCATGATTCCAGTTAATCTTATATGTATTTCCATTCCTGATTCCTATAAGCATGGTTATACCGTCCGATGATTTAACAGTGCAAGTGTGTTTATGAAATTCTACAGCATAACCATTATCACAAAGTTGACTTATGCTGATCAGATTATAGCACAGATTTTCAACTAACAGCACATCATTGATAATAATATTACCATGGACAATCTTACCCTTGCCCACGGTCTTACCCTTTGAGTTATCTCCGAAGATGATCTTGGGTCCAGTGCATTCTGTGACTTCAGACAGCAGCTCGATGTTTCCAGTCATGTGACGGGAACACCCACTGTCCAAATACCAGTCTGATGCGAGTTTCTTCGGTACCTGTCATCAAATATAATTATTGTTGGTACCCAATCCTATTTGGGTCCAGAACGGATTAGCCCTTTGGGAACCCACACCTGTATCAGCTTCAATGGCTTGTGTGTGTAAAGTGTGCTGTGTGCTGGTCTGTTTCGATGTTGTGTGTGATAATGTGTGCGCTGTGGAAACCTTTGATTCTCATAAGGTAGTCTATATCTTCGTTGTCGGTTTCGAATTGTAGTAATTGTATTGTCTTCCTTGCCTCAGATCTTGCACCTTTGGATTTGGTCTGATAGACGCAAATCTTGCTGGTGCCTTTTCTTTGGCTTGGTCAACATAACCAATTCCTTTTCTCAGATTTTGATTCACGTAAGAGACTCCTGTTTGAATCTTAGGTGCTTCAATCTCATATACTGTGCTGGATTTAACAAATGTCATTTGTTTGACTTGGTTCTTTACCAGCAACAGCTCAGATTCATCTTTGGTGCATTCTTTGGTGTCAAAGCCTATGCCGGTGAAATCACCAACGTTTCTTTGAACCTCTTGTAATTCTTCCAAGGATGTTCTGGATTTTGTCCATGTTTTGAATATATGAGAGAGCTTAGCATTTTGTGTGCTAATTCTCTTGTTTTCTTCATGGAGCTGATCATAAGAGATTTTCAGCTTATTCAGCTCGATCTGGAGATTGTTGCACTCACCCTGCTCAGAGCAGCTTGGTTTATTGTGCTCATCCATTTGATCACTGACTTTAGCTTTATTCTTCTCAAATGATTCAGCTAAGATCCTATAATCATTAGCCAGGTCTTGCAGTGCGGACATGAGCTCTTCTCGTGTAAATTCATTTGAGTCAAGATCATATACCTCGTCTGTCTGACTCATCTCTTCGTCTGCCATAAGACATTGAATATCTTATTCGCTTTCGCTGGAAGAATATTCAGAGCTTTCCGAGTCTGAGTCTGTCGCCCATTTGCTGTTTCCTTCTTCAGCTACTAGGACTTTTTGGGATTTTCCATGATTCTTGCGGTCTTTGTAGTGCTTCTTCTTCCTATCATCATGATGCTTCTCTTTCCGTTCTTCTTTCTTCGGTCTGGTGCAATCTGCAATAAAATGTCCGGTCTTACCACAATTGTAGCAAGCCTGATCGTTAACAGTATCATCTTTTCTTGATTTATAATGATGAGAGGGTTTGAAGTTCCTCTTATTCTTAGACATGAATTTACCAAATTTCTTGATAAATAATGACATAGCATCATTACTTATCTGTTCAGCGGATCGGTCTGATGTTGAAGAGATCTGGTCTGGAATGGCTGCCAGGGCCTTGTTTGGTTGAGAGATGAATGGCTCTGCTTCACCTCTGATTATCAGTTCAAACTCATAGGCCTTAAGATCTGCAAACAGATCATGAAGTTCAACCTTGTTAAGATCTTTTGATTCCCTCATGGCAATGGTCTTAACATCCCATTCCTTTGGCAGAGCTCTCATAACTTTCAGAGCGATCTCTCTGTTAGAATATTCCTTCCCCAGACCATTCAGTTTATTTATGATGCCAGTGACTCTTTCATCAAACTCATTTAGAGTTTCTCCACTTTTCATCTTTATGCTCTCAAATCTTTGAAGAGCAACAGTTAACTTGTTTTCTTTGGTCTGGTCGTTGCCTTCACATAGCTGTGCTATCTTTTCCCAAATTTCTTTGGCAGTAGAGCACATTTTGATTTTGCTGAACATGTTCTTGTCCAGTGTCTTGAACAAGATGTCTTTGGCAACGTTGTCGAGATTTGCTTTCTTTCTTTCCTCATTCGTCCAGAGGGATCTGTGATGTCCCCGAAATGAGTAATTACAATTAAAGCATTAATTATGATTATGTGATTAATTATGTGAATAATTGATTTATGTGTTGAAATTAATTACCACGATGAAATGCTTAGTCACATGATAGGCATGACCCGGGAGGGGAGTTACGTTTTAAGGTGCATGTTATGCATGATAGAAAATGAGGTGTTAACATGATTTAATTGTGTTGATTGTTAATTATGAGGAAAGTATGAATTTAATGAAGTTGGTTGCATTTTTGTAAAATGCTTTTAAAATACCATGTTGGGGTATTTTATACATCATGTTAATTTGGGGTACAATTTTAATAACCCCACTATATTCCCCTTTTATCCCATTTTCCCTTAACTCCTTCCCCACCACTCAAAAACCCCCAATCCTCTCCCAAAGCCCTAACCTCACCCCATTTTCGAAATCCCTCAAAGGAGGAAGGAGGAAACTTCACAAAACTTGTGTTTGTGTGATCTTTGTTAAGATATGGAGTCTTCAAGAGGTATGGAACCCTTCCTTAAGTTTTTATGAAGTTTGGATTAGAAATGGTATGATTTTGAAGTGATTTAAGTGGGTTTGGTTGGGTATATGTTGTATGTTGTTGGGGTATGATTTTTGAAGTGTTTTATGTGGGTTTTAATGAGTTATGATGTTATTGATGTTGTAGGAAAGTTTGGTTTTGTAAGGTATGAGGATGAGCTCGAAAAATGTAAAAAAATGGTGAAAAATCGCGACTCTGTGCGAGGCGATCGATCGCCTGAAAAGAGGCGACCGATCGCCATAGGGCAGTACCATTTTCGCAGGGGAGGCGATCGATCGCCTAAAATGATGCGACCGATCGCCGAGAGGCAGTAGCCAATCCAAGTGTTAGGCGATCGAATCGCCATGTTTGAAGCGATCGATCGCCGCGAAGAAAAATTTGAGGCGATCGATCGCCTCAAGTAGCGATCGATCGCCACTGTGTAAAAGTTGGAAAATGATGTTTTTTTGTTGAATTTTTGGTATTTGGCTATTGTTTAGCTCCTAATATCGATTTGTATGGTTGTGTAGAACCATCCCAGGTGCCAACAACATCGAGAAGATAGAGTTCTTCAATTTCTCCACTTTTGGAATTAAGGTACGTAAGAAGCGTACGGGCATCGGACGGTAACACACTCCTAACTCTGACTATGCATTAATTGCATAAGTATTTACGATGTTTATGATGATGATGTTATGATAAATGAAGATGATATGATGTTTATAATGATGATTATGATAAGCAAGTTTATGATGATGATGTTATGATAAATGAAGATGATATGATGTTATAATGATGATTATGATAAGCAAGTCATGATGATGATGATGATTATGATGATGAAGTTTATGATGATGATTTTGATAAGTAAGTTTATGATGATGGGATACGATGTTATTATGTGGTAAGACGCCACGGGGTAAGATGCCCATATGGCAAGAGGCCATACTCCTATATTACGATCATACTATGATTGCATAAGAATTTACGATGCCATAATGGTGTACATAATGAATAAAAATGATAAGATGTTTAAGATGATGTTATGATAAGTAAGTCCATGATGAAGATGATTTGATAATGAATCAAGATGATAAGATACTTACGATGATGTTATGATGAATAAAGATGATTTTATGATGAATAAAGATGAAAAGATGCTTAAGATTATGTTATGATAAATGATGATGATGATAAGACGTTACTATAACGATTATGATGAGACGATGATGTCTATAAGATGATAATGCTTATATGATAATGATGTTTACAAGATAATGATGTTTATGAGATGCTATGATGTTTATGATGAATATGAAACTATGTTCTTAAGAATGGTTGAATGTCCGGTGGTTATTATGGGCAAGCGAGGAAGGTCTTGCCGCTCACATAAATGAGCGATGGGGTACATCCGCTATCAAGGTGTAGCGATGGGTATCATCCGCTGATGAGCGATGGGGTACATCCGCTATCAAGGTGTAGCGATGGGTATCATCCGCTGATGAGCGATGGGGTACATACGCTATCAAGGTGTAGCGATGGGTATCATCCGCTGAATAAAGAGATACATCCGCTATCAAGGCGTAGCGATGGGTATCATACGAGGTGTTATGTCGAGCGAGGGGGCCAATTGTACCGCTGTCATAATGGAACCCGGACAGACCCATTTCTAATTAACATAGTTTGTTGTGAGCATATATGTGAAGTATGATGTTTAATCATTTATGGCAAGAACTAATGATTTTATGCATGACTATGAAACAGGGACAACCAAAGAGGGTTAATACGATTAACCAGGAAGTATATGTTATCAATTACTTTCATGCATTTATTTATATGCCATTTCCTTATGATTATTAAGTAAAGATGTATATGCTCATGATGGGTTGTTCCTGTAGGTACACCTTTGGACTAATGGATTAAGGGCCGGGTTGAGGCAGTGAGCTTTGAGAAGCATGGAAGAAGTTAGGATGCAAGAACTTTTGGATAGTATCTACTCTAGGAGTAGAATAATTCTATCGCCTTAACATTCTTTTGCGAATGTAATAAGTTAAGTTTGAAATTTCATTCTCGGCCCATAATTTTACTAGCTCTAAGCTACAACTGAAACCCTAAGACGTATTAAATGCATGTTTAGTCCCTAATAGGTGATTAAGACGATGTCAAGGTAGGAAGACCCTACATTAGTGGTATCAGAGCAGTGGTTAGATAACTCGGGAATGAGTGAAGGGTAGCCTTAGCAATAAGTTGGCTAGGTGCTTACTTTTAAACATGTTTTGTGCATAAGTTGCATATGAAGTATATGATGTGGTCATAACATGTTTCGCTTCTCTAACGATGTATTATGTGAACTGCTTTTGGGTATTGTTGTTAACCCTTATCTTGCAGTATAGCAGCAAATGTCAACAAGTTTTGTGGAAAGGCACCACATATGTACTTCTCCGTCGCCCACGCCTCTAGTAGTCTCGACACCCGCTGGAAGAAGTTTGATAACTGATCAGATTTGGTTATGATGGCCTCATTTATTTTGAGGGTAACGAACTGAGGACATACTTGATTGTTCTGGGGATGTCAGTTTGTAGGCATTGATGTCCTGCACAGGTATCAGGCAGTTGTGGACTGCAGACAAGGACTGTCCGATTCAGGTCTGATATGGGAGTCCGAAGGACATCCTATGGGGATGATTTCCGTTCAAGGATTCCGTTAATATCTGTTGTCAAGATGGCACAGTTATTGGAACGAGACCACAAAGGATATTTCAACTATACTGTGGTTATTACTGAAAGAGGAAAGAGTTAAAGGTTGAGGATGTGCCCGTGGTGGCGGCATTTCCTGATGCGTTTTCGGAAGGGATTCCCGGATTCCCACCGACGAGAGAGGTCGAGTTTGGGATTAAGTTACTACCAGGGACGCCTACCAATTCTCGTGCCCGTATAGGATGGCACCGGCGGAGCTAAGGGAAATTAAAGGTTCAGTTGCAAGAGCTCCTTGGCAAGGACTATATACACCCTAGCATATCGCATTGGGATGCACCAGACCTATTTGTCGAAAAGAAAGATGGTTCGTTGTGGTTGTGCACCGATTTCAGACAACTGAACAAAGCCATAGTGAAGAATAAGTATCCGCTTCCGGGGATCGACGATTTGTTTGATCAGCTGCAGAGTACGAGGCTCTACAGTAAGATCGATCTGAGATCGGGGATCATCAGATTCGAGTTTGAGAGGACAATGTACAGAAGACAGCTTCCAGGACCTTATGTGGGCACTACGGATTCTTAGTCATGCCCTTTGGGGTGACGGATGCCCCAACCATTTTATGAGCCTGATGAACAGGGTGATCCAACCATGTTTGGATCAGTTCGTCATAGTTTTCATTGACGATGTACTTATTTACTCTCGAACTGAAGAGGAACATGTAAAGCACTTGAGAACAGTACTCCAGATCCTTAGGGATCATCAGTTGTATGCAAAGTTCAGTAAGTACGAGTTCTGGTCGAGCAATGTAGTATCCTTGGATCATGTTATATCAAGATCGCTAAGCCGCCGGCACGGTTGACTCAGGAAGGAGTCCCATTCTTTTGGTCCGAAGCTTGTGAGAAAAGCTTCCAAGGATTGAAGCGTCGTCTGACGACAGTGCCAGGGTTGGTGATTCTTTCTGAAGACAAGAGGTTGCCTTGTACACGAATACATCACTTCAAGGTTGAGCTATGTGTTGATGCGAGATAAGCTTGTGCTGGCTTATGCATCGAGGCGGTTGAAACCACATGAGGCTAAGTACCCAGTTCACGATTTGGAGATGGCAGCCATTATGTTTGCCTTGGAATTTGGAGGCATTACTTGGATGGTACGTCGTTTACCATCTACACGGACCATAAGAGCCTGAAGTTTTGTTCGCACAGGCTGAGTTGAATATGCGACAAAGAAGATGAATGGACTTACTCAAGGATTTCGACTGTAAGATTGAGTACCATCCTGGTAAAGCAACTTATTAGCAGGCACCTTAAGTCGGAGGTGAAAAGTACTACTGAGGACACTATGTGTTTATCAGCGATGATGACTTCTTATTGCCGTCCGGGCTATGATATTGATGTGGACACGTCGCCGGTGCGAGTGTCGACCTTGTTGGCTGAGCCTGACATATTTGATGTTATCAGGAAAGCCAGAGGTCGGATGATGAGGTTCAAGGATGGTCATCTATAGTACTTCAAGGACGGCCATCAAAGTCAGAGTGGCAGAAGATGATTCATTGAAATTGGACAACCGATGGGTAGTCCCAGATACACCAGAGTTGCGTAGAGGAATATTGGAGCGAGCTCACAGTAGTCGGTTCAGTATCCACCCAGGAAGAAGAAAGTTGTACAAGGACCTAAGTGGTCGCTTCTAGTGGAGACGTATGAAGCGTGATGTTATGGCCTTGTCAAAAGATGTTTGATCTGCCAGCAGGTAAAGACAGAAAGACAGAGGCCTGATGGCGAGCTGAAGAGCTCGGAAGTACCCCAATGGAAGTGGGAACATGTCCTATGGACTTTGTAACCCACTTGCCAAGAGCGGCCTCTGGATTCTATACGATCTGAGTGATCGTGGATAGGCTGACGAAGTAGCTCACTTCATCCTTTGTCATGTGTCTTTCACGCACCTAAGGATGGTTAATTATATGTGCGGGATGTAGTGAGGTTGCATAGAGTTCCAGTCTCGATTGTGTCTGACAGAGACCCAAGGTTTACTTCACATTTCGGGGAGGGTCTCCAGACGACTTTAGGCACAGAGGTGAGACTGAGTACGGCCTATCACCCTCGGTCAGACCGCCGGACAGAGCATACCCTTCAGACGCTCGAGGACATGTTGAGGGCATATGTTTTGGAGTTTGATACTCCGTGGCAAGATTCAGTGCCAATGATGGAGTTCTCCGATATTAACAGCTATCAGACGAGCATTCGAATAACTCCTTTTGAAGCTCTTTACGGACGACGAAGTAGGTCACCGCTGTATCGGGAGGACTTGACTAGTAAGGCGGTCGGAGGACCGGATATGATTAAGGATATGTACGACAAGATTAAGTTGATACACCAAAAGATGAAGACGACCCAGGATAGGCAAGCAGCTTATGCCAACAAGCGGCGACGACCGCTAGAATTCCAAGTAGGAGACAGGGTCTTCTTGAGAATCTCACCCTTCAGAGGTGTAGTTCGTTTTGGTATACGGGAGAAGTTATCCCCGAGGTATGTTGGTCCATATGAAGTATTGCAGCGTATCAGTACTTTGGCTTACTGTTTGGCTCTACCGCTGTCTTTATCTGGGATTCATGATGTTTTCCATGCTTCTATGCTACGGAAGTATGAGCCAGACCCGTCTCATGTATTATAGCCTACTGAAGTGCAGTTGGACTTAGATGTATCCTACGTAGAACGACCGGTTATAATTCTGGATCGAGAGGATCGCAGACTACGAAGTAAAGTTTTACCGATGGTCTAAGTTCAGTGGGATCGTCGGGGTGTCGAGGAGGCTACGTGGCAGACGGAGCGGCGTATGGTACAGCACTACCCGAAACTATTCTCTGGTATGTGATTTATGTTTAGTTTCTTTTGGGGTAAGTGCATGCGATTTCGAGGACGAAATCTTATAAGTAGGGGAGTAATGTGATGTCCCCGAAATGAATAATTACAATTAAAGCATTAATTATGATTATGTGATTAATTATGTGAATAATTGATTTATGTGTTGAAATTAATTACCACGATGAAATGCTTAGTCACATGATAGGCATGACCCGGGAGGGGAGTTACGTTTTAAGGTGCATGTTATGCATGATAGAAAATGAGGTGTTAACATGATTTAATTGTGTTGATTGTTAATTATGAGGAAAGTATGAATTTAATGAAGTTGGTTTTGTAAAATGCTTTTAAAATACCATGTTGGGGTATTTTATACATCATGTTAATTTGGGGTACAATTTTAATAACCCCACTATATTCCCCTTTTATCCCATTTTCCCTTAACTCCTTCCCCACCACTCAAAAACCCCCAATCCTCTCCCAAAGCCCTAACCTCACCCCATTTTCGAAATCCCTCAAAGGAGGAAGGAGGAAACTTCACAAAACTTGTGTTTGTGTGATCTTTGTTAAGATATGGAGTCTTCAAGAGGTATGGAACCCTTCCTTAAGTTTTTATGAAGTTTGGATTTGAAATGGTATGATTTTGAAGTGATTTAAGTGAGTTTGGTTGGGTATATGTTGTATGTTGTTGGGGTATGATTTTTGAAGTGTTTTATGTGGGTTTTAATGAGTTATGATGTTATTGATGTTGTAGGAAAGTTTGGTTTTGTAAGGTATGAGTATGAGCTCGAAAAATGTACAAAAATGGTGAAAAATCGCGACTCTGTGCGAGGCGATCGATCGCCTGAAAAGAGGCGACCGATCGCCATAGGGCAGTACCATTTTCGGAGGGGAGGCGATCGATCGCCTAAAATGAGGCGACCGATCGCCGAGAGGCAGTAGCCAATCCAAGTGTTAGGCGATCGATCGCCATGTTTGAAGCGATCGATCGCCGCGAAGAAAAATTTGAGGCGATCGATCGCCTCAAGTAGCGATCGATCGCCACTGTGTAAAAGTTGGAAAATGATGTTTTTTGTTGAATTTTTGGTATTTGGCTATTGTTTAGCTCCTAATATCGATTTGTATGGTTGTGTAGAACCATCCCAGGTGCCAACAACATCGAGAAGATAGAGTTCTTCAATTTCTCCACTTTTGGAATTAAGGTACGTAAGAAGCGTACGGGCATCGGACGGTAACACACTTCTAACTCTGACTATGCATTAATTGCATAAGTATTTACGATGTTTATGATGATGATGTTATGATAAATGAAGATGATATGATGTTTATAATGATGATTATGATAAGCAAGTTTATGATGATGATGTTATGATAAATGAAGATGATATGATGTTATAATGATGATTATGATAAGCAAGTCATGATGATGATGATTATGATGATGAAGTTTATGATGATGATTTTGATAAGTAAGTTTATGATGATGGGATACGATGTTATTATGTGGTAAGACGTCACGGGGTAAGATGCCCATATGGCAAGAGGCCATACTCCTATATTACGATCATACTATGATTGCATAAGAATTTACGATGCCATAATGGTGTACATAATGAATAAAAATGATAAGATGTTTAAGATGATGTTATGATAAGTAAGTCCACGATGAAGATGATTTGATAATGAATCAAGATGATAAGATACTTACGATGATGTTATGATGAATAAAGATGATTTTATGATGAATAAAGATGAAAAGATGCTTAAGATTATGTTATGATAAATGATGATGATGATAAGACGTTACTATAACGATTATGATGAGACGATGATGTCTATAAGATGATAATGCTTATATGATAATGATGTTTACAAGATAATGATGTTTATGAGATGCTATGATGTTTATGATGAATATGAAACTATGTTCTTAAGAATGGTTGAATGTCCGGTGGTTATTATGGGCAAGCGAGGAAGGTCTTGCCGCTCACATAAATGAGCGATGGGGTACATCCGCTATCAAGGTGTAGCGATGGGTATCATCCGCTGATGAGCGATGGGGTACATCCGCTATCAAGGTGTAGCGATGGGTATCATCCGCTGATGAGCGATGGGGTACATCCGCTATCAAGGTGTAGCGATGGGTATCATCCGCTGAATAAAGAGATACATCCGCTATCAAGGCGTAGCGATGGGTATCATACGAGGTGTTATGTCGAGCGAGGGGGCCAATTGTACCGCTGTCATAATGGAACCCGGACAGTCCCATTTCTACTTAACATAGTTTGTTGTGAGCATATATGTGAAGTATGATGTTTAATCATTTATGGCAAGAACTAATGATTTTATGCATGACTATGAAACAGGGACAACCAAAGAGGGTTAATACGATTAACCAGGAAGTATATGTTATCAATTACTTTCATGCATTTATTTATATGCCATTTCCTTATGATTATTAAGTAAAGATGTATATGCTCATGATGGGTTGTTCCTGTAGGTACACCTTTGGACTAATGGATTAAGGGCCGGGTTGAGACAGTGAGCTTTGAGAAGCATGGAAGAAGTTAGGATGCAAGAACTTTTGGATAGTATCTACTCTAGGAGTAGAATAATTCTATCGCCTTAACATTCTTTTGCGAATGTAATAAGTTAAGTTTGAAATTTCATTCTCGGCCCATAATTTTACTAGCTCTAAGCTACAACTGAAACCCTAAGACGTATTAAATGCATGTTTAGTCCCTAATAGGTGATTAAGACGATGTCAAGGTAGGAAGACCCTACAGGATCTGTCCTTTTCTACCATTTGTGGTTCACCACCAGTAATGGCGACTGCTGTATTTATTTTTTGAATCTTCATTGGTCCATCAGTGATGACGAACCACATATCGTCATCATGAGCTGCCAGATGAGCTTGCATTCTGATTCTCCAGTCATCATAGTCTTCTTTTGAGAACATAGGAATTTTGTTGAATGATGCCATCAGCTCGAGTGATTTTGTGCTGATTAAGATGACCTGCTCTGATACCACTTGTTAGGATCGGTCCGGAGTGTTTAGAGGGGGGGGGGGGGGGGGGGTGAATGAACACTCCTTCTAAAAATTAATCCTTCGTGATTTCTTTCGGATTAGTGAAAGAAATCTGTTTCGTAATCAATTCTTGTACAAAACAGACCACTGAAAATATAAGTGCGGAACGCTCTGTTCTTGTATGTAAGAACGGCTCGATGGCTAGTGAGAAAGAACGAGTGCAGAAATAAGATACACAGGATATGTTTCTGGAAGTTCAAAGGTGGTGTAATCCTTCTACGTCTCCCCTTCTTCCAATTAAGGAAGGTTTATACTAGAAGACTTTGATTTATACAATCCTGTTGTACAAACCCGATTCAGACTGGATTTACCTCACTACCAATCTGAAACTCCTAGTCACTCAATCTGCTCAGACACACTCTGTCTGACAGTTACAATATGTTTCTCACTTCTATTTTCAACACAGAAAACACAAGATGCGCACAGTGATCCTAAATGATCAAATGTTACAAAGTAAACGTGCTTGAGAATGATTTCAGCTCGAGAGCTTCTGAACTTGTAAGCTTGTGCTGTTTTTGCTTTCTTGTGCGTTTTTCAATTGATCAGCGAGAGTCAGTAGCCAGAGTCCGTAAGTTCCTTTTGTTGCATCCTTTTATAGTTGAAGGTACCAACGATATTATTTCCTTTAATGTGCAACTTTGACTCTGCTTACACTCTGAGTAGGCTTCAGTCTTCTTCTTCAGGATACTTGCCGTTCTGGTTCATACTTTCGGCGACTGTCAGGTAAGCTACTCTTTGTCTTCTTACCTATTATGGCAATCTTCAGTCTTTGGTCCTTTGTAGCATTAATTACAACAGTAAATGCTATAATAAATAGCCGTTAATGATTCAGACTGAGGAGCCATTCTGTATGTATCCTAAGCTGCTCTGATCTGATAAAGATAGAGATCGATCTGAAGCTTTGGTTGAGTCAGTCTATCATCGATCCGATCTGATAAGTAATGTGACTTATCAGCTTGTTCTGTTGTTGAGCTATCGATCTAGTCAGTCTGATTACCCTCGATCCGGTCTGATATGCTTTGTCATCTTATCAGCTTGATCTGTTTTGGGCGATCGTTCTGGTCAGTCTGATTTCTCTCGATCCGGTCTGATATGTTTTGTCATCTTTAAAATCTCATCAATAAGATCCGGACTAACAGGTTCCTCTAGGACATATTGTTTCTTTTCCTGTTTGAGGACTATCCTCAAGTTCCTATGCCAGTCTAGGAAGTTTGTCCCATTTAATTTGTCCTTCTCAAGGACCGATCGCAGTGATAAAGTGCTTGTTACGTTGTTAGTTGCCATGGATATCTACAATATAAATATGCAAAATAAGTTTATGATTTAATCATTTAACATGGTCTTACATTAAATGATACTCCCACTATTTTGTTTAAAAAATATCAACCCTCAAAACCTTTCGTGGGCCAAGATCCATATTTCGCCTAATCTTGAGTTAGCTTTGGCTAATCGCCCAAGACTCGGTTATTTAGGTAGACAACACTTTGTCAATTATATCACATATAATTCTTGGATAGTTGGACGAACAACGCTTTGTTCAATTCATCAAATGAATTATTATCCAACCCATGCCTCTAAGTTCTCAATCCTATTGAGATAACTTAGTTAAGTCGTACCCAATTTTAAGTATAACGGATATCACATTTATCCTTTCGCGCCTTACTAAGATTGCCACGGTGCTTTGCTTTGGCAAACCCACACATGTACAATCGAAGTTTTTTGACGAGTACTTTTAATTTTGGAAGGCATCTAAAACTTAATATTTTAGAGGGATTTATTGATCTTATGATTAGTTTGATAATTTAAAATATGTCCACTACATATAGTTGTATACATATCTACATATATGTGTAATACTATTATCAATCTAAAACATAAGATAAATCATGCATCAACATACATAATTAAACGTGACATGGTTATAGCCCCTACTAATAATTTTCTCAAGCCAATGAGAAAATCCTAAGAGTCAACCTAAGGTACCTTCACAAGCACCTTCCTTTGGCTCCAATTTGTGAATGGTCTCCTCATCCCGGCACGATGCTCCATCTTCATTGATCTTCATCAATAAAATAAACTACACTATTTACAAGATATAGAATTCCTCGATTCACATTCGAGGGGAACATAGGGGAGGGATTACATTTAGAATGAAATAGAGAAGGCACGACTCGCAGGTCGTATTATAAATTACAAACATCCACAAATCCTATCTAATAGGTCAAAGGGCTATAACCACGCACCATGCTCAAACAACACATAAAGCATGCATTAACATTTAATTAATTAAATTCTAAACATTTTAAATTTAATTCTAATTAAAACTGTAAAATAGAATTTTGAAAAATTATCGTACGCTCGGGACATCACATGCCACGAACTAATTTCGACTTAGCTACGAACCACCATGGTTCGAACCAACCATGCTCCACGGCTGGACCATGGCATGGGCCTAGGGTTCGAAACCCTAGCCCATGGCCGAGCCTTGTGCTAGCGGCGGCGTCGCTAGGGTTCTAAACCCTAGCCGCCGTGCACCACTTCTTGGTATTCATCGAGCCAACTTGTTCGAAAACGCCAGAATTCTTGAGCCACGAATCATGGTCAGTTCATGCACGGTGGTGGTTCAACCATCTCGAGCCAAGGGTTCGAAAAACCCTAGCTCTCATGTGGTGAAGCCACTTATCCATGCATGCTTGAACCGTTATCGAGCCAAAGAGTTCAAAACCTTAGCAAAGGGGCGACGATGGCCGAGCCCATGCACGACTACTAGGGTACGAAACCCTAGCCGTCATGAGCTAGCCGTCACGAGCCATTGGGTTCTAAACCCTAATCAAGTTTCGACACTTCCATGCACAATTATTAGCCACAACGACTAAGCCATCTCGAGCCAAGGGTTCGAAAACCCTAGCCCTCATGTGGTTAGCCGTGTGTCATTTGTGATGGTGATGGCCGAATACTTGTGATGTATGGTTCGATTTTTCGCCAATTTATATCAAATATAATTTTACGATGATTTTCACAAATTCGATATTAACATATCATATATGTTCATACAGTTTTAAATAGCATGCAATATTAATCTAAATATGATTAAACTATTTAACCACATAAATCCGATATGAGCCTTGTACACGGCTCTGATACCACTGTAAGTAATCCTAAGAGACAGCGCAGCGGAATAAAAAATTTGGATTACTAGAACAATGGATCTATACATAGGATATCATATCGGATAAAGGTTTACAAAATTCTCACCCTTGTAGCGTGTTTGAGCAGATTCCACGGAGCAGCACGTCCAACGAACTCTGAGTCACAAGCAACACCTCCAAGGTCTTGCCTCTACGGTATCCACACGATCAAATCGAAAAGGGATATTCAAGAATAAGTTGCTAGACTTATTCTTGATTCAAAACCAAAACCACGGAATCAAAACCAATTAAAGGCAACCAATCTCCTTCCCTAACTAGCGGCGGCGACGGCCGAGAGAGGAGAGTGAGGCGGCGGCGATTAGGTCACGCCTCTTGAGGTGGCCGAGAGCTCAAGGTTTTTAGTGGCTAGGTTTTTTAATATCAAAGTATGATATGAAAGTATGATTAATCATTAATCAAAACCTTGTATTTATATTATAAGGCTTTTAATTAAGGTTCAAGACTTTCTTAAAGTCTTATGGGCCCAAACCCATGATTTAATTAAAACCTTTTAATCACTTAATTAAGACTCTTCTTAATTAATTAATTCATCCAATGAATTTAATTTCCCTTATCGATTTAATCTTTTGTGCGACCCGATAGGATCTTGTAATGTTGGCAGTGACATAAAATCTCATTTTACGTTACAAGCTAAGAGCGGTGTCTAGCAACACATCGAGGCTACCCAAATTACAAGAATGTCAATGACTCGACATAACCTTTAGAACTTGTGATAATATTAACCATGTAACTTAATCCCTTTGTCCTTTGTGTTTAGATTGAACACGAGTCATGGAATAGTCATACTCGTATATTCAATCTCTATTTCTTGATCCCCAAGTAGAACTAGAATAACCGAATAAGCTCGATATCTCATATCGACTCATTCGAGCATGGCCATGCATTTTAGTTCTCACTTGATCAAGGGCCAAACACATCTCCTGTTATATAGGAGGGACAAATCCTATCTCGATCAGTCAACATCCCTCTACATAATTCGTAGTGTATCCAATAGTCGCCTTTATAGATTACTCTGTTACTGGTAACGTTTGACGATATCAAGATACATAACTCCTTATGTTGGGATCTCTGATGATCACAAGTCGTAAGGATTACATACATTATTATCACTATGAGAATTGCATATGACGATCATATAACTATCCATGTTGCATTCTCATGGTGGGTCTGTCCAGTACATCATTCTCTAACATGTACCCATGTGTTGATTTGATATCTCATATCAATGAACAATTCATCAATCAACACATACTAGTCTCTACGTATTATCATTATCCTTATTCATGATAATACTTGACTAGGGACATCTTTAAGAATAATACAATATTATTCTAAGGACATTAACATATATATTAATTCACATCGCACAGTTAAAAAAATAATATATAATAATGAATTGCCATTCAAGAAATCATAAACATTGTATGTCAAAACAATCATCTAATGATTTGTCTTAGGGCATATCCCAACAAGAAGAAGTCACGTTTCAACAAATGGAGTAAACGCCAACCGTTTATTGTACTTCTAAACCTTTGTTTTTGAATATTTTTGAATTCATGATGTTTATTTGGTTGAAAAATACTTTTGCATCTAGTTATTCTAATTTAAACATGAACTAAAGTTTATTTTATCAAGATTAGGGAGTTTGTGTTTGGTTTAATGATTTGAATGTTATTAGTTGATTAATTCCTTTGTGCATGAATTATAAACTCAATGCTTTCAAAGCTTTGCAACCTTTGACTGATTTTTGAGAATTATAATTGAGATTGAAAGATAGGATTATGATATGATCCATGCCGTGAGTTAAAGATTGAGATTGATAGATGAAATCATATACAAGTGATAACTTTAGATTGTTTGATCTAACGTTAGCGGTTTTCATAGTGATTTATGCAATATCAACTTGGTGATTAAGTGAACAAAAGTTACTTGTTTCAATTTGATATTAGATTCAATATAGCTTGAAAAAGTGTGTTGAATGTTTTAAAGAAATCCGTCACCTTAAGAATTAATTGAATAGTCAATCTTATTTCACAAACGAGTCATCGACGATAACACAAGTGAACCGACATCTTAATAAATTTCTCGAGTGGAATTCCTTTGCATCTTCAATTTGTTAATTGTGACTTTAGATTCTAAGTCTTTAGTTTAATTGATTATTTCACTATTCATAGGCTAAATATAATTTATCTAAGTCTTATTTGGTACTTATATGTTAGTTCTTGTGGGTTTGACAATCCATATTCATAAGATCTATACTAAAACTTGACACCGTGCACTTGCGGTTAAATCACATACATATCGTACACCATTGGGATTTCATAGTTTAAAAAAGTGCGATCAAGTTTTTGGCGCAGTTGCCATGGACTAATTTGTGTAATATCATACGAGATTAGTTAATTGTAATTTAACCATTCTTTTTATTTTGTTCTTTTTTCGAGTTTATACTTGGGATACTACTTTTTTTTCTCTTCTTGGTTAATCTTTACAAGTAGTTATCTTCTTGGTGCATGCTAAGAAGTAGCAAGCCTATACTCCAGCCTATTGACCCAAAAATTGATCGAAACTGTCTTAGGGGATTACGTGAAGCTCGAGCAATGGCGGAAAACAATCAAGGACTTGCTTAGGAGATGCCCACATCATGGTCTTCCTGTCTAGCTCCAGGTATAAACTTTTTATAACGGTTTATTTTCTGCTAACCATTCTATGATTGATGCAGCATTAGGAGGATCCATTATGCGAAAGACGCCAGAAGCAGCTTATGAACTTTTGGAGGAGATGACTTCTAATAGCTATCAATGGCAATCAGATAGGAACGTGCCAAATAAACAAGTGGAGTTCATCAAATTGACGATATCACTGCAATTTTGGCCCAGCTAGAAGCATTGAACAAAAAGTTGGATAACATGAGCATGATATCGATGCAAGCTCAAGTTATCATTTGTGACTTATGTAGACAATCATCCAAGCATTGAACGCCAGGCAGGTTGTGATGCCCGAGAATTAATGGTTTAAATCCTGGTGTGGTAATGATCCGTAATGGATTTTAATTGGGGCGATTATGAATTAATTGCGGTGCTGGGACTCCTGAAAATTTTAAATTCGGCATTTGGGGTCGTTGGATCCAAGGGTTGAGATTGTATTCTCATCGTGGTGTTAAACCTTGTAATTGGGTTTTTGGTGGGATCTGGGGTTTGGGGTGCTTTGTGTTGGGGCTGGTCATGAAAATTGAGATTGAGAGGTATTTATTGAACACATATGATTTTTAATGACTCATGATGTGTTTGTGGAGGACTCGGGATTTTTGAGCCTTATATATATATATATATATATATATATATATATATATATATATATATATATATATACCAAGTGGACTCGGTGTTCAGGCATTCTCTCCTCTCTCTCCTCTCTCTTTCACGCCAATCTCCCCTACCTTTTCCCCTCTTTTCTTCCTCGGAGCAAAATCGATGGAGGCTCGACTTGGAAGCTGGATTTCTCGAAGATAATTTTGTATTACGCTTCCCCTCTTATTTATATTCGATTTGATTGTAGTATTGTGATAAAAAATTTGGTTTTGGTTTTGAGTTGGGGAAATTTATAGATTTTGGAAAATCTTTGTTCTTGTTTTAAAATGTGGTTTAACCCTTGTTGAGTGTCATAGGGTGTTTATTTGTGGTTAAAATCGAGTTGGAGGGAGTTGTGGTTGGTTGGTTGAGGTTTTGGAAGCTTTTAAAAATGGTGGTTTTCGGGTTTGTGCAGCGACCGATCGGTCGGTAGCATCTTACCGATCGATCGGTGCAAGTGCGTAGCGTTGGGTTAAATTTAGACGTTTTACCGATCAATCGCTAGGCGATCGATCGGTAGAGGTGAGCAATCGATCGGTAGAGGCTACCGATCGATCGGTGCAATGTCGTAGCCAAAATGTAATTTTGGGTTTTTACCGATCGATCGGTATGTTGGAGATTTTGGTGAATTATTTTGTGTTGTGGTGTCGGTGCATGCTTCGCCCAAGGTCTTTTAAAATGGTTAATCGTCATGGATTGACGATATAATTGGGGATTGTGAACGTACTTGGGCACGTGGTTGCATGCTCATTAATAATTGTAAGTTATTTTATGTGTTAGCATATTCGGATCACAGGACTAAGACAAGGTTTGATTCGGACTACGGAATTATAAGGTACGTATAACGTACGAGCATAGTCTTTTATATTATTTCAACTATGAAATGCATGATATACTGTTATAGCAATAAATTGGTGAGTATTGTAAATTATATGGTGCCGCTATGGAGCGAGCAATAGTTGGGATGTTGTCGCTACATAGCAAACATTGGTTACGATGCCGCCGCTATTGAGCGTGCGAGAGTATGGAATGCCGCCGCTATTGAGCGAGCGATGAAATATGATGTGATAGAACTATGGAATCATGGCGTAGATACATGTGTTATCTGTAATCGTTAGTTGAATGATTTATTCATACTTAATTATGAAATTGGCATGGTAAGAACGTGCATAGTTAATCAAAATGATGATTAACTGATTTTGGGAATTTGATGGTTTGGTTATTGTGAGAACAGGAACATGCTGGGAATACTATGGGATTACGATACTATACATGTAGTATCTTTTACGTTACAGCTTTATGCTCTGTAAATTATGAATTATAATATTTGATGTTATTGAGATGGTGGATTGATATATTCACCCCGTGTGGGGGCTGTCTCTGTTGGGACAGGTGGAAGAGGTGCAGCGGTAGCTCCGGTGTTGGATCGAGCTATGGATTGGAGGTACTTCCAGGATCGATGTACCAGTGTCGATATTGAGTAGGGTACTTTATACATTAAATGCACATTCACTCATTTGATGCTCTCATGTGAGCACCACTATATGTGTATATGGGTTTTATAAAGGGCATGAGGCCTTTCTCTTTTCATTTGTGGGTTGCATGCAATTAATTAAGGAATTGCTAAATGAATTGAGAACATGTTAGTGTAGGATGCATACTTAAGCGTTGAGTGGTATAGGGGGATTTGAACATTATATGGAATAATGTAAGAAATTTTATTGTTGGTACATTATGCTAGGGTTGCATGTGGTTTTCCCCCTGATTACTTGATTGTATGCACTAATTACATGGACTAATACATAGCGGGTAAGGGCACGAGATCCTTACATTAGTGGTATCAGAGCTGTGGTTTGCTCTTTGGGGCTGTTGAGGGTCTAGGAACATGTTGATGGAAATAGGTAGCACATTGCATGATGGTGGTTAGTGTTGTGTGACACAACTAACTTGTCTTAAGTGCATTTATGATGTGGGATTATAAATGGAATGTGTTATTGCTAACCATTGTGGTTGCAGATATATTTGAATATTTGGTGCACATCATGAAGAGTCGTTCTTATATTTGAGCGATGATTTTAATGCTTTGCCGCTGTCATTTGAAGCGATGATAGAATACTTGCCGCTGTTACACGAAAGCGAGGGGTATTAATGTCGCGGTCATGACAAGCGAGGTGCATTAAAATACGTTGTTATAACAAGATGTGACGTAAAATACTTTGCCGCTCATAGGGATGTGTATTGTGATATGAAATACCGTTGTTACACGAAAGCGAGGAATCGTTGTTATATTCGAGTGATGATTTTAATGCTTTGCCGCTGTCATTTGAAGCGATGATAGAATACTTGCCGTTGTCATATCATAGCGAGGAAAGAATATTTGCCGCTTTGAAGCGATGGTAAATGCCACATGTCACATTAACGCGATGTTATTCGATGAGCTGATATGTCAAAGCGAGGGGTATTAGTGACGTGGTCATGACAAGAGAGGTGCATTAAAATACATTGTTATAACAAGATTGGTCTATGGCAATGGTTCATGCCGCCGGATATATTATAACGATGGTTCATTCCGCTGATTCTATGGCGATGGTTCATGCCGCCGGATATATTATAGCGATGGTTCATTCCGCTGATTCTATGGCGATGGTTCATGTCGCCACATATATTATAACGATGGTTCATTCCGCTGATTCTATGGCGATGGTTCATGCCGCCGGATATATGTATAGCGATGGTTCATTCCACTAATTATATGGTGATGGTTCATGCTGCCGGATATATATAGCGAGGATTTATTCCGCTGATTATATAGCGAGGGTCTATTCCGTTGATTCTATAGCGAGGGTCTATTCCGCTGATTCTATAGCGAGGGTATATTCCGCTGATTCTATAGTGAGGGTCTATTCCGTTGATTCTATATAGCGATGTTTCATGCCGCTGATTATATAGCGATGGCTCATTCCGCTGATTATATAGCGATGTTTAATGACGCTGATTTTATAGCCGAGGGTTTACGCCACTGATTGTATAGTGATGGGTTATACCGCTATGTACATAGCACGGGATTGTGCCGCCTTCGAGCGATGGGTGCTGATTGCATACCGCTATTGGGCGATGAATACAAGTATGCAGCTATCTTGTTAGCGATGAGTTATGGTATATTGTTATTTTGTTAGCGTTATTGTGGATGTCATGTATTGACATGTACCGTCACGGGTTGACGATGTTATTGTGGATGTCATGTATTGACATGTACCGTCACGGGTTGACGACGATATTGTGGATGTCATATGTTGACATGTACCGTCATAGGATGACGATGACATAGTGGATGTTCTATGTGGACGTGTGTCGTCGTTAAGATGAATACTACATTAAGGTATATGTATTTAGTCGTTTTTGAGTGTCGATGGTGGGTGTCTGCGTCACCGGTTGACGAGACCATTATGCTGAGCAGGTTTGCTCGATGAATAAATGGATGCGCCGTACAGGTAAGTGTACCTCATCACGTATTTGAGGTAGATTTTTTACGAGTAGTGGTAGATTTGGGTATACTCGTTGGGATGGCTATGGCCAAGTGATTGGTGGTAGGAATAGTTATTGTGGAAACTACTTACTTATATCGATGTGACGTATGGTGGACATGGTCACACCCACACATGAAGGTGTGGAATAAATCCTAATGGATTTGGGATCGCATTGCGGTTGAGTAAGGACACTGGGATGTCCGTTGTGCGTTTGTATTAGAGAAATATTGGGTGATGACCCACTACTCTAATTGATGGTACGTGTAAGGACCCCCGTGCCATTAACCCGTTTTTAGTGTATTAATCCATGCCATTAATGCATACAATCATAAATCATGGGAAGGAACCACATGCAAGCATAGCATCATATATCATCTGTAAAATTTCTTGCATTAAAATTCCATAATATTCAACTTCCCAACCCAAACCATTCACATAGTATGCACCCTCATAATACACTAATGTACTCTCATTTCATTTAGCAATTTCCATATTTAATTGCATGTAACAATAAATGAAGAGAGGGAACCACGTCTATTTATACATTCCATATACACGTAAAACGTTCTCACATGAGAGCACCCAATGAATGAGCGTGTATCTAATGTATATAGATAGTCTACCAGATACCGTTACTGGTACTTCAATCCTGGAAATACCTCCCAAGCACAGCTCGATCTCAACTCTGGATCTATGTACTTAATCAGCCAGTTCTGGTACCTTGATCCTAGAAGTACCTCCAATCAACAGCCCGAGCTCGACTCCAAAGCTGCTGCTACACCTGTATCACCTGCCCCAACAGAGACAGCCCCCATACGGGGTGAGCATACCAATACCACCAATCCAATAATCACAATATTACAGTTCATAATTTACAAAATGTAAATGCCACGAATTTAAATGATACTCCCTGGATGGTATCATTGATAAGTGTATTTTATACACTTATATTTCTTCTTATTTTGCATGATTTAGTGTTGGTATTCGAGCAGAATTACGTCTTTTGTTGTCGTTTTTGATAGTTTGTAGGAATCCCAGGGATGAAGCATTTTATTACTAAAAGATGATGAGAATGACATAAATGTGACAAGAATTTAAATTGGGTCTCAAGAGTTGAAAAATCGTGCACCTGGATAGAATACATGCTGCACCATAACACCACTTATGCAACAAGATTTTATTAAATATTTTTGGGAACATGATAAGGAAGGAAATCGCATGACAAGCTGAAGGCTTTTAGGGATGATAATATATTATTATATTAGGAGAATATTTGAAGAAAGGAATTGAGAATAAAAGGAAACAAAAAGATACGTACAGGAGAAGAGAAGGGACGTACAGATTTATACGAAGAGACGGGAGGCGAAGGAAATATTTGAAACGTAGAGAAGAGCCGAGAGCTAAACCAGTGAAGGGGAGGAGCTCAATCGAGGCGGCGTGCTTACACCGAAGGGCATATATTTTGACGACGGAGAAGACGACGGCGACTACCGGAGACGGAGGGCCATCTTCATATTCGTTTGAATATCTTTTCCCTTATGTTTATGATGATTAAAGACATGTCTATGTGTTTATTTAATGTATTCATGAACTAATTTATTATTCTAGAGTTAGACGGATCTTGACTTGAAGTTTATTTGGATTTCCGTATGGTTTATTTATGTTTTCCTGTTCCTAATGCTTTTAATCTACTAGCCATGGATTGAATGATTCCATATTCGTGATCTATCACTCGGGAGAGGGGGTTGTGAATAGGAAAGAAGGAATTCGTATCGTGGTAGTTATATTGTTCGGAAGGCCTATAACTCCATAGAAGTCGTCAAAGGAAATACTGCGCTTTTACAATTATTTTATAATTAATCTTAGATAGGGATATCAAGATTAATGTTAGATAATTACTTCTGCTTAACACCCGGGAGGGGGAGTAGAAACAAATAAGAATTCTCGGCTAGTAAATTAGGAAAACACGACATAGTGGATAGTTGAGTGAAGTCGAACCTCTAGAATCCGTTCTCATTGATTTTCTCCACTTAAATTACCATCTTGTTAATCTTCTATTTTATTTTAGTAGATTAATATAATAATTATGCTATCGGTTATCTAAATAAAGTTGAGACTATTCTAATTACAGTACTTGGTGTAACTTAATTTTCAATCCCTGTGGGTTTGTAAGGACCCCAAGCCCTTAAACCTTGATTAGTGTATTAACCACTATGTGTGGTACATGCTTTCTATAAAATGTCAATCGGGAAGCTCTGATGATACTTAATCATTGCCTGTCAATGAAAGACTCATATGTTTGCCCTTTACCAACCCCTTGGTGCCACTTTTCACATTGTAAACTTTTATAAAAATTTGGGCAGAGTCTCCCCATAAATAGAGCTATCCCAAAAAAAAGAGTACAACACATAACAAAATTCCCGGCCAGGGAACACATAATACTCAACAGAAAGCAGTAATACAAGTAGATTCCCAGCCAGGGAAGACACCACACATATGTCAACAAAAGTGGGTTCCAACACCCACATAATACACCAATGACTCTCATATCATTCTAGCAATTCAACCTAATTGCATGCAACCTTAAATGAAAGAGAGAAAGGCTCATGCCTTTATATACAATCCATATACAAGTATAATCGTGCTCACATGCGAGCATCATGAATATGTATAAATCCTCAGGTGTATATATAGGTACTCTATACGATACCGTGCTCCATCAAGCCCTGGTACCACGATCCTGGGAGTACCTCAAATCAACAGCTCGAGCTCAGCTCCATAGCCATCGATGTACCTGTCCACCTGTCCCAACAGAGACAGCCCCCAACGGGGTGAGCATACCAATACACAAAATCCCATAATCATAATAATGACATTCATAATTTACAACACAAGTAAATACTAATGAATTTAAATGATACTCCCTGGATGGCAACATCCTCATCCGGGATTCCGTGTACTGTCCCTGTTCTCACAACATCAAACTCATCAAATCTCATAAATCAGTAAATCAACGCATTGATTAACTCATCGCATGCCTAATCCTCGAATATCAACATATAGTGATTACAAATTCATTAAACATGCAATTACAGATATCACAATATCTAATACTGATTTCACAACCTCGCTATCAATCACAGATAGCTCAAATGCCTTAGCATTTATTTTACCAATCCTTCATTATACTTAGACATCTCAAGTGTCTTATAATGAATACATGAGTCTACAAACCTAGACATCTCAAATGTCTTACGAAGAATACATGATTCTACGATCATTCTCAGGCATCTCAAATGCCCTAATATAGTCAAATAAACCCAGTACCCCATATATCATGCAAGAGTCATCCTACTCTAGTGTCACGCACGCTACAAGCGACGATATCAAGATTTGGGTCATTCCTTGGCTATATCAACATATATGTATAACCATACGCAAAACATTCAATGCAATCAAAAACACCTTATGCATTTCACATATATATAGTAATGCTCGTACGTCGCACGTACCTTAAATTACCGAAGTCCGAGCCAAACCTTGCTCGAGTTCCATGCCCCGAGGAATGATGTGCTAACACGATAAACAATTCACCATTATTTACGAACATGCAACCCATGCTCAAGCACACCCGTATCCCTCAAAATATTGTCAATACACGACAATTATCCTCTTAAAAGACCCGGGGCAGGGTACATGCAGGGAAGGAAATAAATGAGACAATATCGAAATTTGTTCAAGAATGCCCTACAAAAATCGAACCCTAATCTCACAATTTCGAACCCAATTAAATACCATAATTTATCTAAAATGCCAATTAAGCTATCCAAGCAAGAATCAACATCCCTTGACAAAAACCCCAAATTTTCGAACTCAAAACCATTAAATTCGAACCCAAACAAGCCTTTAAATCCCAACTCTTAAAATTCTTCAAATTCGAACCAAAGCTTCTCAATTCGATCTCAATCAAGCATCATAATACTCTTAAAACATGCAATAATCGATCAATTGCACGAAATAATACCCCTGCCAAAAACCCCCAAAATTCGAACCAACCCTACCAATTTTCGAAAATAATTTCGAACCAATAAAGGCATGGAAATACACGAAAAAGACGAACAAGGGGTAAGGGAGGTTACCCAACGAAAATCGGAAGCAAAATCGGACGAAATCCGATGAACCCTAACTTTTGGGGATCGACGCATTCCAGCCAAATTCGACTCCAAGACGCGACGAAATCTTCAATTGCCGGAGGGGAAAGAAGCGCCTCGCCGAGACGACGCCGTGGGTAGGTCGGACGCGCCGATCGGCGGCCGGACGGCGGCGGGCGCACCGCTTGAAGCGGCGGGAGCGCTGTAGCAGCGGGAATCGCGCGCAGGGGAGGAGGGGGAAAAGATTTGGGGCTGAAATGATAATTTTCATAAAATTTCGGGTTCAACTGCTATTTATAGCAAAAAATACTCCGAAAAAATAATAGCCCCACAAATACATCATGATTCCTTAAAAAATCATCTGTTTTCAAAAACTCTCTCTCTAACTCCAAAACCCTCTACCGGTGCTCACACAGCACCCGAGATTCCGAGACACATCAAAAACCCAACTCTTAGGTTTTTCACCGTAATGTGAATACAATCTCAACCTCTGGATCCAACGATCCCAACTGCCCAAATAAACGAGCCCAGAAGGCCCAATACCTCAATTAAACTCCAAATCGTCACGTAAAACAACTTTAGGGATTATTAATACTCCGGGATTAACACCTATAATCCCTGGTCATCACAATATCCCCCACTAAAAGAATTTCGTCCTCGAAATTAGCACTGGTGTATCACGTAACACCCAGGCTACACAACAACATGAAGCCATAACCTCGATTCCTGACCATATCAGAATCGTATTAATAAACGCGAGGATACTTACCTCTCATCTAAATCTGAAACAGAGCGACATACCAAAACCAACATATCACCCAAGAGGTAAAACGTACCTCGATGCGGGTCATCCCAAAAGTCAGTCCCTCATGACTGCGAAACAACTGATACTTACGACCGTAGATCGGTCAGTCATCCTTCGATCTAATACAACAGTACGAACACGTCCTGAATGACACCTCAACCGTAAGAACGTTGACCTCGTGTCAAACTCTGGAGTGGAGTAGACTTCCAAATCCATCATAACGTCAAAGAGCGTCAGCACAGCTCAACGCTAATAATCCAAAAGCAGTTAGTCAACTGAAACTGTAAGGATTCGAATCGCTCCTGATTCTATCGTAGATATCATCCAATGGCATCTTTATCAAGACTCACGATGTCTAACCTACATCGTTACGAGGGAAACACTAGTACACCACGGTGTACACATACCAAACCTGGTTTCCGCTTTCAAACTTCCTCCATCGAAGGAGTAGTCGCCTCATTGCAACTTAATTTGGGCAACTCACGGCCACAAATTCAAACAAAAGACATCTCACACGATGTCCACCTACGGATGTTCCAAGAATCACGTCCTGATCATAAATAACAACCGAGACTCCGCAGAGTTTAAATTCTTAAGGGCATGCAATAAACCCATTGCATCCTCAACGCTTGTGTCGTCAGCGACACTCAACCAATCCGAAATCCTGCCATCCCTTGAAAATCCTCGGATTTAACAATCCAAACTTGGGAAGGCTGTCGCATAACTCGAAGGAAAACACCAACAAGGGAAGTACCTTAACCCTCACAAGAAAATCCCTCCTCAAGGGAGTCAACTAACTTCACGATCATCCCTCATAATCATCGTGCCATGGAGATTCCCAATCTCAAGGTGTTCCATATCTCACATCAGAGATTTAACCATCCTAAAAATAGCATAACTCTATGCTTAACAGAGAGGAAATCAATAACTGGCATCCGTATACTCACCGGTATACCTGCCTAAGCACTGATATCGCATGCATACTCAATGCACTCGGCTCGGGTATCTACCACATATCCCTAAGCCCCAAACACAACCGTCAATTCTGAGTCATTCCTTACTCAGTGGAGGATGATAATCGACGATTAACAATACACGGTGTGATTCCCAAAATCAACACCACTTGCACCAACTTACCGAATCTTTCAAAGATTCCCAAATAGGTATAATACTACCTCCTTCCTCGCAAGGGAAGCGCCATTGAACTCGAGATCCACAAGTCTCGAACCATCGTTCGGAAAAACTGGATATAATAACACCCATTGTATCCCTAATACACGGGTTCCCTTAGATTGAGTCAATAACGACCTGATGACTCTCTTGTTGGTACTCCAACATCCTGAGCTGTCCCAGACAAGTCTCCAAGATTAAACATAAACGTATACACGTTTCAGTGAGGCATGAACAACCTTAACCTCAATGACATGGTGACTACTAGAGTCCACCACAATCCACATCGTATCACCTTACGATTTGCCAAACTTGGTTCCAACGAGCAGTGTAACGGCTCTAGCAAGCCCATCATGGTGCTACACACACGCGGCAGACAACCTAGTCTCTGCCTCTCTAGGTTCACCTCAAACCTATCAATAAGACGGACGTTTCCACATGGTATAACATACTATGGGAAGAAAACTCAATAGAGTAGTGGGTCTTTATCCAACACTCCTCAATGCCGATAAACCCTGGACACTCCAATGTCCCTATGTACTTAACATAACCTGATCCTACTCCCTTAGGACCCATCCTACACCCTCAAGGGTGGTGTGACCATGTCTACCACATGTCACATCGACAGAAAGCGAGTAATTTCCTCCATGATTACTCCTGTCGTCAAATCAGCATGGCCAAAAGCCATTCCAACGAGCATACCTCAAGGGTATCACCACTCGCAAAATGATTACCCCCAATCGTAAGCTGCGGTACAATCACATGTACAGCGCATCCAACCATTCCTCGAGCAACCCGCTCGGTATAAGGGTCACGTCCATCGGTGTCGCACACACCACCTTGTGCTCGGTACTGGCACCCAAGGCATACCACAGAATACGTATACTCAACGCATCGATCATCGTAACGATGATGCATGTCTAATAAGACATCTCCTACACTATCTTCATCGTCATCCCGTGACGACACATGCCAACTCATGGCATCTAAAACATTGCCCACTAGTGACGATACATGTACATCAGCGTATGTCATCCACTATCATGCTAGTAAAATAGGCATAATAAAACATGTATATCAATGCATGCCAGCTACAATAAAGCTAATAAAATAGCAATATCTCATACCTCATCGCTAGTGATATAGCGTCATACCTGTCTCCGTCGCTCAATAATAGTGCGTAATCAGCACCCATCGCTCGAAGGCGGCAAAATCCTGTGCTGAGTACATAGCGGCAAAATCCCTCGCTATAGAATATACGACATGACACCTCGTCATATAATAAGTGGCATGAAATCCTCGCTATACACCTGAGTATGAATCATCGTCCACATAGTAGCGGAAAGAGGCATCGCTATCAATACACCTGGCGGAATGAACCATCGCCAATCAATATAGCGGAATGAACCGTCGCTATAAATACACCTGGCGGAATGAACCATCGCCAATAGATATAGCGGAATGAACCATCGCCAATCAATATAGCGGAATGAACCGTCGCTATAAATACACCTGGCGGAATGAACCATCGCCAATAGATATAGCGGAATGAACCATCGCTATAAATAAACCTCGAATCGAGTCACTTATCAGTAGTGTATTTCAATGCTTCTCACTACTCCATATAAGCGGAATCCTTCCTCGCTTCATATGGACCTTAGCGCAAGCATTGAAATCCTCACTAGGATAACCTGGACTCGTGAAATATCAATAGTGCATTTCAATGCTTCTCACCACTCCATATAAGCGGAATCCTTCCTCGCTTCATATGGACTTTAGGTGTAAGCATTGAAATCCTCACTTTATATTTCACAATATACATATGCAAAACAATGCGTATCAACATGTATCATATCATAATGCACTATCTTATGCATACCTTGATTTACCTTGTGTTAAATGACTAACCACATAATACATGTTGCCCTTGGGATGCCCGTACATATGTATAATCATCATTCCTTTTCGTATTCCTTATTTCCTGTAACCTGCAACCATCAGGGTTAACAACAATAGCCATATACGCTATGCATCAACATTCAATACATAATAAAAACGCATTATATGAATGTATGGATATGCAATGTCATGACATTCTTTTTCCTTAAATCCTTATTTCATCCTGAGCCCTTATCATTAGTACATTTTAATGCTTCTTGCTACTCCAGGAAAGCGGAATTCTTCCTCGCTTCCACTGGACTTTAGCGTTGCTACTCCATGTAAGCGGGACTCTTCATCGCTTCCAATGGACTTTAGCGTTGCTACTCCATATAAGCGGGACTCTTCATCGCTTCATATGGACTTTAGCATTGCTACTCCATATAAGCGGGACTCTTCATCGCTTCATATGGACTTTAGCATAAGCCATTAAAATCCTTACTAAGATAACTTTGACTCAAGAAATACACCTCTTATATTTCATAACATGCATATGCAAAAACAATGCACAATAACATATACTATAACCTTAATGCACCACTTTGCATTCATCATGTGTCAACAAGACAATATAAAGTACATGTTACCTCGGAAATATCCCTTTACCGGATTTTCTTAAAAAAAAACCAGCTTCCTTGGCACATAATACACGGAGTGCCAGACATCCCTATAAATGTCATCCTATCGTGTTCCACACGATTCCTGCAACCACAATGGTTAGCAATACCACTTTTCATATCATAAGAGCACATAAACAATTTGTTATGTCATACAACATTAATGCCATCATGCATAAATATGTGCTATCAATAACTTCCTAGGCCCTTAACAGCCCCAATGAGCAACCACTGCTCTGATACCACTAATGTAAGGACCCCAAGCCCTTAAACCTTGATTAGTGTATTAACCACTATGTGTGGTACATGCTTTCTATAAAATGTCAATCGGGAAGCTCTGATGATACTTAATCATTGCCTGTCAATGAAAGACTCATATGTTTGCCCTTTACCAACCCCTTGGTGCCACTTTTCACATTGTAAACTTTTATAAAAATTTGGGCAGAGTCTCCCCATAAATAGAGCTATCCCAAAAAAAAGAGTACAACACATAACAAAATTCCCGGCCAGGGAACACATAATACTCAACAGAAAGCAGTAATACAAGTAGATTCCCAGCCAGGGAAGACACCACACATATGTCAACAAAAGTGGGTTCCAACACCCACATAATACACCAATGACTCTCATATCATTCTAGCAATTCAACCTAATTGCATGCAACCTTAAATGAAAGAGAGAAAGGCTCATGCCTTTATATACAATCCATATACAAGTATAATCGTGCTCACATGCGAGCATCATGAATATGTATAAATCCTCAGGTGTATATATAGGTACTCTATACGATACCGTGCTCCATCAAGCCCTGGTACCACTGATCCTGGGAGTACCTCAAATCAACAGCTCGAGCTCAGCTCCATAGCCATCGATGTACCTGTCCACCTGTCCCAACAGAGACAGCCCCCAACGGGGTGAGCATACCAATACACAAAATCCCATAATCATAATAATGACATTCATAATTTACAACACAAGTAAATACTAATGAATTTAAATGATACTCCCTGGATGGCAACATCCTCATCCGGGATTCCGTGTACTGTCCCTGTTCTCACAACATCAAACTCATCAAATCTCATAAATCAGTAAATCAACGCATTGATTAACTCATCGCATGCCTAATCCTCGAATATCAACATATAGTGATTACAAATTCATTAAACATGCAATTACAGATATCACAATATCTAATACTGATTTCACAACCTCGCTATCAATCACAGATAGCTCAAATGCCTTAGCATTTATTTTACCAATCCTTCATTATACTTAGACATCTCAAGTGTCTTATAATGAATACATGAGTCTACAAACCTAGACATCTCAAATGTCTTACGAAGAATACATGATTCTACGATCATTCTCAGGCATCTCAAATGCCCTAATATAGTCAAATAAACCCAGTACCCCATATATCATGCAAGAGTCATCCTACTCTAGTGTCACGCACGCTACAAGCGACGATATCAAGATTTGGGTCATTCCTTGGCTATATCAACATATATGTATAACCATACGCAAAACATTCAATGCAATCAAAAACACCTTATGCATTTCACATATATATAGTAATGCTCGTACGTCGCACGTACCTTAAATTACCGAAGTCCGAGCCAAACCTTGCTCGAGTTCCATGCCCCGAGGAATGATGTGCTAACACGATAAACAATTCACCATTATTTACGAACATGCAACCCATGCTCAAGCACACCCGTATCCCTCAAAATATTGTCAATACACGACAATTATCCTCTTAAAAGACCCGGGGCAGGGTACATGCAGGGAAGGAAATAAATGAGACAATATCGAAATTTGTTCAAGAATGCCCTACAAAAATCGAACCCTAATCTCACAATTTCGAACCCAATTAAATACCATAATTTATCTAAAATGCCAATTAAGCTATCCAAGCAAGAATCAACATCCCTTGACAAAAACCCCAAATTTTCGAACTCAAAACCATTAAATTCGAACCCAAACAAGCCTTTAAATCCCAACTCTTAAAATTCTTCAAATTCGAACCAAAGCTTCTCAATTCGATCTCAATCAAGCATCATAATACTCTTAAAACATGCAATAATCGATCAATTGCACGAAATAATACCCCTGCCAAAAACCCCCAAAATTCGAACCAACCCTACCAATTTTCGAAAATAATTTCGAACCAATAAAGGCATGGAAATACACGAAAAAGACGAACAAGGGGTAAGGGAGGTTACCCAACGAAAATCGGAAGCAAAATCGGACGAAATCCGATGAACCCTAACTTTTGGGGATCGACGCATTCCAGCCAAATTCGACTCCAAGACGCGACGAAATCTTCAATTGCCGGAGGGGAAAGAAGCGCCTCGCCGAGACGACGCCGTGGGTAGGTCGGACGCGCCGATCGGCGGCCGGACGGCGGCGGGCGCACCGCTTGAAGCGGCGGGAGCGCTGTAGCAGCGGGAATCGCGCGCAGGGGAGGAGGGGGAAAAGATTTGGGGCTGAAATGATAATTTTCATAAAATTTCGGGTTCAACTGCTATTTATAGCAAAAAATACTCCGAAAAAATAATAGCCCCACAAATACATCATGATTCCTTAAAAAATCATCTGTTTTCAAAAACTCTCTCTCTAACTCCAAAACCCTCTACCGGTGCTCACACAGCACCCGAGATTCCGAGACACATCAAAAACCCAACTCTTAGGTTTTTCACCGTAATGTGAATACAATCTCAACCTCTGGATCCAACGATCCCAACTGCCCAAATAAACGAGCCCAGAAGGCCCAATACCTCAATTAAACTCCAAATCGTCACGTAAAACCACTTTAGGGATTATTAATACTCCGGGATTAACACCTATAATCCCTGGTCATCACAGGGTTCGACATCCGTACTTTCAAATTCCTATACTAAAACTTGACACCGTACACTTGCGGTACGTTTCACACGCATCAAGTTTTTGGCGCCGTTGCCGGAGATTGATATAATTTTGTTTACTGATACTGTTACCAAGTAGTCTTGATTTTAATTTAGAATTTTATTTTTTGTTTTAATTTTTTTTGATGTTTTTCTTGTGAGGTACTTGGAGATGTTTCATCAGCAAGTTTCCACAAGCTTTGCCCAACAACCGTATGAATCATTCTATGCAGCTTGGGACAGATTCAACCACGACTTTTCAAACTACGCTCCTCTTCAATCTTTCTACAGTGGATTGGATGCAGACACACAAGAATGGGTATTTAATGGAGCTTTGGCAGCTGGTAGTCCCATATATAGTAGAGTGACCGCTTTTATTTTTAAACAATTATTTTTCAGTGTATGGGTTGAAGCGATTCTACCGCAAGTGCACGGTGTCAAGTTTTAGTATAGTGAAAATTAAGTAAAGGTTGTCGAATCCACAGGGACTAACGTATAAGTACCAAATAAGATCAATCAAATTATATTTAGCCTACGATTAAAGGAGTTTGATAAACTAACACTAAATTAAACTAAAGAACAAAATTAAACGAGAAATAATGACAAGAATGGTTCCGGAAATGCAAAGGTAAGTGACTCGAGAAAATTACCAAGTTCGTCGTTCAATTATGTTATCTCTAATGATTCAATGGAATTCTCACTTTATTAACCAATTGATTTTAAAGGTGAAAGGTTTTCATGATTATTCGATACACTCTCTCGAGCTGTAACGAAACTAACAATAAATTAGAACAAGTCACTCTCGTGCACCTATTTACTAATTCAAAGTTGCTTAAATTATCAAAACCTATTAACTCTAAATCTTTCGATTTCAAGTTCTCACGTATGCGATATCATCTCTCGATCTCAATCGTAACATACATCATAAATTAATGGAGCGTGTTACAGCGTTATCTCTCGATCTCGGCTGTAACCCTCAAATTCAATCAAAGCTAGCTAGACTCTGATCTACACATGCAATTAATTTAGGAACAATAAATATCAATGCGCGCAAATATCAATGAATCAATAATATCAAACACAACGAACTAAAACTTCAATAATATAAACCAATTTTAATTCAAATCAATAACAGATGAGTTTTCTTGTCTCTCGACCTTAAAAACAACAAATGAAAATTGAAAATCAAATAAATTAAGTTCAAAAATACGATAAACGATGGATGAATCCGTGCGTTGCACCGTGATTTCTTCTCTTGTTCCTTCCTTGCACTCCGGAACGGATAGGCTCGACTTTGGACGAAGAACGGAGATTGGATCTCCTTCTTCCGGCGTTGGGCGGCGGCTAGGGCGGCTGCTCTTGACCTAAAAAGTCTGATATATTCTATCAAAATTCGTCCTCCATTTCTGTGGAAGAGAGTCCCCTTAAAAAGCCCTCCAAAATCTCGATAAAATAGGAAAATACAATCTTCAGATCTCGCGTCTCGATCGATCGAGAATTGCACCGATCGATCAGTGCACTGTTCACGCCAGCTTTTGGAACTTACTGCCTCGCTCGATCGATCGGGAATTTCCACCGATCGATCGAGATTTCTCAAAAATTGTTGCTGAAGTTACTGCCTCGCTCGATCGATCGATATTTCTACCGATCGATCGAGCCTTCGAAAATTCTGAGTCTTGCTACTGGCTGGCTCGATCGATCGAGAATAACTCTCGATCGATCGAGATCTGAAGAAACCATCTTCTACATTTTCATCATCTTTTATGCCTCGATTTCGCCCGTTATCTTCTCATTAGCTCATTTCTTCCACTTCTGATCTAATTTCCTGAAACAAATGAATAAACACCAAAAAGCATAATATCATCCAGGAAAAAGTACAAAAAATGGGAAGAAATCACAGTTAAAAACACTCAAAATCTAAGCCTATCAACTCCCCCAAACTTAGACTTGATCGTCCTCGAGCAAGCAATAAACTCAAAAAGAAAGTTAAACTCGATACTAAGCATGAATTTTCTTTGCAACATATGTAACAGCTCAGAAATCCTACTTACACATCAATAGGATTCAATCAACATTTAACCAGAAGCATTTTCTCCTAAGTTAAACAATGCATCGCAACATCGGAACGTGCGTGTGTGCTATTGTCAAACATGAGTTACATATATATCTTTAAAATCAACATGTGCCATATTAACTCCTAGTCAAGATTACTTTAAATTACTCTACAAGTTTACTATCCAGCACTTCTCCACTAATGTAATTGTTCCCTAGACTTGGATCAAAAGGTCTTGAAAGCTTATAACGTTAGGCCTTTTGGTGTCGGCTTCAAAGGAAAGGTAGGATGAATTCAAAGAAGAGAGTATAACAAAATCAGTTCAACTATTTTTGAGCTTCTCTTCAGCTTTTTTCTAGCCTTAGCCACTTTGGGTCTTATTTTGAATTTTTCTTTTCAAGGCTTTTCTCTACATCTTTTCTTTTTCTTTGCTCATTCTTTTGTTCCTTTTGAACTCATTTGCATATACAATTCTGTGCAATGAATGAGATTCATTATACTCTCCTAGGGGTAGGTAAGAATTTTCTTTTAGGCTCAAACCAAGGTGGGTATAATGAGTTGCCAAGAATGTCGAATGGGGGTCTAATCATATGCAATGCATATACCATTCTTTTTTCAATAAGGCTCAAAAGGGGACACTAAGGAATAATATATAACAGGTAGGCTTGAAAGGCTCAAACGGTCCAAAGATCGCCTAAATCATCTCCAAGTCTAGTTCCTAATTATAAATTTCGCCTCAAAGTGCTTTCAACTAAACTGTAAAGTTCTCTAAGATACTCAAGACTCATCATAGTTAACACAAGTTTTCAATTTAATCAATACATACTTCACTCAATCATGACTCAATAAGTGCTCAAATTATTCCTCAGTTTTGACATATAGTTAACAAAGGATATATACAAACAAGTTAAACATTTTCATGGCTCCTATCTAGATGAGGATTAATTTCATCATGTATTACTATTGCAAGTCCAATTCATCAATTCTCAAGAATAACTCAATCCAAAAAAAAAAATTTGTTGGTAATGCTCAAGGACAAATTAGTCTCAACATCATGCAGTCATGCAAGGTATGGGAATAAAACAAGTAGCAGTACGTGCAAAAACAAGATTATATACAAATACTCAAAACCCCCCCAAACTTAGCATGTGAATTGCCCTCAATGAACAAGAAAAATAAATGCCAAGGCAAAGACACATACTATGATGACGATCGTCACTGATCGTCATCCTCATCATGCTCCGGAGGGGGGACTGGGTAGTGGTGCTCCTCGCCCTGATATGGCGGAAATGGTGGGTACTCGGAAGGTGGAGGTGCATGTGGCTGGTAAGGTGCAAAGTGTGGCTCCGGCGGGAACTGGAAACCTGGGAAGCCCTGGGCCATGGCAGTGTTCCATGCACTCTGATAGTGCATGAACTCCATCTGACGCTGAGCTACCTGCTCATGGTCCATCTGCAATGCTCTCTGCATGCTATGAATGTCCCGCTGCATGCTGTGAATGCTCTGCTGCTCCAGGCGAATGTTTTGGAGATCCCTATGAAGAGAATCCAAAGTAACTCGTGTATGCTCTGCAGCAGAGGATGATGCTCCAGCTTGTGTAGTGTCCGAGGGTCTTCGTCTCGTAGGATCGGCCACAATGATTGGTATCTTCGGCGGGAGTAGCTCCTCGTCTTCCCCCCAAGTCACTCCGTTCCTCTGACATAAAGCAGTGATTGTGGATGGAAACGGTAGTGCGGAGGTCGGTGGGCTACTTCCAATATCAGCAATGTGATCAGCAATAATCTCGCCGAAATCCACTTCCTTCCCTGAGAGGATGGCATATACCAGGACCGCTCTATCCTTTGTCACCTCAGAAGTGTGGGTCGATGGCATGACCCGCGAGGCGACAAATGAAAACCATGCTTGGGCCTCTGGCTTCAAATTTTTCTTTAGAACCAACTGTGGCTCTGCTTTATCATTCCTCTGCCAATCCACTCCCGGCTTGCCGATAACTGTCAATACCTCATCGTAGTCAATCCTGCTACTCTTAAAAGATTGGTATGCACAGTTTTGAAGTAACGGCATCCGGTGAATATTGTTGATTGCGGCTCGATCCACCAACACATCCTTCCCTCGAACATAAACACTTACTTGGTGCCCTGGTCTAACAGCTCGAAGATTCGTGTAAAACTCCCTTACCAGCGGCACCACAGCATCAATCGGTGTCTGAATGAATTGAAACCATCCGTTTCGGCGTACTGTCCTAATGACAGGACACTCCAATTTATCCAAGCTCATTCCCCTTTCACGGCTCAGGGGTTTCTTATGGTAGATGGGGTATAACTCAGCAATCTTGGCATTTAGAAACTTCTGTTCATCATAAACTGGCTCAGAAACAGTGGCCTCTGCCTGCTTTTGCTTCTGGGAAGCTTCTGCCTGCTTTGACCTCTTTCTGGACGACATTTCTTTGCCAACAGATTCTCAACTACTTCAATTCAATTCAATTAACACCCCACAACACTGTAATCCGACACCTTCCGATACCACACAACTTCCTCCTAATTGAAATTCTTTTCCAATCCCTTCTAATAAAATTCACGAAAAAGCACCAAAAGCTCAAATCTAGGATGATTGGAAACCAATTACCTCGTAAAAACTTGATCTTGGACAAATGTGGCCCTCGGCTTGGAATTCCCTTCTTTATGCGCTTCTACCCAATTTTTCTTTCAAATCTTCAAATCTGCAATGTAAATCTCATTAGAATGAATGTTACTTCTTAGAATTGAAGTAAATCGAAATTTGATGAACAAAATTTTGAGATTTGATGAAAGGATTTTAAAAAAATTGGCTAGGGTTTTGTTTTGGAGAGGAGAAGAATGAATTATGGCTGCTGCGTCTGCCTCTTTTTTTTCAAAAAATCCGCTCGCTCGATCGATCGGCAAAATTCTCGATCGATCGAGCGAGGCAGTACTTCACAATGCATTTAAAAAAAAAACGGGCGATCGATCGAGATTTTGTCTCGATCGATCGCCAACTCCAGAACTTAGGATTTTCATTTCTCTCTCAACACTTTCTCTCGGGTTGCCTCGCCTAGCTCGTTGTTGCTCTTACTTTCACACCTGCATTAAAAACACACGAATTCAATCCCAGATAAACTCAAAACAAACACACTAACAAAAACACACCAAAACAAGAAATCAAAAACAAGACTCAAGGAAAGAAAAAAAAAAACGGAAGTTCTTAATTTATAGTCCCAAGCTGGACTGTCACCTCCTCGCCTTCTCAATTTGATGGCTCCTTCGGATTCTTTACAGAATCACTCGGGAGCGTACCTTGCGTCCTCCCAGATATCAACGTGGCCAATTGCCCTATCTGCACCTCCAAATTTTTGATTGATGCATCTTGATTCTGCATCCTCACCTCTGTTGATGAAATCAGCTTCGCCATCAATTCCTCCATACTCGGCTTTTGTGTGAACCCGGCCTGCGGTTGAGGGTTCAACACATTTTCTTGATTCGACCACCTCAAATTCGGGTGGTTCCTCCATGGTTGGTTGTAATTCGAGTAGGAATTATTGTGTGGCCTGTTACCTACAAAATTAACAGCTTCAACGGATTGGTTAAATTGATTACCTGCCTGGCACTCGATGCTAGGATGACCGCCTCCACACAGCTCACAGAAAATAGTTTGGGCCTGCATTGCTGCTGCTCCCATGCTGTCTATCTTCCAGTTCATGGCTTCTAATTGAGCCGAAAGAGCAGTGATTTCGTCCACTTGATGGACTCCCATTGGTTTCTGTGGCGTGCTCCTCTCAGATTGCCACTGGTAGCTGTTGCACGCCATTTCCTCCAACAAGCTATATGCTTCTTCCGGCGTCTTTCTCATTATGGATCCCCCAGATGCTGCATCAATCATTGAACGGTTAGCAGAAAATAAACCGTTATAGAACGTTTGTACCTGTAGCCATATGGGTAGACCATGGTGTGGGCATCTCCTCAACAACTCCTTAAACCGATCCCACGCTTCGTATAAAGTTTCGGGGTCAAACTGACCAAAAGTCGTGATATCGTTCCGCATCTTCGCCGTCTTGGAAGGGGGAAAGTACTTTGACAAAAACGCCTTTGTCATCCCCTCCCATGTTGTTATTGAACCTGCAGGAAGTGAATTTAACCATGCTTTAGCCTTATCTCGTAATGAAAAAGGAAAGAGCATTAACCTGATGGCATCGTCAGAGACGCCATTGTGTTTGAATGTATCACAAATCTCCAAAAAGTTGGAGATGTGATTGTTCGGATCATCTGTAGCTGCTCCCCCGAACATCACCGAGTGCTGAATCATTTGTATGATTGCCGGCTTGATCTCAAAATTGTTTGCTTGGATCGTCGGCCTTGTGATACTCGACAACGATCCATGAAATGCAGATTGTGCAAAGTCCATCATTGATCTAGGGTGCTGTGCTTCGTTATTGTCAGCCATTTCTCGAGCTTCTCGTAATCTTCTTAGTAACGTTCTCTCTATCTCTGGATCAAACGGCTCGAGAAAGGGTTCCTCTCTTCTATGCATGCACTAAAGAACTGATTCCTGTTCAAAATAGACAAAAGGAGACAACAAAAATACACAAAGAAAATATTAACAAAGATCAACAAAAGAAAACAAAGAAAACAAAAATGCAATAATAAAAGAATTGGCTAAATTACAATTAACTAATCTCGTATGATATTATACAGATTAGTCCCCGGCAACGGCGCCAAAAACTTGACCGCTTTTATTTTTAAACAATTATTTTTCAGTGTATGGGTTGAAGCGATTCTACCGCAAGTGCACGGTGTCAAGTTTTAGTATAGTGAAAATTAAGTAAAGGTTGTCGAATCCACAGGGACTAACGTATAAGTACCAAATAAGATCAATCAAATTATATTTAGCCTACGATTAAAGGAGTTTGATAAACTAACACTAAATTAAACTAAAGAACAAAATTAAACGAGAAATAATGACAAGAATGGTTCCGGAAATGCAAAGGTAAGTGACTCGAGAAAATTACCAAGTTCGTCGTTCAATTATGTTATCTCTAATGATTCAATGGAATTCTCACTTTATTAACCAATTGATTTTAAAGGTGAAAGGTTTTCATGATTATTCGATACACTCTCTCGAGCTGTAACGAAACTAACAATAAATTAGAACAAGTCACTCTCGTGCACCTATTTACTAATTCAAAGTTGCTTAAATTATCAAAACCTATTAACTCTAAATCTTTCGATTTCAAGTTCTCACGTATGCGATATCATCTCTCGATCTCAATCGTAACATACATCATAAATTAATGGAGCGTGTTACAGCGTTATCTCTCGATCTCGGCTGTAACCCTCAAATTCAATCAAAGCTAGTTAGACTCTGATCTACACATGCAATTAATTTAGGAACAATAAATATCAATGCGCGCAAATATCAATGAATCAATAATATCAAACACAACGAACTAAAACTTCAATAATATAAACCAATTTTAATTCAAATCAATAACAGATGAGTTTTCTTGTCTCTCGACCTTAAAAACAACAAATGAAAATTGAAAATCAAATAAATTAAGTTCAAAAATACGATAAACGATGGATGAATCCGTGCGTTGCACCGTGATTTCTTCTCTTGTTCCTTCCTTGCACTCCGGAACGGATAGGCTCGACTTTGGACGAAGAACGGAGATTGGATCTCCTTCTTCCGGCGTTGGGCGGCGGCTAGGGCGGCTGCTCTTGACCTAAAAAGTCTGATATATTCTATCAAAATTCGTCCTCCATTTCTGTGGAAGAGAGTCCCCTTAAAAAGCCCTCCAAAATCTCGATAAAATAGGAAAATAAAATCTTCAGATCTCGCGTCTCGATCGATCGAGAATGGCACCGATCGATCAGTGCACTGTTCACGCCAGCTTTTGGAACTTACTGCCTCGCTCGATCGATCGGGAATTTCCACCGATCGATCGAGATTTCTCAAAAATTGTTGCTGAAGTTACTGCCTCGCTCGATCGATCGATATTTCTACCGATCGATCGAGCCTTCGAAAATTCTGAGTCTTGCTACTGGCTGGCTCGATCGATCGAGAATAACTCTCGATCGATCGAGATCTGAAGAAACCATCTTCTACATTTTCATCATCTTTTATGCCTCGATTTCGCCCGTTATCTTCTCATTAGCTCATTTCTTCCACTTCTGATCTAATTTCCTGAAACAAATGAATAAACACCAAAAAGCATAATATCATCCAGGAAAAAGTACAGAAAATGGGAAGAAATCACAGTTAAAAACACTCAAAATCTAAGGCTATCATAGAGATGATGACAGGGTGCACCTGTTTAACCATATGGCGAATTTCGACTATCAGTGGCACTTTGATCCTTCAATGCTGGGTTGGAGTCACCAATATCCACCAGGGCATCATTACCCTCATTTTACACACCAATCATCCAAGCATCAAGCAGAGGATGAGTATAGTTCTGATAAAGTCTCTAAGTTGGAGGATATTTTGCGCAAATTCTGGCCATCATTTGAACCAAAGATCGAAAATGCCACCAGAAGTAGCCTTGAGCAGCTGATAGAGACATTTGTAGCGAGATGCAAAGAGGTTGAGATGAGATATAATCAAGGGGTGACAAACCAGGTGTGGTCACATGATGATGATCATTCAACCAACCAAGTTTGGGAGAGTGATCCTACTCATGCGGAAGATTCAAGGGAATATGAGCATTTCCAAGTGGTTGAGCCTACTGTGGAAGAGTTATCTGATGAATTCCCGTGTCAAGATGAGCCTAGATATGCTCCACAAAAGAATGAACGTAAACCTTCACTTGAAGATTTGGTGAATACTTTTGTTCAAAGTTCGACATTGAGGCTTGACAAGAATGAGTCGAGGCTTGATACGATTGAGGGTCACATGAACAACATGGGTGCTACAATGAAGTCTCTTGAGGTGCAAATTGGGCAGCTTGCTAATGCCATGAACAACCAACAAAGAGGATCATTTCATAGCAACATCGAAGTGAACCCAACCAACCAAGTTTGGGAGAGTGATCCTACTCATGCGAAAGATTCAAGGGAATATGAGCATTTTCAAGTGGTTGAGCCTACTGTGGAAGAGTTATCTGATGAATTCTCGTGTCAAGATGAGCCTAGCGTGACGTTGGAAGATGAGCATATTTTTGGAAATAGTGAGGAGCACTCATCGATGGTGATGTCCTATATGCCATATGTGGATCCGTTCTTCCCATTGATGCCAACTTCACCATATTACGTCCTCCACGAGATGAAGCCAAGCTTAGAATCTTTCTCCCATGCTTATCAATTTTCGAAGGACGTTGTTGGAGCGACGAGCGTTAACTGCCACTATCTTGCCAAGCTTGAGGGCATACACAACCAAGACCCACATGTAGTGTCATATGATACTTACTATGGGCGGAAGCCGCTATTTGATGGTTGCTTCGCACAGTCTGGCTGACGACTTTAAACAAAGCGCTATTCGGGAGGCAACCCGAATCCTGTATCCTTATTTTATTTTTATTTTATATAAAAAAAAATAAAAAAATTGAGATGCCGTAGGACAGGCGTAACTACGCCCCTTTGTGGCGTAATTACGCCTGTCAAATTTCAGAAAATTTTAAAATGCCGTAGCGTAGACGTAACTACGCCTGTTGTCGGCGTAGTTACGCCTACCATTTTTTTAAAAAAGTTTTCAAAGCCGTAGGCGAGGCGTAATTACGCCTCTCCAGCTGCGTAATTACGCCTCGCGTATTTTTACGCCTCTTCCCCTCAATTTTCAATTTCGATTTTTTTCTCCTCAATCTCTCTTAATTATGCTATCCCACCTCTAAAGTCCATATTTTTATCGATTAATTGCAGGTTTTTGGAGTCTATTGGTGCAAGGAAGCAAGTTTAGGGGGGTTGCATCAAAGTTGTCTAGCTTAGCCAACCAAATCGAAAATTCTTCATCTAAGGGTTGGGTCTATACTTATGCGGAGGTCCCTATCATCATCTTCTCACCATACCCATGAGCATGAGATGGGCGACGATTACTGACGATCGTCGTCGCAGGTAGGTGTGTTGCCCCTTATTTTATACGTTGTATGGTACATTGAGGACAATGCACGATTTTAAGTTTGGGGGGGGGGGGGTGTTTAAACATTGAAGATGTTTTGTTTCCTGGATTCCTATGTGTGTTTTGTTTTGTGTTTTTTTTTTTAGTTTTTTTCTTTTTTTCTTTTTGTGTCATAAGTCGTGAATTGAATTAATTGTGAAGGCCGATGATGAAGAATTGAGCTTATTTGTGAAAATTTTAAAATTTTTGTTCACTTTGCTCTTGAGTTTCTCACATTCATGCACTAGAGACCACGACCATTTGATTTATCAATGTTGATTTGAATGAACACAAATATGATATAGGCATTCTTGATAATATTTTGGGCCTTTATTCATTGCTATAAATTTGCCATAGTAGCCCCTTTGAGCTTAAACGTAAAAGAATGAGGATTGAATTGTTGCAATATTTTTAGAATCTCATTCAAATTTCTTTCTTATATTACCTTGGTTTTGAGATACCATTTGAGCACATTGGTCATACCATATAAGTTATTTGTGAATTGAGAGTAGTCTAGAACTTGATTTAATACCCTTTGAGGCGAAATACAGACATATGTGGCTTAGGAATGATTTAGGCAATTTTTTTTATCGTTTGAGCCTTTGAAGCCACCAAATGACATCACTTTTTATCCATAGTTGCCCTTTGAGCTTATTGAAAATCGAATGGCATGTGCTTAGGCACATAATAACCCCCATTCGGCATCATTTCAAAATCCCACATCGACCACCTTGTTGAAAGCTTATACACTATTTCCTATCCTCAAGTGAGTAAGACCCATATTGCACTTTAAAATTTCAAATATTCCCCCCATGTTCCTAATTGAAAAAAATAGAAGGGGGATAATAATGAAAAAACGGCGTGGATGCATAAAAAAAAAAAAATTGTTGAAGAGGTGAAGAAAATAGTGATGGAAAGAATGAGAAAATAATGAGGTGAATGATGAGGCGGATGAGAAAAGAGGGTGAATTGAAAAAAAAAATGATGAATCATCAATAGAAGGAATCGAAAGTGAGATGAGAGTGCGCAACATGGTTATATATGACTTACTCTCTTGTTTTGAAATTCCGATCTTTTTATTGAAGCCATGAGCCAAAGCCTAACGTTACAAGCCTATTAAGACCTATTGACCGAGCCACATTCGTCTAATATACTAGTGGAGAAGGTTACGAATAGTAAGCTTATGGACACTCGAGAAACACTTGTAATGCATATGGTTTTGACATTCACACACGCACATCTCATTACTTTGATTTTATGCATTGTTCATTGTTTGTCAAAGTTATACTCCTTTTTATGAACAATGCAAATGAACCCACATCTTTGCAAAGTCCTATTGATTTGTGTGAGTAAAGATTGCTTTAATGGTTAAATGGAAGTGGTAGCGCACACACACTTGAGAACTCTTGAGTAGACTGATATGCATACTTGACTTAAAATTTTTAGACAATTGATCTTCGAGGCCAATTTGCAATTATAACATTTCATGACTTGCGTTAGTAGTGTGTTTTCTTTTTCTCTTTTATTTCTTAGTCTTTTTCCATTTCTATTTTTCTCGGGACTAGCAAAAGTTTAAGTTTAGGGGGTTTGATAAGTGTATTTTATACACTTATATTTCTTCTTATTTTGCATGATTTAGTGTTGGTATTCGAGCAGAATTACGTCTTTTGTTGTCGTTTTTGATATTTTGTAGGAATCCCAGGGATGAAGCATTTTATTACTAAAAGATGATGAGAATGACATAAATGTGACAAGAATTTAAATTGGGTCTCAAGAGTTGAAAAATCGTGCACCTGGATAGAATACATGCTGCACCATAACACCACTTATGCAACAAGATTTTATTAAATATTTTTGGGAACATGATAAGGAAGGAAATCGCATGACAAGCTGAAGGCTTTTAGGGATGATAATATATTATTATATTAGGAGAATATTTGAAGAAAGGAATTGAGAATAAAAGGAAACAAAAAGATACGTACAGGAGAAGAGAAGGGACGTACAGATTTATACGTGAATAAGAAGAGGGGGGAAGACTGGACGTAAAGAATTTCTGGACGGAACGAAGAGCAGTGAGGGGGCAGAAGACCGAGAGCTAAAGAGAAGGGGAGGAGATCATTCGAGGCGGCGCGCGTACAACGAAGGGTAGAGATTTTGACGACGGAGAAGACGACGGCGACTACCGGGGACGGAGGGCCATCATCCAATTCGTTTGATTATCTATTCCCTTATGATGATTAAAGACATGTCTATGTGTTTATTTAATGTATTCATGAACTAATTTATTATTGTAGAGTTAGACGGATCTTGACTTGAAGTTGGTTTTCATATGGTTTATTTATGTTTTCCTGTTCTTAATGCTTTTAATCTACTGGCCATGGATTGAATGATTCCATATTCGTGATCTATCACTCGGGAGAGGGGGTTGTGAATAGGAAAGAAGGAATTCGTATCGTGGTAGTTATATTGTTCGGAAGGCCTATAACTCCATAGAAGTCGTCAAATGAATTACTGCGCTTTTACAATTGTTTGATAATTAATCTTAGATAGGGATATCAAGATTAATGTTAGATAATTAATTCTGCTTAACACCCGGGAGGGGGAGTAGAAACAAATAAGAATTCTCGGCTAGTAAACTAGTAAAACACGACATAGTGGATAGTTGAGTGAAGTCGAACCTCTAGAATCCGTTCTCATTGATTTTCTCCACTTAAATTACCATCTTGTTAATCTTTTATTCTATTTTTGTAGATTAGTTTAATAAATATTGCTCTCGATTATCTAAATAAAGTCGAGACTATTCTAATTACAGTACTTGGTGTAACTTAATTTTCAATCCCTGTGGGTTCGACATCCGTACTTTCAAATTCCTATACTAAAACTTGACACCGTACACTTGCGGTACGTTTCACACGCATCAATCATCCTCATCCGGAATCCCCTGTATTGTCCCTGTTCTCAAAATGACCAAACTCATCAAATTCCCAAATCCAGTTAATCGCCACATAGATTAACAAATACCATTTCTATTATGCCAGTTCCATAATCAATATGGTAAAATCATTATATATAAAAGACCGTAGACACCTCATATATCTAACCAATGATTCCATGTTCCTATTTCATTGCACGCTCCACAATAGCGGCATTTCAAACCCCACGCACGCTCAACAATAGCGGCATCATAACCGATGATCGCTCAACAGCGATAACATCTCAATCGTTGCTCGCTCAAGGCGGCGCTATATGATTCCCAGCATATTTCCATTTATCGCAATTACCAAATGCTATACGTTTCACTGTCCATTTATTACAAGCACCATTTACCATGCATTTCAATCTCCATTCATTGCAATTACCACATACCATGCAATTCACAGTTGTAATATTATAATAGGCTATGCTCGTACGTTATACGTACCTTATAATTCCGTAGCTCGAGTCCCACCCTGCCTGAGTCCCACGACCCGATGAATTATGTGCTAACACATAAATAACTCACAATCAAACACAAGCATGAAACCACGTGCCCAAGCACGTTCAAAACTTCCAAACCTATCGTCTATCCATGACGATTTCCAAAATAAAAGCCCCCCGGCTAAACATGCATAATACCCAAAATATACCATTTAACAAGTTTAAAAGATAGCCAAGAATTCAACCGGGAATTCTGTTTTATCAAACTTTGGCCTCAACCAATCTATTTTAAAAGTATAGCATTCCCATTGGAATGTAGACATTGCCCCGGAAACGGCCCCTTTAAACCTCGATTCCAAAATCCTGACATTTTTCCAAAAATTACAAAAAAACAATATCCTACGGGCGGCGATCGATCGCTTCATCTTAGGCGATCGATCGCCTCGCAAATGGCCTGGGCGATCGATCGCCCCATTTCCAGGCGATCGGTCGCCTATTGTTGATTTTGGCTACTGCCTCATGGCGATCGATCGCTTCATTTGAGGCGGTCAATCGCCTCACTGTTCATCTTCCTCAAAATTTCATCAACGTCGCGGCGATCGATCGCCCCGCCCTAGGGATCGATCGCCTCGACCTGAAACAGCCAAAAAAGGCATTTTTCTTGCAAAATTTTCCCCAACAACAATCCTCACACCCCACACAACATAAATCCTTAAAATAAACACCATTAAACCTCCTCAAACCAACCAACCCAAAACTCTTTAAAATTCCAAAACTCAAACCCAACTCATAATACAACCAAACCACACAATACCACATTCAAATCGAAGACAATTACGAGGGGATGGGTAATACCTTATTATCTTCGAGAAATTTGGCTCCCAAGACGAGCAGCCATCGATTTTCCATTAAGGGAGAAAAGAGGGGAAACATGGGTGGGGAAGGAGGCGTAGGAGAGGGGAGAGAAGGAGGAGATTCCGTGTAATGACGGAACACCGAGTCTATTGGTATATATATAGCTCCAAATCTCCAAAATACCAACTCCTCCACAAATACATTATGATTCATTAAATATCATCTGTTTCCAATAATTATCTCTCCAACTCAAAATTCCATTACCAGCCCTAGTACAAAGTACTCCGGACCCGAGATTCCACCAAAAACCAAATTCCAAGGTTATCACCACGATGAGGATACAATCTCATCCCTTGGATCCAATGACTCCAAAAATAGGATTTAAAATCTCCGGGAGTCCCAAAATCGCAATTAATACACAATTGCTAGAATTAAAATCCATTAGGGATTATCACTACACCGGGATTAACACCAATAATTCCCGGACATCACAATTATCCCCCACTAATAAAATTTTGTCCTCGAAATTTGCACGGCGTACTCCACGTATTGCCGAGATTACAAAATCCAAACGGATTCACATCGTCGAATCATGAACACATCATGAACGACACATCAACCGCGAGGACACCAACCTCGCACCAAAACCTGGAATGGGATAAACCTCCCAACCCATTACAACCCCAATAGAATGTCAGCATATCCCAATGCCAACCATTCAAAGCAGTCATCCAACCATAACTGCTAACCAAACTAATCATTCGTGGTTCTAAAATAGATATCGCCTCGAGGATATCTCTACGATCTGGCCCACGATGTTAAACATACATCGTTGCCAAGGAAACCACCAGTACACAATAGTGTACCTAACCATAACCGGCTTCCGTTTCCAAACTCACCTCCAACAAGGAGTAGTTACACCACACTGCCACACAGATTGGGCAACCACACGGCTACCGACCAACACAAAACACATCTCTAAAGATGTTCACATCCGGGTGTTCCAAGAAGATCACATCTTGGTCCAAACACACCATCAAGACCCCACAAGGTCTCAAGTTCTCGAAAGGATATGCAAGAACAATCAATTGCATTCCCGCCACACGTGTCAACCACGACACTAAACAAATCCGAATCATGGTCATCCCTCGTCTATCCTGGGATTTAACAATCCTAAAACAGGGAGGCTATCGAATTAACCAGTAAGAATTACCATGGTCCTAAACACGACAATCCTTCCTCAGGAAAAGTCAACCGGACCTCACGATTATTCCTCAGAATACTTCATGCCATCGAGATTACCAATCTTAAGGTGCCACAGTCTCTCACCAGAGATTCATTCATCCAAGCATATAAATCTGATGCTCGATTAGTACCAAGAAAATGCTGGCATTCGTATACCCACATTGGCATACATGCCCACGCACCAACACAACATGCATACCCAATGCAGAAGACTCGGGTATCTCCAATCATACCCAAATCCCAAAACCAACTGACAGACCTCGATTATTCTTACCCCATGGAGAATGATGGTTGACCAACCAAAACCAAAGGGCGTGATTTCAACATCAACACCACACGAACCAAAACAATGAATATCCCAAAAGATTCAACCGGTAGGCATAACAATAACGCCTTCCTTTCAAGGAAAAAGTCATGAATCCATGATCCTCCAATCCTCGAATCACCGTTCGGAAAACTGGATATATTTATACCAAAATATATCTCGGAACAAAAATATGTAACTGGTTCAGAATAGTGCATCGAGGCCACTATTACCAAATCGAAACCCGTATACGCCATGTATACTCAACCTAGTGATGCTCTGTACTAATACCATAGTACTTCACAAACTCTAGCATTTCCCCGGAGACGTCTCCTCGAACGTCTCACCGGAAGTACGAAGCCATCGCCTAGTCCAACACTAGTAGGACTTACCCCGGTTGATTCACAATCAACCCTCAACCAAAACCAGTTGTCTCCAAGACAAAACAATCCAAATCTCTACAAGAGATAAAATCAATATAGTAGTGTCACCCCACTAACTATATCTCACAATTTCAATTGTGACTCCCGTTGCATTTCATATGCAAGGATGCTCAACCAGAGCTAACAACGACTTGTCAACACTCACGTTAGCACTACCAACAAAATTGAGCTGTCCCAGTACAAGTCCCTCAAAACAATGGGCGTATAATCGCCCGCGTGAGGTATTTCCTACCTCAATCGTCATGCCACATAGAGACTACAAGAGTCTACCATAAGTCCTCATCGTATCATCATACGATTCACTGAATTCGAATCCAACGAGCAGTAAAATGGCTAACACAAGCACGCTAGAGCACTGCAACAATACCTGGCTAGCGATTCACTGGTCCCATAGGCTTATACCAACATATCAACGTGACACACGTCTCATCCCGGTATACCATACCGTACAAACCATTAGAGTTGTGGGTCATCACCCAACATATCTCTAAAACACCAAGCATAATGGACATCCAGGTGTCCTTGCTCAACTACTATGTAATCCTAATCCATTAGGACTTATTCCACACCCTCAGAGTGGGTGTGATCTTGTCTACACCACATCACAACAACAAGCGAGTAGTTTCCTCAATGACTACTCTTACCACCAATCACTTGGCCTAAGCCATCCCAGCGAGTATACCCAACGGTACCACTACTCGTAAAATATGTACTTCAATATGTGCTGCGGTACAATTCATGTATGGCGCACTAAATAATTCTTCGAGCAACCTGCTCGGCATAATGGTCTCGTCAACTAGTGACCCAGACACTACCATGTGCTCACCATCGGCACTCAAACCATATGACTAAATACGTACACGCAGACGTATTATTCATCAAAATGACGCCACACGTCTACATAGGACATCCACTATGTCATCGTCATCCCGTGACGACATTTTCAACATATGATATCTCAATAACATCGTCAAACATATGACGGTACATGTCGATACACGACATCCATAATCTCATCGTCAAACACATGACGGTATATAACAACATATAGTATTCACAATAATACTAACAAAAGTAATACGACATACCTCATCACTATCAAGATAGCGGAATACATGTATCCATCGTCCATCAGCGGTACACAAGCATCACCCATCGCTCGTAGGCGGCATAATATAGTGCTACGCACATAGCGGTATAACCTATCACTATAGAATCAGCGGCATGATCCCTCGCCATAGAGTCAGCGACATAAAACATCGTTATAGATATCCGGCGGTATGAACCATCGCCATAGATGTAGCGGAATGAACCATTGCCAATAGAATACCCGGTGGCATGAACCATCGCCATAGATGTAGCGGAATGTACCATCGCTATGTAATACCCTTTATGAACCATCGCCAATAGAATACCTGGCGGCATGAACCATCGCCAATAGAATACCCGGCGGCATGAACCATCACCAATAGAATACCCGGCGGCATGAACCATTGCCAATAGAATACCCGGCGGCATGAACCATCGCCAATAGAATACCCGGCGGAACCATCACCAATAGAATACCCGGCAGAACCATTGCCAATAGAATACCCGGGGGAACCATCGCCAATCATCAGCGGCATAATCGTGGACTCAAGAGGTACTCACATTCATGTAGCACTTTGTTCCTTTCAGACCCAAGAGGTGGCTCACATTAAATGTATCACTTTGTTCCCGATCTCATCGCTACGACATGACAGCGGCATCATCGCTTCGACATGACAGCGGCATGTATCATCTCTTCGACATGACAGCGGCATCATCGCTTCGACATGACAGCGGAAATACCCCTCGTTTCGACTTATTAGCGGCATAATATCCCTCGCAATAGTAATATGACAGCGGAATTATCCTTCGCTTCGACATATTTGTGACAAATATTCTTCATCGCTAACATATGACAGCGGCAAGTATTCACATCACTACGCCATGCATGCAACTGTAATGCATAACCCGAATTCCAATAAACATCGCCATGAGTGTATTTTAATGCACCTCGCTTCAACATTTAGCGGCAAGCATTAAAATCGTCACGATGTATATCTATGCAACCGTAATGCATAGTACATGTCTCATATGACCCTGCAACCACCATGGTTAGCAACAACATATTCCAATTATGAACACATTTCATAAACGCACATAAGCAATATAGTTGTGCCACGCAACCCTAACTACCATCATGCATAAGTATGTGCTTCTCATTCCCATTTAACATTTTCCTAGGCCCTCAATAGCCCCAAAGAGCTAACCATTGCTCTGATACCACTAATGTAAGGACCCCCGTGCCCTTAACACGTTATTAGTGTATTAATCCATGCCATTAATGCATACAATCATAAATCATGGGAAGGAACCACATGCAAGCATAGCATCATATATCATCTGTAAAATTTCTTGCATTAAAATTCCATAATATTCAACTTCCCAACCCAAACCATTGACATAGTATGCACCCTCATAATACACTAATGTACTCTCATTTCATTTAGCAATTTCCATATTTAATTGCATGTAACAATAAATGAAGAGAGGGAACCACGTCAATTTATACATTCCATATACACGTAAAACGTGCTCACATGAGAGCACCCAATGAATGAGCGTGTATCTAATGTATATAGATAGTCTACCAGATACCGTTACTGGTACTTCAATCCTGGAAGTACCTCCCAAGCACAGCTCGATCTCAACTCTGGATCTATGTACTTAATCAGCCAGTTCTGGTACCTCGATCCTGGAAGTACCTCCAATCAACAGCCCGAGCTCGACTCCAAAGCTGCTGCTACACCTGTATCACCTGCCCCAACAGAGACAGCCCCCACACGGGGTCAGCATACCAATACCACCAATCCAATAATCGCAATATTACAGTTCATAATTTACAAAATGTAAATGCCACGAATTTAAATGATACTCCCTGGATGGTATCATCCTCATCCGGAATCCCCTGTATTGTCCATGTTCTCAAAATGACCAAACTCATCAAATTCCCAAAACCAGTTAATCGCCACATAGATTAACAAATACCATTTCTATTATGCCAGTTCCATAATCAATATGGTAAAATCATTATATATAAAAGACCGTAGACACCTCATATATCTAACCAATGATTCCATGTTCCTATTTCATTGCAAGCTCCACAATAGCGGCATTTCAAACCCCACGCACGCTCAACAATAGCGGCATCATAACCGATGATCGCTCAACAGCGATAACATCTCAATCGTTGCTCGCTCAAGGCGGCGCTATATGATTCCCAGCATATTTCCATTTATCGCAATTACCAAATGCTATACGTTTCACTGTCCATTTATTACAAGCACCATTTACCATGCATTTCAATCTCCATTCATTGCAATTACCACATACCATGCAATTCACAGTTGTAATATTATAATAGGCTATGCTCGTACGTTATACGTACCTTATAATTCCGTAGCTCGAGTCCCACCCTGCCTGAGTCCCACGACCCGATGAATTATGTGCTAACACATAAATAACTCACAATCAAACACAAGCATGAAACCACGTGCCCAAGCACGTTCAAAACTTCCAAACCTATCGTCTATCCATGACGATTTCCAAAATAAAAGCCCCCCGGCTAAGCATGCATAATACCCAAAATATACCATTTAACAAGTTTAAAAGGTAGCCAAGAATTCAACCGGGAATTCTGTTTTATCAAACTTTGGCCTCAACCAATCTATTTTTAAAAGTATAGCATTCCCATTGGAATGTAGACATTGCCCCGGAAACGACCACTTTAAACCTCGATTCCAAAATCCTGACATTTTTTCCAAAAATTCCAAAAAAACAATATCCTACGGGCGGCGATCGATCGCTTCATCTTAGGCAATCGATCGCCTCGCAAATGGCCTGGGCGATCGATCGCCCCATTTCCAGGCGATCGGTCGCCTATTGTTGATTTTGCTACTGCCTCATGGCGATCGATCGCTTCATTTGAGGCGGTCAATCGCCTCACTATTCATCTTCCTCAAAATTTCATCAACGTCGTGGCGATCGATCGCCCCGCCCTATGGATCAATCGCCTCGACCTGAAACAGCCAAAAATGGCATTTTTCTTGCAAAATTTTCCCCAACAACAATCCTCACACCCCACACAACATAAATCCTTAAAATAAACACCATTAAACCTCCTCAAACCAACCAACCCAAAATTCTTTAAAATTCCAAAACTCAAACCCAACTCATAACACAACCAAACCACACAATACCACATTCAAATCGAAGACAATTACGAGGGGATGGATAATACCTTATTATCTTTTAGAAATTTGGCTCCCAAGACGAGCAACCATTGATTTTCCATTAAGGGAGAAAAGAGGGGAAACATGGGTGGGGAAGGATGCGTAGGAGAGGGGAGAGAAGGAGGAGATTCCGTGTAATGACGGAACACCGAGTCTATTGGTATATATATAGCTCCAAATCTCCAAAATACAACTCCTCCACAAATACATCATAATTCATTAAATATCATCTGTTTCCAATAATTATCTCTCCAACTCAAAATTCCATTACCAGCCCCAGTACAAAGTACTCCGGACCCCAGATTCCACCAAAAACTAAATTCCAAGGTTATCACCACGATGAGGATACAATCTCATCCCTTGGATCCAATGACTCCAAAAACAGGATTTAAAATCTCCGGGAGTCCCAAAACCGCAATTAATACACAATTGCTACAATTAAAATCCATTAGGGATTATCACTACACCGGGATTAACACCAAAAATTCTCGTACATCACAGTACGGTATGGTATACCAGGGTGGAACGTATAATACGTTGGTAGGTTTGGTATATACCTAAGGAATCGGCGATCTGCTAGCCTGGTATTGCTGCAGTGCTATAGTGAGCTTGTTGTAGCCATTATACTGCTCGTTGGAACCGAGTTTGGTGAATCGTATGATGATGCGATGAGGATTTATGGTGGACTCTTGTAGTCACTATGTAGCATGAGGATTGAGGCAGGGAATACCTCACGAGAACGTTTATACGTTATATGATTTGAGGGACTTGTACTGGGACAGCTCAATTTTGTTGGGAGTACCAACGTGAGTGTCAACAAGTCCTTGTCAGCGCTGATTGAGAATCCTTGCATATGGAATACAATGGGGGACGCGATCAGAATTGTGGGATATAGTTAGTGATGCGACACTACTATATTGATTGTATCTCTTGGAGAGATTTGGAGCATACTATCATGGAAACAATTGGTAATGGTTGAGGGTTGATTGTGATTCAGTCATGGCAAGCATTACTGGTGTTGTACTGGGTAATGGATTTATATTTCCGGTGAGACGTACGAGGAGTAGTCTCTGGAGAGATGCTCGAGACGTGGAGTACTATGGTATTAGTACAGAGCATCGTTAGATTGGGTCTGCGTCGTGTATACGGATTTCGATTTGGTAATAGTGGCAAGAATGCACTATTTTGAAGCAGATGTGTAATTAATGGTTACGGGATACATTTTGGTATAAATATATCCAGGTTTTCCGAACGGTGGTTCGAGGTTGGAGGGTCATGGGTTCATGACACTTTCCTTGTGAGGAAGGTTGTATTGATATACCTATCTATTGGGAATCTTTGGAAGATTCGATGAGTCGGTTTGTGTGGTGTTGATGTTGGAATCACACCATTGGTCGTTGGTTTGTCAATCATTATTCTCCTCCACTATGTGAGAATAACTGAGGATTGACAATTGTATTGAGGCTTATGGGTATGATTGGAAATACCCGAGCCGAGTGCATTGAGTATGCATGTGGTGCTGGTGCTTAAGCATGTATACTGGTGTGTGTATACAAATGCCAGCATTTTGGTACTTGTCGAGCATCGGATTAGTATGCTTGGATGAATGAATCTCTGGTGAGAGATTGTGGCACCTTGATATTGGTAATCTCAATGACACGATATATTCTGAAGAATGATAGTGAGGTCTGGTTGACTCCCTTGAGGAGGGATTGTCGTGTGTTGAGGCCAGGGTAGTTCATTACTGGTAATTCGATAGCATCCCTGTGTTAGGATTGTTGAATCCTAGGGTAAACAAGGGATGGCCATGATTGGATATGTTGGGTGTCGTTGTCGACACAGGTGGCGAGAATGCAATCGATTTTTCTTGCATGCCCTCTATGGAAACTCGAGGCATTGTGGAGTCTCGATAGTGTGTTTGGACAGAGATATGATTTCTTGGAACGCACGGATGTAGGCATCTTTGGAGATGTGTTTGTGTTGATCGGTGACCGTAAGTTGCCCGATCCGAGTTGCAAATGGTGCAATTACTCCCTCGATGGAGATGGATTTGGAGAGTGGAAATCGGGTTCAGTATGTGTATACTGTAGTTTACTAGTGGTCTGCGTCGCGACGATGTGTGTTTGACATTGTAGACCTAGTGGTGGAGATATCATGGGAGTGATATCTACGTTGGAATCACGGATGATTCGAGTAACTAGCAGTTACGGTAGACTAACTACTTTTGGGTGGTTAGCATCGAGGCATCTGACGTCCTTTTAAGATTGTAATTGTTTAGGAGGTTTACTCCATTCCAAGATTTTATGCGAGGTCGGTGTCCTCGCGGTTGGTGTTTCGATCATGATGCATTCATGAATCGATGTTGTGGATCTTATTGGATTTAGAGGTCTTGGCAGTACCTGGAATACGCCTGTGCAAATTTCGATGATGAAATTTTATTGGTGGGGGATAATTGTGATGCCTGGGAATTAATGGTGTAAATCCCAGTGTGGTAATGATCCGTAATGGATTTTAATTGTGGCAATTATGAATTAATTGCGGTACTAGGACTCCCGAGGATTTTAAATCCGGTATTTAGGGTCGTTGGATCCAAGGGTTTGAGATTGTATTCTCATCGTGGTGTTAAACCTTGGAATTGGGTATTTGGTGGGATCTGGGGTCTGGGGTGCTTTGTGTTGGGGCTGGTAATGGAAATTGAGATTAGAGGTATTTATTGAACACAAATTATTTTTAATGAGTCATGATGTATTTGTGGAGGACTAGGGATTTTTGAGCCTTGGTATATATATATACCAAGTGGACTCGGTGTTCAGGCATTCTCTCCTCTCTCTTCTCTCTCTTTCACGCCAATCTCCCCTCCCTTTTCCCCTCTTTTCTTCCTTGGAGCAAAATCGATGGAGGCTCGACTTGGAAGCTGGATTTCTCGAAGATAATTTGATATTACGCTTCCCCTTTTATTTATCTTCGATTTGATTGTAGTATTATGGTAAAAATTTTGGTTTTGGTTTTGAGTTGGGGAAATTTATAGATTTTGGAAAATCTTGGCTCTTGTTTTAAAATGCGTTTTAACCCTTGTTGAGTGTCATATGGTGTTTATTTGTGGTTAAAATCGAGTTGGAGGGAGTTGTGGTTGGTTGAGGTTTTGGAAGCTTTTAAAAATGGTGGTTTTTGGGTTTGTGCAGCGACCGATCGATCGGTAGCATCTTACCGATCGATCGGTGCAAGTGCGTAGCGTTGGGTTAAATTCAGACGTTTTACCGATCGATCGTAGACAAAATGTAATTTTTGGGTTTTACCGATCGATCGGTAGGTTTACCGATCGATCGGTGGCACCTAGTGATCGATCGGTGCAATGCCGTAGCCAAAATGTAATTTTTGGGTTTTTACCGATCGATCGGTAGGTTGACCGATCGATCGGTAGGTCGGTGATTTTGGTGAATTATTTTGTGTTGTGGTGTCGGTGCATGAATGGTTAATCGTCATGGATTGACGATATAATTGGGGATTGTGAACGTACTTGGGCACGTGGTTGCATGCTCATTAATAATTGTGAGTTATTTTATGTGTTACATATGATTCTTCGGATCACGGGACTAAGACAAGGTTTGATTCGGACTACGGAATAATAAGGTACGTATAACGTATGAGCATAGTCTTTTATATTATTGCAACTATGAAATGCATGATATACTGTTAAAGCAATAAATTGGTGAGTATAGTAAATTATATGGTGCCGCTATGGAGCGAGTAATAGTTGGGATGTTGTCGCTACGGAGCGAACATCGGTTACGATGTCGCCGCTATTGAGCGTGCGAGAGTATGGAATGCCGCCGCTATCGAGCGATGAAATACGATGTGATATAACTATGGAATCATGGCATAGATACATGTGTTATCTGTAATCGTTAGTTGAATGATTTATTCATACATAATTATGAAATTGGCATGGTAAGAACGTGCATAGTTAATCAATGTGATGATTAACTGATTTTGGGAATTTGATGGTTTGGTTATTGTGAGAACGGGAACATGGCGGGGAATACTATGGGATTACGATACTATACATGGAGTATCTTTTACGTTACAGCTTTATGTTATGTAAATTATGAATTGTAATATTTGTTGTTATTGAGATGGTGGATTGGTATGCTCACCCTGTGTGGGGCTGTCTCTGTTTGGACAGGTGGAACATGTGCAGCGGTAGCTCCGGTGTTGGATCGAGCTATGGATTGGAGGTACTTCCAGGATCGAGGTACCAGTGTCGATATTGAGTAGGGTACTTTATACATTAAATGCGCATTCACTTATTTGATGCTCGCATGTGAGCACCGCTATATGTGTATATGGGTTGTATAAAGGGCATGGGCCTTTCTCTTTTCATTTGTGGGTTGCATGCAATTAATTAAGGAATTGCTAAATGAATTGAGAACATATTAGTGTATTATAAGATGCATACTTAAGGGTTGAGTGGTATGGGGGATTTGAACATTATATGGAATAATGTAAGAAATTTTATTGTTGGTACATTATGCTAGGGTTGCATGTGGTTTTCCCCCTGATTACTTGATTGTATGCACTAATTACATGGATTAATACACTAATAGCGGTTTAAGGGCTTGGGTCCTTACACATGTAATCCATTTATTCAGTCTAATGTATCTGCTAGTTTATAGGAAAGAGGCAGCCCAATAATCATTACTCAAACACTTACAACCCGGGATGGAGGAATCATCGGAATCTCTCATAGTCCAACCAAAAGAATGTGTTGAACCCACAACCACCACCAAGATATGCACCTCATCCGAGTATGAAGGTGTGGGGTCCTCGTTACTTAATCCATTATGTATCAGTTTATTATACATATGTGAGTAAGAATTAAGTAAAACATACACTGATTAAGAGTTTACTCATGTAGGTTGTTACAATACTTACACAACATAAAACAACCTAGACTAGTACAACTCTTATGCAGTGGTACAACTCGCAGCGGAATAGACTCACAATCCCATCCTCCCACGTCTATGAGTCCCTACAGAAACAATCACACAACGTGAGTATAGATAAACAACTATTCCAGTGCGATATCAATAAAAACATAAACGATAAAGCACTATAAACATCAAATGTGATTGTTCTGTATCATGCATCATCAAATGCAAATATGTCATGACATGTCTCATTCCTCATCCTGTTATAACCAGACCAATATGATATGTCTATCTCAGCTCAATATGTCAGTGGAACCCTCTCACATCTTCATATTAGCAGCACATATCATAGTATCGTCCTAACATGTTATAACAGCCAGAGCATATACCCAACCGGAGTATATCTCTCATGCCAAAGCATATGTAGCATACCTATCGTGGCAACAATCCCAGCCAAAGCATATGCCCAACACTGGCATATCTTTCGTGGCACCGATCTCATCCAAAGCATATGCAACATATCTATCGTGGCATCCCTCTCAGCATAATGAATCTCATGAATGTATATGCATATGACCACCAATCATATGGTACAATATTCACATCATCATCATACCAATCATATGGTACAATATCCAAATCATCATCACAATCATATCATATACTCGTACGTCAATACGTACCTGTTCTGCGACACAAACGATATAAAGTAAGCGTCACTGTCTAACTGCCTCGTTGTCCTGTCCCCTATGATGATGCTACAACAATACCAATAATGTATCATGTCATTAATATCAAAAGCTACAAAAATATAACAGTTTAAGTCTACCGATCGATCGGTCACTCTAGCGGTCGATCGGTCCAAACAGACAACCCTATCGATCGGTCGGTCGGAAGCTAGTGATCGATCGCTTTAAAGTCTGAATTTCTTAAAAATGCTACGGCATTTGAGCGATCGATCGGTCGCCTTCAACGATCGATCGGTACATGAACCGCCTTACTTTCCCCTGTTTCACCGATCGATCGGTATGATCTTAGCGATCGATCGGTCGACAACAGAATTTTTAAACAATGGCGATTTTGATACTTATCTTCATGGTTCTTCTCATACACCAAAATTCATACCATAAAAACTTGAACACTAGATAAACTAGCATCATATACACAACTTTCCATCATTTTATACTTTCAAATGATTGCTTGAAACTCATAGCAATTCATAGACAAGTATTCCTTCACATGCTTCAAGGTTGATACACTAAGCACATATATGCATCAATTATGATAACAAAGTATGAATTTCTACTTTCCTTACCAAATTATGCACTTCTTTGTTGTTCTTGCAAATCCAACTCCAACAACAATTCCAAGAATGAGAGAGAGTGTGTAGAGATTACTATGTGAGTTATGGTGTGTTATGTGTTTGGAAATCTGATTTTTGTGATATATAACCAAACCTTCACATGCAATTCAAATGCAACTCACATGCACATTCTAATGCATTTTCAACTCAAATACACATTCTAATGCACCTTCAAATGCATGTTAAATGTACACCAAAGTCATATCCCACTACACAATTCATGTCTCTTCCTTCTTTTGCATATAAAATAAGACATGTATCAAAATTTCAAGAACATAGATATATTTGTTCACAACTCACATATCTCCTATGTTTCTTGTTTTATGTTACCTCATAGTAATTCATTCTTTTATTACATCGATCATCACTATGTTCAATCCGAACCCGAGTCTACCTAGTACTGTAATTAATCATAATTACTCCATAATCATATCACACATGTATACGTCATATCGAGGCATGACATTTATCCCCTACTTATTGAATTTCGTCCTCGAAATTGCATATACATAACATGCATATATATATACTCAACTCAACAATCCTACTGCAAGAAGATAAGAAACATGATTATATATGCAACATTACAGTACTTACTTACCAACAGTATCATAAAATTGTAAAGTCATACCAGTAAATAACTCATGATACTGCTGTATCATATGCTGCTCCGTCTCCCATGTTGCCTCCTCGACACCCCGTCGATCCCACTGTACCTTTACCATTGGTATCACTTTGTTACGCAATGTCCGCTCAGGTCTATCCAGAATCTTCACTGTCGTTCTACATAAGACACATCTGTATCTAACTGTACTTCAGATGGTGGCAATACATGACCCGGATCTGGTTCATATTTCCTCAACAGTGAAACATGAAACACATCGTGGATACTACTCAATGCTGGTGGTAATGCTAAGAGATATGCCAACGACCAATACGTTGCAACACCTCATACGGACCAATGTATCGTGGAGACAACTTTCCACGCTTACCAAATCGTACCACACCTTTAAAAGGTGAGATTTTCAAGAAGACTCGATCACCAACTTGGAATTCAAGTGGTCTACGTCGCTTATTGGCATAAGCATCCTGTCTATCCTGAGCAGCTTGCAATTTCAATATGATTAGTTTTACTTTTTCCTCCATTTCATGTAACATTCCTGGTCCATGAAGTGCAGTCTGATCAACATCATCCCAATATAATGGCGATCTACAGCGTCGCCCATACAATGCCTCAAATGGTGCCATCTGTATACTAGTTTGATAACTATTATTGTACGAAAATTCCACTAATGGTAATGACTCTTGCCAAGAGTTATCAAACTCCAATACACAGGCTCGTAACATATCCTCAAGCGTCTGTATCGTACGCTCTGTCTGTCCATCTGTTTGAGGATGATACACTGTACTCAATCGTACTTCCGTCCCTAATGCTGATTGCAATCCTTCCCAAAAATGCGAAGCAAATCTCGCATCTCTATCTGATACAATTGACACTGGTATGCCATGTAGTCTTACTACATTTTGAATATATAATTGAGCCATCTTCAATAGGTAAATGTCATACTATAAGGTATGAAGTGGCCTACTTTCGTCAGTCTATTAACAATAACTCAAAAGCATCAAAGCCAGAGGAAGTCCGTGGCAAATGGGTAACGAAATCCATCGTAACATGTTCCCATTTCCATTGAGGAATCTCCAAATTCCTCAATTCACCTCCTGGTCTTTGTCGTTCTGCTTTTACTTTTTGACAGATCAAACACCGTTTCACAAAGTTCAGCACATCCTGTTTCATGCGTTTCCACCAGAATTGGGTACGCAAATCTTTATACATTTTCTTTCCTCCATGATGTATACTGTAGCGACTACAATGTGCACGTTGTAGTATTTCTTGGCGTAGTCCTAATGTAGCAGGTACTACCCAACAGTTTCTATACTTCAAAATTCCCTCACTTGTAAGTACAAATTGAGATGTCTGTCCTTGACAGATCATTTCCTTCCAGTGTTGTACCTCATGATCTCTACCTTGTGCTGTTCTAATTTTCTCAAAGATATCGGGTTCAACCAACAATGTTGATACCCTTACTGGTTCTGTATCTACATCAAACTCATAACCTAAGGTACAACAAGAAGTCATCAAGGCTGATAAATGCATTATCTCATCAGCAGTAGTATGAACTTTTCGACTTAAGGCATCTGCTGTGAGATTATCCTTTCCTGGATGATATTCTATCTCACAATCATAATCCTTCAAGAGATCCATCCATCTCCTTTGCCTCATATTCAACTCTGCTTGAGTGAATAAAAACTTTAAACTTTTATGATCAGTATATATGGTAGACGTACCATATAAATAGTTTCGCCATATCTTCAAGGCAAAGACAATGGCAGCCAACTCTAGATCATGCACCGGGTATTTCATTTCATGTGGCTTCAACTGACGTGATGCATAAGCCACCACAGGTTTATCCTGCATCAATACACATCCTAATCCAAGTAATGATGCATCAGTATAAAGTGCAAACCTGTCATGTTCTGATGGAATAATCAACACTGGAGCAGTAGTTAACCGATGTTTCAATTCCTGAAAACTATGCTCACATGCGTCTTACCATCAAAATGGTACTCCTTTCTGTGTCAGCTGTGTGAGTGGTTTGGCATTTGCTGAAAATCCTTCAACAAATCGTCTATAATATCCCGCCAAACCCAAGAAACTACGATATTCTGGCACAGAGGTAGGTGATGACCAATTCAACACTGCTTCTATCTTTCTCGGATCAACTGAAATACCATCTTTAAAAATCACATGCCCCAGAAATCCTACACTGGTCAACCAAAACTCGCACTTACTGAGTTTGGCATATAACAGATGTTGTCTCAATAACTGTAACACCAGATGCAAATGGTGGACATGTTCGGTTTCACTCCGAGAATAGATCAATATATCATCAATGAACACTATGACAAATTGATCAAGGTAGTCCTGGAAAACTCGATTCATCAAGCTCATGAAGAGAGCTGGAGCATTTGTCACACCAAATGGCATTACTAGGAACTCATAATGTCCATAGCGAGTTCTAAATGTTGTCTTTTGTACATCTCCCTCTTTCACACGTATCTGATGATAACCTGATCTCAAATCAATCTTAGAATAGATCATAGATGCCTGTAACTGATCAAACAAATCATCAATACGAGGAAGAGGATATTTATTCTTTATAGTTACCTTGTTCAACTGCCTATAATCAATGCAAAGTCGCATTGATCCATCCTTCTTCTTGACAAACAATACCGGAGCACCCCAAGGAGATACACTAGGATGTATATACCCCTTGTCCAATAGATCTTGCAATTGAGTTTTCAACTCTTTCAATTCAGATGGTGCCATTCGATATGGTGCTCGTGAAATTGCAGAAGTACCAGGTACTAATTCAATCCCAAAGTCTACTTCTCGACTTGATGGAAATCCAGGAATCTCATCTGGAAATACATCTGCATACTCTGCAACCATTGGTATATCCTCCACGCTTCTTTCTACCTTCTTATCTGTGACATCTATCGCATATATCACATATCCCGTATGTCCACGTTCTAACAAACGAGACATTTGAAGAGCAGATATCAATGGAATCTTAGCACATGATCCTTGTCCATAGAATATCCATTGATTTCCAGTATCAGACTGAAATCTCACTGTCTTTTGACAACAATCTACAACAGTTTTATATCTGCTCAACACATCAATACCCAAAATACAATCAAAATCCATCATATCTAGCACAATCAAATCAGCATGTATCTCATACTCAGTATCAAACTGAATAACACAATCAGACACACTCTGACAAGTCATCACAGTCGTTCCCATGGGTGTCGAGACATAGAGAGGCATCAACAGTGGAGACGAGCATATATGATACCGGTCAATAAACGCTTGTGCAACAAATGAATGTGATGCACCAGTATCAATCAAAAGTAAAGCAGGATAAGTAAATAAACTACACTTACCCGCAATCACATCATCAGGAGCTGCCTCTGCTTGCTCCTTGTTTAGTGCATACACCTGAGCCTGAGGTGGTCCTGCTCTCTGTCCTCCACCAGTCCGTGGAACACCCTGTGGTCTCTGCTGCACTGTACTCTCGGATATATTCCCTCTCACCTGTTGTCCCCCAGCTTGAGGACAATCTCTGATCATGTGTCTTGTCCTCCCACAGCGGAAACAAACTGGAGTATCAAGTTGTGGACAATCTCGTTTAAAATGTGGCCCTCCACATTTAAAACATTGTAGTCCTCGACCACTGCTACTACTACTACCTTGGGAATGTCCCTTGGTACCTCGGTCACCACCCTTTCGCTGAACAAATTGCTTCCCACTAAATCTAGAGGAAGATGCACCACCTCGTGATGATTTAAATGGTTCTCCTCTAGGTCTCATACTTTCTGATGTAGGTGGTTGGGATTGTCCTACATCCTTATACACTCCAACTGCAATCTCAGCCATCTCGGCTCTAGTCAGTGCTTCTTCATATGATGTAGGGTTATTGGAAATTACCCTATCAAACAACTCAGGCCTCAAGCCCTTCACAAATTGTCTGATCTTTGCCTTTGTGTTTGCAGTGATATGTGGTACATACCGGAGCAATGAAGAATATTGCACAGCATAATCAGACACTGTCATTGATCCCTGTCTCAAATTTGTAAATTCATCCTCTTTCCTCTGCCTTGCAGCAACAGAGAAATAGTGATCAAGAAACTTAGTTCTGAACACATCCCAATTTATTGTTTGTCCTTGAGCTCTCGGCTCAATCAATGTGGATTTCCACCACATCATGGCTTTCTTTGCCAACTGGAATTCTGCCAAACGTATCCATGCAGATTTGGCACATGGCACTGACACAAAGATCTGTTCAACCGTTCCAACCATTCCTCTGCTTGTTCCACTGATTCCGTACCCTCAAAGCGAGGTGGCTGATAACTCAAAAACTGTGTCAAAGTCAACTACCCAGGTAATAGTACATGTTCTACTGGCCCTTGCCCAAAAGTGGTGGTGGTACCGGCGCCAATCCAACACTAGCGTTGCCACTCATGGCATCCCCAACCTCATCATGTGGTATTCTGTCTGCCATTACTGCAAATACAGGTTACGAACAACAAGAAATATATAAAGCATGTCAGTATAACATCATATCATGACTCATAACATGCTTCCAAGTGATTAGGCAACTCCCTAATACACTTCCTCTACCCTTACTCACCCTGTTCTCGAACCACTGCTCTGATACCACTAATGTGGGGTCCTCGTTACTTAATCCATTATGTATCAGTTTATTATACATATGTGAGTACGAATTAAGTAAAACATACACTGATTAAGAGTTTACTCATGTAGGTTGTTACAATACTTACACAACATAAAACAACCTAGACTAGTATAACTCATATGCAGTGGTCCAACTCGCAGCGGAATAGACTCACAATCCCATCCTCCCACGTCTATGAGTCCCTACAGAAACAATCACACAACGTGAGTATAGATAAACAACTATTAGTGCGATATCAATAAAAATATAAACGATAAAGCACTATAAACATCAAATGTGATTGTTCTGTATCATGCATCATCAAATGCAAATATGTCATGACATGTCTCATTCCTCATCCTGTTATAACCAGACCAATATGATATGTCTATCTCAGCTCAATATGTCAGTGGAACCCTCTCACATCTTCATATTAGCAGCACATATCATAGTACCGTCCTAACATGTTATAACAGCCAGAGCATATACCCAACCGGCGTATATCTCTCGTGCCAAAGCATATGTAGCATACCTATCATGGCAACAATCCCAGCCAAAGCATATGCCCAACACTGGCATATCTATCGTGGCACCGATCTCATCCAAAGCATATGCAACATATCTATCGTGGCATCCCTCTCAGCATAATGAATCTCATGAATGTATATGCATATGACCACCAATCATATGGTACAATATCCACATCATCATCATACCAATCATATGGTACAATATCCACATCATCATCACAATCATATCATATACTCGTACGTCAATACGTACCTGTTCTGCGACACAAACGATATAAAGTAAGCGTCAATGTCTAACTGCCTCGTTGTCCTGTCCCCTGTGATGATGCTACAACAATACCAATAATGTATCATGTCATTAATATCAAAAGCTACAAAAATATAACATTTTAAGTCTACCGATCGATCGGTCACTCTAGCGATCGATCGGTCCAAACAGACAACCCTAGCGATCGGTCGGTCGGAAGCTAGCGATCGATCGCTTTAAAGTCTGAATTTCTTAAAAATGCTACGGCATTTGAGTGATCGATCGGTACATGAACCGCCTTACTTTCCCCTGTTTCACCGATCGATCGGTATGATCTTAGCGATCGATCAGTCGACAACAGAATTTTTAAACAATGGCGATTTTGATACTTATCTTCATGGTTCTTCTCATACACCTAAATTCATACCATAAAAACTTGAACACTAGATAAACTAGCATCATATACACAACTTTCCATCATTTTATACTTTCAAATGATTGCTTGAAACTCATAGCAATTCATAGACAAGTATTCCTTCACATGCTTCAAGGTTGATACACTAAGCACATATATGCATCAATTATGATAACAAAGTATGAATTTCTACTTTCCTTACCAAATTATGCACTTCTTTGTTGTTCTTGCAAATCCAACTCAAACAACAATTCCAAGAGAATGAGAGAGAGTGTGTAGAGATTACTAGGTGAGTTATGGTGTGTTATGTGTTTGGAAATATGATTTTTGTGATATATGACCAAACCTTCACATGCAATTCAAATGCAACTCACATGCACATTCTAATGCATTTTCAACTCAAATACACATTATAATGCACCTTCAAATGCATGTTAAATGTACACCAAAGTCATATCCGACTACACAATTCATGTCTCTTCCTTCTCTTGCATATAAAATAAGACATGTATCAATATTTCAAGAACATAGATATATTTGTTCACAAGTCACATATCTCCTATGTTTCTTGTTTTATGTTACCTCATAGTAATTCATTCTTTTATTACATCGATCATCACTCGGTTCAATCCGAACCCGAGTCTACCTAGTACTGTAATTAATCATAATTACTCCATAATCATATCACACATGTATACGTCATATCGAGGCATGACGGAAGGAGCTTATTACCAAATTCATATCATCAATAGAAACTAGGATGCAGATTCAGATACATAGATAAAGAACTTTGAAGTACAAGTGGTGCAACTTGCAACATTGATAGCCTGGTGAACTCAAGGTACACTACCAAGTGATACAGTAAAGAATCCAAAGGAGCAAGCAAATGTCATAGCACTGAGGAATGGAAAAGAGCTAGGACCACCGACTGAAGCCAAGGAAAGCACGGACAACACCAAAGAAGACAAGGGTAAGGCCAAGGAGAAGGTAACCGACAAATGTAAGAATTCTAACACCCACCAATCACACACACTAATAAGGTAGTCCCTCCCTCATTTCCAGACGCATTAAAAAGAGCTAAGATGGACGCTGAATTTTGTAAGTTTCTTGAGGTATTTAAGAAATTGCATATTAAAGGACCCATGGAGTTTTACTATACCTTACACTATAGGGTCAATTTCATTTACTAAATCATTATGTGATTTGGGTGCGAATATTAACTTGATGGCATTTTCCATTTTCTGGAGGTTGGGATTAGGAGAGCCAAAACCTACTAAGATTTCATTACAATTGGCGGATAGGTCCATCATCCCCTGGGGGTCATTGAAGACGTGCTAGTCAAAGTTGACAAATTCATATTCCCTGTTGATTTTCTTGTGTTAGACATGGAAGAGGACGCTGAAACACCACTGAATTTGGGCCAGCCGCTCTTAGCAACAGGAAATCATAGATGTTCGACAAGGGAAGTTGATCCTCCGAGTATTGGAGGATCAAGTTGTGTTTAATGTCTTTAAAGCACTTCAACACCCACACGATGAGCACATGTGTTTTACCATTGATATTATTGATGCTTTGACTGTTGATGTGTTGCAAGGTACATTCAAGGATAAACTGTAAGCATGCCTTGTGGAAGCCGATAAATAAAATGATGAGCAGGAAACTGAGAGTATAGCTCACTTGAAAACCACTCTTCCTTACATGAAACGAGCCACTGGAAATCTAGGAGAAGTGGGGCAAAGGGACATTAAGCCTCAAAGACCATCCATCGAAGAGCCACCTACCCTTGAACTCAAGCCTCTCCCATCTCATCTCAAGTATATATTTTTAGATGCTGAAAATTCTTTGCCAATCATTATTTCTTCATCTTTACCAGGTGAAAATGGGGAGAAGCTTCTTAAAGCCCTTGGGGAGCACAAGAAGGCATTTGGATGGAAGATAGCTGAGATTAAGGGAATTAGTCCTTTGGTGTGCATGCATAAAATTCTGATCGAGAACACATTAAAGCCTGTGGTACAACCACAACACCGTCTCAACCCAATTGTGATATCCCCAAAATAAATATATGCAAATTGGGCATTACTTATGTTTATGTGATTAATTATGGTGTTAATTAAATTATGTGTTGATAATTATTTGGTAAAACATTTATTTAATTGAGGTTTTGGTGCATTTTTGGGAAAATGCTTTTAAAATATCATGTTGGGATATTTTGTACATCATGCTATTTATTGGGGTACATGTTTAATTAAAACCCCTTATACCCCACTACCCCCTCACCCCCATCACTCTTATCCAATCACCAATCACTCTCCCAACCCTAACCCCCAACCCCATTTTCGATTTTGGCAAAAAGGAGGAGGAAAAATCTTTGCAAAAGCATGGTTTGTGAGATTCTTGGTGAGATTTAGAGACCATAAGAGGTATGGATCCCTCCTTGATGTTTTTATGGTGTTTGGTTTGGATTTGAAATGGTATTTTGAGTTTTGAAATGGGTTTGTTTTGGGTTGGTGTTGTTTTTGGTTGGGTGTTAGATTTTTGGTTGTTTAAAGGTGTATATTGAAGGTTTATGGTGTTTTTATATTGTTGGATTAATGGTATTTGAGTTGGTTTGGATTGGGGAAGAAGAAATGTGAATAGTGTCCAAAAATCGTGTGCGCAGGTTTCCGCGATCGATCGGGACATTCTCCCGATCGATCGCGAGCACCAGGGGAGGCGGCAGTAAGCTTCCGTGATCGATCGCGAGTTTGGCGCGATCGATCGGCACAAACTCGACGATCGATCGCGGATTGGAAAATTTTGTTGGCTTTGGCAGTGTGATCTCGCGATCGGTCGAGGCTTTATGGTGATCGATCGCGAGACACCAAAAAGTGATATTTTGGTTATTTTTGTGGGATTTTTGGTATTGGACTATTATTGGCTCATAATATCGATTTGTGTGAATGTGTATAACCATCCCAGGTGGCAACACAGCCTAGGAGATAAAGTCCACAACACACCACATTTTGGTACAAAGGTACGTAGTGAGACGTACGGGCATCGGACGGTAAAACGTATCTTTACGCATTGAATTGGTTATGCATTATGGTTGCACACATGGATTTAATTATGCATTATGGTTGCATACATGGTCTTGGTTATGCATCATGGTTGCATGCATGGGTTGGATATGCATTATGGTTGCATGTGTATATTGGATGCATTGGTGCATGTGATTGTGAGTCGAGGTTATATTCCAGTGATGAAGAATACTTGCCGCCTTCATGTCGAAGCGATTATAGAATACTTGCCGCTGTCATATTATAGCGATGAAGAATATTTGCCGCAAATATGACGAACCGAAGGATAATTTCGTTGTCATATTACTATTGCGAGGGATATTATGCCGCTAGTATGTCGAAGCGAGGGGTATTAATGCCGTTGTCATGTAAACGCGAGGGGTATTATGCCACTGATATAATAAGACTGGAAATGACCGTTGGTATACATGGAATGGATGCATGCCATGACATGTTGGGATATGCCCTAAGACAACTCATTAGATGATTGTTTATGACATACAATGTATTATGGTTTTATTAAAGGCAATTCATTATTAAATATATTGTTACAGTATCTGTGTAATATGAATATATATATATATTAATGTCCTTAGAATAATATTGTATTATTCTTAAAGATTGTCCATAGTCAAGTATTATCATGAATAAGGATAATGATAATGCATTGAGGCTAGTATGTATTGATTGATGAATTGTTCATGGATATGAGATATCAAATCAACACATGGGTGCATGTTAGAGAACGATGTACTGGACAGACCCACCACGAGAGTACTACATGGATAGTTATATGAACGTCATAAGCAATTCTCATAGTGATAATAATGTATGTAATCCTTACGACTTGAGATCACCAGATATCCCAACATAAGGAATCGTGTATCTTGATATTGTCAAACGTTACCTGTAACAGGGTAACTATAAAGACAGTCATTGGATACACCACGAATTATGTAGAGGGATGTTAAGTGATCAAGATAGGATTTGTCCCTCCTATATAACAGGAGAAGTGTTTGGGCCTTGATCAAGTAAAATGCATGGCCATGCTCGAATGAGTCAATATGTGATATGGAGCTTATTCGTTTATTCTAGTTCTACTTGGGGATCAAGAAATAAAAGATTGAATATACGAGTATGACTATTCCATGACTCGTGTTCAATCTAAACACATTGGACAAAGGGATTAAGTTACATGGTTAATATTATCACAGTCCATAGGTTATGTCGAGTCAATGACATTCTTGTAATTTGGGTTGCCTTGATGTGTTGCTAGATACCGCTCATTGCTTGTAACATAAAATTAGATTTTATGTCACTGCCAACATTGCAAGATCCTATCGGGTCGCACAAAAGATTAAATCAATAAAGGGAGATAAAATTAATTGGATGAATTAATTAATTAAGAAGAGTCTTAATTACAAATATTAAATATATGGATTTAATTAAGATATTGGGTTTGGGCCAATGAGGCTTTTGAAAGCCTTTAATTAAATCTAATATATAATAAACTAACAAGGTTTTGAGTGTGATTAAGAGTTAATTTCCAAGAAACCTAGTAGCCACAAAAAATTAAGGCTCTCGGCCGCCTCACTCTCACGTGACAACCTTCCGGCCGCCGCCTTGTTCGAAGCTCTCGGCCACTGCCTCCTTGATCTTCACGGCCGCCCTTGTCCGGTTATTGTAACCGTGTGGTTTTTGTTTCAGTTTAAGAACGAGTCTAGCAACTTGTTCTTGAACGCCCTTTTCGATTTGATCGTGTGGATACCGTAGAGACAAAGGTGCAAATCTTTGTTCGTGACTCGTGGTGTAGCAACGAGGAATCTGCTTCAAATACGCTACAAGGGTATGATTCTATTCAATCTCGATATGATTACTTTGTACAGGTCCATGGTAGGAACCCAGTTTTTATTTTCCGCTGCGTATTGGTTGATTGGATTCCTAACAGTGGTATCAGAGCCGTGTACAAAGCTCATATCGGAAATATGTGATTAATTGTTTAATCATGGTTTTGAATCTTTTGCAAGCTTTGAAACTGTATGATTCATATATGATATGTGATAATCGATTTTTGGAAATTATCGCAATATTATATGTGATATAATTGATGGATCGAAGTATACGATAATTCGTGCGCAAAATCGAGCTTTGACTTGTGTATGGTTCGGACCATAGCCTAGCTACGAATTACAAGCCAATTTTGGCTCGTGCACCGCCTAGCTAGGGTTCACGGGTTCATGCAAGGTGGCGGCTGCAACCACATGGGCTAGGGTTTCGAACCCTTGGCTCCATTGGCTCTCGGCCGCCGCACGCAAATGGGCTAGGGTTTCGAACCCTTAGCCCCATTCGCTCCAAGCCGCCGCCGCACATGGCTAGGGTTTCGAACCCTAGTCTCGTGCATGATTGGGCCGTGTGTAAGGATGGGGTCTTTCGAACCTTTGGTCTGTGACATGGCTACAACCGTGGGCTTGCTAGGGTTAGCAAGTCCATGGCTTGAGACGCGCCGAGTATCCGTGGCATGTGATGTCCCGAGCGTACGATAATTTTCATAAAATTTTATTTTACAGTTTTAGTTAGAATTAATTTTAAAATGTTTAGAATTTAATTCATTAATTGTTATAGCATGTTTTATATGTTGTTTGAGCATGGTGCATGGTTATAGCCCTATGACCTATTAGATAGGATTTTGTGAAAGTTTGTAATTTAATACGGCATGCGTGTCGTGCCTTCTCTATTTTTCCTAAATGTTATCCCTCCCATATGTTCCCCTCGAATGTAACTCGAGGAATTCTCTATATCATGTAATTGTTATATAGTATAGTTTATTTTGTTGATGGAGATCAATGAAGATGGACCAAGGTGCCGGGATAAGGAGGCCATTCACAAAAGGGAGCCAAAGGGTGCTTAGAGAAGTTACATTAGGTTGACCTTTTAGGATTTTCTCATTGGCTTGATAAAATCTTTAGTATGGGCTATAACCATGTCACGTTTTATTTAAGTTGATGTATGTGATGCATGTTTATCTTATAATGTTTATATTGATGATTGTTATACATATATGTAGATATGTATATGCGTATATGTACCAGGCATATTTTAATTATCAATAAAATCATGAGATCAATAAATCCCTCTAATCATTTTAAGTTTTAAATGCCTTCCAAAATTAAAATTACTCGTCAAGACTTCGATTGAACATGTGTGGGTTTGCCAAAGCAAAGCACCGTGACAATCTTGGTAAGGAGCGAAAGGATAAAAGTGATATCCGTTTTACTTTAAATTTTGCCGACTTAACTAAGTTATCTCAATAGGATTGGGAACATAGAGGCATGGGGTTGGATAATAATTCATTAGATGAATTTGAACAAAGTGTTGTTCGTCCAACCATCCAAGAATTACATGTGATGTAATTGACAAAGTGTTGTCTACCTAAATAACCGAGTCTTGGGTGATTAGCCAAAGCTAACTCAGGATTAGGTGAAATATGGATCTTGACCACTAAGGTTTCGAGGGTTGATAATTTTAAACAAAATAGTGGGAGTGTCATTTAATATAAGACCTTATTAAATGATTAAAATTGTAAACTTATATCCATGGCATCAAACAACGTAACTAGCACACTGTCATTACGGTCGGTCTTTGAGAAGGACAAACTGAATTGGACTAATTTCCTAGACTGGTATAGGAATTTGAGGATTGTCCTCAAACAAGAGAAAAAAGCAATATGTCCTAGAGGAACCCTTACCTGCTGAGGAACCTCCCGTGACGGTCGCTAAAGCCGATAAGGATGCTTACAATAAGCATCAAAATGACGCACTTGATGTTGGTTGTCTTATGCTTACCACCATGAACTCTGAGCTTCAAAAGCAACATGAGGAAATGGAAGCGTTCGATATGATCGATCACTTAAAGAAACTCTACCAACAACAAGCTAGACAAGAGAGGTATGATGTCTCTAGAGCGTTATTCCAGTGCAGAATGGTAGAAGGAAGCCTTGTTGGAACTCATGTACTGAAGATGATTGGGTATATTGAGAATCTTGAGAAGCTGGGTTTTCCATTGGACCAAGAGTTGGCCACTGACGTAATCTTGCAATCGTTGCCTGATAGCTACAGTAAATTTGTCTTGAATTACAATATGATTGAAATCGAAAAGACTCTACCGCAGTTGCTTGGTATGTTGAGAACGTATGAAGCAAACACAAAGAAATCTAAACCCACTAATGTTCTTATTGTGAATAAGAGCAAAGGAAAGGCTAAAGCAAAAGGCTTTAAGAAGAACAAGAAAGTCTTTGTTAAATCTAAGCCTCATGCTTCTGTACTTGAGCCAAAGGGAGGAGTGGCTAATGAAGGGAACTGCTTCAATTGTGGTGAGATCGGACATTGGAAGAGGAACTGCCAATTATATCTGGAAGATCTTAAGAAGACGAAAGGAAGTGTGACTTCCACTTCAGGTATTTTTGTTATAGAAGTCAATTTATCTACTTCTTCATCATGGGTATTAGATACTGGATGTGGTTCTCACATTTGTGTTAATGTGCAGGATCTCAAAAGGAGTAGGATGTTGGCAAAAGGCGAGGTTGATCTCCGAGTGGGAAATGGAGCAAGAGTTGCTGCATTAGCTATAGCAGATTACTCTTTAACTTTGCCTTCTGGTTTATTATTGGATTTAAAAGACTTTTATTTTGTGCCTTTTATTACGAGAAATATTATTTCAATTTCTTGTTTGGACAAGGTTGGGTTTTCATTTATTATAAAGGACAAGTGTTGCTCCATTTATTTGAATGATATGTTTTATGCTAGTGCACAATTGATCAATGGCCTTTATGTATTAAATCTTGATATGCCTATCTATAACATAAATACTAAAAGGATTAAGAATAATGATTCTAATCCAACTTATCTCTGGCATTGTCGCTTGGGCCATATAAACAAGAATCGCATATCAAAACTTCATTAGGATGGAGTATTAGATTTATTTGATTTTGAATCATATGAAAAATGTGAATCTTGTATAATGGGCAAACTAAAGCCCCTTTCAAGGGACATGTTGAAAGGACAAATGATTTATTGAGTCTCATACATAGTGATGTATGTGGACCAATAAGCACACAAGCTAGAGGTGGTTTTCAATACTTCGTTACATTTACTGATGACTTCAGTAGATATGGGTATGTGTACCTAATGAAACATAAACATGAAACCTTTGAAAAGTTCAAAGATTTCAAGAATGAAGTACAAAACCAACTTGGCAAAAGTATCAAAATCCTCCGATCAGATCGAGGAGGGGAATACATAAGCCAAGAGTTTCATGACTATCTAAAGGAGTGTGGGATAGTCCCACAACTCATACCTCCGTATACTCCACAATGGAATGGTGTATCAGAAAGGAGGAATCAAACTTTGTTGGACATGGTTCGATCAATGATGAGTCATGCAGATCTTCCGACTTCCTTTTGGGGACATGCTTTAGAAACAACAATATTTATACTGAATCGTGTTCCATCTAAATCAGTTGAAAAGACACCATATGAGATATGGACTAAGAAGCGTCCTAGTATGTCTTTTATGAAGATTTGGGGTTGTGAGGCTTACGTGAGACGTCACGCCTCCAATAAACTTGGACCCAAATCTGATAAGTGTTTATTTGTGGGGTATCCTAAGGAAACGAAAGGATACTATTTCTATTATCCCACCGAGAACAAAGTAGTTGTTGCTCGGACTGGTGTCTTTATTGAAAGAGAATTTATTTCGAGAAGAACCAGTGGGAGACAAATAGAACTTAGTGAAGTTCAACCACAAGAAAACATTGAACATTGTATTGAGATGGAAACAAAGCAGACACCACAAGTTGTTGTGGATGAAATGCCTGCTCAAGAGACACAAGCCCAGCGTAGGTCTGTAAGAGAACATCGTGAGCCACAGAGATATGGATTTCTTGTGACTCAACAAGGTGACTTACTACTTATTGATGAGGATGAGCCGTCATCTTATGAAGAAACTATGATGGGCCCTGATTCTGAGAAATGGCAAGAGGCCATGAAATCTGAGATGGAATACATGTATGCAAACCAAGTATGGACTTTGGTTGACCCACCTGAAGGGGTAAGACCCATAGGGTGCAAATGGATTTTCAAGAAAAAGACCGACATGGATGGTAATGTACAAACCTTTAAAGGTCGACTGGCTGCTAAAGGTTTCAAACAAATTCATGGTACTGACTATGATGAAACTTTTTCACCAGTTGCTATGGTTAAATCCATGAGGATCTTACTTGCAATAGCTGCATTTCATGATTATGAAATCTGGCAGATGGATGTCAAAACAGCTTTCCTTAATGGAAATTTACTTGAGGATGTGTACATGACACAACCTGGGGGTTTTGTCAATCCAAAGGATGCTGGAAAGATATGCAAGCTACAACGATCCATTTATGGATTGAAGCAAGCTTCTCGGAGTTGGAATCTTCGTTTTGATGATGCAGTCAAAGAGTTTGGTTTCATCAAAAACGTAGATGAACCTTGTGTCTACAAGAAGGTCAGTGGGAGCATAATTATCTTCCTAGTATTGTATATAGATGACATACTTCTCATTGGGAATGATATCTCTGCCTTCAATCTGTAAAGATTTGGCTAGGGAATTGCTTTTCTATGAAAGATTTGGGTGAAGCCACCTATGTATTAGATATCAAGATCTATATAGATAGATCAAGAAGATTACTTGGCCTAAGTCAAAATACATACATAGACTGTAGGGTCTTCCTACCTTAACATCATCTTCATACACAAATTATGGACTAAACATGCATTAATAACGTCTTAGGGTTCCGGTTGTAGCTTTGAGCTAATAAGATTACAGGCCAAAATAAAATTTCACGAGCTAATTAATTTCATTCTCAATAATGAATGTTAAAGCTATAGATTTACACTACTCCTAGAGTAGAGACTATCAAAATCATGTATCCTATAAGCGTCTTGCTCCTTTTAGCTCACTGCCTCAACCCGCCCCTAGGCCCTTCGGTCCAAAAGTGTACCTACAGGAACAACCCATCATGAGCATGTACATTGTTACTTAACATCATAAGGCAATGGCATATAAATAAATGCATGAAAATAATTGGTAACGTATACTTCCTGGTTAATCGCATTAACCCTCTTTGGTTGTCCCTGTTTCATAGCCATGCATATAATCATTAATTCTTGACATGAATGATTAAAATCATCATCTTATAAATATCACCATCTTATAACATCATCATCATATAAGCATCATCATCTTATAAATATCATCATCTTATAACATCATCATCTTATAACATCATCATCATATAAGCATCATCATCTTATAAATATCATCATCTTATAACATCATCATCTTATAACATCATCATCATATAAGCATCATCATCTTATAGCATCATCATCTTATAACATCATCATCTTATAACATCATCATCATATAAGCATCATCATCTTATAGCATCATCATCTTATAACATCATCATCTTATAACATCATCATCATATAAGCATCATCATCTTATAGCATCATCATCTTATAAATATAACAGTAAATGTACGAAATCTTAGTTAATTAAACATGCTGGTTATTCGTCAGCTTCTTTTTGTTGACCCTGATTCACATTCGTGCATATGGGCATCTTACCCCATCGTATGGCATCTTACCATATTATAATATCGTGTGGCATCTTACCACGTGGGCATCTTACCCTATCGTATGGCATCTTACCATATCATAATATTGTGATGCCCCGAAATTAATTAATGGCAATTTGGACATTAATTATGTTTATATGATGAATTATTGCGATGATTAAGTTATGTGTGGAAAATGAAGAATTATCATGATTTAAGGATGTTGATTTTAATTATGAGGATGGTATGGATTTAATGAAGTTGGTTGCTTTTTGTAAATGTTTACCATGTTAATGCATTTTATATACATCATGTTAATTATTGGGGTACAAGTTAAATATAAGGATTTAACCCTTAACCCACCATTTTTACCTCACTTTACTCTTTACACTCAAATCCCCAAATCTCTTCCCAAACCCTCACTTTTTCCCTCAAACCCGATTTTGGCACCAAAGTGGACAAGAAGTCCTTGTAAAAGCTTTGTTCTTGCACTTCTTGGTAAGATTTAAGACCTAAGATGTTTGTATATCACTCCTTGATGTTCTTGAAATGTTTGATTTAAGTTTGGAATGGTTTTGAAGGGTTTTGAAATGGGTTTGTTGGGGGTTGGGATGACTTTTGAAATGATGTTTGTTTTTGGTGGTTTAATGATGTTTGAGGAAGGTTTTAAGTGTTTTTATGTTGTTGAGTTGATGGAATAAATGTTGGTTGAGGTTGGTGAAGTTTTAATGTGTAAAAATGGTGGATTTTCGAAGTGCAGAGGCTGGCGATCGATCGATCGCGAGCCAACAGTAGGCTCCAGAAGCCTTTGGCGATCGATCGCCACTTTTGGGCGATCGATCAGTGACGATGGCGATCGATCGCGCCAACTATGGCGATCGATCGTCGAAGAAGGAAATTTTCACCCCCGTCCAGTGTGATCTCGCGATCGATCGCGCCTGGGCAACGATCAATCGCGAGATGTAAAAATGGGTATTTTTGATTTTTTGTGGGGTTTTTGAATATTGGACTATGATTAGCTTCTAATATTGAATTGTATGGTTGTGTAGAACCATCCCAAGGACCCACGACTTCGAGAAGATAAAGTGCTACGACTTCACCATATTTTGAAAAGGTACGTAAGAAACGTACGGGCATCAAACGGTAACATATTCCTAAACTATGGCTTTGCATTGATTGCATAAGTATTTATGATGATGATTATGATGAATAAGTTTATGATGATGATGTTGTGATAAACAAAGATGATATGATGTTACGATGACAGTTATGATAAGATGATGATGTTTGGAGATGATGATGCTTATAAGATGATGATGTATGTTTAACTATGCTACTTAGAATGGTTGAATGTCCGATGGCTATTATGGGCAAGCGAGGAAGGTACTTGCCGCTCACATAACTAAGCGATGGGGTACATCCGCTATCAAGGCGTAGCGAGGGGTATCATCCACTAAGCGAGGGGGTACATCCGCTATCAAGGAGTAGCGAGGGGTATCATCCGCTGAACAAAGAGATACATCCGCTATCAAGGCGTAGCGATGGGTATCATACGATGTGTTATGTCGAGCGAGGGGGGCCAATTGTACCGCTGTCATAATAGAATCCGGATAGTCCCATTACTAAGTAACATGGATTGTTGTGTGCATATATGCGAAGTATGATGTTAATCATTTACGTCTTGAACTAATGATTATATGCATAACTATGAAACAGGGACAACCAAAGAAGGATAATACGATTAACCAGGAAGTATATGTTATCAATTATTTCTGTACATTTATTTTTATGCCATATGATATTAAGTAATGATGTACATGCTCATGATGGGTTGTTCATGTAGGTACACTTTTGGACCAAGACTAAGGGTCGGGTTGAGACGGTGAGCTAAAGGAGCATAAAAGAAGATAGGTTACAGGATTTCTTTTGGGATAGTTTCTACTCTAGGAGTAGTATAATTCTATTGATACACTTCTTTTGAGGATGTAATTAATTTAACTTTTGAAAAAGTTAGTCTTGGCATGTAATCTAATTAGCTCAAAACTACAACCGGAACCCGAAGATGTCTTTAATGCATGTTTAGTCCATAATACGTTGTTGATATGATGTTAAGGTAGGAAGACCCTACATTAGTGGTATCAGAGCAGTGGTTAGATAACCCGGGGATGAGTGAAGGGTAGCCTTAGCAATAGATTGGCTAGGCGCTTACTTTTGACATGTTATGTTGCATATGAAGTATATGACTGTTATGATAACATGCTATGACTTTCTAACAATGTATATATGAACTGCTTTTGGGTCTTGTTGTTAAGCCTTGTGTTGCAGTATGGCAGCAAATATCGACATTGGCGACGCGGTAAGTGTTAACGCTAGTGCGGGGCGCACGAATCCCCTACCCCCGCCAGCCCTAGGCGAAGAGCCGTCCGAGCAACAGTTATTGCCGGGAGAGTTGAGTTTGACTCAATTTCTAGCGTATCGGCCCCCGACTTTTGAAGGGACTGAAACAGGGGAGCGAGCCGAGGAATGGCTAGAAAGAATAGAACAAATATTTGTGGCAGCCCCGTGTGCAAAGACGGCCTGGATAAGGCTAGCAGAGTTTCAATTAGCCAAGAAAGCACTGATGTGGTGGAAGACCACTGTGATTGAACAGGAGGCACAGGGTCAAGAGGTAAACTGGAAACTGTTTAGAACTAGATTTCTGGCCCGATACTTTTCAGCGGCTGCACGTCAGGCTAAAGAGGATGAGTTTACTAAATTGAAGCAAGGTACCATGCCGGTGTCAGATTATGCCCTCCACTACTGTTCTCTACTCAGATATGTACCTCATATCGCCGCCGACACTCAAGCGAAAATGAGAAACTTTATGAAGGGCTTGAGGCCAGAACTTTATGATAGGGTGATTACATATGGCCCTACTTGCTTTGATGATGCACTTACACGGGCTGAGTTAGCCGAACTGGGGGTTGGTGCATACCCTGATGCTGTACCACCTCCAGCACCCCCTCAGAAATCTACTCCCGATCATTTGAAGGCAAGGGGTGATCAGTTTAAGCCTGGAGGGAACACTTCAGCGTCTAGATTCAGTGGAAGGAGGCCCGAGAACCGATGGAGAGGAAACCGCAGGAATGACGCCCCACCAAGAAGAGGACAGTCTCGGGGAGGCAGTGTTGGGGAGGTTCAATGCTCTCTTTGTGGGCAACCACATCTGACGAAGAATTGCGTAGGATGTTATGTTTGTAGCGACAGATGCCACTTTGCTCGACAGTGTCCCAACAGGGGAAGGCAGCAGAACTCTACGGGGAGGTCTACGGACAGAGCAGCACAGCATAGACCCCCATATGTACCGAGGCAGTATGGAAGTCAACCTACGGGGCCACCTCAGGGACAGGTGTATGCATTGACGAGGGAGCAGGCTACAGCGGCTCCGGAGGAAGTCATAGCGGGTACGTGTCTTTTATTTACGCACCCTGCCTTTATATTGATCGACATAGGTGCGTCACACTCCTTTGTGTCGACGAGTTTTGTGGAAAGACACCACATATGCACTGCTCCGTCGCCCATGCCTCTTGTAGTCTCGACACCCGCTGGAAGGAGTTTGATTGCTGATCAGATTGTCTATGATGGCCTCATTTATTTTGAGGATAACAAGTTAAGGTCGGATTTGATTGTTCTGGGAATGTCAGACTTTGACTGTATATTGGGTATTGATGTTCTGAATAGGTACCAGGCAGTTGTGAACTGCAGGCAGAGGACTGTCCGATTCAGATCTGATAAGGGAGTTCAGTGGACGTTCTATGGGGATGGTTCTCGTTCAAAGATTCCGTTAATATCCGCGGTCAAGATGACACAATTATTGGAACGAGGCCATACAGGATATCTTATTTATTCTGTTGATATTTCTGGAAAGAAGGAAGAACTAAAGGTTGAAGATGTGCCCGTAGTGGCGGAGTTTCCTGATGTATTTCCTGAAGAGATTCCCGGATTCCCACCGGCGAGAGAGGTCGAGTTTGGAATCGAATTACTACCGGGGACGTCAGCCATTTCTCGTGCCCCGTATAGGATGGCACCAACGGAGCTAAAGGAATTAAAAGTTCAGTTGCAAGAACTCCTTGAGAAGGGCTACATACGCCCTAGCGTATCGCCCTGGGGTGCACCAGTTTTGTTTGTCAAAAAGAAAGATGGCTCGATGCGTCTGTGCATCGATTACAGACAACTGAACAAAGCCACAGTAAAGAACAAGTATCCGCTTCCAAGGATCGATGATTTATTTGATCAGTTGCAGGGTACGAGACTCTACAGTAAGATCGATCTGAGGTCGGGGTACCATTAGATTCGGGTAAGAGAGGATGATGTACAGAAGACAGCTTTCAGGACCAGATATGGGCACTATGAATTCTTAGTCATGCCCTTTGGGGTGACGAATGCCCCAGCTGTTTTCATGAGTTTAATGAACAGGGTATTCCAGCCATATTTGGACCAGTTCGTCATAGTCTTCATTGATGATATACTTATTTACTCCCGGACTGAAGAAGAACATGTTGAGCACTTGAGGACAGTACTTCAGATCCTTAGAGATCATCAATTATATGCAAAGCTTAGCAAGTGTGAGTTTTGGTTGGACAGTGTGGTATTCTTGGGCCATGTTATATCTAGCAGTGGGATATCTGTGGATCCTAGAAAGATTGAAGCTGTTATGGAGTGGGCTGCACCCACTTCTGTGCCTGAAATACGGAGCTTCCTTGGTTTAGCGGGTTATTACCGACGTTTCGTCGAGGGATTCTCTAAAATCGCTAAGCCGTTGACACAGCTGACTCAGAAAGGAGTCCCGTTCTATTGGTCCGAAGCTTGTGAGGAAAGCTTCCAAGAGTTGAAGCGTCGCTTGACGACAGCGCCAGTGTTGGTAATTCCTTCTGAGAATAAGAAGTTTGCCTTGTACACGGATGCATCATTGCAAGGTTTGGGTTGTGTGTTGACGCAAGATAAGCACGTGGTGGCTTATGCCTCGAGGCAGTTGAAGCCTCATAAGACCAGATACCCAGTCCATGATCTGGAACTGGCGGCCATCATTTTCGCCTTGAAGATTTGGCGTCATTATCTTTATGGTACGACGTTCACCATCTATACGGACCATAAGAGCCTGAAGTTCCTATTCACTCAGGCTGAACTTAACATGCGTCAAAGAAGATGGATGGACTTTCTCAAGGATTATGATTGTGAGATTGAGTACCATCCTGGTAAAGCAAATTCGATAGCAGACGCCTTAAGTCGGAAGGTGAAGAGTACTACTGAGGACGCCATGTGTTTATCAGCTATGATGACTTCTTATTGCCATCTGGGCTATGATTTTGATGTGGACACGTCGCCGGTGCGAGTGTCGACCTTATTGGCTGAGCCAGATATATTTGAGGCTATTAGGAAAGCTCAGAGTTCGGATGATGAAATTCAGAGATGGTCATCGATAGTACTCCAAGGGCAACCATCAAAGTTCCGAGTTGCTGAGGATGGTTCCTTGAGACTTGGCAACCGTTGGGTGGTGCCAAGGACACCAGAATTACGCCAAGGAATCTTGCACCGTGCCCACAGTAGCCGGTTCAGTATCCACCCAGGAGGGAGGAAGATGTACAAGGACCTATGTGGTCAATTTTGGTGGAGACGCATGAAACGTGAAGTAATTGCTTTTGTTAAGAGATGTCTGATCTGCCAGCAAGTAAAGGCAGAAAGGCAGAGGCCTGGTGGCGAGCTTAAGAGCTTGGAGGTACCTAAGTGGAAGTGGGAGCATATATCTATGGACTTCGTGACCCACTTGCCAAGGTCGGCCTCTGGATTTGATGCGATCTGGGTGATCGTGGATAGGCTGACGAAGGTAGCTCACTTCATCCCTTACAGTATGACTTTCACATATTTAAAGATGGCCCAACTATATGTGCGGGATGTGGTGAGATTGCATGGCATTCCAGTCTCGATAGTGTCTGACAGGGACCCGAGGTTCACTTCACATTTCTGGGAGGGTCTCCAGACAGCTTTGGGCACGGAGGTAAGACTGAGTACAGCCTATCACCCCCAGACAGACGGTCAGACAGAGCGCACTATTCAGACGCTCGAGGACATGCTTAGGGCATGTGTTTTGGAATTTGATACTCCGTGGCAGGATTCGGTGCCACTGGTGGAGTTCTCCTATAATAACAGTTATCAGGCGAGCATTCAAATGGCCCCTTTTGAAGCTCTATATGGACGACGATGTAGGTCACCGCTGTATTGGGAGGACTTGACGAATAAAGCGGTCGGAGGACCGGATATGATTAAGGACATGGAGGAAAAGATTAAGATGATACGCTTAAAGATGAAAGCGGCCCAAGATAGGCAAGCAGCCTATGCCAATAAGCGGCGACTGCCGCTAGAATTCCAAGTAGGAGACAAGGTCTTCTTGAAGATCTCACCCTTCAGGGGTGTCGTTCGGTTTGGTATGCGGGGAAAGTTATCTCCGAGGTATGTTGGGCCATATGAGATATTGCAGCGCGTCGGTACTTTGGCATACCGCTTGGCTCTACCACCGTCCTTATCCGGTATTCATGATGTCTTTCACGTTTCTATGTTGAGGAAGTATGAGCCCGGTCCGTCTCATGTATTGCAGCCTTCAGAGGTTCAGTTGAGTTCAGATGTATCCTATATTGAACGACCGGTTAGAATGCTGGATCGTGAGGATCGCAGGCTACGAAGTAAAATTATACCGATGGTCAAAGTTCAGTGGGATCGTCGGGGTGTCGAGGAGGCTACGTGGGAGACGGAACGGCATATGGTGCAGCACTACCCGGAACTATTTTCTGGTATGATTTATGTTTAGTTTCATTTTGGGTAAGTGCATGTGATTTCGAGGACGAAAATCTTATAAGTAGGGGAGTAATGTGATGCCCCGAAATTAATTAATGGCAATTTGGACATTAATTATGTTAATATGATGAATTATTGCGATGATTAAGTTATGTGTGGAAAATGAAGAATTATCATGATTTAAGGATGTTGATTTTAATTATGAGGATGGTATGGATTTAATGAAGTTGGTTGCTTTTTGTAAATGCTTACCATGTTAATGCATTTTATATACATCATGTTAATTATTGGGGTACAAGTTAAATATAAGGATTTAACCCTTAACCCACCATTTTTACCTCACTTTACTCTTTACACTCAAATCCCCAAATCTCTTCCCAAACCCTCACTTTTTCCCTCAAACCCGATTTTGGCACCAAAGTGGACAAGAAGTCCTTGTAAAAGCTTTGTTCTTGCACTTCTTGGTAAGATTTAAGACCTAAGATGTTTGTATATCACTCCTTGATGTTCTTGAAATGTTTGATTTAAGTTTGGAATGGTTTTGAAGGGTTTTGAAATGGGTTTGTTGGGGGTTGGGATGACTTTTGAAATGATGTTTGTTTTTTGTGGTTTAATGATGTTTGAGGAAGGTTTTAAGTGTTTTTATGTTGTTGAGTTGATGGAATAAATGTTGGTTGAGGTTGGTGAAGTTTTAATGTGTAAAAATGGTGGATTTTCGAAGTGCAGAGGCTGGCGATCGATCGCCCGTTTTTGGCGATCGATCGCGAGCCAACAGTAGGCTCCAGAAGCCTTTGGCGATCGATCGCCACTTTTGGGCGATCGATCGGTGACGATGGCGATCGATCGCGCCAACTATGGCGATCGATCGCCGAAGAAGGAAATTTTCACCCCCGTCCAGTGTGATCTCGCGATCGATCGCGCCTGGGCAACGATCAATCGCGAGATGTAAAAATGGGTATTTTTGATTTTTTGTGGGGTTTTTGAATATTGGACTATGATTAGCTTCTAATATTGAATTGTATGGTTGTGTAGAACCATCCCAAGGACCCACGACTTCGAGAAGATAAAGTGCTACGACTTCACCATATTTTGAAAAGGTACGTAAGAAACGTACGGGCATCAAACGGTAACATATTCCTAAACTATGGCTTTGCATTGATTGCATAAGTATTTATGATGATGATTATGATGAATAAGTTTATGATGATGATGTTGTGATAAACAAAGATGATATGATGTTACGATGACAGTTATGATAAGATGATGATGTTTGGAGATGATGATGCTTATAAGATGATGATGTATGTTTAACTATGCTACTTAGAATGGTTGAATGTCCGGTGGCTATTATGGGCAAGCGAGGAAGGTACTTGCCGCTCACATAACTAAGCGATGGGGTACATCCGCTATCAAGGCGTAGCGAGGGGTATCATCCGCTAAGCGAGGGGGTACATCCGCTATCAAGGAGTAGCGAGGGGTATCATCCGCTGAACAAAGAGATACATCCGCTATCAAGGCGTAGCGATGGGTATCATACGATGTGTTATGTCGAGCGAGGGGGGCCAATTGTACCGCTGTCATAATAGAATCCGGATAGTCCCATTACTAAGTAACATGGATTGTTGTGTGCATATATGCGAAGTATGATGTTAATCATTTACGTCTTGAACTAATGATTATATGCATAACTATGAAACAGGGACAACCAAAGAAGGATAATACGATTAACCAGGAAGTATATGTTATCAATTATTTCTGTACATTTATTTTTATGCCATATGATATTAAGTAATGATGTACATGCTCATGATGGGTTGTTCCTGTAGGTACACTTTTGGACCAAGACTAAGGGTCGGGTTGAGACGGTGAGCTAAAGGAGCATAAAAGAAGATAGGTTACAGGATTTCTTTTGGGATAGTTTCTACTCTAGGAGTAGTATAATTCTATTGATACACTTCTTTTGAGGATGTAATTAATTTAACTTTTGAAAAAGTTAGTCTTGGCATGTAATCTAATTAGCTCAAAACTACAACCGGAACCCGAAGATGTCTTTAATGCATGTTTAGTCCATAATACGTTGTTGATATGATGTTAAGGTAGGAAGACCCTACAAATATCGTGTGGCATCTTACCACGTGGGCGACTTACCCAATCGTATGGCATCTTACCATATCATAACATCGTGTGGCATCTTACCACGTGGGCGTCTTATCCAATCGTATGGCATCTTACCATATCATAACATCGTATCATTATATAGGCATCATATAAACATCATCGTTACTTATCATAATCATCCTCATAGACATCATATCCTCTTCACTCATCATAAACATCATCATCATAAACATACTTATCATAATCATCATCATAAACATCATATCCTCTTCACTCATCATAAACATCTTAAATACTTATACGATTATTGCATAGTCATAGTGTAAGAATATGTTACCGTCCGATGCCCGTACGCGTCTTACGTACCTTAATTCCAAAAGTGGAGAAACTGAAGAACTCTATCTTCTTGATGTTGTGGGCACCTGGGATGGTTCCACACAACCATACAAATCAATATTAGAAGCCAAATAATAGTCAAATACCAAAATTCATCAAAAATCATCATTTGCCATGTTTTAAACAGCGGCGATCGATCGCTGCACGAGGCGATCGATCGCCTCACTTTTTGCCTTGCGGCGATCGATCGCCTGCTACGCGAAATGGCTACTGGCCTTCGGCGATCGATCGCCTCATTTCAGGCGATCGATCGCCACCTCCTGGTGCGCGATTTTTCGCCATGTTTGAGCATTTTCCAAGCTCAATCCCATACCATACAAACCCAAACTTTCCAACAACACTAACATCATCATAACTCACGAAAACCCACATAAAACACTTCAAAAATCATACCCCAACAACATACAACACATACCCAAACAAACCCACATAAATCACTTCAAAATCATCCCATTTCAAATCCAAACTTCATAAAAACTTTAGGAAGGGTTTCATACCTCTTGAAGACTCCAAATCTTGACAAGAATCACACAAACATAAGTTTTGTGGAACTTTCCTTCTCCTTCCTTGGAGGATTTCGAAAATGGGGAATGGGAAGGGTTTTGGGAATGAATTGGGGATTTTAGAGGGAAAGGGTAAAGTGAGGGGAAGGAGGGTATAGTGGGGTATATGGGTTAATTAAATTAAACTTGTACCCATTAATTAACATGATGTATAAAATACCCCAACATGGTATTTTAAAAGCATTTCAAAAATGCATTAAACTTCCACTAAATCATGTTTTCCTCATAATTGACAATCAATACAATTAAATCATGTTAACACTTCATTACCCATCACATAATCAATTACCATGATAAATAATCACATAACCATCATTAATGCCCAAATTGCATATGATTAATTTCGGGGCATCACATTACTCCCCTACTTATAAGATTTCGTCCTCGAAATCGCATGCACTTACCCAAAATGAAACTAAACATAAATCATACCAGAAAATAGTTCCGGGTAATGCTGCACCATATGCCGTTCCGCCTCCCACGTAGCCTCCTTGACATCCCGACGATCCCACTGAACCTTGACCATCGGTATAACTTTGCTTCGTAATCTGCGATCCTCACGATGCAGGATTCTGACCGGTCGTTCTACGTAGGATACATCTGAATCTAACTGTACTTCGGTAGGCTGTAATACATGAGACGGGTCTGGCTCATACTTCCGTAACATAGAGACATGGAAAACATCATGAATTCCATATAAAGACGGCGGTAGAGCCAAACGGTAAGCCAAAGTACCGATACGCTGCAATACTTCATATGGCCCAACATACCTCGGGGATAACTTCCCCGCATACCAAAACGAACTACACCCCTGAAGGGTGAGATTTCCAAGAATACCTTGTCTCCTACTTGGAATTCTAGCGGTCGTCGTCGCTTATTGGCATAGGCTGCTTGCCTATCCTGGGCCGTTTCATCTTTTGGCGTATCATCTTAATCTTTTCTTCCATATCCTTAATCATATCCGGTCCTCCCACCGCTTTACTAGTCAAGTCCTGCCAATACAGCGGTGACCTACATCGTCGTCCGTAAAGAGCTTCAAAAGGGCCATTTGAATGCTCGCCTGATAGCTGTTATTATAGGAGAACTCCACCAATGGCACTGCATCCTGCCATGGAGTATCAAACTCCAAAATACATGCCCTCAACATGTCTTCGAGTGTCTGAATAGTACGCTCTGTCTGACCATCTGTCTGAGGGTGATAAGTTGTACTCAGTCTCACCTCTGTACCCAAAGCTGTCTGAAGACCCTCCCAGAAATGTGGAGTAAACCTTGGGTCTCTGTCAGACACAATCAAGACTGGAACCCCATGCAACCTCACCACATCCCGCACATATAATTGGGCCATCTTTAGGTATGTGAAAGACACATGATAAGGGATGAAGTGATCTACCTTCGTCAGCCTATCCACGATTACCCAGATCGTATCAAATCCAGAGGCCGCTCTTGGCAAGTGGGTTACGAAGTCCATAGATATATGCTCCCACTTCCATTGGGGTACTTCCGAGCTCTTCAGCTCGCCACCAGGCCTCTGTCTTTCTACCTTTACCTGCTGGCAGGTCAAACATCTTTTGACAAGACTATAACATCACGCTTCATACGTCTCCACCAGAATTGACCACTTAGGTCCTTATACATTTCTCTTCCTCCTGGGTGAATACTGAATCGGCTACCGTGGGCTCGCTCCTATACTCCTCCACGCAACTCCGGCGTATCTGGGACTACCCAACGGTTGCCCAGTCTCAATGAACCATCTTCAGCCACTCTGAACTTTGATGGCTGACCTTGAAGTACTAATAACGACCACCTCTGAACCTCATCATCTGACCTCTGGGCTTTCCTAATAGCCCCAAATATGTCTGGCTCAGCCAATAAGGTCGACACTCGCACCGACGACGTGTCCACATCAAATCATGGCCCAGATGGCAACAAGAAGACATCATAGCTGATAAATTAATGACATCCTCAGCAGTACTCTTCACCTTCCTACTTAAGGCGTCTGCTAATAATTCGCTTCACCTGGATGGTACTCAATTTCACAATCAAAATCTTTGAGTAAGTCCACCCATCTTCTTTGTCGCCTATTCAACTCAGCCTGTGTGAACAAAACTTCATGCTCTTATGGTCGGTGTAGATGGTAACGACGTACCATGCAAGTAATGCCTCCAAATCTTCAAGGCAAAAATAATGACTGCCAGCTCCAAATCATGGATTGGGTACTTAGCCTCATGTGGTTTCAACCGCCTCGATGCATAAGTCACCACATGCTTATCTTGCATCAACACACAGCCCAAACCCTGCAGTGATGCATTCGTGTACAAGGCAAACCTCTTATTCTCAGAAGGAATCACCAATATAGGTGCCGTAGTCAAACGACGTTTCAATTCTTGGAAGCTTCCCTCACAAGCTTCGGACCGATAGAACGGCACTCCTTCCTGAGTCAGCTGTGTCAGGGGTCTGGCAATCATTGAGAAACCCTCGACGAAACGTCGGTAATATCCTGCCAAACCCAGAAAGCTTCGCAACTCAGGTACAAAAGTGGGTGCAGCCCACTCCATCACAACTTCAATCTTCCTGGGATCCACAGATATCCCACTGCTAGATATAATGTGATCCAAGAATACCACTCTGTTCAACCAGAACTTGCACTTGCTAAGTTTTGCATATAGCCGATGATCCCTAAGGATCTGGAGTACTGTTCTCAAGTGCTTCACGTGTTCCTCTTCACCTCGAGAGTAAATAAGCATATCGTCAATGAAAACTATGACGAACTGATCCAAATATGGTTGGAGCACCCTGTTCATCAGGCTCATAAAACAGCTAGGGCATTCGTCACCCCAAAAAGGCATGACTAAAAAAAATCCGTAGTGCCCATATCTAGTCCTGAAAGCTGTCTTCTGTACATCATCCTCTCGAACTCGAATCTGATGATACATCATCCTCTCGAACTCCAAATCTTGACAAGAATCACACAAACATAAGTTTTGTGGAACTTTCCTTCTCCTTCCTTGGAGGATTTCGAAAATGGGGAATGGGAAGGGTTTTGGGAATGAATTGGGGATTTTAGAGGGAAAGGGTAAAGTGAGGGGAAGGAGGGTATAGTGGGGTATATGGGTTAATTAAATTAAACTTGTACCCATTAATTAACATGATGTATAAAATACCCCAACATGGTATTTTAAAAGCATTTACAAAAATGCATTAAACTTCCACTAAATCATGTTTTCCTCATAATTGACAATCAATACAATTAAATCATGTTAACACTTCATTACCCATCACATAATCAATTACCATGATAAATAATCACATAACCATCATTAATGCCCAAATTGCATATGATTAATTTCGGGGCATCACATAGACAAAGTGCTAAAACGGTTTAGCATGCAATAATCAAAGAAAGGATTCATGCCTATGACACATGGGATACATCTCTCGAAGGATCAGTGTCCTTCAACACCAGATGAGAGACAACGCATGAGTAAGATTCCATATGCGTCAGCTATTGGGTCTATCATGTATGCCATGATATGTACTCGTCCCGATGTCTCGTATGCTCTGAGCATGACGAGCAGATATCAGGTTGATCCAGGTGAATGTCACTGGATTGCTGTCAAGAGTATCCTGAAGTACTTGAGAAGAACTAAGGATACATTCTTGATTTATGGAGGTGAGGAAGAGCTCAATATAATGGGTTACACTGATGCAAGCTTCCAAACCGACAAAGATGATTTCCGATCGCAATCAGGATATGTGTTTTGCCTAAATGGAGGTGTTGTGAGCTGGAAGAGTTCAAAGCAAGAGACAGTAGCCGATTCTACAACTGAAGCTGAATACATTGCTGCCTCAGATGCAGCAAAGGAAGCTGTTTGGATCAAGAAGTTCATTTCTGAACTTGGGGTGATGCCTAGCATACTAGATCCGATTGAACTCTATTGTGACAACAATGGAGCCATCGCATTGGCTAAGGAAACTAGATCTCACCAAAGATCCAAGCACATACTTCGGCGCTTTCATTTCATTCAAGAAATCGTTGAAAGATGAGATGTAAAAATATGCAAAGTACCAACTGATGATAATGTATCTGACCCACTGACGAAGCCACTGTCACAGCAGAAGCATGATCATCATACTAGATCTCTAGGCATTAAGTATATGTCTGATTGGTCTTAGTGCAAGTGGAAGATTTGTTGGGATATGCAATATGACTACTCATTAGATGATTGTTTATGGCATACAATGTATTATGGTTTTATTAAAGGAAATTCATTATTATATATATTGTTCCAGTATCTGTGTAATATGAATATATATATATATATATTAATGTCCTTAGAATAATATTGTATTATTCTTAAAGATTGTCCCTAGTCAAGTATTATCATGAATAAGGATAATGATAATGCATTGAGGCTATTATGTATTGATTGATGAATTGTTCATGGATATGAGATATCAAATCAACACATGGGTGTATGTTAGAGAACGATGTGCTGGACAGACCCACCATGAGAATGCTACATGTATAGTTATATGAACGTCATAAGCAATTCTCATAGTGATAATAATGTATGTAATCCTTACGACTTGAGATCACCAGAGATCCCAACATAAGGAATCAGTGTATCTTGATATTGTCAAACGTTACCTGTAACAGGGTAAACTATAAAGACAATCATTGGATACACCACGAATTATGTAGAGGGATGTTAAGTGATCAAGATATGATTTGTCCCTCCTATATAACAGGAAAAGTGTTTGGGCCCTTGATCAAGTAAGACTAAAATGCATGGCCATGCTCGAATGAGTCGATATGTGATATCGAGCTTTTTCGTTATTCTAGTTCTACTTGGGGATCAAGAAATAAAAGATTGAATATACGAGTATGACTATTCTATGACTCGTGTTCAATCTAAACACATTGGACAAAGGGATTAAGTTACATGGTTAATATTATCACAGTCCATAGGTTATGTCGAGTCAATGACATTCTTGTAATTTGGGTAACCTTGATGTGTTGCTAGATACCGCTCATTGCTTGTGACATAAAATTAGATTTTATGTCACTGTCAACATTGCAAGATCTTATCGGGTCGCACAAAAGATTAAATCAATAAACGGAGATAAAATTCATTGGATGAATTAATTAATTAAGAAGAGTCTTAATTACAAATATTAGATATATGGATTTAATTAAGATATTGGGTTTGGGCCAATGAGGCTTTTTGAAAGCCTTTAATTAAATCTAATATATAATAAACTAACAAGGTTTTGAGTGTGATTAAGAGTTAATTTCCAAGAAACTTAGTAGCCACAAAAAATTAAGGCTCTCGGCCGCCTCACTCTCACGTGACAACCTTCCGGCCGCCGCCTTGTTCGAAGCTCTCTGCCACCGCCGCCTTGATCTTCACGGCTGCCCTTGTCCGGCTATTATAACCGTGTGGTTTTTGTTTCGGTTTAAGAACGAGTCTAGCAACTTGTTCTTGAACACCCTTTTCGATTTGATCGTGTGGATACCGTAGAGACAAAGGTGCAAATCTTTGTTCGTGACTCGTGGTGTAGGAACAAGAAATCTGCTTCAAACACGCTACAAGGGTATGATTCTATTCAATCTCGATATGATTACTTTGTATAGGTCCATGGTAGGAATCCAGTTTTTATTTTCCGCTGCATATTGCTTGATTGGATTCCTAACCTGACATACATTATTGGCATTATAATCTATTGATTATGATTGTGATACAGGGACAACCAAAGGGAGCATTAAATGTATTAAATACAGGAAGTGATTCGTATTTATGATTTATGCATTTATAAATTACAATCATATTATTGTGAATATGGTTTGTTGCATGCTCGTGGTTTTGGGGTTGTTCCTGTTGGTACTTTTGGGCGGACGGGCTAAGGCGGGTTGATGCGGTGAGCTTGTGAGGAGTGCTTTTGATGTAGCAGGCATAATTGTTTTGTATAGTCTCTACTCTAGGAGTAGTGTAAAGCTATGGAATTAACATTCAATTGGTTGGGAATGTAATTAATCCCTTTTGGAAATTATATTTTAGCATTGTAATCTTAACAGCTCAAGGCATCAACATGAAATTATACTCTATAGATGTATGTTAGCTCTATTACGCCTTTAATCCGCACTTAAGGAACTAGGGTCCTTACATTAGTGGTATCAGAGCAGTGGTTAGAGAACCCGGAAATGAGTGAAGGGTAGCCTTAGCAAATGGTTGGCTAGGTGGTTATATTTGGCATGTTTATGCATGTGGTACATATTGGTGTATACAATTTTTATATTAACATGCTTATTATCATTCATGTTATCTAACGGTGTAGCATATGTATTGTTTTGGAATTGTTGTTAACCCTTGTGTTACCCTTGTGTTACAGCATGGCGGCTATAAACTTGGGGAACCTCAATGAAGAGGTAGGTGATGTAGGAAACGTGAATGCAAGTATTGCTAAGACAAATCCATTATCGCCACCGGCTGTGGGCGTGGAACCGGTAGCTCAGTTGTTATTGCCTAGGGAGCTAAGTCTGACTCAATTTCTGACTTTCCATCCGCCCAGATTTGAGGGGACAGAGACAGGGGAAGAAGCCGAGGAATGGGTAGAAAAATTGGAGCAGATATTTGTGTCTGCGCCTTGTGCTAGGACGGCATGGTTGAGGCTGGCAGAGTTCCAACTAGCAAAGAAGTCTTCCATGTGGTGGAAGAAGACAGTGATGGAGTTGAGGGCTCAGGGTATGTTGATTGACTGGACTTTATTCTGGACCCGGTTTCTGAACCGGTATTTTTCTGCTGCTGCGAGACAGATGAAGGAGGATGAGTTCACTAATTTGAAGCAAGGGGGCATGACTGTATCGGACTATGCCATGCATTATTCTTCACTTTTGAGGTATGTTCCTCATATCGCAACAAATGGGCATGCAAAATGAGGCATTTCTTGAAGGGATTGCGCCGGAGTTGTTTGACCAGGTTATTACCAACAACCCAACGTCTTTTGATGATGCTCTTACTAGAGCAGAACTAGCAGAGATAGGAGTGGGTGCTTATCCTGATGTCGTACCCCCACAAGTTCCATCGCAAAGATCTTCATCTGATAATCTGAGGCCCCGGGGAGGATCTTTTAAGTCACGTGGGACTTCTTCTTTTTCCCGGTTTAGTGGAAAGCGGCCGGATAGCCGGAAGCAAGGAGACCGGAGGGGTGGTGCATCTACCTTTGGGGGACCAACTCAAGCAAGTAGAGTTGGAGAAGTTAAGTGTCACTTCTGCGGAGGGCTGCATTTGATGCATGATTGTTTTGCGTGCTATAGATGTGGCAAGTCGGGCCACATTGCTAGGCGTTGTCCCAATCGTGAAGGACAGTGGACCTTAGGGAAGGTCGAGGGAGGTTTTCTAGCGGGACAGTGCAGCATAGGTAACCAATGGTGCCTCGACAGATGGGAGGACAGGCGATGGGGCCACCTCAAGGACAGGTTTATGCACTGACTAGAGAGCAGGCCGATGCAGCTCCAGAGGAGGTGATAGCTGGTACGTGCCTTTTATTTACATATTCCGCCTTTATTTTGATAGATACAGGTGCTTCGCACTTCTTTGTGTTTGCGGACTTTGTGGAGAGACATCATATGTGCACGTCTCCGTTGCCCACGTCTCTTTTGGTCTCGACACCCACCGCAAGAAATGTTGTTGTTGATCAGTTTCTTACGGACTGCCTCATTTATTTTGAGGGCAATGAGTTGAAGGCAGATTTGATTGTGTTGGGTATGTCTGACTTCGATTGCATTGTGGGCATCGACATACTAAACAGATATCAGGCAGTAGTAGATTGTCGGCAGAGGACATTTTGGTTTAGATCCAATATGGGGATTCGGTGGACTTTTTATGGGAACGGTTCTCGTGCGAAGATTCCATCGATATCGGCGATCAAGATGTCCCAATTATTGGAACGTGGACACACTGGCTATCTTATCTATACCGTGGACACGACGGGAAGAATAAAGAGTTGAGGGTTGAGGATGTACATGTGGTAGCATAATTTGCGGACGTGTTTCCGGAGGAAATCCCAGGATTCCCACCGACTAGAGAGGTCGAGTTTGGGATTGAGTTATTACCGGGGACGTCGCTATTTCACGTGCCCCTTACAGAATGGTACCGGCAGAGTTAAGGGAATTAAAGGAGCAGTTACAGGAACTCCTTGACAAAGGATATATACACCCTAGTGTATCGCCTTGGGGCGCACCGGTTCTTTTCGTAAAGAAGAAGGATGGTTCGATGCATTTGTGCATCGATTACCGGCAACTGAATAAGGCCACGGTGAAGAACAAGTATCCTCTCCCAAGGATTGACGATCTATTTGATCAGTTGCAGGATACTAAGTTGTATAGCAAGATTGATTTGAGGTCAGGGTACCACCAGATTTGGGTCAGAGAGGAGGATGTGCAGAAGACATCATTTCGGACTCGGTATGGGCACTACGAGTTCCTAGTTATGCCGTTCGGTATGACGAACGCCCCGGCTGTCTTTATGAGTTTGATGAACAGGGTGTTCCAACCATATCTTGACCAGTTCGTCATAGTATTTATTGACGACATACTTATCTACTCTCGAAGCGAGGAGTAGCACGTGAGGCACTTGCGGAAGGTGCTCCAGATCCTCAAAGATAACCAGTTGTTTGCTAAGCTCAGCAAGTGCGAGTTTTGGTTGAGCAGTGTTGTGTTTTTGGGACATGTCATATCTAGCAGTGGGATATCGGTGGATCCCAGGAAGATTGAGGCTGTGATGGAGTGGGCTGCACCCACTTCTGTGCCCGAAATACGGAGTTTTCTTGGTTTGGCAGGTTATTACCGACGTTTCGTCAAAGGGTTTCCAAAATTGCTAAGTCATTGACTCAGTTGACTCAAAAGGGAATACCGTTCTATTGGTCTGAGGCTTGTGAGCAAAGCTTCCAAGAGTTGAAGCATCGGTTGACGACGGCGCCTGTGTTGGTGATTCCCACGGAGAACAAGATGTTTGTTCTGTCCACTGATGCATCACTACAGGATTGGGTTGTGTATTGATGCAAGATAAGCATGTGGTAGATTATGCATCGAGGCAATTGAAGCCGCATGAGGCTAGATATCCAGTCCATGACTTGGAGTTGGCGGCTATCATATTTGCCTTGAAGATTTGGCGGCATTACTTGTATGTTACGTCGTTTACCATTTATACAGATCATAAGAGCCTGAAATTCTTGTTTACTCAGGCGGAGTTGAATATGCGATAGAGGAGATGGATGGATTTACTCAAGGACTATGACTGTGAAATAGAGTACCATCCTGGAAAAGCAAACTTGACAGCAGACGCCTTGAGTCGGAAGGTGAAGAGTACTGCTGAGGACGCCATGTATTTATCGGCTATGATGACTTCTTACTGCCATCTGGGCTATGATTTTGATATGGATGCATCGCTGGTACGGGTATCGACTCTATTGGCAGAGCCGGACATTTATGAGAATATCAGGAAAGCCCAGAAAACGGATGATGAGGTTCAGAGATGGTCATCATTGGTACTTCAGGGGCAGCCATCAAAATTCAGAGTGGCTGAGGATGGTTCTTTGAGGCTCGGTAACCGTTGGGTAGTCCCGGGTACGCCGGAGTTGTGTATAGGGATATTACAGCGGGCTCATAGCAGCCAATTTAGTGTCCACCCAGGCGGGAGGAAAATGTATAAGGATCTTTGTGATCAATTTTGGTGGAAATGGATGAAGCGTGATGTGATCGCTTTTGTCAAGAGGTGTTTAATCTGTCAGCAGGTTAAGGCAGAGAGACAGAGACCTGGTGGCGAGCTAAGGAGCTTAGAGACCGGAATGGAAGTGGGAGCACATATCTATGAACTTTGTGACCCACTTGCCGAGGACTACTTCGGGTTGTGATGCCATTTGGGTGATCATTGATAGGCTGACGAAGGTAGCTCACTTCATTCCCTACAGTATGACGTACACATACTTGAGGATGGCTCAGCTGTATGTCCGGGATACAGTGAGACTACACGGGATCCCAGTGTCTATTGTATCTGACAGAGGTCCGCGGTTTACATCTCATTTTTTGGGAGGTCTACAGTCAGCTTTGGGTACTGAGGTGAGGTTGAGTACAGCATATCCTCCCCAGATGGACGGTCAGACCGAGCGTACTATACAGACGCTCGAGAGCATGCTATGGGCTTGTGTATTAGAGTTTGATGCCTCATGGCAAGATTCATTGGCATTGGTAGAGTTCTCTTACAACAATAGCTATCAAGCGAGTATTCAGATTGCTCCATTTGAGGCTCTGTATGGTCGGCGTTGTAGGTCGCCATTATATTGGGATGGTTTGACCAGTAAAGCAGTAGGGGACCCGAACTGATTCGGGAAATGGAGGATAAGATAAAGGTTACCCGGCAGAAAATGAAGGCAGCCCAGGATAGACAGGCAGCCTTCGTTGGAGTTTCAGTTGGAAGACAGGGTCTTTTTGAAGATCTCACCTTTCAGAGGTGTTGTGCGGTATGGTATGCGTGGGAAATTGTCTCCAAGGTACGTTGGACCGTATGAGATCTTACAGCGCATTGGTACATTGGCTTACCGTTTGGCTTTGCCACCGTCGTTATCTGCTATTCACGACGTATTCCACGTATCTATGCTGTGGAAATATGAGCCAGATCCGCCGCATGTGTTACAGCCATCTGAGATACGGTTAGATTCTGATGTGTCCTGCGAGGAACGGCCAGTCAGGATTCTGGATAGAGCTGATCGCAGACTTCCGAACAAAGTGATATCGATGGTCAAGGTTCAGTGGGATCGCAGGGGTGTCGAGGAGGCCATGTGGGAGACGGAGCGGCATATGGTGTAACACTACCCGGAACTATTTTCTGGTATGTGATTTATGTTTAGTTTCGTTTTGGGTAAGTGCATGCGATTTCGAGGGTGAAATCTCATAAGTAGTGGAATTGTGATATCCCCGAAATAATTATATGCAAATTGGGCATTAATTATGTTTATGTGATTAATTATGGTGTTAATTAAATTATGTGTTGATAATTATTTGGTAAAGCATGTATTTAATTGCTGTTTTGGTGCATTTTTGGGAAAATGCACCAAAATATCATGTTGTGATATTTTATACATCATGCTATTTATTAGGGTACATGTTTAATTAAAACCCCTTATACCCCAGTACCCCTCACCCCCATCACTCTTATCCAATCATCAATCACTCTCCCAACCCTAACCCCCAAACCCCATTTTCGATTTTGGCAAAAAGGAGGAGGAAAAATCTTTGCAAAAGCTTGGTTTGTGAGATTCTTGGTGAGATTTAGAGTCCATAAGAGGTACGGATCCCTCCTTGATGTTTTTATGGTGTTTGGTTTGGATTTGAAATGGTATTTTGAGTTTTGAAATGGTTTTTTTTTTTGGTTGGTGTTGTTTTTGGTTGGGTGTTAGATTTTTGGTTGTTTTAAAGTGTATATTGAAGGTTTATGGTGTTTTTGTATTGTTGGATATATTTGAGTTGGTTTGGATTGGGGAAGAAGAAATGTGAATAGCATCCAAAAATCGCGTGCGCAGGTTTCCGCGATCGATCGGGACATTCTCCCGATCGATCGCGAGCACCGGGGGAGGCGACAGTAAGCTTCCGCGATCGATCGCGAGTTTGGAGCAATCGATCGGCGAAGCTGCGAGCTATCGGCACAAACTCGGCGATCGATCGCGGATTGGAAAATTTTGTTGGCTTTGGCAGTGTGATTTCGCGATCGATCGGGGCTTTATGGTGATCGGTCGCGAGACACTTAAAAAATGATATTTTGGTTATTTTTGTGGGATTTTTGGTATTGGACTATTATTGGCTCCTAATATTCATTTGTGTGAATGTGTAGAACCATCCCAGGTGGCAACACAGCCTAGGAGATAAAGTCCACAACACACCACATTTTGGTACAAAGGTACGTAGTGAGACGTACGAGCATCGGACGGTAAAACGTATCTTTACACATTGAATTGGTTATGCATTATGGTTGCACACATGGATTTTATTATGCATTATGGTTGCATACATGGTCTTGGTTATGCACCATGGTTGCATACATGGGTTGCATATGCATTATGGTTGCATGTGTATATTGGATGCATTGGTGCATGTGATTGTGAGTCGAGGCTTCAAACACGAACTTTTATACTCTGATTATACCTGTTAGCTCTACTTATGCCTTTAATCCGCACTTAAAGAACTATGGTCCTTACATAACTAAACGTAAGGTGAGATAGGACTTTGATTATTGGATTAAACGTCCAACGATGAATATTCATATGAAAAATTGAGTCTTTATGAATCGATGAAATAGATGATAATTCCAAGGAAGAGTCGACCGATACCAAGAATTGCTTTCATTAGTTTAATCTTTAGTTTCAATTTTAATTAGTATAATTCATTCATAACCCCATCTTTTATTGTTTTGATTTTGATTTTCATTAACACAAGAATTCACACCTTCTCGTGGGATCGATCCCTACTCACGCTACTACATTATTGTTATCAATCTTGAGGATTGAGTGGGGTTAATTTGGACGTACACGATAAGCGCTACCAGACGAAGATTACCTTAAATGATAAATAGACAAAGGAGAGTCTACCTAACAAACGCCAAAAGCACAGACCAGAAGGGAAAGTGCCTAAAGAAGAAGACTGAAGCTTGTTCAGAGAACGAACAGAGTAAAGAGTTGCACAGAAATGGAAATAGTACCGTTGGTATAAACGACTATATAAGGATGCAACTAAGGTACTCAAAGTAAGACTTTTACTAATCAATCAAGAAACTGAACAACACAAGCTTACAAGTCAAAGCACTCTTGAGTAGAACCACCGCTGAAAGATATTCATCTTACCAGTCTGCTCAAAGTTTCCATAAGCACAGCTTATTGTAATATTTGATCATCTAAAGGATCATTTGTGGGTAGATAAATCCACTCTGTCTTTTGTATTCGTGCTAAGATAGAAGAGTGAGATTCAATTGTAACTGTCAGACGAATTGTGTCTGAACAGATTGAGAGACTAGGAGTTTCAGTCTGGTAGTGGGGTAAATCCAGCTGAATCGGGGTTGTACAAGTAGTTGTATTACTCAAAGTCTTCTAGTGAATCCTTCCTTGATTGGAAGAAGGGGAGACGTAGAAGGATTTGCCTTCGAACTTCCAGGAACATATATTGTCTATTTCATGCTACCTTTCAAAGATGCATGTTGGCCATATTTCATGACATGATAGAGAAGCTCTTAGAAGTCTTTATGGATGACTTTTCTGTTTTTGGATCTTCATTTGATATCTGCTTGTATAATTTGGCTTTGGTTTTGACGAGGTGTGAGGAGACGAATCTTGTGTTGAATTGGGAGAAGTGCCACTTCATGGTCCAAGAAGATAGAGTCTTGGGACACAAGATATCCTAGAAGGGTATTGAAGTGGACAGAGCAAAAATCCAAGTGATACAACAATTGCCACCACGAACAACATGTTGTAATCCAAAGCTTCCTAGGCCATGCGGGATTTTATCGTCGTTTTATTCGGGATTTTTTTCAAAGATTTCTAGACCATTATCTCATTTATTAACTACGATACATGATTTGATTTTAATTCAGATTGTATGCAGGCGTTCAAGACCCTTAAGAAGAAGCTGGTGACAACACATATCTTAGTAGCACCTGATTGGGAGCTACACTAGTGACATGACAGTAGGTGAGGTCTTATGCCAAAAGAGGAACAAGGTATTTCATACAATTTACTATGCTAGTCGCACTTTGAATGAAGCACGACAAAATTATGCCACTACTGAAAAAGAGCTTCTAGCCATAGTATTTCCATTCGATAAGTTCCACTCCTATCTGTGTTTAGCCAAAATTATTGTCTACGCCGATCATGTTGCACTTAAGTACTTGCTTTCAAAGAAAGATGCCAAACCACGCTTGATTAGGTGGATACTTTGGTTACAAGAATTCGACTTAGAGATAAGAGATAAGAATGGTGTAGAAAATGATGTGGCAGATCATTTGTCTAGAATTGAAAATGCTGATGATAAAACTGAGAGTGAGGTGGAAGAAATTAATGAGAAATTCCCTGATGAGCAATTGTTTCACGTTGATGCTTTACCTTGATATGCTCATTATGCGAATTACATTGCTAGTGGTATCCTCCCACAAAATTTGACTATTTATCAAAAGACGAATTTTTTGTCTGAGGTTAAACATCTTATGTGGGAGGAGTCATTCTTGTTCAAAGTTTGTGCAGATAACATGATAAGGAGATGTATCCCCGAGGGGGATATGCAATCTATCTTGAAGTGTTGCCACCACGGAGAGGTAGGTGGGCACTTTGGCCCAACCAAAACGGTTGCTAAGGTACTTGACTCCGGTTTTTATTGGCCTTTTTTATTTAAGAATGCATTCAGGTACGTCTCCACTTGTGATAGATCTCAAAGGGTCGGTAATATTCTAATAAGAATGAATTCCTCTGAATAATATTCTTCAATGTGCATTTTTTGATGTGTGGGGCATAGATTTTATGGGGTCTTTTCCAAGTTCATGTTCAAATAAATACATACTTCTCGTGGTGTATTATGTGTCAAAGTGAGTTGAGACGGAAGCTTTGCTTGCGCACAAATGATGCTCAAGTGTTGTGCAGTTTTTAAAAAGAAAATTTTTTACTCGCTTTCGCACCCCTCGAGCAATCATTAGCTATGGTGGTACTCATTTTTGCAACAAACAATTTAAACATCTTTTGAGTAAATATGGTGTCACCCACAAAGTGTCTTCGCCCTACCACCCACAAACTAGCGGACAAGTAGAGGTTTCAAACCGAGAGTTGAAACGAATCTTGGAAAAGATGGTGACTCTAAGCCGGAAGGATTGGTCATCGTGCTTAGATTACCTTTATGGGCCTATCGTACTGCTTTTAAGACACATATTGGCACATCACCATATAGGTTGCATGTCATCTCCCTGTTGAACTTGAACATAAAGCATATTGGACTATTAAATAGCTAAACTTTGATTGTCATGTGGCAGGTGAAAAGTGTCTCTTACAGCTGAGTGGGATGGAGGAATTGAGGAATCAAGCATATGAGAATGCCAAGATTTACAAAGAGAAAACTATGAAGTTGCATGATTCTCATATACAAATGAGAGAATTCCATGAAGGAGATATGGTACTCTTGTTCAATTCCAGACTACGACTCTTCCAAGGTAAAATACGTTCTCGTTGGTCCGGACCATTCACGGTGTCCAAGGTGTACCCATCTGGCGCTAATGAAGTTAGTGATCCCACTATGGGTACATTCACAGTCAATAGGCAGCGGTTGAAGCACTACCAAGTAAACGATGAAGTCAATTTGTGTGCCACTATCTCCTATTTTGACGACTGAGAAAAAGAGGTGACAGTCCAGCTTACTGTTGGTTATGTAGCATCATCACAGGGGACGGGACAACGAGGCGGTTAAACACTGACGCCTGAATTGCTATATTTTGTATCGCACAATAGGTACGTGTTGGCTTACGGGTATTGGTGTTATTGATATGGTGATGTTGAGTATAGATGTTGAGATTGAGACATATGGTTGTTATAATCATATTATTATACATTCATGTTGTTGAGACATACAATTGATGCCATATGAGATGTATGTCATTGTTGGGCATATGCTTTGGCTGAGCATACAGTTGATGCTATATGAGAGGTATGCCCTTGTTGGGCATATGCTTTGGCTGTTATAACGTGTGAGGACGGTTATATGATATGTGATGCTAATATGGAACGTGAAGGCTGAGCCACTTACATATTAAGATGAGGGGCATATCATATTGGTCCTGTTATAACATGATGATAGTTGAGACATGTCATGACATATTTGCATATTGTGATGCATGATACAGAACAACGAAGTGGCGATTTTACGATGGTTATTTATCGTATGATGTTTGCTTATTTATATAGAACTGGGATGGTTGTCTATCAACACTCATGTTGTGTGATTGTTTATGTGGTACTCATAGACGTGGGAGGATGGGATTGTGAGTCAAATTCTACTGCGAGCTAAACCACTGAGTAGGAGTTGACCTTCTTTAGGTTGTTCTGATATACATGTGTTGTATATTATGTCATGGTTTTGTTAGGGATATGCAAATGTTGTAACAACTGATATAGTAAAACTCTTAATCAGTGTGTATTATTATTTAAATCCTACTCACATGTGTATAATGATTTGATTACATAATGGATTGAGTAATGAGGACCTCACAAATGTTCTACAGAGATAAATTTTACCACCGATTCTCTTAATTGTATTGGTGTATTTGAAAAGTGGAAAGTCGGTACCTTCACCCGAGGAATGAAATCTAGACAGTTGAGTTTGAGAAGAATCATTACCAAAATCCATGAATGCTTCGTTTCGATATGACGCTTAAAAGATACATAGCCTCCACCACTTTGAAACTTACACGTACTGGTACAATATTTGCATTTGGCGCTCATCTCTCCAGGTGGAAGAGTCACCTTCTCAAAATGTTTATTAAAAATCGATGATTTAAGTGGAGGGATAGATCTTACCTTTGACTGGCACTTTCTTTGGTATCATGTGTGGCAAAAGGAACATCGTCGGTGAATTCAATATCATCTATATCAATATCAACATTGGGTTCGGCCCGTTCGGGATATGTCACCTTGTATTTGCCTTTACGTGGATCACTAGGACCTTCCATTGAATAATTCGAAAATAATACAAGTAAATGATGTATCAAAAACTTGTTGTGATAAGATTGATGAAAATGAAATGGGTGTGGAGGATATTTATAGGCATAAAAAATAACAGTCACTTAATCATAGCCGTCGATCTATAACGATCACAAAATCCTACCATCGATTTTTAAAATAAAAATAATAATTTTTTTTACGGTTTAACCGATGGTTAACCGTCGGTTCAACCTGTTGCAACGGTGAGGAGATCCTGGCCGTTTCGTTTTTAAAAAAATATATATTTAAAATTTTTTTAAAAAAAAAATTGAGGCTTGGAACCGCCTGTTGGAACCGGCGGTTCCAAGGTTTTTCGGACCCGTAAATAGTAACCGACACGTACAGTGACGGGCCGATTACGGTTCATAATCGTCGAACCAGATCAACGGTTAACCGGCCCGTTAACCCGATTACGGTCCGGGCCGGGCCGCGGTTATGAAATAACCGCGGTCATGTCTAGTGGGAAAGATGAAAAATAGAGTCAAATCAATTTTTTTAGAAAAAGAAGCGCTCAAACCAAAGCCCATGTTGCCTTTAATTTAAATTTGTGTGACAATAAACTAATTTTGACAGTGTGACAATATAAGTGTTAAGATGATTTTTCTAGTAGTAAACTTTTGGCTGTCTGATAAATATTTTTAATTATATGAATATTCAAAATATCGTCGAACTGATTAAATATCTCTTAACAAGTAATCCGAAGAGTTTCTTGAAATTGATGTGACATAGTCGAATATTACTCTCGTAGCCGGTGACTTCTGTTTTGTTTATCAAGTCTTAACATCATTGTTGCATCATTGACTAACACTAGGATTCATGTTTGGTCTCATTTCCCTGAGATTTGATTTGTAGGCATATTGTCCAAAGCAAGGATGGGATAAATGTACGTGCCTATAGTTTGGTTGGTGCGGAGTACCATAGAAGTACCATGAATAAGAGATTTAGGACTCTATGACAACGTTGCCCGAACCGAAGGAGTTGGCTAGGCATAGATTTGTAACCCATTTTATAGATCATCGATATATTTTCTCGTTTATTCATAGAACATAAATTTAATTTATTATTAAATGTCATACTTCTTAAGATCAAGCGCTTATTAGGCCAAAAAGTTATAGTTGTTAGTAGAGACGTAGATTTATTTTTTAATGCATTGCAACGCAAAACCTCATAATAAGTGACAGATGAACATATCATATAAAAACTGTACCACAGAGGTGCCAATGAGACAGTAAAAAACACTTCATTTATGAGCTACTTACAAGATATACCTTGTAGTTCCCCACAATAATGTATTTGTTATTTTTAAATCATTTCATACTAATCACTACCATGCTTCGTCTACTAGGTATTATTTTTATTTTTGATCATTTCATAATTTATTTTTGGAACATATATTTTCGGAAATCTTTATGGCGCACAAAAAATTTAATGATTGTGCTATTTTTATTAAAAAAATTATTGTCCCGCAATCGTGAAATTCAAAAAGTAAAGTGACTCTTAAAACAAATAATAAACTGTTTCATCATCAGAATCAGCACACCTTTTAATACAAAGAAATGAGTGTCCCTCTCTCTATTTTTATGAAAATGATAATGTTCTTTGTTATGGAAAATCGTTACAAAATAGGAAAACACACATTTCGCAAGGAATTGGTATTTTATCAAAATTCTGGTTTAAATATAACCTAGAATAAGAAAACGAGACAACTATTTTAAAGATTCATCTAGTCTAGTTAAGTAGTCGATTTAATCGACTACTATGTTGGGTTTAACTCTAAGCCACATGATGTGGGTGTGTGGGTGGGTGCAAAAGCGCAATATGTCAATTTTCAAAAAACTCAAGTGCTAGTACGTCTTAATGGACCTATTATATATATATATATATATATATATATATATATACATATATATAATGATAAAATAAACATACATAATACACATCATGTTTGACAAACTTATATCATTTTTATATTATTTACAATGCAATTCAAATCTTTTATTCGATCGCTCTTCTAATAGATAATTATTGTCCTCCAAAAAATATATTTTAGAAAATGAAAAATGAAAATGAATTATTAATATTTAATCATAAGATAATGAATTCGCAAAATAAAAACAAATATTACCTATGTTTAATGATTTATATTATTTCTGGAGAATTAAGAATGTCTAACATTTTAGTTCACGACTTAGTAAAACTTAATACATGACTTAGTAAAACTTAATCGTAAAACGGTACACATATACTCAATACGCCAGCTCATAACTAGAGTGTTATTGCACGACTTAGTAAAATTTAGTGCACAACTTAATAAACTTAGTGTGTCTTAAAGCATCGCACAAATACTCAATACGCAAGTTCACGGTTGGAGTATCAATGTACAAGAGGGTAGGGGAATTATGTGATTTAAATTAACGCCTAGACTCCATAATGTTAATAATTAATCGGAAAAGTTAGAAGTTAGTATAAGGTGGGACCACAGGCTACAAGTATTCACACATGTTTATATTTTAATAGGTACTACTAGATAGTTTGAAGGGTTATTTTATTTAAATAACTTAAAATTAAAAAAATATTTAATCAAAAATAACCTAAAATATAAAATTTTAACAAAGTGACCCAAAACATCAACTAGGTTAGCGTCTTCAACAGAAGACGCCAACCCAATTGGCGTGGCCAACTTTCCAAAAAGTTGATTACGCCAACTTCAATTTTTAATTTTTTTTTTTTGTTTTTTAAATAAAAACAAGTTTAAAATAAAAATATATACAAATTCTACTGCAGTCGAAAATGTTTATATACCTAATTTGCGTTCAACTTATACACCAACTTAAAATATACTTATTTTAAAGAAAAAAGCATAAAATAATACATCAGTCAATTTAGACTAATCATATTGAGTTGATTTATGAGTTGTGCGCAAACCAAGTCCATACAAATATTGGACTTGTATATATTTTTATTTATATTATTTTAAATTTTCTTTTTATTTAAAAAAAACAAAAAAAAAATTAAAACATTGAAGTTGGCGTCGCGATGGCCACGCCGGGAAATGCTTTTATGATGATTTATATTTTTATTCAAATCAAATTAGGAAATCACCAACCAGCAGCATTATTTTAACTGGGTCAGTGTCTTCAAACAGACGTCATCACTGCAGTCGAAAATGCTTTTATATATCTGATTGGCGTTCAACATTTACAATAATACATCAGTCAATTTAGACTAATCATATTGAGTTGATTTATGAGTTGTGCGCAAACCAAGTCCATACAAAATATTGGGCTTGTATATATTTTTATTTTATTTTATTTTAAATTTCTTTTTTATTTAAAAAAAAAAAAAAAATTTAAACATTGAAGTTGGCGCCGCTACGGCAATGCCGGGAAATGCTTTTATGATGATTTATATTTTTATTCAAATCAAGAATTAGAAGATCACCAACCAGCAGCATTATTTTAAAGTATCTTCAAACAGACGTCATCTCTGCAGTCGAAAATGCTTTTATATACCTGATTTACGTTCAACTTATACACCAACTCAAAATAAACTTATTTTAAAGAAAAAAAAACATAAAATAATACATCGGTCAATTTACACTAATCATATTGAGTTGATTTATGAGTTGTGCGCAAACCAAGTCCATACAAATACTGGACTTGTATATATTTTTATTTTATTTTATTTTAAATTTGTTTTTTATTTTAAAAGAACAAAAAAACAAAAAAAAAATTTAAAACATTGAAGTTGGCACCGCGACAGCCATGCCGAAAAATGCTTTTATGATAATTTATATTTTTCTTCAAATCAAAAACTAGGAAATCTCCAACCAGCAGCATTATTTTAACTGGGTCACTGTCTTCAAACAGACGTCATCACTACAGTAGAAAATGCTTTTATATACGTGATTTGTGTTCAACTTATACATCAACTCAAAATAAACTTATTTTAAAGAAAAAAACATAAAATAATACATCAGCCAATTTAAACTAATCATATTAAGTTGATTTATGAATTGTGTGTAAACCAAATCCATTCAAATATTGGACTTATATATATTTTTATTTTATTTTATTTTAAATTTGTTTTTTATTTAAAAAAAACAAAAAAAATATTAAAACATTGAAATTGACATGGCCAACTTTTTGAAAAGTTGGCCATGCCAACTGGGTTAGCGTCTTCTATTGAAAACGCGAATTAAGTTGAAGTTTTGGGTCATTTTATTAAGTTTTTATATTTTAGGTTATTTTGTTAAATATTTTTTAATTTAAAGTTATTTAAATAAAAAACCCTAGTTTGAAAATACAAAAAAAAAAAAAAATACATGTACATATGACTAATACTTATATTACATCATCCAGAAGCACCAAAAATTGACTGCCAAAAATTCACCAGGCCGACTGCAGATTTCCAGAAACTATACCAAAAGGAAACATGATATCCTTGCTATACATATATGAAACAAAAGATATTACCAGAAAACAACCATGGTAAAAATCAACGAAGATTGTTTTGCGAAACGGCTTGACACAGTTCATCCTCATAGAATAGGGCTCTATTAGAAGCCAAAGATTTGCAGACAGGTTTCGACAAAACTGATGGCACCAAGCATTTTGAGGTAAATGAGGATTCTTGGAAGAGAACAGCTGCGATTTGGCGCATCTCGGTGAATTTTAGACCAGAAGGGGGACGAGGGCCATGTTTAGGTGCCTTGGGTGTGTGAGGGCTGCCAATCCACATTTCCTTTCCACCTCCCTTGCTGCAAAATGGTTCCGATGTTATAATTTCCTGTGCGTACAGTAGACTTGTTGAGGGGAAAACACTAACCTCACAAAGGGCCAATGATCAATCGGGAGTGGAGTCGTTATCTTTAGCATCTGTTGCCTTGCTCTATCTGGAGTGGTGTAATTAAAGTGGAATTGCCTCGCTATAACGATCTTGACCAATCAAAAATAGATGTCATCGTGTTACTTTAATTATACACTGGCAGATAGGAATGACAAAGTGTTCTTGTATAGAGCTTACTGCCTTCCTAATTTTTTCAGAGACATGGAAAACTGCTCTGAGTTGATCATGGTGGAGGTGGCAAAGTATTTTGACCTTCATGATATAATATGTACAAGTCAAGTTATAAATCCTTAGAAATCAAGGGAAAAATTACCAGGAACCGTAAAGTTACAACTAAGCTGAGTAATGCCTGTGATGGCAAATTGGACGGTAAAAGGACATTCAGGAAATACTGTTCCTTTAGAAACATGTATCTCCCTGTTTGAGAGTAAAGATATCAATTTGTTTCCACGTCTTTAGAGAGAAGAGTTTCGGTATTGCTGTGTATTTTTGCCATGTAATACCACTAGGAACACAAGTAGTAACTAGGAAACACTCTGGAGGAAAAAAAAAAGGGTTCCCTAATGTGTTATTGAACAAATACATATATTCCTCCAAGCTTCATGGTAACAAAGCAATAGCTGTTTTCATCAACCATGCCAACTCAGAACATGATTTTTTCAGAAATCATATATATTTATCAGTTTGTGATCAGTGAAATGTAATAACTCCCTCGGAGGCACATTTTCAAGTTTGTTTAAGAAAATGAATGCATCAGAATTTAGGCTTGTAAAAACAATAATAAAACAACATAATTTGAAAAAAAAAGTCATTTAATTCAAAACAACTGCTTTATAAAAGTACAGCATTCTGTAAAATGGAACCAACGGAATCAGCAAGTTCACATTTTTGCCTTCTAAAGTGAAATGCATGACAAGCAGCAAGTGTCCAAGAAATCAGTATACGCGGGCAAAAGTAAATGGCAACTCTTGTAACCGCCAACAAATAGAAAATAAGCATTTTATCCTCCATAAAAACATGAAAGACTGGTTTTCCAATGGCAATGTAAGTACGAAAATAATGAGTCAAACTATTACGCCAACAAATAGACATCAGGAATACATCATAACAGCGAACATGTTGTTATATGTGCAAAATTGCACAAATTATATTGTTAAGCTAAAGGGTGAAGATATTCGATACCAGTAAATCAATTGGAAGAGATTCCAGCCTCGACTCAAAAACAAGTTCTTCAGTACAAGTTGTCTTTGGAGTCCTCTGTAAATTATTCTGATTAATCAAATCACTGAGTCCATTTACAGGAGCGAATTCGAACCTCGCAGGTGACAATAGTTCGGGGTTTTTATCGGTGTTCTTATTTAGAAGAATATTGGCATCATCACTTCCAGTGTGCTTGGAAATTACAACCCCAACCCTTTTCTTGCCAAGATCCATACATGACTTGAAAGCTGATGCCTTGCTCTTTCGGAGCTGGGCAAGAGCCCCAGGCTTCAAATACTTATTGTTTGCATTTTTCGACTTACTTCTCTGTCTCCCACTTTTGGACTGCCTCTCATTTGGCGACACTTTCCCCATAATTCGAATATCTTGGTTCTCAAGAGAAAACGTATTAACTCTTAAATTGTCTTATTTCATCCACCTTTCATCGAACCATTCACAAACCAAAGTCAGTATCACATAAATAACCAATTAAAAAGCAAAACTTGGTACCCATTTCGACCAATTGTTGTCTTTATCACAAATACAACTCAAAGAAGACATTAATCAGCTAGAAAAAACTACGCACGATGCATTCTAGTGAAGCTATCTCCACACGACGGACACCAAAAATCAGATAACAACAGCACACAATCATCAAAACCCACCCATATTTCCAATTAAAATAATCAAAAGGCCAATTAAATAAATTCGTTCAAGCCAAAAGGACAAGGAAAATTAGGAAATCAGATAACAAACCTGCACTAATCTTTCGATAATAAAGCCATAAGCGTACATCGAGAAAAATTTATTAAAAATAATAAATGGTTAAGGAGGAGAGGGAAGGAGATGAAGAAAATGGAGGGAAAATAAGAGAGACGTAAGCAGCTAGGGTATTGTCTCTGTTTTTTTGGGATAAATTTGAAATTTAATTGTTCCCACCAATTTTTCAGGAATAGTTGGATATCGAGGTAATAACTGCATATGTACACGTGTCATGATTTTATTGGGTAGATATTATTCTGGGGTTTGTGGCGAATCCTTTGTAAATTGTGATTTATTTATCATTCTTCTGTTTGCGTAAATTAAGGTGGACAAAATCTAATGCTGCATGGGTCTATTTCGGAAAATTCGATGCTACCTTGGATTAGTCATCCCAAATTATTTGTATAGTGGGATCCTTATATTAACCGAAAGTATCGTTTTATAGTCTCAAATATATTATGATCGTTGGATCTGGTCATGTTCGAATTTCCGATCTATGTCATTTCATATCCATTTTACGTTATTGAACTAATTTTTAAATTAAAATAAGTTATTTTATTGAAAAATTCTTGTATTTTAAATTTTTAATAAGCTCTTGCTTTTTGTTTTTCATTTTTATGGTGATAGTTTTTTTTTTGCAAGTTGAGGATATGTAATTTATAAGAAAGCCTCGATGAAATCACTAAAAGATTAGTAAAGATAATTTTTATAAATAATACCAAATTGAAAGTGTATTAAACACTAACTGGGGCTAAAGTTATATACATCAATAATTTTTTATGTGACTAAATTTATCAATAAAAAATTAATTTGTTAAGATATATATATATATATATATATATATATATATATAGATATTGTTTCAACAAAATATTGTAGATATATATGTTGAAAAGATGGAAAATATACTATTTACTATAAATATAATCAAACAATTCATGGATACTGTGTTGTACTCTCTAGACTTCTTCTTGTACTCTCTAGACTTTTTATCAAACTCATCAATTATGGATTCAATATGTATTAAACCATCAAACTCTCTTTCAAGATAACTAATTATGCAATCTATAAGCAAGGACGAACCCACCTTGGGGTGGGGATAGTTGTCCCCCTCAAAAGAATTTGTTAATATATATATATTAAGAAATATATATTTTGATGCCCCTCATATTTAAAAAATCTATATTTTTGTCTCTCTCAATAAAAATCCTATAATTTTGTCTCCCTTAATAATAAACCTAGATTTGCACCTGTCTATACTATTAATTATGAGTGTAATTGCCAATTTCCCAAACTAAAGTACCACATATTCTTGAATTTAGTGATTACTCTTCGTCTTGGTTATTTATTCATTTTGGTAGTTAACTCATAAAAAGAACTAAAGATACCAAAAAAAAAAAAACCTTCAAAAATATTGATAAAAACTTAAATGGAAGAACAGTCAACAATATTAAGAGTGTAATCTTGATTAATTTAATATATAAGGATGATACAAGTATAAACTCAATCATAAAATGATAAAAAATAAATTTATATTGTTTCATTATCAAATTAGCTTCAAAATTATAGTTCATTGACTTTGTGAGCGAAGCCTATGATTATAGTAAATTTTAAATTTATACACCTAAACCCATAGTGGGAACTGTGATTAAGTGTAATTTGTCATAATGTTAAACTATTAACATTTCAATTTCTTACCATAAATTACACAAATAAAACAAAAGCTCTCAATCTCAAATCAAATATATAAAACAAATAAAAATTTAATAATTGATAATACCTATAGAAAACTTGTTTCAAAGATTCAAGATTAAAAACATAGGATTATAGATTGGGCAACTGTTAGTGCAATAAAAGTATGAAAACAAATAGGTTAAAAACCATAGTTTACGAACTGAGCTAATTAAACAAAAGCTCTCAATCTCAAATCATTATAATGCACATAGTCATATTATATCATGCAAATAATGTTTTTTCTTGGAGGGAGTCGTGGATGCCATTATTACAAATTGAGATTGCAGAACTCCAATGAATATTTTATGTATTTACCACTATTATTGTGTTAATATAAATGCATAGCAAGTCAAATGTTGGTCCGATGCGCTTTATGAACCCTAGCCCAGCTAACCTTACAACTATAAATATGTCAATCATTCTCAATCATTCCACACAATACACGATTTCTCATAGAAACACCGACACCACACTAGCACTGGTGCTGGGCTTGGAGATCTGGTCAGATTGATTGGACTAGAGGGTCACCGTCATCAAATTCACGCCGGTGAACGTTAATCTCTTTTCGTGCATTTATATTAGATTTCTGCATGTTAATATATGAATCAAGCGTGAACGTTCGTCCACGGGTCATATCTGTTTATTGTTTTATTTCCGCTGCGTTTGCGCCGGGGGACGAAAACCCAATTGCGGTATCAGAGCCAGGTTGTGCTTTGATTCATATATTTGATAATTGATTTATTAGATCGTTTCCCGTCGATTCCAATTATGTTTAAATTTCAGAAATTAATTAATCTGGAAACATAGATATTGGATTAAAAAGGTATTAATTCAAACCCCAATAACCGACTGTGCATAGCTTTTCATGGTGGAGGAGCAGTTCTGACCGGCCTTGCGTGGCAGCGCACGAGGCGGAGAATTGTTCTCAGCCACCGTGCGCGGCCTGCGAAGGAAGGTGCTGTTCTGTTATTCGCGAACTTGTGTTTGCGCGCAACATGTATATTGCGAACTAGATGGAAAATCATGTGAGCATCTGCAGCCAACTCTTCGGGGATGGGGCGACATATTGCGCAATAGAAACCACTCGTTCGCGATTTTTTCTTTCTCGCCAAGATTCACGACCCTCCGATTAGATGAGATCCCGTTGTTCACGGCCCTCTCAGTTGGACGAAGCTATGGGATGCGAGATCCCATAGTTACTGTAGGTGGCGGTGGCGTTGCAGGCTAGGGTTTTGAACCCTAGCTGATTCAAACGGAAGAGAATATGAATAGTGTAGATTCACGCCGGTGAACGTTAATCTCTTTTCGTGCATTTATATTAGATTTCTGCATGTTAATATATGAATCAAGCGTGGACGTTCGTCCACGGGTCATATCTGTTTATTGTTTTATTTCCGCTGCGTTTGCGCCGGGGGACGGAAACCCAATTGCGGTATCAGAGCCAGGTTGTGCTTTGATTCATATATTTGATAATTGATTTATTAGATCGTTTCCCGTCGATTCCAATTATGTTTAAATTTCAGAAATTAATTAATCCGGAAACATAGATATTGGATTAAAAAGGTATTAATTCAAACCCCAATAACCGACTGTGCATAGCTTTTCATGGTGGAGGAGCAGTTCCGACCGGCCTTGCGTGGCAGCGCACGAGCAGAGAATTGTTCTCAGCCACCGTGCGCGGCCTGCGAAGGAAGGTGATGTTCTGTTATTCGCGAACCTGTGTTTGCGCGCAACATGTATATTGCGAACCAGATGGAAAATCATGCGAGCATCTGCAGCCAACTCTTCGGGGATGGAGCGACATATTGCGCAATAGAAACCACTCGTTCGCGATTTTTTCTTTCTTCGCCCAGATTCACGACCCTCCGATTAGATGAGATCCCGTTGTTCACGGCCCTCTCAGTTGGACGAAGCTATGGGATGCGAGATCCCATAGTTACTGTAGGTGGCGGTGGCGTTGCAGGCTAGGGTTTCGAACCCTAGCTGCTTCAATCGGAAGAGAATATGAATAGTGCAGATTCACGCCGGTGAACGTTAATCTCTTTTCGTGCATTTATATTAGATTTATGCATGTTAATATATGAATCAAGCGTGCACGTTCGTCCACGGGTCATATCTATTTATTGTTTTATTTCCGCTGCGTTTGTGCCTGGGGACGAAAACCCAATTGCGGTATCAGAGCCAGGTTGTGCTTTGATTCATATATTTGATAATTGATTTATTAGATTGTTTCCCGTCGATTCCAATTATGTTTAAATTTCAGAAATTAATTAATCCGGAAACATAGATATTGGATTAAAAAGGTATTAATTCAAACCCCAATAACCGATTGTGCATAGCTTTTCATGGTGGAGGAGCAGTTCCGATCGGCCTTGTGTGGCAGCGCACGAGGCGGAGAATTGTTCTCAACCACCGTGCGCGGCCTGCGAAGGAAGGTGTTGTTCTGTTATTCGCGAACCTGTGTTTGCGTGCAACATGTATATTGCGAACCAGATGGTATATCACGCGAGCATCTGCAGCCACCTCTTCGGGGATGGGGCGACATATTGCGCAATTAGAAACCACTCGTTCGCGATTTTTTCTTTCTCGCCCAGATTCACGACCCTCCGATTAGATGAGATCCCGTTGTTCACGGCCCTCTCAGTTGGACGAAGCTATGGGATGCGAGATCCCATAGCTACTGTTGGCGGCGATGGCGTTGCAGGCTAGGGTTTCGAACCCTAGCTGCTTCAATCGAAAGAGAAGATGAATAGTGCAGATGGGTTAGGTTTTCGGGAAGGCCCAAGATTTTTAATAAAAAAAATTATAATTGTTGGCAGATTTTTGATTTTTGGCTTAAAATACATTTCTAAGTTGGGATCCAAATTGGTTTGGAGTCCATTATTTTTTGGATCATTTTAGATGTTTTGTCCGGATATTATTTTTGAAACAATAAATCATAAACTTAATTAATTAAAAATATGATTTTTAATTTATTAAGTGTAAAATTGAAATTTTACAATTAGTTAAAAATTTAATTATTTAAAATTGAATGAGAAGTTTCATTTAATTTGTTAATTTTATTTTTGGCTAATATTATGATTTGAGGTAAAATAGTGATTTTATCAAGTAACTGAAAATTTCATTAATTTGAAATTAAATGAAAGTGTTTCATTTAATTTGTTAATTTTATTTTCGAATACCATTATGATTAAATTGTAAAATAGTGATTTTACCAAGTAATTGAAAATTTAATTATTTGGAAATTAAATGAAAGTGTTTCATTTAATTTGTTAATTTTATTTTCGATTAAAATGATGGTTACAATGTAAAATAATGATTTTACCAATTAATAGAAATTTAATTAATTAGAAATTAAATAAAATGGTTTTATTTAATTTGTTAATTTAATTTTCAATTAATGATACGATCAGTGGGAAACGATAGAATAAATTAATTATTGTGCTATAATTACGTATGATGTATTGTTTTAATGTTTAATTACATATGATGTGATTGCATGATGGATGGTTACGGGCCTTGACCAATGTATTTAGGTGAATGCTTAGGTTTTTATTGTTTCATTATAATTATGATTTTTATTGGGCCTGCGAGTCTGCTCTCTCTATTTTCTGATGTATCTCACCCCGGATTTGTATCCATATTCTGTTGTTTGCACGATTTAAATGTAAAACATTAGAATTAGTGGGAGATCAAGATTCAAGATGGAAAACACCAAGAATCAAAACATGTATAATGAAAGCAAAAAATGTAATAGGATTGCATTGCATACCTGCGTTACCTAGACAGCCCTAGGATCCACATTTTGGCTCATGTGGATCAATTAGGAAAATATCGTAATCATCCATATTTAATTTTGTTATGCATGTGATATATGATAACTGTTTGTTTGTATGCTTTATTAGTACATATGATGCATGAATGAAACGGAGTTGCATGAATTCGGCAAACAAACAAACGAGCACTTGATGAGATTTTAAAATAAATTAAATCCCTCTTTCGAATATGATTCAAATTTTTTTATCAAACTGATAAGGTGTTGCTTCCTGTCTTCCATCAACAGTTAAGCCATGAGACGCTACTTGTGTCATATTGTCTCACTCACCCACGTGGGGGGCATCTGGCATGAGAAAGCTGTGTGTTTAACTGCCACTTAATTTGTAAGGCCCCAACACTTAAACTCGTCACTAGTTCATTTATGACGCCGTATGTCTATAAAATTTTCATTTTCTTTTCATTCTTAAAAAAAAGAATCATTACATGTTTCTCATAATCTCATGACATAACCAATGTTCAACATTATATGGTCATCTCGACCAACAAATAGACTCAAGGATTTCACCCATTACCATCCCCATTACACCACCTTTACATTGTGGGTTTTTATAAAAATTTGGGCAGAGTCTCCCCATAAACTGAGCTATCCGGAAATAAAAACACATCACATAACATAACTCCCGGCCAGGGACAACACAATACTAAACAGAATACAGAAACACTAAGTAAATTCCCAGCCAGGGAAAACACCACACTAATAAGACAACAAAAGTGGGTTTCAACACCCTTATACAGTCCATATACAGATACAAGTGCTCACAGAAGAGCAATGAATAGCGGATACTCATCCGGATGCATAATTAGTATATATACTAACAGCTCAACCTCGTATATCGGCTCAATCTCATGCTACGCTCCTGGAAGCATCATCCAACAAGGTTCGAGTCTAGCACTCCAAGGCAGCATCGTATCTGTTGTACTTGTTTCAACAGAAACAGCCCCCACACAGGGTGAGCATACTCCAACTCAAATTCTGTAAGGACCCTAGTTCCTTAAGTGCGGATTAAGGGCATAATTAGAGCTAAAATAAATTATCAGAGTAGAATAATCGTGTTGAGACTATGAGCCTCAAGAGTTACATGCCAATTAAAGGACTATCAATGGATTAATTACATTTCCAAATCAGAATGAATGTTATCAACTATAGCTTTACACTACTCCTAGAGTAGACACTACAGAAAGTAATCCTGTCCTTCTTTTCCCAAAAGTGTTCTTCTCAAGCTCACCGCCTCAACACGCCTTAGCCCTTCTTATCATGCCAAAAGTGTACCTACAAGGACAACCCCCCAAACATGAGCAATAATATCATTCATATTCAACACAATATGAATATAAGGCGTAATTGCATAAATCAGAATAAAACACTTCCTGTTTTTCCCATGCATTTTAAACGCTTCCAGTTTGGTTGTCCCTGTACCATAACTCATGAGTATAATCAATAGATTATTTAATGGTCTACACATGTCATGACATAATACCATTTCATCATCACCAACCAATCACCAATCCCTAGTCTGTTCATCACAATGTATTTTAATGCCCCTCGCTTATTTACATATAGGCGGCATAGAATAACCTCGCTTCAATGGACATGCGGCGCTCCCACCCCTCGCTTCACATTGAGCGGCAAATTGTGATATCCCTGAAATGATTAATTGCAATCTGGTGCATTAATTAAGTTTATATGATTAATTATGATGGTAATTAATTATGTGTTGGAATTATTATGTTGAAATGTTTAGTCACATGGTAGAGTGACCCGGGATAGCATTTCAGGGTGCATGTTGGGTATGTTGGGAATTATGGTTGGAAGCATGATTTATTTGCCTTGGTTAGCAATTAATTAGAAATCATGTGTTTAATTGATATTTTGGTGCATTTGGTTTAATGCTTTGGAAAATATCATGTTGGGGTGTTTTATACACCATGGGTTGTGGATTGCATTTTTAATTAACTCAACTTTTATACCCAAACCCCACCTCATCCACTCTCACTTTACCTTTACCAAACATCACCCAAACCCTTCCCCTTTCTCTCCATTTTCGAGTTCCAGCTTTGGAGTGAAGAGAAACCTTTCAAAAATATTGATTTGTGGAGTATATTGGGTGATTTGAGGTCTCCAAGAGGTATGGATACCTCATGGTTAATTTTGTTGTGTTTTATTTAAGTTTGGGTTGATTTTGAAGGGTTTTAAAATGGGTTTGTGTTGGGTTGTTGTAGTTGAGATTGAGGGTTGGATTTATACTTGTTTTGAAGTATATTTTGGTGGTTTAAGTTGTTATTTATGATGTTGTTTGATTGTGTAAGTGTTGGGATGGATTGGATGAAAATTTTGGAGCAAAAATGGCAAAAATCGCGCCTCTGCGCGAGGCGATCGATCGCCTGAAAAGAGGCGACCGATCGCCATGGGACAGTAAGTTTTTCGAAGGATAGGCGATCGATCGCCTAAAATGAGGCGACCGATCGCCGAGAGGCAGTAGCCAAATTAAGGGCTAGGCGATCGATCGCCATGTTTGGCGCGATCGATCGCCGCAGCGGAAAATTTGAGGCGACCGATCGCCTGAAGGAAGCGATCGATCGCCGCCTGTGGATTTTTGGGAAATGATTTCTTTTGTCAAATTTTTGGTATTTGGCTATTATTTGGGTTCTAATATGGGGTTGTGTGATTGTGTAGAACCATCCCAGGTAGCAACGCAACCAAGGAACTGAAGCCATATCAAATCCACTTTTGGAAAGGTACGTAGTGGACGTACGGGCACCCAACGGTACATGTATCTTATATACTCATTGTTTATGCATTGTGGATGCGAGTATATATGTGGTATTGCATTGTGGATGCAAATACATGTTATGCATGATGTTTATAGATGCATATGATTATTGGTGCACATCCCATGAGTCGTGGTCATCCCTTGATGATTTTAATGCTTGCCGCTATTTGTTTTGGTTCCGCTAAATGTGAAGCGAGGGGTGGGAGCGCCGCATGTCACATTTGAGCGTGGTTATCATATAGGGCGAGGAAAGGGTATTTGCCGCTCAATGAGAGGCGAGGGGTGGGAGTCCCGCATGTCCATTGAAGCGAGGTTATCCTATGCCGCCTATACGTAAATAAGCGAGGGGCATTAAAATACATTGTGATGGACAGACTAGGGATTGGTGATCAGTATTTGGTATTGATGAGATGGTATATGTCATGACATGTTTAAACCATTAAAAATAATCTATTGATTATACTCATGAGTTATGGTACAGGGACAACCAAACGGGAAGCGTTTGAAATGCATGGGGAAAACAGGAAGTGTTTTATTATGATTATGCATTTACGCTTTATCTTCATATTGTGTTGAATATGAATGATTATTATTGCTCATGTTTGGGGGTTGTCCTTGTAGGTACATTTGGCATGATAGAAGGGCTAGACGGGTTGAGATGGTGAGCTTGTTGAGGATGCTTTTGGGACTTGAAGGACATGATTATTTTGGATAGTATCTACTCTAGGAGTAGAATAAAACTATAGTTGAACACATTCATTGATTGGAATGTAATTAATCCTTTTTGGTAGTCCTTATTTTTGGCATGTAATGCTTAAGCTCATAAACTCAACACGTTCTTTTACACTCTGATTATTATGATAGCTCTATTATGCCTTGATTCCGCACCCGGGAACGAGTGAAGGGTAGCCTTAGCATGATTGGCTAGGTGCTTACATTTGAAGCATGTTTATGCATGTGGTGCATATTAATGTATATCCTGTTATACTAACGTGCTTATTCTCATCCCTGTTATCTAACGGCATAACATATATATTGCTTTGGAATTGTTGTTAACATTTGTGTTACAGCATGGCTGCTAATGAGGAGGTTGGAGATGTTGGTAGTGTGAACGCTAGTATTGGTCAAGTGAACCCTCTACCTCCACCAGCAGTAGGCTTGGAACCAGTAGCTCAGTTATTGCTACCCGGTGAGATTAACTTGACTCAATTTCTGTCTTACCATCCGCCCCGGTTTGAGGTAACAGAATCAGGGGAGGAAGCTGAGGAGTGGCTGGAGAGACTTGAGCAGATATTTGTGTCGGCTCCTTGTGCTGTTACAGCGTGGCTGAGGCTGGCAGAGTTCCAGTTGGCAAAGAAACCTCTAATGTGGTGGAGGGGCACTGTATTGGAGCTAAGAGCACTAGGTGCTGTGATTGATTGGACACTCTTTAGGACCCGGTTTCTGAACCGGTACTTCTCCGCGGCGGCGAGACAGACAAAGGAGGACGAGTTTACAAGTTTGAAACAGGGGAACATGACAGTGTCAGACTATGCCACGCGATACTCTTCGTTGCTGAGGTATGTTCCCCACATTGCCACTAATGGGCATGCAAAGATGAGGAATTTTATGAAGGGGTTGCGACCGGAGCTCTATGACCGGGTTATCACCAATAACCCAACTTCTTTTGATGATGCTCTCACAAGGGCGGAGCTTGCCGAGCTTGGGGTGGGAGCTTATCCTAGTGCTATGCCACCACCAGTACCGCAACAGAGGCAGACTAATGACAGCTTGAGGCCCCGAGGAGAGCCATTTAAACCCCGTGGTGCCTCTTCATCTTCGCGATTTGGTGGAAAGAAATTCTTTGGACAGAAGCAGGAGGGCAAGAAGGGCAATTGGTCCGCCAACCGAGGATCCACGCAAGGAAATAGGCCGGGAGAACCTAGGTGCGACAATTGTGGAGGGCCACATTCTTCAAACAAGTGTTGTGATGACCAGGGATTATAGGTGTTAATCCCGTAGTGTTAATAATCCCTAAAGTGGTTTTACGTGGCGATTTGGAAATTAACGGAGGTGTTGGGCCTTCTGGGCTCGTTTAATTGGGTAGTTGGGATCGTTGGATCCAGAGGTTGAGATTGTATTCACATTTCGGTGAAAAACCTAAGAGTTGGGTTTTTAATGTGTCTCGGGATCTCGGGTGCTGTGTGAGCACCGGTAGGGGGTTTTGGTGTTAGAGAGAGAGTTTTTGAAAACAGATGATTTTTAAGGAATCATGATGTATTTGTGGGGCTATTAATTTTTCGGGGTATTTTTGCTATAAATACCATTTGAACCCAAAATTTCCGAAATAATTTCATTTCAGCCCTCTTCTTCCTCTCTCTTTCCCGTCCGCGCGATTTCCCGTCTGCCCTGCACCCCCGCCGCTTCAGGCGCTTCGCCCGCCGCCGTCCGGCCGCCGTTCGGCGCGTGCGACCCGCCGCCGGCTTCGTCTCGACGAGACGCAGCTTTCCCCTCCATCAATTCGAAGTTTCGTCGCGTGTGGAAGTCGGATTTCGCTGGAATGCGCCGATCCCCAATTTCTAGGGTTCTTCGATTTTTCGTCCGATTTCGTTTGGGTAACCTTCCTAACCCCCTTTTTCATGCTTTTGTGTATTTCCCTGCTATTTTGTGTTGGATTGGTTCGAAATGTCAGCTCGATTCGTGAGGGTTGGTTCGAATTTCGGATGTGTGCATGAAATGGGTTCGAATTTGGGGGTTTTGGCAGGGTTGTGACGATTCTTGTTATGGATCATTTATTACATGAGTAGATGTATTGTTGATGCTTAATTGAGTTCGAATTTAGGGCTTGAAATTCGAAAATTTGGGGGTTTTTGGCAAGGATGATGATTCTTGCTATTGATAGCTTAATTCACATTTTAGATGAATTATGGAATTATTTGGGTTCGAAATTGTGAGATTCGGGTTCGATTTTTGTAGGGTATTGTCTCATTTATTTCCCTCCCTGCATGTGCCTTGCCCCGAGTCTTTTGAGAGGTTAATTGTCGTGTGTTGACAATATTTTGAGGGTTATGGGTGTGCTTGAGCATGTGTTGCATGTTCGTAAATAATTGTGAATTATTTATCGTGTTAGCACATCTTTCCTCGGGGTATGGAACTCGAGCAAGGTTTGGCTCGGACTTCGGAGATTTAAGGTACGTGCGACGTACGAGCATTTCTATATATTAGGGCATTTGTGAATGCATAATGAAAATTGATTTCATTGAATAATCGCGCATGAGGATTATATATATATGTTGATATAGCCAATGAATGACCCAAATCTTGATATCGCCGCTTGTAGCGTGCGTAACACTAGAGTAGGATGACTCTTACATGATATATGGAGTACTGGGTTTATATGACCATTGTAGGGCATTTGAGATGCCTGAGAATGATCGCGGGATCATGTATTCATTATAAGACATTTGAGATGTCTAGGTATAATGAAGAATTTGTAAAATAAATGCTAAGCATTTGAGCTATTTGTGATTAATAGCGAGGCTATGAAATCAGTATTAGATATTGAGATATCTACATTTGCATGAATGATGAACTTGGAATCACAATTATTGATATTCGAGAACTAGGCATGCAATGAGTTAAATCAATGTGTTGATTTACTGATTTATGAGATTTGATGAGTTTGATGATTGTGAGAACAGGGACAGTACACGGAATCCCGGATGAGGATGTTGCCATCCAGGGAGTATCATTTTAAATTCATTAATATTTACTTGTGTTGTAAATTATGAATTTCATTATTGTGATTTATGAGATTTTGTGTATTGGTATGCTCACCCCGTTGGGGGCTGTCTCTGTTGGGGCAGGTGAACAGGTGCATCGATGGCTGTGGAGCTGGGCTCGAGCTGTTGATTGGATGTACTCACAGGATCATGGTACCAGGGCTTGATGGAGCACGGTATCGTATAAGTACTTATATACACCCGAGATTTATATACACATTTATGATGCTCGCATGTGAGCACGAATATTCTTGTATATGGGTTGTATATAAAGGCATGAGCCTTTCTCTCTTTCATTATGTGTTGCATGCAATTGTGGTAGAATTGCTAATGATATGAGAGTCGTTAGTGTATTATGTGGGTATTGAGACCCATTTATGTCGTCATATGTGTGGTGTCTTCCCTGGCTGGGAATTTACTTTGTGTTCTATATTCTGTTGAGTATTGTGTATTCCCTGGCCGGGAATTATATTATGTGATGTGCTTGTGTTTTGGGATAGCTCAATTTATGGGGAGACTCTGCCCAAATTTTATAAAAACCCTCAATGCAAAAGGGCACCAAGGGGTGGTAAAGGGCGAACATGTGAGTCTGATTGTGGGTAGAGAATGATCTTAATGTTGTATATTAAAGAAATTTTGTAGTTGCCATTCAATGGTAAAGTATCATCTGAGCTTCCCGATTGGCTTTTTATTGAAAGCATGTGCCACACATAGTGGTTAATACACTAATTAAGGGTTAAGGGCTTGGGGTCCTTACAAGTGTCCTGCCTGTTATATCTGTGGCAAGATGGGCCACATCGCTCGGTATTGCCCCACCCGGGGAGGACAGTCAGAGTTTCAGGGCAACAGGCCGAGGTTTGATGATAGGACAGTGCAGCAGAGGCAGCAGTTTGGGCCTCGACCATCGGGAGGTCAGACAGTGGGACCGCCCCAGGGACAGGTGTATGCACTGACCAGAGAGCAGGCCCAGGCAGCCCCAGAGGAGGTGATCGTCGGTACGTGTCATTTATTTACGTACCCTGCTTTTATTTTGATCGATACAGGTGCCTCCCACTCTTTTGTATCGGTGGGTTTTGTGGAAAGACACCATATGCGCACGTCTTCTTTACCCACGCCTCTTTTGGTCTCGACACCCACTGGAAGAAATGTCGTTGCTGATCAGTTTATGGCAGACTGCCTCATTTATTTTGAGGGCAACGAATTGAGGTCAGACTTGATTGTGTTGGGCATGTCAGACTTCGACTGCATCTTGGGTATTGATGTTCTGAACAGATATCAGACAGTGGTAGATTGCCGGCAGAGGACAGTGAAGTTCAGACCTGAGTTGGGCAGTCAGTGGACCTTCTATGGCAACGGTTCTCGTGCGAAGATTCCGTTGATTTCAGCGATCAAGATGACTCAGTTGTTGGAACGTGGACACACGGGCTATCTCATTTATGCCGTGGACACGTCTGGGAAGAGTAAAGAATTGAGAGTTGAGGATGTGCCAGTAGTGGCAGAGTTTGCTGATGTATTCCCAGAAGAGATCCCAGGATTCCCACCGGCTAGGGAAGTTGAGTTTGGGATCGAGCTGTTGCCAGGGACATCCGCTATCTCTCGTGCACCTTATAGGATGGCACCGGCTGAGTTGAGAGAGTTGAAAGAACAGTTGCAGGATCTCCTTGACAAGGGTTATATACGCCCGAGCGTGTCGCCATGGGGCGCACCGGTTCTCTTTGTGAGGAAGAACGACGGTTCGATGCGGTTGTGCATCGATTACCGGCAACTGAATAAGGCTACAGTGAAGAACAAGTATCCTCTTCCAAGGATCGACGATCTGTTTGATCAGTTGCAAGGTACCAGGGTGTATAGCAAGATTGATTTGAGATCCGGGTATCATCAGATTCGAGTCAGAGAGGAAGATGTGCAGAAGACATCATTCCGGACCCGATATGGACATTATGAGTTCCTAGTGATGCCGTTCGGCGTGACGAATGCTCCAACGGTCTTTATGAGTCTGATGAACAGAGTGTTTCAGCCGTATCTTGATCAGTTCGTCATCGTGTTCATAGACGACATTCTCATCTACTCCCGGAGTGAGGAGGAACATGTGAGACACTTGAGGACAGTGCTTCAGATTCTCAGAGAGCATCAGTTGTATGCTAAGCTCAGTAAGTGTGAATTTTGGCTGAGCAGTGTAGTGTTTCTGGGGCATGTCATATCGACCAGTGGGATATCTGTAGATCCCAAGAAGATTGAGGCTGTGATGGAGTGGGCTGCCCCCACTTCTGTGCCTGAGATCCGGAGTTTTCTGGGTTTGGCCGGTTATTATCGACGCTTTGTCGAGGGCTTTTCGAAGATTGCCAAGCCGTTGACACAGTTGACTCAGAAGGGTGTGCCTTTCTTTTGGTCAGAAGCTTGTGAGGAGAGCTTCCAGGAGTTAAAGCACCGGTTGACGACGGCGCCAGTGTTAGTGATCCCTACGGAGAACTCCAGATTTGTTCTGTATACTGACGCATCACTTCAGGGCCTTGGGTGTGTTCTAATGCAAGATAAGCATGTGGTAGCTTATGCATCGAGGCAGTTGAAGCCGCATGAGACCAGATATCCAGTTCATGACTTGGAATTGGCGGCTATCATCTTCGCCCTGAAGATTTGGAGACATTATCTGTATGGTACTTCGTTTACCATTTACACGGATCACAAGAGCCTCAAGTTTTTATTCACTCAGGCAGAGCTGAACATGAGGCAGAGGAGGTGGATGGACCTACTCAAGGACTATGATTGTGAGATCGAGTACCATCCCGGAAAAGCTAATTTGACAGCAGACGCTTTGAGCCGGAAAGTGAGGAGTTCTGCTGAGGACGTCATCCATTTGTCGGCTATGATGACCTCCTATTGCCATTTGGGCTATGATTTTGACATTGATGCATCACCTGTGTATGTATCGACCTTGTTAGCTGAGCCAGATATCTATGAGAACATCAGGAGAGCTCAGAGGTCAGACGATGAGGTTCAGAGGTGGTTATCTTTAGTACATCTTGGTCAGCCAACGAAATTCAGAGTGGCCGATGACGGATCTTTGAGATTGGGTGACCGTTGGGTGGTTCCGAGTACGCCGGAGTTGCGTAGAGGGATCTTGGAGCGAGCTCATAGTAGCAGACTGAGCATCCACCCAGGCGGGAAGAAGATGTATAAAGATCTGTGTGGCCAGGTTTGGTGGAAGAGAATGAAGAGTGATGTCGTCGCTTTTGTGAAGAGGTGTTTGATCTGCCAGCAGGTTAAGGCAGAGAGACAGAGACCTGGCGGCGAGTTGAGAAGCTTGGAGATACCGAAGTGGAAGTGGGAGCACATTTCCATGGACTTCGTGACTCACCTGCCGAGGAGTGCTTCAGGCTTTGATGCTATTTGGGTGATTGTGGATCGATTGACTAAGGTAGCTCATTTCATCCCCTATAGCATGACTTTCACCTTTTTGAGGATGGCGCAGTTGTATATTAGAGATGTGGTGAGATTGCATGGGATTCCCGTTTCCATAGTGTCAGATCGAGATCCGCGATTCACATCTCATTTCTGGGAAGGCCTTCAGTCAGCATTGGGAACTGAGGTCAGATTGAGCACTGCTTATCATCCTCAGACGGATGGCCAGACCGAGCGCACTATCCAGACGCTCGAGGACATGTTGAGAGCTTGTGTTTTGGAGTTCGATGCCTCTTGGCAGGATTCAGTGCCTTTGGTAGAGTTTTCTTATAACAACAGCTACCAGGCGAGTATTCAGATGGCTCTGTTTGAAGCTCTTTATGGCAGACGGTGTAGATCACCCTTGTGTTGGGATGATTTGGACCGCAAATCGGTCGGAGGACCGGAGTTGATTCGGGAGATGGAAGAAAAGATAAAGACGATAAGGCAGAAAATGAAAGCAGCCCAGGACAGACAGGCAGCTTATGCGAACAAACGGCGGAGACCGTTGGAATTTCAGTTGGGAGATAAGGTCTTTTTGAAGATCTCGCCTTTCAGAGGCGTTGTGCGATTTGGGATGCGCGGGAAACTGTCTCCGAGGTATGTTGGACCGTACGAGATTTTGCAGCGCATTGGCACCTTAGCTTACCGACTGGCTTTGCCGCCTTCTTTATCTGGTATACATGATGTGTTTCATGTGTCTATCCTGCGGAAGTATGAGCCGGATCCGTCTCATGTTTTACAGCCTTCCGAAGTTCAGTTGGAATCCGATGTGTCTTATGTGGAACGGCCTGTCAGGATTCTTGATCGAGCAGACCGTAGACTTCGGAACAAAGTGATACCGATGGTAAAGATTCAGTGGGATCGCAGGGGTGTCGAGGAGGCTACGTGGGAGACGGAGCGGCATATGGTGCAGCACTACCCGGAACTATTCTCGGGTATGTGTTTATGTTTAGTTTCTTTTGGGGTAAGTGCATGTGATTTCGAGGACGAAATCTTATAAGTAGGGGAGTATTGTGATATCCCTGAAATGATTAATTGCAATCTGGTGCATTAATTAAGTTTATATGATTAGTTATGATGGTAATTAATTATGTGTTGGAATTATTATGTTGGAATGTTTAGTCACATGGTAGAGTGACCCGGGATAGCATTTCAGGGTGCATGTTGGGTATGTTGGGAATTATGGTTGGAAGCATGATTTATTTGCCTTGGTTAGCAATTAATTAGAAATCATGTGTTTAATTGATATTTTGGTGCATTTGGTTTAATGCTTTGGAAAATATCATGTTGGGGTGTTTTATACACCATGGGTTGTGGATTGCATTTTTAATTAACTCAACTTTTATACCCAAACCCCACCTCATCCACTCTCACTTTACCTTTACCAAACATCACCCAAACCCTTCCCCTTTCTCTCCATTTTCGAGTTCCAGCTTTGGAGTGAAGAGAAACCTTTCAAAAATCTTGATTTGTGGAGTATATTGGGTGATTTGAGGTCCCCAAGAGGTATGGATACCTCATGGTTAATTTTGTTGTGTTTTATTTAAGTTTGGGTTGATTTTGAAGGGTTTTAAAATGGGTTTGTGTTGGGTTGTTGTAGTTGAGATTGAGGGTTGGATTTATACTTGTTTTGAAGTATATTTTGGTGGTTTAAGTTGTTATTTATGATGTTGTTTGATTGTGTAAGTGTTGGGATGGATTGGATGAAAATTTTGGAGCAAAAATGGCAAAAATCGCGCCTCTGCGCGAGGCGATCGATCGCCTGAAAAGAGGCGACCGATCGCCATGTGACAGTAAGTTTTTCGAAGGATAGGCGATCGATCGCCTAAAATGAGGCGACCGATCGCCGAGAGGCAGTAGCCAAATTAAGGGCTAGGCGATCGATCGCCATGTTTGGCGCGATCGATCGCCGCAGTGGAAAATTTGAGGCGACCGATCGCCTGAAGGAAGCGATCGTTCGCCGTTTGTGGATTTTTGGGAAATGATTTCTTTTGTCAAATTTTTGGTATTTGGCTATTATTTGGGTTCTAATATGGGGTTATGTGATTGTGTAGAACCATCCCAGGTAGCAACGCAACCAAGGAACTGAAGCCATATCAAATCCACTTTTGGAAAGGTACGTAGTGGACGTACGGGCACCCAACGGTACATGTATCTTATATACTCATTGTTTATGCATTGTGGATGCGAGTATATATGTGGTATTGCATTGTGGATGCAAATACATGTTATGCATGATGTTTATAGATGCATATGATTATTGGTGCACATCCCATGAGTCGTGGTCATCCCTTGATGATTTTAATGCTTGCCGCTATTTGTTTTGGTTCCGCTAAATGTGAAGCGAGGGGTGGGAGCGCCGCATGTCACATTTGAGCGTGGTTATCATATAGGGCGAGGAAAGGGTATTTGCCGCTCAATGAGAGGCGAGGGGTGGGAGTCCCGCATGTCCATTGAAGCGAGGTTATCCTATGCCGCCTATATGTAAATAAGCGAGGGGCATTAAAATACATTGTGATGGACAGACTAGGGATTGGTGATCAGTATTTGGTATTGATGAGATGGTATATGTCATGACATGTTTAGACCATTAAAAATAATCTATTGATTATACTCATGAGTTATGGTACAGGGACAACCAAACGGGAAGCGTTTGAAATGCATGGGGAAAACAGGAAGTGTTTTATTATGATTATGCATTTACGCTTTATCTTCATATTGTGTTGAATATGAATGATTATTATTGCTCATGTTTGGGGGTTGTCCTTGTAGGTACATTTGGCATGATAGAAGGGCTAGACGGGTTGAGATGGTGAGCTTGTTGAGGATGCTTTTGGGACTTGAAGGACATGATTATTTTGGATAGTATCTACTCTAGGAGTAGTATAAAACTATAGTTGAACACATTCATTGATTGGAATGTAATTAATCCTTTTTGGTAGTCCTTATTTTTGGCATGTAATGCTTAAGCTCATAAACTCAACACGTTCTTTTACACTCTGATTATTATGATAGCTCTATTATGCCTTGATTCCGCACTTAAGGATTAGGGTCCTTACACAAATATTCTTTCCTCGCCCTATATGATAACCACGCTCAAATGTGACATGCGACGCTCCCACCCCTCGCTTCACATTTAGCGGCAACAAACCAAATAGCGGCAAGCATTAAAATCATCAAGGGATGACCACGCTCATGGGATGTGCACCAATAATCATCATATGCATATACAATCATCATGCATAATTCAACATGTATTTGCATCCACAATGCATAGTCCCATATATACTCGCATCCACAATGCATAAACAATGAGTATATTAGATACATGTACCGTTGGGTGCCCGTACGTCTTCTACATACCTTTCCAAAAGTGGAACTGATATGGCTTCACTTCCTTGGTTGCGTCGCTACCTGGGATGGTTCTATACAATCACACAACCCCATATTAGAAGCCAAATAATAGTCAAATACCAAAAATTCGTCAAAAGAATTCATTTGCCAAAATTTCACTGCTGGCGATCGATCGCTTCGCTGAGGCGATCGATCGCCTCAATTTTTGCTTCGCGGCGATCGATTGTGCCAAACAAGGCGATCGATCGCCTACCTCATATTTTGACACTGCCCCTCGGCGATGGATCGCGCCATTTCAGGCGATCGATCGCCTACTCTGTGTTTTTGGTACTGCCCATTGGCGATCGGTCGCCTCATTTCAGGCGGTCGATCGCATCGCACAGACTCGCGATTTCCACCATTAATGCACACCAAAACCATCCCAAACCATACCAAAACTTAAACCATCAAACCCACAACAAAATAACATCATAAGCCTCCAAAATACACCTCAAAACAACCATAAATCCAACCCTCAACCAAAACAACACCAACCCACAACAAACCCATTTCAAAATCATTCAAAACCATTTCAAAACTAAACCAAACACTATAAAATTACCAAGGATGTATCCATACCTCTTGGGGACTCTAAATCTCACAAAGATTTCCACCAACAAACTTTTTGCAAGGATTTTCCCTACCACTTTTAGCCAAAAACGAAAATATGAAGAAATGAGGGTTTGGAGGGATGATTTTGGGGAAAAGGAAGAGTGATGGTTGAAGTGGGGTTGGGGGGTATTAGTGGGTTATTTGGGAATTAATTAAATTTGCACATCCACTATTAATCATGATTTATAAAAATACCCCAACATGGTATTTTAAAACATTGCACCAAAATCACAATTAAACTCATGCTTTCCATTTAATTGATAACCATAACAAATAAATCATGCTAACATTCAATTCTCCCAACATGCCCAACATGTACCCTGAAATGCACTCCCGGGTCACTCTTTCCATGTGACCATGCATTTCCCATATGATAATTAATTCCAGCACATAATTACCACCATAATTAATCATATAAACACAATTAATGCCCAAATCGCAATCAATTATTTCGGGGATATCACAATACTCCCCTACTTATAAGATTTCGTCCTCGAAATCACATGCACTTACCCCAATAAGAACTAAACATAAATAACATACCAGAGAATAGTTCCGGGTAGTGCTGCACCATATGCCGCTCCGTCTCCCACGTAGCCTCCTCGACACCCCTACGATCCCACTGAACCTTGATCATAGGTATCACTTTGTTCCGAAGTCTACGGTCTGCTCGATCCAGAATTCTAACAGGCCGTTCCACATAAGACACATCGGATTCCAACTGGACCTCGGAAGGCTGTAACAGCACATTAAAGGTTTCTTTGCCAACTGGAACTCTGCCAGCCTCAGCCATGCTGTAACAGCACAAGGAGCCGATACAAATATCTGTTCAAGCCTTTCTAGCCACTCCTCAGCCTCCTCTCCTGATTCTGTCCCCTCAAACCGGGGCGGGTGGTAAGACAAAAACTGAGTCAAGCTGATCTCACCAGGTAGTAATAACTGAGCCACTGGTTCCATGCCTACAGCTGGTGGGGGTAGAGGGTTTGCCTGACCAATACTAGCGTTCACGCTCCCAACATCACCAACCTCTTCATTAAGGTTCCCCGCGTTCATAGCAGCCATGCTGTAACACAAAGGTTAACAACAATTCCAAAACAAATATATATGTTGTGCCGTTAGATAACAGGAATGATAATAAGCATGCTAGTATAACCGTATATACAACAATATGCACCACATGCATAAACATGCTTCAAATGTAAGCACCTAGCCAATCGTGCTAAGGCTAACCTTCACTCGTTCCCGGGTTCTCTAGCCACTGCTCTGATACCACTAATGTAAGGACCCTAGTTCCTTAAGTGCGGATTAAGGGCATAATTAGAGCTAAAATAAATTATCAGAGTAGAATAATCGTGTTGAGACTATGAGCCTCAAGAGTTACATGCCAATTAAAGGACTATCAATGGATTAATTACATTTCCAAATCAAAATGAATGTTATCAACTATAGCTTTACACTACTCCTAGAGTAGACACTACAGAAAGTAATCCTGTCCTTCTTTTCCCAAAAGTGTTCTTCTCAAGCTCACCGCCTCAACCCGCCTTAGCCCTTCTTATCATGCCAAAAGTGTACCTACAAGGACAACCCCCTAAACATGAGCAATAATATCATTCATATTCAACACAATATGAATATAAGGCGTAAATGCATAAATCACAATAAAACACTTCCTGTTTTTCCCATGCATTTTAAACGCTTCCAGTTTGGTTGTCCCTGTACCATAACTCATGAGTATAATCAATAGATTATTTAATGGTCTACACATGTCATGACATAATACCATTTCATCATCACCAAATACCAATCACCAATCCCTAGTATGTTCATCACAATGTATTTTAATGCCCCTCGCTTATTTACATATAGGCGGCATAGAATAACCTCACTTCAATGGACATGCGGCGCTCCCACCCCTCGCTTCACATTGAGCGGCAAATATTCTTTCCTCGCCCTATATGATAACCACTCTCAAATGTGACATGCGGCGCTCCCACCCCTCGCTTCACATTTAGCGGCAACAAACCAAATAGCGGCAAGCATTAAAATCATCAAGGGATGACCACGACTCATGGGATGTGCACCAATAATCATCATATGCATATACAATCATCATGCATAATTCAACATGTATTTGCATCCACAATGCATAATCCCATATATACTCGCATCCACAATGCATAAACAATGAGTATATTAGATACATGTACCGTTGGGTGCCCGTACGTCTTCTACGTACCTTTCCAAAAGTGGAATTGATATGGCTTCACTTCCTTGGTTGCGTCGCTACCTGGGATGGTTCTACACAATCACACAACCCCATATTAGAAGCCAAATAATAGTCAAATACCAAAATTTGTCAAAAGAATTCATTTGCCAAAATTTCACTGCTGGCGATCGATCGCTTCGCTGAGGCGATCGATCGCCTCAATTTTTGCTTCGCGGCGATCGATCGCGCCAAACATGGCAATCGATCGCCTACCTCATATTTTGACACTGCCCCTCGGCGATCGATCGCGCCATTTCAGGCGATCGATCGCCTACTCTGTGTTTTTGGTACTGCCCATTGGCGATCGGTCGCCTCATTTCAGGCGGTCGATTGCCTCGCACAGACTCGCGATTTCCACCATTAATGCACACAAAAACCATCCCAAACCATACCAAAACTTAAACCATCAAACCCACAACAAAATAACATCATAAGCCTCCAAAATACACCTCAAAACAACCATAAATCCAACCCTCAACCAAAACAACACCAACCCACAACAAACCCATTTCAAAATCATTCAAAACCATTTCAAAACTAAACCAAACACTATAAAATTACCAAGGATGTATCCATACCTCTTGGGGACTCTAAATCTCACAAAGATTTCCACCAACAAGCTTTTTGCAAGGATTTTCCCCACCACTTTTAGCCAAAAACGAAAATATGAAGAAATGAGGGTTTGAAGGGATGATTTTGGGGAAAAGGAAGAGTGATGGTTGAAGTGGGGTTGGGGGATATTAGTGGGTTATTTGGGAATTAATTAAATTTGCACATCCACTATTAATCATGATTTATAAAAATACCCCAACATGGTATTTTAAAACATTGCACCAAAATCACAATTAAACTCATGCTTTCCATTTAATTGATAACCATAACAAATAAATCATGCTAACATTCAATTCTCCCAACATGCCCAACATGTACCCTGAAATGCACTCGCGGGTCACTCTTTCCATGTGACCATGCATTTCCCATATGATAATTAATTCCTGCACATAATTAATTACCACCATAATTAATCATATAAACACAATTAATGCCCAAATCGCAATCAATTATTTCGGGGATATCACAAATTCAATCACGAATCGATATACAAAATCATAATACAATAATTTAGATTGTTCAAACTCATAAAATATACTCCCTGTACAATTCCGAATTTGTATAGCTTCCACACGCTGTTCCTGTTTCAAACTCACGCACCTTCATAATGCCACGTTTAGTATTATCACTGAAAATGTGATACTCAACAACGCTTATGAATTCAATACAATGACAATATATTATTTATGCCCAAACATAAATAGTTCAACATCAATGTAAACCTGGTTATCCCAATGTAAACCTGGTTATCCCACTATATCATTCTCGATACTTTCTCATATCGTTCATGCCCACGGCATCACTACTCAACAAGTGAAATCGGATCACGTACCACTACGTGTCCCCCATAACTCGTATATGAAACTCAATTATTAAAGTCAAACACTTACCTGAATCATCATATTCAAAATTGCATGTATACATGAATGTATAGATACTAGATATACTTGCTCGTACGTCACCACGTACCTTATAGTAGACAACATGAACAAGCTATCATCAACGTCCGAAGTCTCCTGAAGAGTCTATATCGAATATCAATTCAATATTAGCTCATAATCCAAGCAATGCATATCCATCATTAGTTCTTACTTTCATTTCCATATCACAAATTAATAACTCAATATTATGAATCCAATCATAATCAATACTTTGATGCACACATCTTCACATGAATCATGATATTTCATTGGTGATGCAAAAACCCCATTTTCTCCCATCATCCGCTACATCACACACATGATGCAAGATACACACACCCATACGTGCAAGTTCATGCCCAACTCACATAGCAATTCACTAGACACACCAGTCCAACAGAGGGAAAGGAAGTGCAAGGGTGTATGTATTATTAATAACATCCAACTAGTGTCTAACTAAAACAATCCAATTAAGACAATTAACTTGTTCTAAACATTCAAACCCACACCGAGGTGGTTCAAACCAAGACATGAAAGAATGGATCCATGTAGATACGAGATTCTACCCTTTTAAATCTAATTCCCTTAATCTCAACATAAGTCATTTATTTGTTTGAATTCAACTTAAACAATTAAACATGTATTGAGTTTCAATTTAAACTCATATAATGCCCATTCATGCAAACACATCCCCACAATCTTATTCCATGTCATAACTCACACTACCATGATAATTTTTCCAAAAGTAGGCTTTCTTTCCAAACATTTAGTATAGCTTTTGGTTACACTTGAACTCCACTTAAGCATTATATCAAACACTTTATGAGCATTATTTTTAAGCCAATACTATAGAAATCTCTAACCATGGCAGTAGGATTTTGAGCCAAGATAACAAGGAGTTTAAACCCATAATGCAGCAGAATCTTGGAAGCCAAAACAGCAAGAAAATTGAGCCAACTAGTAGCTGGAATTTTCGAAATAAAAACCACAAGATTCAAGCCAAAGTAGCATATTTTCAGAAGTAAAATCAGCAAGGGGTCATGCCAACTAGCAGCTGTAATTTCTAGAGTAAAACAAGCAAGATTCAAACTCAATGCAACATCACAATTCCAGCCTCAATACAGTATACATTTCACACATAATTGTATCAGCTTTTTCGAACCAAAAACCACCTAAAATTCGAAATCATTGCCATGATTTTTCTCCCCAAGAACACAAGCAAAACGCCTCTAAAACAGCATTAAAATTCCGACCAAAACATCAAGAAATCGTTCCAAATAATTTGTCCCAAAACACACCAAAAGATCGAACACATGCAGTAATAATTTCGAACCCAAATACAGCAGAAATCGAACCACATTGCAGGAAAATTTAAAACTCAAAAGAAGCACCATTTTCGAAACCAAAGCATAAAATAAAATCTAACCCAAGCTTCATCAAAAATCGAGGAATTTCAGGGGAAAAACGATTGAAGGATGAGGAGAATTACCCACAAAAAAATTGGAAGAAAATAGTCCCAAAATCGGACGAATTTGGAAATCCGAATCGCGGCGCTGCCTTGCAAGATCCGAACGAAATCCGCGACGAAACTTCATGTTCTTGATATGGAAAGATGCGCCTGGAAGAGACGAAGGCGAGGGGTCGGATGTGCGCGATTATTCAGCCGAGAAGAAAAGGGGATCGGGTTTTAGTGCGTATATTTACACGTTTTCCTGTGTGTCCGAAAATGCCCAACATAACATATTTATTTTGTATCCTGACCCGGTTTTGTACATCGAAGTGTCGCCGGTGTACTGATATATATTATTTATAGACAACGATTGGGATTATACACACTCCAAAAACCCAAAACTTAAATTCTTCATTTTAAGTAACTTATCTCTAAAATATTATCGGAGTATATTTTACAATCTCAAAATATTTTATGATCCGATTAACTTGTCAGTTGACCTTCACTTGGTCAATTCCACTTCTAATTAATTAATTCTAAAATTAATTATCAATAAAATCCAAATCGTATTTAGTCCAACAAATGATTATTAATAAATCTGGACATCACAATTCTCCCCAACATATAAAATTTCGTCCTCGAAATTTCAACGCATGCTTACCATAAAGGCTAACGGTAAAATTTACGTACCCTATATAGCTCGATATAATGACTTTACCATCTGTAGGATGACAGTTATCGGAATCATCGTGGCTCACACATGTGCCCCATTGCACCAACGATCGCAAGAAGTGTTTAACCGTCAAGCTTCTTTGTCATATCTCACTACCTGTGTACTTTCATCGACATAATTCCATTGCACAATCTTATTTCCCGTCATATACTTTCATCACAGTACCCATCATATAATCTCGTTAAATCATGCAATCCATGCTTTCATATATATTCAAGAATATATGACAATACATCAACATTTATCTTAATTAACTTCATACATTGTCGTTGCAAATGTATGCAACTTATCCGCACATCATCACCATCATCCGTATGAAGTAACGGTACTCTTGAGCCTTTACGCATCAATCTTTTGTATATCATCTCCTGGCTATTATATGGTGCAAGGTAATGACTAGAAAGCCCATTAGTCATTCTCACATACGTATATACACATTATACACACCATCTGCCACAGACCATCAGCATCAAATCATGATAAATGGCTTAACACCAATATTTTCATGTCACGATTATACTCATCTAACACAAGGCATCAACATCAATATCGAATAGTTTGTGACATACCTTTGTAGATGGAATCATCTACAATACACAATGGCACCATAATATCATGTTAATCACATCACTCACATACTCTTAAGTATCAACATTTCCACATTACTTCACCCAATTATTATCTGTCATAGGATAAGTACAAAATAATCTCGTTAGTATTTCTCAAATACTAGTAACATAACACGTACCTTGTCATTTACGCATTTCGATATTCATAATGTTTCTGTCATCAAACATTAATTCCCTGCATCAGAAGTTTCTCGCAGTTCTATACACAACATGCTACTGCACACCATCATATAGGGTGATTGAAATTTAACATAAGAATCAATTGCATGCTTCAATGACGCAATTTATATCAATCTTTAACTCATCCTCGAGACATAAAAATTCATTAATCATGATTGTTCACAATGATCACATGTCTACACACGACATTCGTAGTAATCACGCGTCATCCCGCGACATACTCATGTCATCCCGTGACACGCTCATTAAACTCATGTCTACCTGATTGTATTCCGTTCAACATAATAAGTGATTAATCAATTATTAATCCTACCACATACAAAACTAGCATGCTTTCATAACAATAGTTATCATCACAAAATGATTAACATCTATTTCCATTATCTCATCACTACACACTGTAGATATGAGAGTGTTATCACAGAGGTTACACCCCTTCTTGCCTCATTACCGCAACAACATATGAATATGACACATCTAGGTTCCATTTCAATTCCATTATCAGCTTTTCTACATGTACATGATTTCAACATCAATATAATCAACAAAATAGCTCGAACCAACATATATCAATATGTTCAACCAACTGAAATGGTTTACCTCGATACTTCGTCCTCCTGGATCGATCCAATCTCCTCTTGGGCCTAAATCACGTATACCCAATGAGCAATAACATAACTGTACATAGTACAACTTCTATTGCCATCTACAATCAAAGCATCATCAATACTCATTGCTAACACAATTGCGGTACAACAGCATTCATCGCTAATCACAATAGCGGTGCTATAAATATTCATTGCTAACACAATAGCAATGCATCAATCTTCATCGCCCTACGGCGGTACATAATACTCATCGCCACTACTGGCATACATATAATATCCATAATCACAATGAATATATATATTCTTAAAACAACAAGATGTAATGACACTTACTGTACACAATTGATCCACACTTGATCCTTTTAAATTGTCCCTGCTCTCAACATAAATTTTCCACAAAATATGATTTCATATCAATACATAAATTGATATACTCACCATCAACAGAATAGCGGAATGAGACGTCGCTATATATATAATCGGCGGCAAGAACCATCGCCATGGAATCAGCGGAGTGCACCATCGCTAAACACATGTCTGGCGGCGTGAGCCATCACCAATGACATAGCGGAAAGAGGCATCGCTATACATGTACCCGGCGGCATAAACCATCGCCAATCAATATAGCGGAATGAGACATTGCTATCAATATACCTGGCGGCATGAACCATCGCCAACCAATATAGCGGAATGAGACATCGCTATCAATATACATGGCGGCATGAACCATCGCCAACCAAATAGCCGATCCCTAGTCATTGTTACGGTAGTGTATTTTTAATGCGTCTCGCTCAAATGCGACATGCGGTACTCCCACCCCTCGCTTCACATATAGGCGGCATAGAATAACCTCGCTTCAATGGATATGCGGCGCTCCCACCCCTCACTTCACATTTTAGCGGCAAATATTCTTTCCTCGCCACATATGATAACCACGCTTCAATGTGACATGCGGCGCTCCCACCCCTCGCTTCACATTTTAGCGGCACAAAACAAACATATAGCGGCAAGCATTTAAAATCATCACTCATCCATAACAATGACTCATGGGATATTCACCAAGCATTCCATCCATACCTGCAACACAATGCATATACTATATCCAATATACATCATCATGAGTGTATTTTAATGCACTTCGCTCAAATGCGACATGCGGCACTCCCACCCCTCGCTTCAACATTTGGCGGCAAGGCATTAAAATCATCACTCCACTGTACACATGTAACCACAATGCATAATCCATGATGTATATAAAATGCAGGTTACCGTTTTGTGTCTTTCAACCCTGGCCTTAGCCCTTCGTGTCATAGTGTCCCTACAGGAACAATCACAAATTAGGAGCATATAATAATCCATATTCACCACAATATGATTATAACGAGTAAATGCATAAACTATGGGTACAAGGTACTTCCTGTATTCCAATGAATTTCAAAATGCTCCATTTGGTTGTTCCTGTGCCACAACTCACAATCATAATCAACAGGTTATATTATGATTCCATAGATGTCATGACATATAATTGTTCCACTATGATCACATATCATAAACACACATACACAAAATAGTCGTGTCACGCAACACTAACTACTACTATGCATAAATATGTGCTACCCATTCCTATCAGCATGTTTCGGGCCCTCAACAGTCCCAAAGAGCTAACCACTGCTCTGATACCACTAAATGTAAGGCCCCAACACTTAAACTCGTCACTAGTTCATTTATGACGCCGTATGTGTATAAAATTTTCATTTTCTTTTCATTCTTAAAAAAAAGAATCATTACATGTTTCCCATAATCTCATGACATAACCAATGTTCAACATTATATGGTCATCTCGACCAACAAATAGACTCAAGGATTTCACCGATTACCATCCCCATTACACCACCTTTACATTGTGGATTTTTATAAAAATTTGGGCAGAGTCTCCCCATAAACTAAGCTATCCGGAAATAAAAACACATCACGTAACATAACTCCCGGCCAGGGACAACACAATACTAAACAGAATACAGAAACACTAAGTAAATTCCCAGCCAGGGAAAACACCACACTAATAAGACAACAAAAGTGGGTTTCAACACCCTTATATAGTCCATATACAGATACAAGTGCTCACAGAAGAGCAATGAATAGCGGATACTCATCCGGATGCATAATTAGTATATATACTAACAGCTCAACCTCGTATATCGGCTCAATCTCATGCTACGCTCCTGGAAGCATCATCCAACAAGGTTCGAGTCTAGCACTCCAAGGCAGCATCGTACCTGCTGTACCTGTTTCAACAGAAACAGCCCCCACACAGGGTGAGCATACTCCAACTCAAATTCAATCACGAATCGATATACAAAATCATAATACAATAATTTAGATTGTTCAAACTCATAAAATATACTCCCTGTACAATTCCGAATTTGTATAGCTTCCACACGCTGTTCCTGTTTCAAACTCACGCACCGTTCATAATGTCACGTTTAGTATTATCATTGAAAATGTGATACTCAACAACGCTTATGAATTCAAAACAATGACAATATATTATTTATGCCCAAACATAAATAGTTCAACATCAATGTAAACCTGGTTATCCCAATGTAAACCTGGTTATCCCACTATATCATTCTCGATACTTTCTCATATCGTTCATGCCCACGGCATCACTACTCAACAAGTGAAATCGGATCACGTACCACTACGTGTCCCCCATAACTCGTATATGAAACTCAATTATTAAAGTCAAACACTTACCTGAATCATCATATTCAAAATTGCATGTATACATGAATGTATAGATACTAGATATACTTGCTCGTACGTCACCACGTACCTTATAGTAGACAACATGAACAAGCTATCATCAACGTCCGAAGTCTCCTGAAGAGTCTATATCGAATATCAATTCAATATTAGCACATAATCCAAGCAATGAATATCCATCATTAGTTCTTACTTTCATTTCCATATCACAAATTAATAACTCAATATTATGAATCCAATCATAATCAATACTTTGATGCACACATCTTCACATGAATCATGATATTTCATTGGTGATGCAAAAACCCCATTTTCTCCCATCATCCGCTACATCACACACATGATGCAGGATACACACACCCATACGTGCAAGTTCACGCCCAACTCACATAGCAATTCACTAGACACACCAGTCCAACAGAAGGAAAGGAAGTGCAAGGGTGTATGTATTATTAATAACATCCAACTAGTGTCTAACTAAAACAATCCAATTAAGACAATTAACTTGTTCTAAACATTCAAACCCACACCGAGGTGGTTCAAACCAAGACATGAAAGAAAGGATCCATGTAGATACGAGATTCTACCCTTTTAAATCTAATTCCCTTAATCTCAACATAAGTCATTTATTTGTTTGAATTCAACTTAAACAATTAAACATGTATTGAGTTTCAATTTAAACTCATATAATGCCCATTCATGCAAACACATCCCCACAATCTTATTCCATGTCATAACTCACACTACCATGATAATTTTTCCAAAAGTAGGCTTTCTTTCCAAACATTTAGTATAGCTTTTGGTTACACTTGAACTCCACTTAAGCATTATATCAAACACTTTATGAGCATTATTTTTAAGCCAATACTATAGAAATCTCTAACCATGGCAGTAGGATTTTGAGCCAAGATAACAAGGAGTTTAAACCCATAATGCAGCAGAATCTTGGAAGCCAAAACAGCAAGAAAATTGAGCCAACTAGTAGCTGGAATTTTCGAAATAAAAACCACAAGATTCAAGCCAAAGTAGCATATTTTCAGAAGTAAAATCAGCAAGGGGTCATGACAACTAGCAGCTGTAATTTCTAGAGTAAAACAGCAAGATTCAAACTCAATGCAACATCACAATTCCAGCCTCAATACAGTATACATTTCACACATAATTGTATCAGCTTTTTCGAACCAAAAACCACCTAAAATTCGAAATCATTGCCATGATTTTTCTCCCCAAGAACACAAGCAAAACGCCTCTAAAACAGCATTAAAATTCCGACCAAAACAGCAAGAAATCGTTCCAAATAATTTGTCCCAAAACACACCAAAAGATCGAACACATGGAGTAATAATTTCGAACCCAAATACAGCAGAAATCGAACCACATTGCAGGAAAATTTAAAACTCAAAAGAAGCACCATTTTCGAAACCAAAGCATAAAAAAAATCGAACCCAAGCTTCATCAAAAATCGAGGAATTTAATGGGAAAAACGATTGAAGGATGAGGAGAATTACCCACAAAAAAATTGGAAGAAAATCGTCCCAAAATCGGACGAATTTGGAAATCCGAATCGCGGCGCTTCCTTGCAAGATCCGAACGAAATCCGCGACGAAACTTCATGTTCTTGAAATGGAAAGATGCGCCTGGAAGAGACGAAGGCGATGGTGGTTCGGACGCGCCGGAAGGAGGTCCGACGGCGGCGGGCGCGCAGCTTGAGCGGCGAGGGGTCGGATGTGCGCGATTATTCAGCCGAGAAGAAAAGGGGATCGGATTTTAGTGCGTGTATTTACACATTTTCCTGTGTGTCCGAAATTGCCCAACATAACATATTTATTTTTGTATCCTGACCCGGTTTTGTACATCGAAGTGTCGCTGGTGTACTGATATATATTTTTATAGACAACGATTGGGATTATACACACTCCAAAAACCCAAAACTTAAATTCTTCATTTTAATTAACTTATCTCTAAAATATTATCGGAGTATATTTTACAATCTCAAAATATTTTATGATCCGATTAACTTGTCAGTTGACCTTCACTTGGTCAATTCCACTTCTAATTAATTAATTCTAAAATTAATTATCAATAAAATCTAAATCGTATTTAGTCCAACAAATGATTATTAATAAATCTGGACATCACATAATTAAGGGTGCGGTTATTGTAACCTTTTAGATTACTCACCCACGTGGGGTCTTTTGGGCGTGACATTTCCATCCGTGTGATGGGTTAGTTTGACGTGAGAATGCATAATTGTCCTGCCCACATAGAGTTATGCCAATCGCGAGACAAATATCTTGGGGGTTGCTTATGATGCAATTGTGATCTACCTTTAGTATCATGAAGCCGGTGGGCCCACGTCCGGGGTTATAATGAGCTAGTTGGACTCCAAGCCCACTAAGAAAATATGATTTTCCTTTCATTTGTCATGAGAGTGATGAATTCGAAAAATTTAGTGGGAGCATTCAATAACTAAAGTCCATAGTTTTTGAATTAAATAATAAGAAAACGATTTGCTTATATTTTCTGTTTATTCTCAGTATTGTGATTGCCGTGAATCCGATTACATCAACTCTCGATATAATCAAATTAACCGGACCAAATTATTCTTATTGGCAATTAATTTAAAATAGTGCTTGCTTCTAAAAAGTTACTATACCCTTGGTCTGAGCCTCCTGTTGAAGTGTCTCCCGGTTCGTCTCATGAAGAGATCACCACACTTGAGAAGTGGTGGGACGATGATCTCTCGGCTAGGTGTTATATGATAGCATCAATGTCACCAATGAGTTTCAACACAGATATGAGAAACTCGCTCACTTTGCTGATATTTTCCAACACCCACAAATATTGTTTGGTGAACGGACGTGATTACTGAGACTCGTGACTTCAAAATAGTTATTTTCATTTCACATGCAAGATGGGGCTTCGGTTTATGAGCATGGTGTAAGAAAAATATCTCTTGTTGAGAAATTGGAAATTCTGAATGTGAAAATATCTCATTAACTGACTATATATTTGATCTTATAGTCAAAATGTTGGAAACTCATGAGTCCTTGATTCAAAAGGAGAAACATTTTCTTCTTGTTGAATCTTCTACCAATGGTAGGAAGAGTTCAAGGATAAAGAAGAGGAAGGGAAATGGTTCCCAACCTCAAAAAGACGAAAATGGATATAGTAACAACTAAGAAAGGAAGAGGCATCTATGTTTTCACTGCTGGTCACTGGCGCAAAACTGCAAGGAATCCCTAGACCAGAAGCGTTCTGGAAATGGTGTATTTTATAAAAATTAATGTTTCTGTTGTTTCTACTTCTTTGGTATATGATATCAATTGTGCTCACATATTTGTAAAGAGTTGCAGATGTTGAGAGGAAGTAGAGAGCTCTAGAAAGGTGAAACCTACCTGAGGCTAAACTTGTAGCAAAAGTTGTTGCAAAGACTGTTTGAAACATTTATTTAATATAAAATCTTGAGCTAGTTAGGAACTGGTTCGAGCAATTATTTATTTGTTCTAGATTTAATCATGAACATTGTTCCTATTTTGATAGAGAATGATATTCTTTTACATTTGCGAATGGGATTTGCAGTATTTTTAAGAATGCATGTTTTATTGAATCTGTTGAACTTATGAACGATCAGTATGATTATGTTCAAAGAATATAAAAAGAATGATAACTTAAATCCCACATATCTTTAGCATGTGCTGAATATCCATTAAATTTGATTCATATGGACGTATGTGGAGCACTAAATGTTAGTGCAATATGATGTTGAGTTATCTTAAAGAGAATGTGATTGTCTCTGAGTAACTCTCTAAAGTTATATATTTGTTGAACATAATTCATACCAATACAGCAAAACTCCATATACGATATGGACTGAAAATAATCCAAATATAGATTAGAGATTGTTCTGCTTATGTGAAGCAGCCAGTGGGAGATGAGTTGGATAATTGATCCATCTTATGTTATTTTGTGGAAATTTATATTATCAATTGAAGACAAAGTGTGTGTTTCGCAAGTGCAGTATTTTCAGAGAAAATGTTTCTGTTAGAAAGGAATGACAATATACCATAACTTGAAAGCGTTCAAGAACCATAAACCACTAGAAAAGTGAAAACGGTGAAATTAATTGAGTCAATCATAACCTTTGAACTACACATACCAAGGAGATCTGAAAGTGTTTCAAGAACTGTAAGGACCCTAATCCTTAAGTGCGGAATAAAGGCATAATAGCGCTAAATAAATGATCAGAGTAGAGTAAACAAGTTGAGTCTATGAGCTTAAGCATTTACATGCCAAAATAAAGGACTACAAAAAGGATTAATTACATTCCAACAAATGAATGTGTCCACTATAGTTTTACGCTACTCCTAGAGTAGGCACTATACAAAAGAATCCTGTCCTTTCATCTACCAAAGATGCTCGTGAAGCTCACTGTCTCAACCCGTTCAAGCCCATCTATCATGCCAAAAAGGTACCTACAAGGACAACCCCCAAACATGAGCAATAATAATCATTCATATTCAACACAATATGAAGATAAAGCGTAAATGCATAATCAATATGAAACACTTCCTGTTTCCCGTGCATTTCAAACGCTTTCCGTTTGGTTGTCCCTGTACCAGAACTCATGAGTATAATCAATAGATTATTTTTAATGGCCAAAACATGTCATGACATCATATACCATCTCAACAGTACCAAATATTGGTCACCATTCCCTAGTCTGTCCATCACAGTGTATTTTAATGCCCCTCGCTTATATTCATATGGGCGGCATAGGATAACCTCGCTACAATGGACATGCGGCGCTCCCACCCCTCGCTTCACAGAGAGCGGCAAATACCCTTTCCTCGCCCCATATGACAACCACGCTCAAATGTGACATGCGGCGCTCCCACCCCTCGCTTCACATTTAGCGGAACCAATACAAAAAGCGGCAAGCATTAAAATCATCAAAGGATGACCACGACTCATGGCATGTGCATCCAATAATCATAATATGCATCTATCATCAATATGCATAAATTACCATGTATATGCATCCACAATGCAATACCTCATATGGCATAAATCAACATGTATATGCATCCACAATGCAATACCACATATATACCCGCATTCACAATGCATAATCAATGAGTATATAAAATACATGTTACCGTTGGGTGCCGTACGTCCACTACGTACTTTTCCAAAAGTGGAATTGGTCCGGCTTCAATTCCTCGGTTGTGTTGCTACCTGGGATGGTTCTACACAATCACACAACCCCATATTAGAAGCCAAATAATAGCCAAATACCAAAAATTTGACAAAATAAACCATTTTCCAAAATTCCACAGGCGGCGATCGATCGCTTCACCCAGGCGATCGATCGCCTCAAAATTATCACTGTGGCGATCGGTCGCCCCAAACATGGCGATCGATCGCCATCCCTTTGAAAATCCTACTGCCTCTTGGCGATCGGTCGCCCCATTTTAGGCGATCGATCGCCTAACACGCAAAAATGTTACTGCCCCTCGGCGATCGGTCGCCTCTTTTCAGGCGATCGATCGCCTCGCGCAGACATACGATTTTTCACCATTTTTGCTCCCAAAAACCTTCCAACCCATACCAACACTTAACCCAACAAATCCACAACAACAAAAACAACATAAACCACCAAAATATACTTCAAAACAAGTATAAATCCAACCCTTAACCAAAACCACAACAACCCAACACAAACCCATTTCAAAATCATTAAAAACCCTTCCAAAACTAAACCAAACACAATAAAAATGATAATGAGGCATCCATACCTCTTGGGGACCTCAAATCACCCAACAATCTCCACAAATCAAGACTTTTGGAAGGTTTTCTCCCCACCTTTTTGCTCCAACTCGAAAATGGAAAGGGGGAAAGGGTTTGGGTGGTGATTTTGGTAAAGTAAGAGTGAGGGATGTAAAGTGGGGTTTGGGTATTAAAATGATACTAAAATAATTCCATGGTGTATAAAACACCCCAACATGATATTTTCCAAAGCATTTACTCAAAATGCACCATAATATCAATTAACACATGATTTCCAATTAATTGCTAACCAATGCAAATAAATCATGCTTCCAATAATATTTACCCAACATGCACCACATGCACCCTAAAATGCAACCCCGGGTCATCCTATCCACATGACCATGCATTTCCACAAGGTAAATAAATTCCAACACATAATCAATTACCACATAATTAATCATGTAAACACAATTAAAGCCAAATAGCAATTAACCATTTCGGGGATGTCACAATACTCCCCTACTTATAAGATTTCGTCCTCGAAATCACATGCACTTACCCCAACAGAAACTAAACATAAACTCATACCAGAGAATAGTTCCGGGTAGTGCTGCACCATATGCTGCTCCGTCTCCCACGTGGCCTCCTCGACACCCCTGCGATCCCACTGAACTTTGATCATCGGTATCACTTTGTTCCTAAGTTTACGGTCTGCTCTGTCCAGAATTCTAACAGGCCTGTTCCACATAAGATACATCTGACTCTAACTGAACTTCGGAAGGCTGTAACACGTGAGACGGATCCGGTTCATACCTCCGCAGCATCGATACATGAAACACATCATGTATTCCAGATAAAGAAGGCGGCAAAGCCAGTCGGTAAGCCAATGTGCCAATGCGCTGCAAAATCTCGTACGGTCCCACAAACCTCGGAGACAGTTTCCCGCGCATCCCAAATCGCACAACGCCTCTGAAAGGCGAGATCTTCAAAAAGACCTTATCTCCCAACTGAAACTCTAACGGTCTCCGCCGTTTATTTGCATAAGCAGCCTGTCTGTCCTGAGCCGCTTTCATTTTCTGCCTTACAATCTTTATCTTCTCTTCCATTTCCCGGATCAACTCAGGCCCTCCGACTGATCTATTGTCCAAGTCATCCCAACACAAGGGTGATCTACATCGTCTGCCATAAAGAGCTTCAAACGGAGCCATCTGAATACTCGCCTGGTAGCTATTGTTATACGAAAACTCTACCAAAGGCACTGAATCCTGCCAAGTGGCATCGAACTCCAAAACACAAGCTCTTAACATGTCCTCGAGCGTCTGGATAGTGCGCTCGGTCTGGCCATCCGTCTGAGGATGATAAGCAGTACTCAATCTGACTTCAGTTCCCAAAGCTGACTGAAGGCCTTCCCAGAAATGAGATGTGAATCGCGGATCTCGATCTGACACAATAGAAACGGGGATCCCATGCAATCTCACCACATCTCTAATATACAACTGCGCCATCCTCAAAAATGTGAACGTCATGCTATAGGGGATAAAATGAGCCACCTTGGTCAATCGATCCACGATCACCCAAATAGCATCGAAGCCTGAAGCACTCCTCGGCAAATGAGTCACGAAGTCCATAGAAATGTTCTCCCACTTCCACTTTGGTATCTCCAAGCTCCTCAATTCGCCGCCAGGTCTCTGTCTCTCTGCCTTAACCTGCTGGCAGATCAGACACCTCTTCACAAAAGCGACGACATCGGACTTCATTTTCTTCCACCAAAACTGACCACGCAGATCTCTGAACATCTTCTTCCCGCCTGGGTGGATGCTAAGTCTGCTACTGTGAGCTCGTTCCAAGATCCCCTTACGCAACTCCGGCGTACTCGGAACTACCCAGCGGTTACCCAATCTCAAAGATCCGTCGTCGGCCACTCTGAACTTCGTCGGCTGACCAAGATGCACTATAGACAACCATCTCTGAACCTCAGCATCTGATCTCTGAGCTCTCCTGATGTTCTCATAAATATCTGGCTCAGCTAATAAGGTAGAGACATACACTGGTGATGCATCTATGTCAAAATCATAGCCGAGATGACAATAGGAGGTCATCATAGCCGACAAATGGATGACGTCCTCAGCAGAACTCCTCACTTTCCGGCTCAAAGCGTCTGCTGTCAAATTGGCCTTCCCCGGATGGTACTCAATCTCGCAGTCATAGTCCTTGAGTAGGTCCATCCATCTCCTCTGTCTCATGTTCAGCTCCGCCTGAGTGAATAGAAACTTGAGGCTCTTGTGATCCGTGTATATGGTGAATGAAGTGCCATATAAGTAATGTCTCCAGATCTTCAGGGCGAAGATGATAGCCGCCAATTCCAAGTCATGAACTGGATATCTGGTCTCATGCGGCTTCAACTGCCTCGATGCATAAGCTACCACATGCTTATCTTGCATCAGAACACATCCAAGGCCCTGCAGTGATGCATCCGTATACAGAACAAATCTGGAGTTCTCCGTCGGGATCACTAATACTGGCGCCGTCGTCAACCGGTGCTTCAACTCCTGGAAGCTCTCCTCACACGCTTCTGACCAAAAGAAGGGCATACCCTTCTGAGTCAACTGAGTCAGTGGCTTGGCAATCTTCGAAAAGCCCTCAACAAAGCGCCGATAATACCCGGCCAAACCAAGGAAACTCCGAATCTCGGGCACAGAAGTGGGGGCAGCCCACTCCATCACGGCCTCAATCTTCTTGGGGTCCACAGATATCCCACTGCTCGAAATGACATGCCCCAGAAACACCACACTGCTCAGCCAAAACTCGCACTTACTGAGCTTAGCATACAACTGATGCTCTCTGAGAATCTGAAGCACTGTCCTCAAGTGTTTCACATGATCTTCTTCACTCCGGGAGTAGATAAGAATGTCGTCAATAAACACGATGACGAACTGATCAAGATACGGCTGAAACACTCTGTTCATCAGACTCATAAAGACGGCCGGGGCGTTCGTCACACCGAACGGCATCACTAAGAACTCATAATGCCCGTATCGTGTCCGGAACGCTGTCTTCTGCACATCTTCCTCTCTGACCCGAATCTGATGATACCCGGATCTCAAATCAATCTTACTATACACCCTGGTACCTTGCAACTGATCAAACAAGTCGTCAATCCTTGGGAGAGGATACTTGTTCTTCACTGTAGCCTTATTCAGCTGCCGGTAATCGATGCACAGCCGCATCGAACCGTCCTTCTTCTTCACAAAGAGAACTGGTGCGCCCCATGGCGACACGCTCGGGCGTATATATCCCTTGTCCAAGAGATCCTGCAACTGTTCTTTCACTCCCTCAACTCTGCCGGTGCCATCCTATAAGGTGCACGAGAGATAGCGGATGTCCCTGGCAGCAACTCGATCCCAAATTCAACTTCCCTGGCCGGTGGAAATCCTGGGATCTCTTCTGGAAATACATCAGCAAATTCTGCCACAACTGGTACATCCTCAACTCTCAGTCCTTTACTCTTTCCAGACGTGTCCACGGCATAAATAAGATAGCCCGTGTGCCCACGTTCCAACAGCTGAGACATCTTGATCGCTGAAATCAACGGAATCTTCGCACGAGACCCGTTGCCAAAGAAAGTCCACTGACTGCCCAACTCAGGTCTGAACTTCACTGTCCTCTGTCGGCAATCTACCACTGCCTGATATCTGTTCAGAACATCAATTCCCAAGATGCAGTCGAAGTCTGACATACCCAGCACAATCAAGTCTGATCTCAACTCGTTGTCCTCAAAATAAATGAGGCAGTCTGCCATAAATTGATCCGCAACGACATTTCTTCCAGTGGGTGTCGAGACAAGGAGAGGCGTGGGTAAAGAAGACGTGCGCATATGGTGTCTTTCCACAAATCCCACAGACACAAAGGAATGGGAGGCACCTGTATCTATCAAAACAAAAGCAGGGTACGTAAATAAATGACACGTACCGGCAATCACCTCCTCTGGAGCTGCCTGAGCCTGCTCCCTGGTCAGTGCATATACTTGCCCCTGGGGTGGTCCCACTGTCTGACCTCCCGATGGACGAGGCCCAAACTGCTGCCTCTGCTGCACTGTCCTGTCCTCAAACCTTGGCCTGCTGCCCTGATACTCTGACTGGCCTCCCCTGGTGGGACAATACCGAGCAATGTGGCCCATCTTGCCACAGACATAACATGCAGGACACTTATTTGAAGAATGCGGTCCTCCACAATTGTTGCACCTAGGCTCTCCCGGCCTCTCCCCTTGTGAAGATCCTCGATTGGCCGACCAATTACCCTTCTTGTTATCCTGCTTCTGTCCAAAGTGTTTCTTCCCACCATACCGCGAAGATGAAGAGGCACCACGGGGCTTAAATGGCTCACCCCGAGGCCTCAAACTGTCACTAGTCTGCCTCTGTTGCGGTACCGGTGGTGGCATGGCATAAGCTCCCACTCCTAGCTCAGCAAGCTCCGCTCTTGTGAGAGCATCATCAAAAGAAGTTGGGTTATTGATGATAACCCGGTCATAGAGCTCCGGTCGCAGTCCTTTCATGAAATTTCTCATCTTGGCACGTCCATCAGAGGCAATATGGGGACATACCTAAGTAGTGATGAGTACTGTGTGGCATAGTCTGCCACTGTCATGTTCCCCTGCCTCAGGCTTGCAAATTCATCCTCTTTTGTCTGTCTTGCTGCCGCGGAGAAGTATCGGTTCAAGAACCTGGTCCTGAAGAGCGTCCAGTCAATCACAGCACCCAGTGCTCTCATCTCCATCACTGTGCTCCTCCACCACATCAATGGTTTCTTAGCCAACTGGAACTCCGCCAGCCTCAGCCAAGCAGTAATAGCACACGGAGCCGATACAAAGATCTGTTCAAGTCTCTCCAGCCACTCTTCAGCTTCTTCTCCGGACTCTGTCCCCTCAAACCGGGGCGGATGATAAGACAGAAACTGCGTCAAGCTAATCTCACCCGGTAGCAATAACTGGACCACTGGTTCCATTCCTACAGCCGGTGGAGGTAGAGGATTGGCCTGTCCAATACTCGCATTTACACTCCCAACATCTCCGACTTCCTCATTAGCAGCCATGCTGTAACACAATTGTTAACAACAATCCAAAGCAATATATAACATGTCGTTAGATAACAGGAGTGATATAAGCATGTTAGTATAACCAAATATACACCAATATGCACCACATGCATAAACATGCTCCAAATGTAAGCACCTAGCCAAACATGCTAAGGCTACCCTTCACTCGTTCCCGGGTTCTCTAACCTGGCTCTGATACCACTAATTTAAGGACCCTAATCCTTAAGTGCGGAATAAAGGCATAATAGCGCTAAATAAATGATCAGAGTAGAGTAAACAAGTTGAGTCTATGAGCTTAAGCATTTACATGCCAAAATAAAGGACTACAAAAAGGATTAATTACATTCCAACAAATGAATGTGTCCACTATAGTTTTACGCTACTCCTAGAGTAGGCACTATACAAAAGAATCCTGTCCTTTCATCTACCAAAGATGCTCGTGAAGCTCACTGTCTCAACCCGTTCAAGCCCATCTATCATGCCAAAAAGGTACCTACAAGGACAACCCCCAAACATGAGCAATAATAATCATTCATATTCAACACAATATGAAGATAAAGCGTAAATGCATAATCAATATGAAACACTTCCTGTTTCCCGTGCATTTCAAACGCTTTCCGTTTGGTTGTCCCTGTACCAGAACTCATGAGTATAATCAATAGATTATTTTTAATGGCCAAAACATGTCATGACATCATATACCATCTCAACAGTACCAAATATTGGTCACCATTCCCTAGTCTGTCCATCACAGTGTATTTTAATGCCCCTCGCTTATATTCATATGGGCGGCATAGGATAACCTCGCTACAATGGACATGCGGCGCTCCCACCCCTCGCTTCACAGAGAGCGGCAAATACCCTTTCCTCGCCCCATATGACAACCACGCTCAAATGTGACATGCGGCGCTCCCACCCCTCGCTTCACATTTAGCGGAACCAATACAAAAAGCGGCAAGCATTAAAATCATCAAAGGATGACCACGACTCATGGGATGTGCATCCAATAATCATAATATGCATCTATCATCAATATGCATAAATTACCATGTATATGCATCCACAATGCAATACCTCATATGGCATAAATCAACATGTATATGCATCCACAATGCAATACCACATATATACCCGCATTCACAATGCATAATCAATGAGTATATAAAATACATGTTACCGTTGGGTGTACGTCCACTACGTACTTTTCCAAAAGTGGAATTGGTCCGGCTTCAATTCCTCGGTTGTGTTGCTACCTGGGATGGTTCGACACAATCACACAACCCCATATTAGAAGCCAAATAATAGCCAAATACCAAAAATTTGACAAAATAAACCATTTTCCAAAATTCCACAGGCGGCGATCGATCGCTTCACCCAGGCGATCGATCGCCTCAAAATTATCACTGTGGCGATCGGTCGCCCCAAACATGGCGATCGATCGCCATCCCTTTGAAAATCCTACTGCCTCTTGGCGATCGGTCGCCCCATTTTAGGCGATCGATCGCCTAACACGCAAAAATGTTACTGCCCCTCGGCGATCGGTCGCCTCTTTTCAGGCGATCGATCGTCTCGCGCAGACATACGATTTTTCACCATTTTTGCTTCCAAAAGCCTTCCAACCCATACCAACACTTAACCCAACAAATCCACAACAACAAAAACAACATAAACCACCAAAATATACTTCAAAACAAGTATAAATCTAACCCTTAACCAAAACCACAACAACCCAACACAAACCCATTTCAAAATCATTAAAAACCCTTCCAAAACTAAACCAAACACAATAAAAATGATAATGAGGCATCCATACCTCTTGGGGACCTCAAATCACCCAACAATCTCCACAAATCAAGACTTTTGGAAGGTTTTCTCCCCACCTTTTTGCTCCAACTCGAAAATGGAAAGGGGGAAAGGGTTTGGGTGGTGATTTTGGTAAAGTAAGAGTGAGGGATGTAAAGTGGGGTTTGGGTATTAAAATGATACTAAAATAATTCCATGGTGTATAAAACACCCCAACATGATATTTTCCAAAGCATTTACTCAAAATGCACCATAATATCAATTAACACATGATTTCCAATTAATTGCTAACCAATGCAAATAAATCATGCTTCCAATAATATTTACCCAACATGCACCACATGCACCCTAAAATGCAACCCCGGGTCATCCTATCCACATGACCATGCATTTCCACAAGGTAAATAAATTCCAACACATAATCAATTACCACATAATTAATCATGTAAACACAATTAAAGCCAAATAGCAATTAACCATTTCGGGGATGTCACAAGAACTCCTGATAAATTGAATTTACTCCTAGAAAGTAGTCAAAATGATTTTGACCATGGATGTGATCCTAGGACTTTTTAGGAGATGATGATGGACATCGTTTCGGGATATTGGCGAGATGCTATGAAATTTGAAATAGACTCAATGTACTCTAGTAATGTATGAACCTTAGTAGATCATCTTTGGGAATTATTCTCTTTGGCTGCACATGGATCTACAAGCGAAGCTTGGAGTCGATGGGAAGGTAGGGACCTTCAAAGCTTGACTGATGGGAAGAGGTCTTCCCATAGGCAAAGAGTTGTTTGTGAGAAACTTTTCATCAGTTGTGATGTTATAGTCTATTTGGATTTTATTAGTTATATATGCATATTATGAATGATATGACAGATGGATGTGGAGATTTTTTTTTACAAGGCAGCTAGAGGGCTTCACAACCATTGGGAGCGAGCAAAAGATTTGCAAACTCCAGATGTCCATTTATGGGCCTAAGAAGGCATCCCGAAGTTTGAACTTCCATTTTGATAACATCATCAAAGTGATTGGTTTTGTTAAAAATCCGGAAGTGACATGTAATGCCCGGAATAAATTATAAATATTTATTTGTTGATAATTGCGATATTTATAAGATAATGTCGGAATTTAACTATTGAGAAATTTATTGGGAGCGGAATTGGGATAAATGATTCCGGGATTGAATTTATAATACTAATTAAATTTCATGGGGATTCTATTAATTATAATAAGGATTAAATTTAGAGTATAAATTAAACTAAAAAGTGGATGGAGATGTATTTGAATGACATAGATTAAATTTAGGGTTTGACCAACCAAGACACACACTAACTCCCCAACACACACTAAAATCGATCTCTACCTCTTCTCCTCCTCTCCACTTCGCGTCGCCTCTCATGCCAGCCTTAGGAAGTGAGATTTTTTCACCATTTCAAGCATGATTCTTATTCAAGCTGGTATGGGTAAGATACTTAATGATTTCTTCTTCTTGTTCTTCGATTTATGCATGGTTTTGATTCGATTTTATGCTATGTTTTGGTTCGAAATTTATGCTGTTTTTGGGAGTTATTGCTATCGATTTTAAGGTTCTGCAATCCGTGAGCCTTGCTTCTTGTTTAGTCGTTTTCTTCATTCGTTGGGTTGTATATTTCCTTAATATGTTTAGTTTCTTCCCCTGCTGCTGTGGGTTGAAAACGTGACTGCTGCATATGGATTTTTGGATGTGATTCACGCTACTTATCTTTACGATTATGTGCTTTAGTGTGCATCTAGTTTCGATAGTCTCTTACTGTCCTTCGATTTTCAGCTGCTAGCTTAATTTATTGGTTACTGTTATTATGTTGCTTATTTAATGGCTTTATATTCTGGTAACCCAGTCGTTATTGTCGTTCTTGGAGTGTTGTTGTTCGGTTTTTCTTTGGTCTTGAAGAGCCGTAAGCTGCTGCTCTTTCCTAGTTTGAGCATTTAGCTGCTGTAAGTTTCATTTTAATTGTTCTAGCCATGAACTTTAAATTGAAGAGGAGGGTGAGATGTTTTGAACAGCATGGTTACATGTACATGAAGTAACTTTTAAGAATTTCTGGGAATTGTGTGTCTCGAATTTGATGTTATGGTATGAATAAACGTTGTAGTGCTATGAGTTGGCTTCGATTTTGCACCGGAATCACTCAATTGGAGTTGAGTTACAAAAGTTATGTTATTTTCCTAAACAGTGTATAATCTGGAAATTCATGCTATGTGAATTTAGAACCCCACATGTGTTGTTTTAGATCTACCTTAACACAACGAATGAATTAGCTTAAGCACTTCAAATGGAAATTGTAATATTTTGAGTTATCTTGCATCTCCCACTAAAATTAAGTGATTTCAAGTTTGTGTGCAAAGTTATGAATTTTCTATCAAAATGTTTCAAGATAGAATTTAATAGGCTTTGCCTCTCATGTATTAATTTGATTGGTGTAATGTTATGAGCCTTTTCAAGTTTCTTTAACAATGAATTAGACTTATATATATATATATATATATATATATATATTTATTGATCATTTGCCTAAAATGTAAAAGGTGTATGTAAGGTTGAATTCAAGACTTATACATGTCTTTGTGCGAGACACATCTTACACTTCTTTTGAGTTGATGGCTTTTGAGATAGATGTGCATATCTTGATGTTGAATCTTGATTACCTTAAATTGAGTGATATATACATGATAGCAGAAGTGTTGCAAATGAATTAATATTGAGATGATAATTTGATTTAGATATTACACAAGCATCCGGACTTCAAGTGTGGCTTAATCATATTGTCTACGATAAGGTATGTAGTGACGTACGAGCAAGTATATATATTATGAAGTAATTACATTTTCATATATTCATGTACCGTTGATTGTCATGATGGAACGTAAGAAATGGATATGTGTGTTGAGTAGATGTGGTATGATGGATACGTAGTTGTAAATGATCCGAGTATACGAGTTGAGTATCGATGCCTTGGGCATGATCAATATGAGGAAGTGTTGAGAATGAGATAGATTGAAAAATAGGATTTCATCGATATGAAATTATTTATGATTAAGCATAAATAATAGATCTTTGTTGTATTGAATTATCGTGTTGATGTATCATATTTTAAATAACGATACTAAACTTGATGTTATGGAAGCGTGTGAGTTTGAAACAGGAACAATGTGTGGAAGCTATACAGATTCAGAACTGTACAGAGAGTACATTTTTATAGATTTTCAATAATCTTAAATTGTGATATTATCATGATCTTTATGCAATGTTATGATTTTGTGTATTGTGATATTGGATGCTCACCCATTGTGGGGGCTGTTTGTGTGAAACAGGTAAGACATGTATGACATCGATTCTGAAGTGAGTTCGAGCCATTGGAGTGGAATACTACCAGGAGCATGATATCAGTATTGGTAAAGATGTGATGTGATTGTATGCGAGTAGATTTATACTCGTTTATTCTTTGCTCATTTGTGAGCATCCTAATGAATGTATATGATCTATATATATGTCTTAATGTTTCTCCTTTCATTCGGGTGTTATAGATGCGATTTATTTGAGGAGATTATGATTTATGATTTGAGCAGATGAATTTATTTTGGGTGAAGGTTGGAGTTTAATTATATGAGGATGTGTTGTTTGGGATTTTATTATTGTCATGGTGATGATATATGTCTCTTGAATTTTTTTTTGGAGAGTCAAGTTTATGGGGAGACTCTGCCCAAATTTTTATAAAAGTCATAAGTATATGTGAAGCATGTACTGATTCTTTTAAAGAATGAAAATTTTTTATACTCATACGACGTCATAAATGCACTAATGACGAGTTAAGGGGTTGGTGCCTTACATGACATGTGTGTGCTAAAGGGTTAGCGGGAGCACAGTTACATTTGTGATGCTTTAAGTCGATTATATCATGCTCACTGTGAATGGTGTTGGATTAATCAATTAAAGTAGGATTATCTACTAATTTCTCTACGAAAGATTTGGGAGAAGTGTTCTTCGTGCTTGGCGTAAGGATCTATAGGGATAGATCTAAAGGATGCTTGAGATCTCTCAATCTACGTACATAAACACTGTGCTAAAAGAGTTACTTCATAATATGTCATAGTAGTCATCTCTCGAGTCAATGAGTTTTAAGATTGATGAAGAGAGAAAAGATGACATTGGTACCTTATGTTTCAACTTTTAATAGCATAATGTATGCTATGTTATGTACTTGGTCTGATGTATGTTCTTAGAGTAATGAGCAGACATCAGATAAATCCCGGTGAAGGTCATTGGAAAACTGTGAAAATAATCCTCAAGTACGTATGAAGAACTTATTATATGTTCATGGTTTTTGGATCTGTAAGTGGAGAAATAAAAGTTGAAGGCTTAGCTGGTGCTGGTTTTCAGTCGGATGCAGATGATACCAAATTGATGTTCGGATTTGTATTTAAGCTTAATGATGATGTTGTCTCTTGAAAACGTTACAGACAAGACATCACACCAGATTCCACAATTGAAGCTGAATATAATGTAGCATACGATGCAACAAAGATGCAGTTTGGATATGAAAATTCATCCAAGAGTTGGGTGTAATTTCTAGTACGGTTGACACAGTCCCTATGTGTTGTGACAACAGTTGAACTGTTATGAATAGCCAAGATCTCATCAGTATCCAAACATATATTGAGAAAATATCATCTAATGAGAGAGATGATAGAGACGATATTATTATTGAGAGAATTGCTTCAACAGAAAAATATAGTGAATCTACTGGCAAAACATTTACAATGATTGGTGTCTGTCAGACATCTTGGGAAGATGGTCTCGAGACACATGAGTAGTTGGCTTTGGGAAAGTGAAAAATATTGTTGTCATATGTGATTAAGTAAATCAATAGTTGATTGATTGTACTTATAATCTTATTATGACAAATCTTTGTTTGAATATTAATATATATGTCACATCTTCATCTATTTACCCATGCATCTCGATGCATTGATGAAGTCCTTGAGATTGTTATAGTCCATATAATGTGGTTACACATATGATGGTGACCATGAAATACATTCTCGATTGCGATTTCTAAATGTTCCTGGCCGATAAGCCTTCGAGAACGGGATATCGATATATGCTCGTTAGAGACTAGTATTCATGATGTGTCTAGTGTAGTGCGCCGCGTTTCATCGGCGTTGGCTTGGAGAAGTCATCACACATGAATATGTGCGCATTTGGAATGAGTTCACTGAACGACCCTACTCGGAATTCTATAAGTGGTTATCATTTGTCGTGTGTAGAATTTATAGTCATAGTTGTGAACCATTACTCCTCATGACCCGAGGCGTCATTGAGGTCTTGACAGATAGCTGTGTACTTTGATTTAATGACTGATCACATGCGGGTCATAAAGTTGTTTTGTGTATTCAGTGATGTTGTCAGAGGCCTATGATTGTCGTTGAGGATTCGCCACTGATCTTGATGAACCAGGATGTCCTATGTGTTTTTCTATATATGATTCAAGGAATCTCTGGCCAGAGTGGGTAGTGTTTGTGAAAAAAAGAGTTTTTCATATACGCACACAATGAATCATATAACGTGAAACAAATACATAGTTATTGAAATTATAAGGACCTCGACCAGCCAATGACCTAGATTCAATCGGGACATATGAGTGAAAGGAACGTACTGCACGCTAACTATGGCTGAAAGGTTCTCGTACGTTGCTAGTCATTTGTAAATAGGTCTTTGTGAAGCGCAGATGCTAGACGCTACCCACGATCGTTAGGTTGTTGTTGGAATTATATTTCAGCCATTGTCTATTAAAGGAGTTTAATCGACAATTTGGCATTTAGGGTAAGCCCAATAAGTTGTTTGACTTCTAAAATCACAAAGGTTGTGATCCTACTGCTATGATACACTTGAGCATCGCTGGATCACAATCAACCGGCCGCCGATCTATCGATGAGAATGAGAACTTAAATGTTAAGTGCTCAAATTGAGTGATTTAGAACAGATGAATTTTTGAAAGCTCCTAACTTTAGTGGAGTTTATATATTTGGAAATGTTTCATTTATAGAAAGTTCTGAAATTAAAACGTTTGATATATTTATGTCTCATAATTATGTACATTGTTAGTACATCAAGTTGTTCAATTGGAATGAGTTACTTGGATTATGAGTTTGTAGTTTTGTGTTGGCTTTTGGGCAAGTGGGAGATTGTTAGCATAAATGTCCAGCAGGCCAAACGTTGGCCCGATGGGCTTTATGAACCCTAGCCCAATTAGCTAACCATACAACTATAAATATGGCTTATTGGATTGGAGGGTCACAGCCATCAGATTCACGTCGGTGAACGGTAATCTCTTTTCGTGCATTTATATTAGATTTATGCATGTTAATATATGAATCAAGAGCGATCGCTCGTCCACAGGTCAGATCTGTTTATTGTTTTATTTCCGCTGCGTTTGGATCTGACGCCGGGGGATGGAAACCCAACATATTGCTCATAAGTAATCTCATATTAGATAAAATACTAGACCAAGGAACATAATTTGGACATAGTACACATTATTAATTTATATTGATGGGTAATTATTTATTATCTGCACATAGCAATTCTTGTTCTTTTTTTTTTTTTAATTTCAAAATCGTTTGAGAAGTGATAAAATTTTAGAAAATGCTGTGCCTCTACTAATTTAGCACAACGATCCGAAACATATTATTTGAGTTGTTACACGATTTTAAAGATTTGAATTTTAATATTATCGTCGTGTATAATTTTTGGTGCGGCATGTTAGATCTTACAAGACCTCTGTTTCCACAATGGGATCTACATCTCATACTAATTGGAACATTCAATTGGGAAAATTGAGAAATAGTTATATATGTATAAACAACTGCAATCTTCGGGAAGAAAGACTAATACGTGCCACATGTATGTTAGGCCATTATGATTATTTTTTTTATGACAACAAATTTATGTCATCAATAATCTACTTCGGGATTTTTTTAATACCACCCTTAAGGGCGGAACGTGTTCATTTTTTGTCAAAAAAATAAAATGACACGTGTCATGAACCAACCATATTTCGGGGTCAAGGGAATAAAATGTAACCGTTCTACTACTTTTTAGGAATTCCGTTAAGAGTTTTAACGAAAGTTTACAGCACAAAATCTTGTTCAAATGTGAAAAGTCGAAAGATCAAATCTGTAAAATCGTAAATATAAGGGACCAGATGTGTTTTGGGATATCCTAAAAAGTATATTTACTACATCTCAAAACCGATGGAATTGTGAACAAATAGAATCTCAATAGATAATCATGGTCCAAGTTTTATCCGAAGAAGAAATATGGATTGGATTCTTGTTGTTGGATTTTGGGAACCCGAATAATCTTAATTTTGATGTTAACAAACTTGTTAGTGTTGCTAACATAGTTCATCAAGTGTGCAACGAATAGATCATGATTAATAGCTTGATGAATTACAAAAAAATAGTTTGAAGATATCAAGCTGGACCAAGACTGAAATCCTGGCAGAGCGGACTGTTTCGATCATATCTCATAGCTCGGATATCGAAATGGCGTGCTTCCAAAGAGGTTGAACAACCAACTCAAAATACTAAAAGTCATAAACAGATTGGCTAGTTCGAATGTTATCAAGGAGAAAGAGCACCTGCAAGATCGAGCTGGACTGCAAAGAAACAACAAGATGTTACAGCAGGAGAATGTCAGTCTGTTGGGCATAACTCTTAGCTCGCTTATCGAAACGAGATGATTCACTATGATTGGAAAGCTAAGAAGAAGACATACAAGTCATCTTCAGGAGTCGAGAGCTGAATCGGAGTTTAAGAAGGCCAAAAGACGTCTGTAAGTTGCTGGTCTTGCTACTGAAACATAGAATGTTTCAGCATGCGCATGGTCTGGTATATCGAGCAGCCCGATCTCATACGAACTCGGAATCGAACGATTCTTGATTCTTTGGAAAGACAAGACAAATGTCTACAACTTTCATGTTCATCACTTTACCCAAAAATCAAAAAATCAAGAGTTATAAGCAACAGATCGGAAGAGCAAGTCATCGAGCTGTTTTGTATCCAGACTGATCTATCCAAGCTTATCCGGCTAGACTGATCTGTCCAAGCTTATCCGGCCAGTTCGGTCCGAATACAAAAGATAGCCCAGAAACCAAATATTACTGTTGCAATATCGGGAATCGTGCAGAACCTTTTCCAACGGGTATATTCTTTTGTCTAATTTATATATCATTAGTGGAGGCTATAAATACAAGTCTTGGAAGCTCAAATCAGTTGATTGAAGATCAATCCAAGCAAGATCAAATCAAACCCACTTGAGATTCAATATTGGCAGCTTACAAAGAAGACATGCTCAAATGAGAGCAAGCCCAGATTCTTAGGCACCACTTACCTTGCTATATCAGATCCATTGAGGGATCATATATGCATTTATATTCACTCTATTCATCATATTTAAGAGCTTAATAGATGAGTGAATATCATTGTAACGGTTGATGATTTATCACAACCGATGAGATAGTGAGACATTAAAGAACATACATAGTTGAGTTGCTAGGGAGTTCTAGTTGGATGGGGAATACCCAGCTGGATCGGGTTTATATAAATGGTTGGATAAATCAAAGTCTTCTAGTGGAATCCTTCCATGAGGTGGAAGAAGGGGAGACGTAGAATGATTACACCACCTTCGAACTTTCATAAGCAAATGCTTTTGTATTTATTTTACTTTCATATCTTTAAAAATATCTTCCAAATGGTTAATCGGTTTAGAGCGGGTTATGTCGAGTGTCTTCCGCTTGGTTTTGTAACCGAACTCGATATAATCTCTTAGTGCATCATTTCAAGAACACGAGCTATTGAAGCTCAAGTGGGTTGATCTCAGATATGTACTGACCAACTACCCCGATCGATCCTGACACTTGTTTTACAACAAAGCAAGTGGTGGCTGTGAGCTACCAAGAATCTTATTCTGTTTCTCAAGGAAAACAAGCATGTTGACCAATGAAATGTATAAAGTAGTGAAGCCGGCATTTTAGTATATGTAAAATATATAAATGTCCAAAAAAATTGTAACATTTCGTTCCCATTCCAATGAGTGGCTAGCATGCATGCCAAGCATTGACCAAGTTGTCAGCATGATCATACTAAAATTACATAACATAAATTTTCAAGGCACAAAAGGTGGATTGAATCGACGAAAGACCAATGCAAAAACAATTAATATTAACCACCAACTTCACAATTTTCTCGGTCTCGTTAACTAGCAAAGAGGAAAAAAACAAATCAAAATAGAATTAGCGAGTACCTAAACATGACTTTAACAATTCTGATTTATGCCACTGATAGGAATTGCTAGAACTTGGAGCAAGAAAAGGCGGGACAATGGTTCCGTGGCCTATGATCCTCATTTACACCCAATGCTGATCACAATATAGAACAGGCCTTTTGAGCCTTACCCGTCCTTTTCTTTTGCTTGGGTGGCTGGAGCACGACTTTAATAGCAGCATCGAAAACTGCTTTGACATTCTGTTGGAAAAACATAATAGGATAAACAAGTGCAGCGTCTAGAAAGAGGGAATATTACGATTAAAAGAAACTGTAGAGTTGAGTCTTGAATCTTGAGTATACCCGTTGTGTTTTTGAACTACATTCGATGTAAGCAGGAGAAGCAATCAGCTTTCTCAGCTCCTCCCCCTGCAAGTTTGAAAAATAGTAAAATAATGTTCAGAAATGGGAGGAAAAAACATCATTTGAATCGTTTTTGTTCTTGAATAAATCAAGAAAAATAAAGAAAGAAAATCGCAAAGAGAGCAACATAGGTATATTCTCACCTGTACAGTAGCGATTGGTACAGCGCCTGGATGGTCAATGAAGAACTGCTTGTCATCCCGAAGATCTGATTACGACAAAATCATTCACAAATCAACAAAAAAAAAATCTTCATTAAAACGTTACAAGCAATTTTAATTTTTGAATGAGAAACCAAAATAGTGCCCAAGAGAATCCTATAACGTTAAAAGATAATAAGTTCAAAAAGCACCCATATGCATCTAGGCCAATCATCCTCAACCATTTCAACTTAATGTGACGAAACATTATAAATAAAAAACAATTCAATGAGAGAAAGTAAGTCGAAGTAGTGTTCAGCACATTTCAACAACAAACTAAATACTCCCACAAATACTTCTTATAGTCCTACAGACTCATGCAGACAATAGAATAAACAAAGCAAAATGGATATGTAGAAACCGTAAATGGAAAGAGATGACAAAATCGGAACACCAAGCATCAAATTGTCAAAAAAACAACGAAGACAGCATCCCAGGCATCACTAACAAACTTCCCATAATTCAATTCATACTATTTTCTTCTACATTCAACTTAATTAGGAGAAAAATATTTTTAAAGTAAGCACTATGGATGGAAATATGGCATCTTGAAATTTAAGAACAAAAGGAGGCTAAATCTGAAGCTGTGAATTCAACCGAAACCTTACAAAAACAATACAAAAGCAACGAAAATGACAGAGCTTAACTACTATCTAGTTTTCACTAAATTAATTCCAATACTATAATTTATCACAAATAAAAGTCCTAGCCTACAATAAATGAGGTAACATCTTTTCTGTGCAGATAACTAAAGTATCGCAGACACAGATCTACGACTAACTACACCTACAAATTTCGTACACGAGAGTACCTTTGTCAATTTTTATTATTTATAACAGTTGGTATTGTTTGACTGTGGCAAGGAAGATGGATAACCTAGAACTCACCGAGTTTTGTACCCACGAGAACAATAGGGACACCCGGGGCATAATGCTTCAACTCAGGAATCCACTGGAGAAATATCAACAAAGTCATTTCAGCAAGCCAACAAAAAACGAAGCACACAAAAGTAAAAAGTAAATAAAGTAAAAGAAAATCCTTACAGAACATTTGATCCATTACCTTCTTGGAAACATTTTCATAGCTGGCTTTGCTAATGAGAGAAAATGCCAAAATGAAAACATCAGCGCCACGGTAACTCAAAGGTCTTAATCTGTTATAGTCTTCCTGTCCTGTTTGATAAAATGAAAATCGTAGGTCCATAAATTAATAGCAGGGACAAAAAAAGATGCACACATCTCTATATCTGCACACAATGATTCCTTTGTATAGGAAGATTTTGGAAGAACAGTTCTCAAGAAAGATATATCTAGTAATTACCTGCAGTATCCCAGAGGCCTAGGTTAACAGTGCTTCCGTTGACTACCACATTCGCACTGAAATTATCGAATACGGTCGGCACATAATCCTGTTCGACTCAGATAATGAAATAAAAATGTTGAGCAGGTCACAAGTCATACATCAAAACTGTTTTTAGATCCACCAGAAACCATTGTCGTACCACATAAAGGAGAAAGACATTCATCAACCATGAAAAACAAATAACAGAACAGCAATACCAAAGTCACAATATTACCTGAATTCAAACAATACCAAAGTCACAATATTACTTGGATTCTAACATATAGAAATGGTTGAAAGCTCACATTTCGTGTTTTTTTTCTTACAAATAAATAGGACCAAAAACATACAAAAAGTAGGACAACTCATTAAGCTCGTAGTCAACAAACAGATACATCAAGACAGATCCGAGGTTCTTTTTCCAGGATTTAGCAAAGAAATTTTTCCACAAGAAGGAATGTCACGACTCATGAGTAAGCAGATATCAACAATAGAAACAAGAAACGAAAATGCAGCTCATTATTTTTCTTCCCATTTCACCAACTTCTCAAGATTTAATGAATGTAAACAAACGCACACGCATATAGAACCATCGAGATCAAAGATAAAGAACAAGAAAAAGGTGTATATACCGTGGGGAAGGTATTACTGGTATAGGAAATCAAAAGACAGGTCTTGCCAACGGCACCATCGCCCACCGTCACACACTTGATGAATCTCGAAGCACTCATTCTTCAAACAAAAATCGCACCACCTTTTTTTTCCACACAATATCCACCTCTCAGATCTTCTCTAGAAGAACTGATGCAACACGCGATTTTCAATTACACCCAATTACACATACTACAAAACCACACACAATCTCAAGCTTTTCCGTTATTTTTCCCCTTTGAATCGAAAAACCTGTCAATAAACCAAGAAAATTGTTATATTCAAGCCCTAACCCCAGTAGTACGAAAATGGGAGGAAGAAAACGGAGAATTGGTGAGCTGAATGAGAGAACATGGGGGGGGGGGGGGGGGGGGGGGGGGGTTCGAGATCCAGAGAGAGAGAGAAAACAGTGATTCGATTGAAGTGAGAGAATTGAAATTGGTGAGAAAACACAATGTGAGGGCATTACGCAAAATAATTACCTTTACTTTAGCCGGGAAATGCTGCCATTGAATCGTTCTCCATGTTCTTCAGTATCCCTCCGATTTTCTAGTAGGGGCCGGGAGTGGGAAAAAATTATGGTGAAATTGCAAGGAAGTGCTCGTTTGAAAAACTTTAATCACTTAAGTCTTGGGAAAAAATTTTAGTGCAAGAAAATCCAAGTTGGAGAAACTTATATTCAAATAGGTCCAATTTTCAAATTTTCAAATCAATTGAGTGTTTTATTTGACTCTTTTACCCCTCAATGGTTAGGTGTGATTGCATTCTATTCCCTAGGCTTTTGTTTAGCTTACAAAATGGTCCCTATATAATATTTAATTATCTTTTATATCCTTATATTTATAAAAAAATTGGCATTTAATGTCTTCTTTTTACAAGTCCCCGTTTTTTTGTGCCAAGGATCGCAAAAATGGGGACTTGTAAAAAGAAGACGTTAAATGCCAATTTTTTATAAATATAAGGATATAAAATATAATTAAATAATATATAGGGACCATTTTGTAAGCTAAACAAAAGCCTAGGAAATAGAATGCAATCTCACCTAACCATTGAGGGGTAAAAGAGTCAAATAAAACACCCAATTGATTTGAAAATTTGAAAATTGGACCTATTTGAATAGAAGTTTCTCCAACTTGGATTTTCTTGCACTAAAGTTTTTTCTCAAGACTTAAGTTATTAAAGTTTCCCAAAAGAGCAATTCCTTGCAATTTCCCCATTATATTACAAGTCAAGATTAGGTATTTTTGGACACTTGGGCTTGATTGATCATCAAATTAATTATTTTCGAGTTTTGTTTTATTTCGAAAATGTGTGATGATTCAGTGCAACCATTCGAAAGGTTGTGACTTTTCGATGCAGCCATTTACGAATGATTGTAACTTTTTAATGAAACCATTTACGAATGGTTGTAACCTTTCAATGGAACCATTTACAAATAGTTGTGAACTTTCAATCCACCATTTAATGAATGGTAGTGTTCTTTCATAAAAATGTATCTTCATTCTATAAATAGAAGAAGCCACGAAGAACAATTCATTCTTAATTTTTCCTGTATTTTCTCAACGGAATTTTCATGCCTTGTTGTATCATGCGAAATATATTTCTATAATGTGAAAATATTTTTTATCGGATAGTGATTCTCACGCCTCAAGGCTATTGTATTTTGTCTTCAATTATTTTTTCCAACAAGCGTGAGTGTCAAAATTTGATGTTTTTAACTAATATTAATTATAAATTTGTGTTGTGTTTATCATCTCCTCAAAATTCAAAATATTAAAAAATTATGTTGCCGTATCCGTATAGTTCATATCATATCACCGTTGTTAACTATCATAGTTGGGAATGTATCTTTTTTTTTATTCCCTTGCAATGGATAAATTTTTCCTTAAAAATAACAAAGGTTGAATTAGTTATTTTTCTAAGAAGCCAAATAAGAACCGAAATGATTCCGATTTTGATATGCTAACAAATGAGCAGTTCTTGTCAACTTTAATTTAATATCATAATTTGGTTTGTTTGATACTGTCTTTAAGGACACTAACTTTGAGACAACATCAAACAATTTATGTTCGATAATTTTTAATTTTTTATTTATTAAAAAATGGACATGTATTGTTTTATGTTGTGCTGGGCAGTATCAAAATATTCCCATGATTTATATCAGAATATCAAACTGATTTCCCACTCGAAAATAACAAAATTGGCTATTTATGCAAATTCAACCGAACATATTACGATAATGGTTCATTATAATCAAGGGGGTGGGTGGGTTGGGTGATTTCGACACATAATTCACAAATCTAATATGTTTCCTTGTAGTTAATCGACATTACTAAATTGCCTCCTCCAAAAGCAATCTTAAACCCTAAACCCTTATATTTTCGAATTACAAGTACATTTATCCCACTTATATTTAATTAATTTTCAAGGGATTGATGTCTATAATTTAAATTAGAAAGTCTTAAAAGAGTTATCAGTTTTATATAGAAAGTTTCGTGCTTTTTTTTTTTTTGTCTTGGGATAGTGAATGCAAGCAGTTTCCATATATTATAAGCAAGGACGTGAGTTGCAAATTGTGGAGTTAAAACATTTCTTGTGATAGTTATTGCTTTATATAATAGTAAAAATAGACTCATGCAAGAAACTAACAACATAAATAACCCCAAAAAAGACAAGATTATTGGGTGAAAGATTTTTTTAACGCCTTATTATGAAGGGTGCCCTTGGGGCCAGGGGCATTGCTAGGATTTTCAATTTGGGGGCTGAGCATGACATATATAAACGTTATTTAACATATATATTTTATATTAAAAGAGTTAAATTTTCACAATATATTATTTTTCGTAATTATATATATATATATATATATATATATATATATATATATATAATCTATTTTTAAAAGAAATAATTTTTAACTAAAACTAATATATATTTACATATTTTAAAAAAGTACTTTTAAAAAGATGTTAAGTTGAGATGAATAAGTATGCAACTATTTTTCCTTTTATAATTATAATTTTTAAAAACAAAAAAATATTTGGACAAGTGAGATGAGTGGAATTCGAACTTTGCTCTTAATTCTTTTAACTTTGGGCTTTCATTGTAAATACTCTAGTTCCTTAAGTGCGGATTATAGGCATAATTAGAGCTAACATGCATTATCAGAGTATAAAGTTCGTGTTGAGACTTTGAGCCTTAAGAATTACATGCCAAGTTAAGGACTATCAAATGGATTAATTACATTCTCAAACAAATGAATGTCATTCACTATAGCTTTACACTACTCCTAGAGTAGATACTATACAAAATAACCCTGTCCTTCCTATTCAAAAGCGTTCTTCACAAGCTCACCGCCTCAACCCGCCTTAGCCCCTTTATCATGCCAAAATGCACCTACAAGGACAACCCCCAAAACACGAGCATATAATATTTCATATCCAACACAATATGAATATAAGGCGTAAATGCATAAACCGTAATAAAACACTTCCTGTTTTTCCCATGTACTTTAACGCTCCCTTTTTGGTTGTCCCTGTACCATAACTCATGAGTATAATCAATAGATTATTTAATGGTTCTATACATGTCATGACATAACACCATTCCATATTCACCAATTACCAATCTCTAGTCTGTTATAATAGTGTATTTTAATGCACATCGCTTGTCATGACAACGGCATTAATACCCTCGCTTCGACATATTAGCGGCATTGAATAACCTCGCGCAAATGCGACATGCGGGAACACCCTCGCTTCAACATTTGGCGGCAAATATTCTTTCCTCGCTACATATGACAGCGGCAAGTATTATATCATCGTTTCAAGTGACAGCGGCAAAGCATTAAAATCATCACCATTATAACCATGACTCATGTGATGTGAACCAATAATCATCATATGCATATACAATCATCATGCATAATTCAACATGTATTTTCATCCACAATGCACAATTCATATATACTCGCATCCACAATGCATAATCAATGAGTATAATAGATACATGTACAGTTGGGTGCGCGTACGTCTTCTACGTACCTTTCCAAAAGTGGGATTTGGTATGACTTTACTTCCTTGTTTGCGTCGCCACCTGGGATGGTTCTACACAATCACACAACCCAATATTAGAAGCCAAATTATAGCCAAATATAAAAAATTCAACAAAAAACATCATTTCCCACATTTCAGCAGCTGGCGATCGATCGCTACATTGAGGCGATCGATCGCGAGCCTTATGGATCGATCGCTTCGATGTAGCGATCGATCACCAGACCTTTCTGCCTCGCGGCGATCGATCGAGCCATATATGGCGATCGATCGCCTGCATCATATTTCGCCACTGTCCTTCGGCGATCGATCGCTGCATTTGTAGCGATCGATCGCCACCTGCTGGTGTGCGCGATCTCTCACCATTTTTGAGCATATTTCAAGTTCTACCACATACACTTCAAACTCAAACATTCCAACAACTCAAATATCATCATAACTCACTAAAACCCACATGAAACACCTCAAAAATCATAACCCAAGCAGATACAACACATACCCAAAAACAAATCCATAAAAATCCCAAAATGCTTACCCATTTCAAAACCAAACACCATAAAAACATTAGGAAGGGTTCCATACCTCTTGAGGACTCCAAATCCTACCAATAATCTCACAAACAAAGATTTTGTGAAGATTTCTCCTTCCTCCTTTGCAAAATTTTGAAAATGGGAAGAGGTTTAGGGTTGGGAATGAAATTTGGGGATTTAAGAGTGATGGGTAAAGTGAATGTAAAGTTGGGGGGTGTAGTGGGGTTATAAGAGTTTATAATTAAATTTGTACCCCATTAATTAACATGATGTATAAAATACCCCAACATGGTATTTTAAAAGCATTTTACAAAAATGCCTCAAACTCCCAATAAATTCATGCTTTCCAAATAATTAACAACCAACATGAATAAACCATGTTAATACCCAATTTTCCCAACATGCACAACATGCACCCTGAAATGCACCCTCGGGTCACGCCTACCATGTGACTAAGCATTTCAACAAGATAATTAATTCCCACACATAAATCAATTATCACCATAATTAATCATATAAACATAATTAATGCCCAAATTGTAATTAATTATTTCGGTGATATCACATTCACCTTCTGCTCCACTTCTTTTATTTAGTTAAAGCTGAAGAAATATATATATATATATATACAGGGTGGGCTGGGGGGGGGGGGGGGTGAAGTCCACTCTAGCCCCTACTGTAGATCCGCCCCTGCTTGGGGCGTCGTCTTGCGACATATATCCGTTTTTTGTCAAAAACAAAATCACAAGGTAAGTGTCACACTATGCCACCCACAAATGCACCACCTTAAGGTAGACGTCAAACAAACTCGGTACGAATTAGTCTCTTCTTTATAACATACTAGATAATCCATTCCATCGTCTGCTTCGCTCCTTTTCACTTTGCTAAAAAATATGCTTCAAACATCCACAAAACCTCAACCAGATCAGGAAAAATTCACCAAAAACAACAAAAAGCATTCTCGAGCCGGGCTTCATTTCCGTATTTACGAGACGTAACGTCATGTGGACTTAGGGGCCCATTCCAAAGCCCACTATCATAGATAATTCAATGGGCCTCACAATGTTGGGCCGAACCCATCATTCCAACTGCCATAACTGCCAAACCACTGATACAAAGGTGATCAAAATCGAAGCAAGGACCAAATGAGTGGCAGCACTTGACATCGACGACGCGTAACCGGGCCCACTTGTTTCTCCTCCATTTGATTTCTTATTACTGCACATATTAATAATAATTAATAATTATTATTAATCTAGTGAATTCTAATTGACTGAATTTAATGCATAAATTATTTAAGTTGCAAGGGACTTGCATTCGACGAGGCCGACGCCTAAGTCAGCCTCTTTTCTTGACAAATATACGTGTCTTATAAACAAAATATATATTTTGATATAATCATGCCAGATTGATATATATAAAGTAACATTTTGATTTAAATAATAAGATATCACAATGTAAAGTTGGTGGCATTAGATTTTAAATAAAAAAAGTGATAATTGCCACATTTGAGGTAGACAAAGAAGATGTGCCATGTAGCACAAATACTAATTTGCAATTGTTAACCATTATGGGTGGGAAATCCACGTTTCCATTCTTTATTTGATGTTTTGTTACCATTAGGTATTACTTCATGTAATATACAATCCACATAAAAATATAAAATGATTTATATGTACTATATTTGATATGTCCCATCTAAAAAACAGAAGTATCTTCACCGGAAAATTCTTCGATGTATCATGTAGACTCATACGCGGTTTGGTTGACAACATCCTTAAGGATAGTGCTCATAAGGGCATCATCACCATTCATTTGGAATCTTTTTTTTTTAAAAAAGATTCAAAATAAATGGTGGATAATGTCCTTGAGGGCAGTGCCCTTCAGGGCAAGCAACAATAAATCCCTCACACGCCAACACACTATGCTGCACGGACATATATACGAGGATACGACTACGACGCGACAAGTTGTAGATGATGTCAAGTTGTAGATACTTCTTTACTAATTAAAATATACAAAAAAAGTTTTAATTTTTTAAAAAATTTTGTAAAAAAAAAATTATAATTTTTTTTAAAAAAATTGTTTTTGTAAAAAATATAATAAAAAAATCATTTTCCCGTGTTCTGCCGTATCTACGTCGTGTCTTGCCTTGTCCATGCCGTGTCCAAAACATGTCGGCATTTTTTTTTTATAAAAAAGATCAAGACACCACGTGGCGTGCCCGACCCGTTTCGCACTCATGTCATGACGTGTCCGTGTCCACGGAGTCTGACACTGCATGAGATGCTTTTTTGGAGTGTCGGTGCAACATAGCCAACACACAACCAATATATATATATATATATATATATATATATATATATATATATATATATATATATTGGTGTGTTGATGTATGAGTCCATTCAGTGCATCAGCATTATGTTTTTAAACATGTGATTGTCTCAAGGCCATTTTCCCCTAAATTCACCGAAAATACTTACATATACCCGATTTAAGCCTATTTATACACCAACTCATTATAAAAACATAATGATTTTTAAGAAAAATATATAAATTAATACACCAACCATGTTATACCAATCATATTGAGTTGATTCATAAATAAAGCTCAAACTATGTTCTTACAAGTGTTTTCCGATAGGCCCTTCCCCCAAATGTTTCATTTTCTATTACATTCCTCTAGCCTTCGCTGTAAAAAGAGGGGATTTGGGGGAAAATTCTTGGGTGCAATCGATGCTCCCAAAGATCAAGCCACATACAAAGTGTATGTATAAATGTATATGTGTGAATTTCTTTAGTACACAATGTGCAACAAAAAAATTCCCGGATTTGGGTGGAATGGAATGAAATTATATAAATGAATAGAAAAATTTGCATGTGACTATTACATAATCAAATCTGACATGAAAAATGTTGCCATGCGTTTGCAATAACTGTGATTAGATAATACTTGGAATATAAAAATATCACCTGGGGGAAGGAGCAGGACAGAAAGTGATGACATAATCTGCAGAAGCACACGTAAATGTGCTGCTTCCATCATCGTATGCATAACTGTAAGCTCGCGGGCACGCGTTTTTAAACAACTCCGAGTACGCGCTCGGCCGGCAAGTCTCCGGCGTCGCGTACTCGCCGCTGCAGAAGTACTGAGGATCCCCGAACGCCTCACAAGCGCTCTTGCATGCCACGCACGCGCCGTCGCTGCTTGCGCTGACGTCGTTCCTCACCTTCAGATCATCAGGACAGGCGGCGTTCAGGTCGGCGATGCACCCAGTCACCGTACAATTCCCGCCTGTGCCGTCCTGCGGGACCACCAACATGGGAAGATTGTATCCGTCGACAAGGCTGACGTCATAGAAGTCGAGCCCATCAGCGCCGTTGAGTGTGAACTCCGCCAGAGTAGCTGGAGGCGCCGCTCCACCGCCGTTGCACTCTATGTTTCCGGAGCCGCAGTCTCCGGTGACACAGTTGAATTTTCCGGAAGATGGGTCTTGGGAACAGAAAGTCCGCCCCCACAAGCGGCCGGACCAGGCGGAGGGGACGGGGATTGGAATCGAGCCGCCGGAGTTGAGGGCGAATCCGGTGGTGGAAAGCTGGGGAGTGCCGGCGTTGGAGAGTATCCCCGGCCACACTGTGTAAGAACACTGGTTTACAAAAGTAAACGTCGCTGAAAATGCCCCACCTAGATTAACACATTTCAACAAACATACATATCAACCATCAAAATTAAAATTCAAGAACAAAAATACCGGAAATGAGAAATATCCATTTTTGTCTCTATTATTAGGTATTGTTCCGATTTAATCCTTTTCAACTCGTGTCGTCAATTTGTCAAATTTGTAGAGAAAATATATGGACGATTTTAGTACACAAAAAAAAAAAAGAGAAATCGAGAAGGCCTGGACAATATTTGCCGAAAATGGTTATCTTTCCGAAATCAAACCAAGAAAGAGATGAATCGATACCTTCGATTAACATAACGAGGCATGAAACAAGAAGGGGCAGCCGTAAACAATGTGTTTTTGCCATTTTTGATGAATTATTGGACAAAGAATGAAGGAAGAATTTTGCAGGGTGTGTGTAAAAAAACAGTAGGTGTATTAAACACATGTGCATATATTTATATTAGAGATATTTAGGCCGACAGTATGAGGGAAGAATGAAACCGCCAATGTTGTGTTCGGTCAGCAAGTATGGAAGCTGGTTAAGATTAGGAGAGCTAAATAAATTTAATGGCGGAGTTAAGTTGTCCGACATTTGTGTGTATTCATATCAAGCAAAGCTATGGACGATTGATCACAACAATCGGGTTTTATTGAATTTTATGTTAGCATAACATGTTATATAAGCCAATGAGTTAATGATTGGCCTGTTGAGCTCTAAGATCCCTAACCCAATTAGTGACTCAGACTCGACTATAAATATCTCACTTCTTCTCTAGGGTTTAGAACCTACCATTCCATAAACTCATACAAATGTTGACACCAAACTATCACTGGTGTTGGTTTGAAGATCTGGCCAGGTTGATTAGACTCGAGGGATCACATCATACATATTGATTTCGTTGTTTATCGGTAATCCCTTTTTCGTGCATCATTTATATTTGTTATTTGCTTGTTCTATATGAATCAGCCGCAATCGTCTGTCCCAATGTCTAGATCTGTTTATGTTAATTTTTCGCTGCGTTTGGATCTGACGCATGGGGATGGAAACTCAACAGTGATATTAGAGTCAAGTTGCGCTTTGATTCATGTATTTGATAATCAATTTTGTTAGATCGCTCCCAATCGATGGTAATCGTGTTTGAATTTTCAGAAATTTTTAGAAATTTGATTGAAACTGTTTTGATCGCAACCCAAACTCAAAGCACATTAAAAATGGTTTCGGGTTCCTCTCGGACTACCAAAGCACGCCGGAGGCTGTGCACACGGCGGGGAAACTATTCTCTGCCGCTGTGCACACCACCTCGATTGAGTTAGTAGTGCGTGATACTCGTGCGATCTCTATAATTGTTGCAGACAAACGGCAGCAGGGTGCGGGCGAGCGGTGTAACGCGGCGGAGAAATCGTTCTCCGCCGTCACGGTCATAGCCTGCTTGCGCAGCCGTGCAACCACGCCACTGGAACGCGGGGCTACAGACGTGACGTTACGACTAGGCGGAATGCGGCGGGATACGAGATCCCGTCATCGCTACTCGTGAAGCAACGGGATATGTGAGGGCCGCTCCTAATCAGGTGTTTAATTATCACACAATGATTAATTTAAGTAAACAACGGAAGATTAGTTTCAAATTTATTGTCAAATGACCCTAAATTTTTTTTCGCTTTTCGATGATACATATATAATGATACTGAAAATATATCTAGTTATGTATTCAGTTCACAGATAATACATCATTCATCATTCAACATAACAAGTAAACTCTTAAACTACGGCAATACTTCTACGTACATAATACTTGGGGCATTCCCCGGAAAGAACCATAGTTTTAAAATGTTCACTAAGACGTGGGACAAAATACATAAAACATGAACCCGAGATCGCTCTCAAGGAGCTCTGGTATTCTTCAATGCCTACTCTCAAGCATCCGCAGTGCATCCACATGTACCACCTGTCATGCCCATACAACAAAAACATGACAGCCCCCCGCGAATTTGCCAGAACCTAGTACGAGAAACATGTAAAATCATAATGAATGACAAAGTATCATGCGATGCATGTCATGTATGAATGCAAATGCATATGAGGGGTATCAAATCTCCAATATCAAGATATCAGGAGTACAATGGAAAGATCATCAATCAATCATCAAGCTCGAGTAGGGCGTCGACACGCTCGTCGCTACAACATCTCTCTCAGTCGAGCCATCGATGGTCCATCATCCCTCGTGTCTGGAGACGACGGCACAATCGTCGCTACGGCATCTTTCAACTCACACTCTCTACGTCGAGCCATCGGCGTGCTCATCATCCCCAGACACGCATCACAGATACCAACGAAACGATATAGGTATCAACGAAAGAAGCGATTTGATCAACATGACGTGCTCAATGTCCAGGCGTGTCCATGCATCATGCAATATCATAATCTCATGTGATGCATCTCAATATATCATGTCATCATTTATCATGCAGTTCAATGTATCATGTAATCACATACTACAGTTCAACATGTCATATAGTCACTTATGTAGCACATAATGACAAGTAAACAATACCCCGGGAGCATCACATGTCGTTGTCAGACATCGTGATAGAACCGATTTTCTACGTACCTCCACCGAGTCAACAAATATCGAGAATTTACGTACTCCTCAAATTGACCTCGGCTATAGTCACCTGACCAAATATCATTCAAATAGACCAAGACTATCAACAATCATTATTCTAAAGATCATGTTCCAAACCTACTCTAACTTTCAGCAACATGCATCCAATCATAAACCCATAATTCTTTCAAAATTAATCAAATGACATGGGTTCAATTTAGTTTTAAAGCTAACCCAAAATATGACATTTCATATGTTTGACACATCCACAGATTCGCTCATTTACCTAAGGCAAATTGGGTCTAAACATTATTTATGCAAAACAGGGGAATTTCTAAATTCTAGATTGACCACTTTTCATAGAAACTTCATAAATAATTCATACGACATCCAAATAACCTGCTTCTAGTGGGAGACTTTAGATAACTCAAAATCCTACAATACATATTTTATGAGCTTTAAGCTAATTAGTTCATATTGAGGTACATTCATTGCAAAACGTAATAGCCTAAAAACTCGCACGCAATGCCTTATCCAGATTGTGCACCATGTGGTAAAATAGCATAACCTTTGCATATGAACTCCAAATTGTGTGAGGCCAATTCCAAATGCAAGCTAACACTGAATATTACATCTCTCTCATTGGAGCCATTGACGGTCCATCATCCCTTGTGTCTGGGCGACGTTTGCACACTCATCGCTACAACATCTTTCAGCTCACACTCTCTACGCCGAGTCATCGGCGTGCCCATCATCCCCAGACACGCATCATAGATACCAACAAAATGATATATGTATCAACGAAAGAATCGATTGGATCAACATGACGTGCTCAATGTCCATGCGTGTCAATGCATCATGCAATATCAAAATCTCATGTGATGCATCTCAATATAACATGCCATCATTTATCATGCAGTTCAATGTATCATGAAATCACATACTACAGTTCAACATGTCATATAGTCACATATATAGCAAGTAAATCATACCCCAGGAGCATCACATGTGTTTGCCAAACATCGTGATAGAACCGATTTTCTACGTACCTCCACCGAGTCAACAAATATCGAGAATTTGCGTACTCCTCAAATTGAACTCGGCTATAGTCACATGACCAAATATCATTCAAATAGACCAAGACTATCAACAATCATTATTCTAAAGATCATGTTCCAAGACTACTCTAACTTTCAGCAACATGCATCCAATCATAAACCCATAATTCTTTCAAAATTTAATCAAATGACATGGGTTCAATTTAGCTTTAAAGCTAACCGAAAATATGACATTTCATATGTTTGACACTTACCCAGATTCGTTCATTTACCTAAGGCAAATTGGGTCTAAACATTATTTATGCAAAACAGGGGAATTTTTAAATTTCATATTGACCACTTTTTGTAGAAACTTCATAAATAATTCATACGACATCCAAATAACCTGATTCTAGTGGAGAATTTAGATAACTCAAAATCCTACAATATATATTTATGAGTTTTAAGCTAATTAGTTCATCTTGAGGTACGTTCATTGCAAAACGTAACAGCCTAAAAACTCGCATGTAATGCCTTATCCAGTTTGAGCACCATGTGGTAAAATTAGCATAACTTTTGCATATGAACTCCAAATTGTATGAGGCCAATTCTAAATGCAAGCTAACACTGAATATGAATATTACAACTCTTATTAGGACGTAAAACTTCAAATTCATAGCCGTTTATTCCCAAAAATTCGAAGAATCGATTTGAGCACAGTATAGTACTATCAACATAACTTTCTCATTTAACTCCAAATTAGCTGATTTTGGTGGCCAATTAAAGCTAACCTAAAGTACTACAACTTTTATTAGAGGCACCAATTACAAATTCGATCTCTAAGTAAATCAAAAAGTCGAACCCATCTACTGCATGCAACTTCAAATTTTGCAGATTTATTTGACAACAACGTTTTCCATGAACAACCACCAAAATTCGAACCTTAATCTTAAATTAAAGTTGATAAAGCTTAAAAATGATGTTATAGCTTCCTATATTTTCAAGGTTTGAGCACCAAATTATCACCATAGTTCATTCCTAGCTTGAACTCCTCCAAATTTTCTTCAAACTTGAAAATTCTTGCACTATACTATCACCCTTGCCTTGTAGTTTCTAAATTTTAATTTGCATGCAACATGCATTCAAAATTGCAAGGGGGATTCTTTTTTCTAAAAGTGGCTGAAAATTTCAAAATTCTTGATGAGGAGAGAATGAGGAGACTTTTTTTATTCAAGCGAGAAATGATCATGCTTGTGATTGAAACTTGTGCAATTAAAGAGTGGTGGCCGATCGACACAAGGCTTGGTGGATGGAATTTTTAAACATTTGATGTATTATGGAATCCATGTGTCAATACATAACTATCTTGCAAGATTAATGGTCCAAACTCATGTACTAAACATGAGTTAATTAATTAGTGGACATGTGTTCTCCAAGTGCCATGTGATCATGCACATGCACTAAAAAAACATGTTCCACTAGTTGCTTGACTCATCGTAGTCCGGAACACCTTAATTCAAAGTCTGTACTTATAATTATTCGGGTTTGCTTAATCATCGTTAATTCGGATTAATTAGCATCGGGGCCTTACATTTCTCACACCCTTATAAGATTTCGTCCTCAAAATCCGAAAAACTACTAGTTGCAGCTCATAAATTACATTTGTTCGGCTTTACAAATGCATTGTTTGCTCGTATGAACTAGACATTAGATACAATCAATGTTCTCAGATAAGTATGGCCATTCATGTCTCATCTTGGACTCCAAAATCCATGATTTCTATGTACCATGGTAACTCATCAATGATTAAGCATATGTGGTATCTTCTCATTACTGTTCACAAATCAAATAGATCGTTCCTCAAGGACAAAGAACTGTTCAATTCAATCTCTCTCGTATGAAACACGCGGGATGGATATGGTTCCAACTTCCTTAGTATAGGTACATGAGGTACATCATGTATTTTTGGAATCTTCTAAGATTTGGTAAGGACCAGTGTATGAGGTGACAGTCTACCTCGACGTTCGAACCGAATCATTCCATTAAGAGATTCTGAAGAATACTCCATCGCTGATCTCCAATTCTAATGCTCTTTTTCTCTTGTTGGCAACGCTGGCCTGCCTATTTCAGGCTGCCTTCATATATTTTCTAAATCTTACAGACTTTTCTGCATTTCATTATGATAATTTGAGAGTCTTTCTTCATTTTCAGAAGAATCACTCTTAGCCTCTACTTTTAAGTGCTCTATTCAAAGCTTCGTCTGTTAATTCAGATAGTCTGAATATGGTAGATAGTACTCACCATCAATTCTTTCTTTTATTTTATCCATAGGTTGCTTGGAAACTCCAAATCTTGATACAAATTTTGGATCTTTGTCCGCAATAATTGATAGGCTTAGATTTTGAGTGTTTTTAACTGTGATTTCTTCCCATTTTCTGTACTTTTTCCTGGATGATATTATGCTTTTTGGTGTTTATTCATTTGTTTCAGGAAATTAGATCAGAAGTGAAAGAAATGAGCTAATGAGAAGATAACGGGCGAAATCGAGGCATAAAAGATGATAAAAATGTAGAAGATGGTTTCTTCAGATCTCGATCGATCGAGAGTTATTCTCGATCGATCGAGCCAGCCAGTAGCAAGACTCAGAATTTTCGAAGGCTCGATCGATCGGTAGAAATATCGATCGATCGAGCGAGGCAGTAACTTCAGCAACAATTTTTGAGAAATCTCGATCGATCGGTGGAAATTCCCGATCGATCGAGCGAGGCAGTAAGTTCCAAAAGCTGGCGTGAACAGTGCACCGATCGATCGGTGAAATTCTCGATCGATCGAGACGCGAGATCTGAAGATTTTATTTTCCTATTTTATCGAGATTTTGGAGGGCTTTTTAAGGGGACTCTCTTCCACAGAATTACGGACGAATTTTGAGACAATATATCAGACTTTTTAGGTCAAGAGCAGCCGCCCTAGCCGCCGCCCAACGCCGGAAGAAGGAGATCCAATCTCCGTTCTTCGTCCAAAGTCGAGCCTATCCGTTCCGGAGTGCAAGGAAGGAACAAGAGAAGAAATCACGGTGCAACGCACGGATTCATCCATCGTTTATCGTATTTCTGAACTTAATTTATTTGATTTTCAATTTTCATTTGTTGTTTTTAAGGTCGAGAGACAAGAAAACTCATCTGTTATTGATTTGAATTAAAATTGGTTTATATTATTGAAGTTTTAGTTCGTTGTGTTTGATATTATTGATTCATTGATATTTGCGCGCATTGATATTTATTGTTCCTAAATTAATTGCATGTGTAGATCAGAGTCTAGCTAGCTTTGATTGAATTTGAGGGTTACAGCCGAGATCGAGAGATAACGCTGTAACACGCTCCATTAATTTATGATGTATGTTACGATTGAGATCGAGAGATGATATCGCATACGTGAGAACTTGAAATCGAAAGATTTAGAGTTAATAGGTTTTGATAATTTAAGCAACTTTGAATTAGTAAATAGGTGCACGAGAGTGACTTGTTCTAATTTATTGTTAGTTTCGTTACAGCTCGAGAGAGTGTATCGAATAATCATGAAAACCTTTCACCTTTAAAATCAATTGGTTAATAAAGTGAGAATTCCATTGAATCATTAGAGATAACATAATTGAACGACGAACTTGGTAATTTTCTCGAGTAACTTACCTTTGCATTTCCGGAACCATTCTTGTCATTATTTTTAATTTAATCTTTACTCTTTAGTTTAATCTAGCTTTAGTTAATCAAACTCCTTTAATCGTAGGCTAAATATAATTTGATTGATCTTATTTGGTACTTATACGTTAGTCCCTGTGGATTCGACAACCTTTACTTAATTTTCACTATACTAAAACTTGACACCGTGCACTTGCGGTAGAATCGCTTCAACCCATACACTGAAAAATAATTGTTTAAAAATAAAAGCGGTCAAGTTTTTGGCGCCGTTGCCGGGGACTAATCTGTATAATATCATACGAGATTAGTTAATTGTAATTTAGCCAATTCTTTTATTATTGCGTTTTTGTTGTTTTTTTTTGTTTTCTTTTGTTGATCTTTGTTAATATTTTCTTTGTGTATTTTTGTTGTCTCCTTTTGTCTATTTTGGACAGGAATCAGTTCTTTAGTGCATGCATAGAAGAGAGGAACCCTTTCTCGAGCCGTTTGATCCAGAGATAGAGAGAACGTTACTAAGAAGATTACGAGAAGCTCGAGAAATGGCTGACAATAACGAAGCACAGCACCCTAGATCGATGATGGACTTTGCACAACCTGCATTTCATGGATCGTTGTCGAGTATCACAAGGCCGACGATCCAAGCAAACAATTTTGAGATCAAGCCGGCAATCATACAAATGATTCAGCACTCGGTGATGTTCGGGGGAGCAGCTACAGATGATCCGAACAATCACATCTCCAACTTTTTGGAGATTTGTGATACATTCAAACACAATGGCGTCTCTGACGATGCCATCAGGTTAAGGCTCTTTCCTTTTTCATTACGAGATAAGGCTAAAGCATGGTTAAATTCACTTTCTGCAGGTTCAATAACAACATGGGAGGGGATGACAAAGGCGTTTTTGTCAAAGTACTTTCCCCCTTCCAAGACGGCGAAGATGCGGAACGATATCACGACTTTTGGTCAGTTTGACCCCGAAACTTTATACGAAGCGTGGGATCGGTTTAAGGAGTTGTTGAGGAGATGCCCACACCATGGTCTACCCATATGGCTACAGGTACAAACATTCTATAACGGTTTATTTTCTGCTAACCGTTCAATGATTGATGCAGCATCTGGGGGATCCATAATGAGAAAGACGCCGGAAGAAGCATATAGCTTGTTGGAGGAAATGGCGTGCAACAGCTACCAGTGGCAATCTGAGAGGAGCACGCCACAGAAACCAATGGGAGTCCATCAAGTGGATGAGATCACTGCTCTTTCGGCTCAATTAGAAGCCATGAACCGGAAGATAGACAGCATGGGAGCAGCAGCAATGCAGGCCCAAACTATTTTCTGTGAGCTGTGTGGAGGCGGTCATCCTAGCATCGAGTGCCAGGCAGGTAATCAATTTAACCAATCCGTTGAAGCTGTTAATTTTGTAGGTAACAGGCCACACAATAATTCCTACTCGAATTACAACCAACCATGGAGGAACCACCCGAATTTGAGGTGGTCGAATCAAGAAAATGTGTTGAACCCTCAACCGCAGGCCGGGTTCACACAAAAGCCGAGTATGGAGGAATTGATGGCGAAGCTGATTTCATCAACAGAGGTGAGGATGCAGAATCAAGATGCATCAATCAAAAATTTGGAGGTGCAGATAGGGCAATTGGCCACGTTGATATCTGGGAGGACGCAAGGTACGCTCCCGAGTGATTCTGTAAAGAATCCGAAGGAGCCATCAAATTGAGAAGGCGAGGAGGTGACAGTCCAGCTTGGGACTATAAATTAAGAACTTCCGTTTTTTTTTCTTTCCTTGAGTCTTGTTTTTGATTTCTTGTTTTGGTGTGTTTTTGTTAGTGTGTTTGTTTTGAGTTTATCTGGGATTGAATTCAGTGTGTTTTTAATGCAGGTGTGAAAGTAAGAGCAACAATGAGCTAGGCGAGGCAACCCGAGAGAAAGTGTTGAGAGAGAAATGAAAATCCTAAGTTCTGGAGTTGGCGATCGATCGAGACAAAATCTCGATCGATCGCCCGGTTTTTTAAATGCATTGTGAAGTACTGCCTCGCTCGATCGATCGAGAATTTTTCCGATCGATCGAGCGAGCGGATTTTTTGAAAAAAAAAAGAGGCAGACGCAGCAGCCATAATTCATTCTTCTCCTCTCCAAAACAAAACCCTAGCCATTTTTTTTAAAATCCTTTCATCAAATCTCAAATTTTGTTCATCAAATTTCGATTTACTTCAATTCTAAGAAGTAACATTCATTCTAATGAGATTTACATTGCAGATTTGAAGATTTGAAAGAAAAATTGGGTAGAAGCGCATAAAGAAGGGAATTCCAAGCCGAGGGCCACATTTGTCCAAGATCAAGTTTTTACGAGGTAATTGGTTTCCAATCATCCTAGATTTGAGCTTTTGGTGCTTTTTCGTGAATTTTATTAGAAGGGGATTGGAAAAGAATTTCAATTAGGAGGAAGTTGTGTGGTATTGAAAGGTGTCGGATTACAGTGTTGTGGGGTGTTAATTGAATTGAATTGAAGTAGTTGAGAATCTGTTGGCAAAGAAATGTCGTCCAGAAAGAGGTCAAAGCAGGCAGAAGCTTCCCAGAAGCAAAAGCAGGCAGAGGCCACTATTTCTGAGCCAGTTTATGATGAACAGAAGTTTCTAAATGCCAAGATTGCTGAGTTATACCCCATCTACCATAAGAAACCCCTGAGCCGTGAAAGGGGAATGAGCTTGGATAAATTGGAGTGTCCTGTCATTAGGACAGTACGCCGAAAAGGATGGTTTCAATTCATTCAGACACCGATTGATGCTGTGGTGCCGCTGGTAAGGGAGTTTTACACGAATCTTCGAGCTGTTAGACCAGGGCACCAAGTAAGTGTTTATGTTCGAGGGAAGGATGTGTTGGTGGATCGAGCCGCAATCAACAATATTCACCGGATGCCGTTACTTCAAAACTGTGCATACCAATCTTTTAAGAGTAGCAGGATTGACTTGGGGGGAAGTAGCCCACCGACCTCCGCACTACCGTTTCCATCCACAATCACTGCTTTATGTCAGAGGAACGGAGTGACTTGGGGGGAAGACGAGGAGCTACTCCCGCCGAAGACACCAATCATTGTGGCCGATCCTACGAGACGAAGACCCTCGGACACTACACAAGCTGGAGCATCATCCTCTGCTGCAGAGCATACACGAGTTACTTTGGATTCTCTTCATAGGGATCTCCAAAACATTCGCCTGGAGCAGCAGAGCATTCACAGCATGCAGCAGGACATTCATAGCATGCAGAGAGCATTGCAGATGGACCATGAGCAGGTAGCTCAGCGTCAGATGGAGTTCATGCACTATCAGAGTGCATGGAACACTGCCATGGCCCAGGGCTTCCCAGGTTTCCAGTTCCCGCCGGAGCCACACTTTGCACCTTACCAGCCACATGCACCTCCACCTTCCGAGTACCCACCATTTCCGCCATATCAGGGCGAGGAGCACCACTACCCAGTCCCCCCTCCGGAGCATGATGAGGATGACGATCTGTGACATCCCCGAAATGGTTAATTGCTATTTGGCTTTAAATTATGTTTACATGATTAATTATGTGGTAATTGATTATGTGTTGGGATTTATTTACCTTATGTGGAAATGCATGGTCATGTGGTTAGGATGACCCGGGGTTGCATTTTAGGGTGCATGTAGTGCATGTTGGGTAAATATTATTGGAAGCATGATTTATTTGCATTGGTTAGCAATTAATTGGGAATCATGTGTTTAATTGATATTTGGTGCATTTTGAGTAAATGCTTTGAAAAATATCATGTTGGGGTGTTTTATACACCATGGAATTAATTGGTATGCATTTGATTTAATAAAACCCACCCTTTTATTCCCAACTCTTACTTCACTTTACCAAAATCATTTCCAACACCCAAACCCTTCCCTCTTCTTCACATTTTCGAGCTCAAGCCTAGGGTTGAGGAGAAACCTTTCAAAAATCTTGATTTGTGGAGCATATTGGGTGATTTGAGATCCCCAAGAGGTATGGGTACCTCATGCTTTAATTTTGTGAAGTTTTGTTTGAGTTTGGTTTGGTTTTGAATGGTTTTAAAATGGGTTTTGTTGGGTTGTTATGGGTTTGGTTAATGGTTGGATTTTTGGTTGTTTTAAGGTGCATTTTGGAAGTTTATGTTGTTATTTGAGTTGTTGGTTTGTTGGTTAAGAGTTGGAATGGGTTGGAATGGTTTTGAGATGCAAAAATGGAGGATTTTCGGGTTACAGGGGATGGCGATCGATCGCCCATTCCAGGCGATCGATCGCGCCCAGGCAGTTGGCTTTTCAAGCCTTTGGCGATCGATCGCCACTCTTGGGCGATCGATCGGCGGGTCTGGCGATCGATCGCGCCAGGGGTGGCGATCGATCGCCGAAGGGTGCAATTTTTATTTCTCGGACAGTGGGTATTGGCGATCGATCGCCGTGAGGGGCGATCGATCGCGAAAGCCAAAATATGGTTTTTTTGGTTATTTTTGTGGATTTTTGGTATTGGACTATTATTGGGTTCTAATATTGGTATTTGTGAATATGTAGAACCAACCCAGGTGGCAACGCAGCCAAGGAATTGAGGTCCAACCACATTCCACATTTTGGAAAGGTACGTAGTGGACGTACGGGCACCCAACGGTAACATGTATTTTATATACTCATTGTTTATGCATTGTGGATGCGAGTATGTATGTGGTATTGCATTGTGGATGCATATACATGTTGATTTATGCCATATGAGGTATTGCATTGTGGATGCATATACATGGTAATTTATGCATATTGATGTTAGATGCATATTATGATTATTGGATGCACATCCCATGAGTCGTGGTCATCCTTTGATGATTTTAATGCTTGCCGCTTTTTGTATTGGTTCCGCTAAATGTGAAGCGAGGGGTGGGAGCGCCGCATGTCACATTTGAGCGTGGTTGTCATATGGGGCGAGGAAAGGGTATTTGCCGCTCTCTGTGAAGCGAGGGGTGGGAGCGCCGCATGTCCATTGTAGCGAGGTTATCCTATGCCGCCCATATGAATATAAGCGAGGGGCATTAAAATACACTGTGATGGACAGACTAGGGAATGGTGACCAATATGTGGTACAGTTGAGATGGTATATGATGTCATGACATGTTTTGGCCATTAAAAATAATCTGTTGATTATACTCATGAGTTATGGTACAGGGACAACCAAACGGGAAGCGTTTGAAATGCATGGGAAAACAGGAAGTGTTTTATATTGATTATGCATTTACGCTTTATCTTCATATTGTGTTGAATATGAATGATTATTATTGCTCATGTTTGGGGGTTGTCCTTGTAGGTACCTTTTTGGCATGATAGATGGGCTTGAACGGGTTGAGACAGTGAGCTTCACGAGCATCTTTGGTAGATGAAAGGACAGGATTCTTTTGTATAGTGCCTACTCTAGGAGTAGCGTAAAACTATAGTGGACACATTCAATTGTTGGAATGTAATTAATCCTTTTGGTAGTCCTTTATTTTGGCATGTAAATGCTTAAGCTAATAGACGCAACTTGTTTACTCTACTCTGATCATTTATTTAGCTCTATTATGCCTTTATTCCGCACTTAAGGATTAGGGTCCTTACATTAGTGGTATCAGAGCAGTGGTTAGAGAACCCGGGAACGAGTGAAGGGTAGCCTTAGCATGGTTGGCTAGGTGCTTACATTGGAAGCATGTTTATGCATGTGGTGCATATTGCTGTATATCCTGTTATACTAACATGCTTATATCACTCCTGTTATCTAACGACATTATTTATATATTGCTTTGGATTGTTGTTAACATTTGTGTTACAGCATGGCTGCTAATGAGGAAGTCGGAGATGTTGGGAGTGTAAATGCGAGTATTGGACAGGCTAATCCTCTACCTCCACCGGCTGTAGGAATGGAACCAGTGGTCCAGTTATTGCTACCGGGTGAGATTAGCTTGACGCAGTTTCTGTCTTATCATCCGCCCCGGTTTGAGGGGACAGAGTCCGGAGAAGAAGCGGAAGAGTGGCTGGAGAGGCTTGAGCAGATCTTTGTATCGGCTCCTTGTGCTATTACTGCTTGGCTGAGGCTGGCGGAGTTCCAGTTGGCTAAGAAACCATTGATGTGGTGGAGGAGCACAAGTGATGGAGATGAGAGCACTGGGTGCTGTGATTGACTGGACGCTCTTCAGGACCAGGTTCTTGAACCGATACTTCTCCGCGGCAGCAAGGCAGACAAAAGAGGATGAATTTGCAAGTCTAGGCAGGGGAACATGACAGTGGCAGACTATGCCACACAGTACTCATCACTACTTAGGTATGTCCCCCATATTGCCTCTGATGGACGTGCCAAGATGAGAAATTTCATGAAAGGACTGCGACCGGAGCTCTATGACCGGGTTATCATCAATAACCCAACCTCTTTTGATGATGCTCTCACAAGAGCGGAGCTTGCTGAGCTAGGAGTGGGAGCTTATGCCATGCCACCACCGGTACCGCAACAGAGGCAGACTAGTGACAGTTTGAGGCCTCGGGGTGAGCCATTTAAGCCCCGTGGTGCCTCTTCATCTTCGCGGTATGGTGGGAAGAAACACTTTGGACAGAAGCAGGATAACAAGAAGGGTAATTGGTCCGCCAGTCGAGGATCTTCACAGGGGGATAGGCCGGGAGAGCCGAGGTGCAACAACTGTGGAGGACCACATTCTTCAAACAAGTGTCCTGCATGTTATGTTTGTGGCAAGATGGGCCACATTGCTCGGTATTGTCCCACCAGAGGAGGCCAGTCAGAGTATCAGGGCAACAGGCCAAGGTTTGAGGACAGGACAGTGCAGCAGAGGCAGCAGTTTGGGCCTCGTCCATCGGGAGGTCAGACAGTGGGACCACCCCAGGGACAAGTATATGCACTGACCAGGGAGCAGGCTCAGGCAGCTCCAGAGGAGGTGATTGCCGGTACGTGCCATTTATTTACGTACCCTGCTTTTGTTTTGATAGATACAGGTGCCTCCCATTCCTTTGTGTCTGTGGGATTTGTGGAAAGACACCATATGCGCACGTCTCATTTGCCCACGCCTCTACTAGTCTCGACACCCACTGGAAGAAACAGTCGTTGCTGATCAGTTTTTGGCAGATAGCCTCATTTATTTTGAGGGCAACGAGTTGAGATCAGACTTGATTGTGCTGGGTATGTCAGATTTTGACTGCATCTTGGGTATTGATGTTCTGAACAGATATCAGGCAGTGGTAGATTGCCGACAGAGGACAGTGAAGTTCAGACCTGAGTTGGGCAGTCAGTGGACTTTCTTTGGCAACGGGTCTCGTGCGAAGATTCCGTTGATTTCAGCGATCAAGATGTCTCAGCTGTTGGAACGTGGGCACACAGGCTATCTTATTTATGCCGTGGACACGTCTGAAAAGAGTAAAGAACTGAGGGTTGAGGATGTACCAGTTGTGGCAGAATTTGCTGATGTATTTCCAGAAGAGATCCCAGGATTTCCACCGGCCAGGGAAGTTGAATTTGGGATCGAGTTGCTGCCAGGGACATCCGCTATCTCTCGTGCACCTTATAGGATGGCACCGGCAGAGTTGAGAGAGTTGAAAGAGCAGTTGCAGGATCTCCTTGACAAGGGTTATATACGCCCGAGCGTGTCGCCATGGGGCGCACCAGTCCTCTTTGTGAAGAAGAAGGACGGTTCGATGCGGCTGTGCATCGATTACCGGCAACTGAATAAGGCTACAGTGAAGAACAAGTATCCCCTCCCAAGGATTGACGACTTGTTTGATCAGTTGCAAGGTACCAGGGTGTATAGCAAGATTGATTTGAGATCCGGGTATCATCAGATTCGGGTCAGAGAGGAAGATGTGCAGAAGACAGCGTTCCGGACTCGATACGGGCATTATGAGTTCTTAGTAATGCCGTTCGGTGTGACGAACGCCCCGGCCGTCTTCATGAGTCTGATGAACAGAGTGTTTCAGCCGTATCTTGATCAGTTCGTCATCGTGTTTATTGACGACATTCTTATCTACTCCCGGAGTGAGGAAGATCATGTGAAACACTTGAGGACAGTGCTTCAGATTCTCAGAGAGCATCAGTTATATGCTAAGCTCAGTAAATGCGAGTTTTGGCTGAGCAGTGTAGTGTTTCTGGGGCATGTCATTTCGAGCAGTGGGATATCAGTGGACCCCAAGAAGATTGAGGCTGTGATGGAGTGGGCTGCCCCCACTTCTGTACCTGAGATCCGGAGTTTTCTCGGTTTGGCCGGGTATTATCGGCGCTTTGTTGAGGGCTTTTCGAAGATTGCCAAGCCGCTGACTCAGTTGACTCAGAAAGGAGTGCCTTTCTTTTGGTCAGAAGCTTGTGAGGAGAGCTTCCAGGAGTTGAAGCACCGGTTGACGACGGCGCCAGTGTTAGTGATTCCGACGGAGAACTCCAGATTTGTTCTGTATACTGATGCATCACTGCAGGGCCTTGGATGTGTTCTGATGCAAGATAAGCATGTGGTAGCTTATGCATCGAGGCAGTTGAAGCCGCATGAGACCAGATATCCAGTTCATGACTTGGAATTGGCGGCTATCATCTTTGCCCTGAAGATCTGGAGGCATTATTTATATGGCACTTCATTCACCATATACACGGATCACAAGAGCCTCAAGTTTTTATTCACTCAGGCGGAGCTGAACATGAGGCAGAGGAGATGGATGGACCTACTCAAGGACTATGATTGCGAGATAGAGTACCATCCGGGGAAAGCCAATTTGACAGCAGACGCTTTGAGCCGGAAAGTGAGGAGTTCTGCTGAGGACGTCATCCATTTGTCGGCTATGATGACCTCCTATTGTCATCTCGGCTATGATTTTGATATAGATGCATCACCAGTGTATGTCTCTACCTTATTAGCTGAGCCAGATATTTATGAGAATATCAGGAGAGCTCAGAGATCAGATGCTGAGGTTCAGAGATGGTTGTCTATAGTGCATCTTGGTCATGCCGACGAAGTTCAGAGTGGCCGACGACGGATCTTTGAGATTGGGTAACCGCTGGGTAGTTCCGAGTACGCCGGAGTTGCGTAAGGGAATCTTGGAGCGAGCTCACAGTAGTAGACTTAGCATCCACCCAGGCGGAAAGAAGATGTACAGAGATCTGCGTGGTCAGTTTTGGTGGAAGAGAATGAAGTCTGATGTCGTCGCTTTTGTGAAGAGGTGTCTGATCTGCCAGCAGGTTAAGGCAGAGAGGCAGAGACCTGGCGGCGAATTGAGAAGCTTAGAGATACCGAAGTGGAAGTGGGAGCACATTTCCATGGACTTCGTGACTCATTTGCCGAGGAGTGCTTCAGGCTTCGATGCTATTTGGGTGATAGTGGACAGATTGACTAAGGTGGCCCACTTTATCCCCTATAGCATGACTTTCACATTTTTGAGGATGGCGCAGTTGTATATTAGAGATGTGGTGAGATTGCATGGGATCCCCGTTTCCATTGTGTCAGATCGAGATCCGCGATTCACATCTCATTTCTGGGAAGGCCTTCAGTCAGCTTTGGGAACTGAGGTCAGATTGAGTACTTATCATCCTCAGACGGATGGCCAGACCGAGCGCACTATTCAGACGCTCGAGGACATGTTAAGAGCTTGTGTTTTGGAGTTCGATGCCTCTTGGCAGGATTCAGTGCCTTTGGTAGAGTTTTCGTATAACAATAGCTACCAGGCAAGTATTCAGATGGCTCCGTTTGAAGCTCTTTATGGCAGACGGTGTAGATCACCCTTATGTTGGGATGATTTGGACAGTAGACCAGTCGGAGGGCCTGAGTTGATCCGGGAAATGGAAGAGAAGATAAAGATTGTAAGGCAGAAAATGAAAGCGGCTCAGGACAGACAGGCTGCTTATGCAAATAAACGGCGGAGACCGTTAGAGTTTCAGTTGGGAGATAAGGTCTTTTTGAAGATCTCGCCTTTCAGAGGCGTTGTGCGGTTTGGGATGCGCGGTAAACTGTCTCCGAGGTTTGTGGGACCGTACGAGGTTTTGCAGCGCATTGGCACATTGGCTTACCGACTGGCTTTGCCGCCTTCTTTATCTGGTATACATGATGTGTTTCATGTATCGATGCTGCGGAAGTATGAACCGGATCCGTCTCACGTGTTACAGCCTTCCGAAGTTCAGTTAGAGTCAGATGTATCTTATGTGGAGCGGCCTGTTAGAATTCTGGACAGAGCAGACCGTAGACTTCGGAACAAAGTGATACCGATGATCAAGGTTCAGTGGGATCACAGGGGTGTCGAGGAGGCTACGTGGGAGACGGAGCAGCATATGGTGCAGCACTACCCGGAACTATTCTCTGGTATGAGTTTATGTTTAGTTTCTGTTGGGGTAAGTGCGTGTGATTTCGGGGACGAAATCGTATAAGTAGGGGAGTATTGTGACATCCCCGAAATGGTTAATTGCTATTTGGCTTTAAATTATGTTTACATGATTAATTATGTGGTAATTGATTATGTGTTGGGATTTATTTACCTTATGTGGAAATGCATGGTCATGTGGTTAGGATGACCCGGGGTTGCATTTTAGGGTGCATGTAGTGCATGTTGGGTAAATATTATTGGAAGCATGATTTATTTGCATTGGTTAGCAATTAATTGGGAATCATGTGTTTAATTGATATTTGGTGCATTTTGAGTAAATGCTTTGAAAAATATCATGTTGGGGTGTTTTATACACCATGGAATTAATTGGTATGCATTTGATTTAATAAAACCCACCCTTTTATTCCCAACTCTTACTTCACTTTACCAAAATCATTTCCAACACCCAAACCCTTCCCTCTTCTTCACATTTTCGAGCTCAAGCCTAGGGTTGAGGAGAAACCTTTCAAAAATCTTGATTTGTGGAGCATATTGGGTGATTTGAGATCCCCAAGAGGTATGGGTACCTCATGCTTTAATTTTGTGAAGTTTTGTTTGAGTTTGGTTTGGTTTTGAATGGTTTTAAAATGGGTTTTGTTGGGTTGTTATGGGTTTGGTTAATGGTTGGATTTTTGGTTGTTTTAAGGTGCATTTTGGAAGTTTATGTTGTTATTTGAGTTGTTGGTTTGTTGGTTAAGAGTTGGAATGGGTTGGAATGGTTTTGAGATGCAAAAATGGAGGATTTTCGGGTTACAGGGGATGGCGATCGATCGCCCATTCCAGGCGATCGATCGCGCCCAGGCAGTGGGCTTTTCAAGCCTTTGGCGATCGATCGCCACTCTTGGGCGATCGATCGGCGGGTCTGGCGATCGATCGCGCCAGGGGTGGCGATCGATCGCCGAAGGGTGCAATTTTTATTTCTCGGACAGTGGGTATTGGCGATCGATCGCCGTGAGGGGCGATCGATCGCGAAAGCCAAAATATGGTTTTTTTGGTTATTTTTGTGGGATTTTTGGTATTGGACTATTATTGGGTTCTAATATTGGTATTTGTGAATATGTAGAACCAACCCAGGTGGCAACGCAGCCAAGGAATTGAGGTCCAACCACATTCCACATTTTGGAAAGGTACGTAGTGGACGTACGGGCACCCAACGGTAACATGTATTTTATATACTCATTGTTTATGCATTGTGGATGCGAGTATGTATGTGGTATTGCATTGTGGATGCATATACATGTTGATTTATGCCATATGAGGTATTGCATTGTGGATGCATATACATGGTAATTTATGCATATTGATGTTAGATGCATATTATGATTATTGGATGCACATCCCATGAGTCGTGGTCATCCTTTGATGATTTTAATGCTTGCCGCTTTTTGTATTGGTTCCGCTAAATGTGAAGCGAGGGGTGGGAGCGCCGCATGTCACATTTGAGCGTGGTTGTCATATGGGGCGAGGAAAGGGTATTTGCCGCTCTCTGTGAAGCGAGGGGTGGGAGCGCCGCATGTGCCGCCCATATGAATATAAGCGAGGGGCATTAAAATACACTGTGATGGACAGACTAGGGAATGGTGACCAATATGTGGTACAGTTGAGATGGTATATGATGTCATGACATGTTTTGGCCATTAAAAATAATCTGTTGATTATACTCATGAGTTATGGTACAGGGACAACCAAACGGGAAGCGTTTGAAATGCATGGGAAAACAGGAAGTGTTTTATATTGATTATGCATTTACGCTTTATCTTCATATTGTGTTGAATATGAATGATTATTATTGCTCATGTTTGGGGGTTGTCCTTGTAGGTACCTTTTTGGCATGATAGATGGGCTTGAACGGGTTGAGACAGTGAGCTTCACGAGCATCTTTGGTAGATGAAAGGACATGATTCTTTTGTATAGTGCCTACTCTAGGAGTAGCGTAAAACTATAGTGGACACATTCAATTGTTGGAATGTAATTAATCCTTTTGGTAGTCCTTTATTTTGGCATGTAAATGCTTAAGCTAATAGACGCAACTTGTTTACTCTACTCTGATCATTTATTTAGCTCTATTATGCCTTTATTCCGCACTTAAGGATTAGGGTCCTTACACGATCAGTGACGATCGTCATCATGGTATGTGTCTTTGCCTTGGCATTTATTTTTCTTGTTCATTGAGGGCAATTCACATGCTAAGTTTGTGGGGGTTTTTGAGTATTTGTATATAATCTTGTTTTTGCACGTACTGCTACTTGTTTTATTCCCATACCTTGCATGACTGCATGATGTTGAGACTAATTTGTCCTTGAGCATTACCAACAAAATTTTTTTATGGATTGAGTTATTCTTGAGAATTGATGAATTGGACTTGCAATAGTAATACATGATGAAATTAATCCTCATTTAGATAGGAGCCATGAAAATGTTTAACTTGTTTGTATATATCCTTTGTTAACTATATGTCAAAACTGAGGAATAATTTGAGCACTTATTGAGTCATGATTGAGTGAAGTATGTATTGATTAAATTGAAAACTTGTGTTAACTATGATGAGTCTTGAGTATCTTAGAGAACTCTACAGTTTAGTTGAAAGCACTTTGAGGCGAAATTTATAATTAGGAACTAGCCTTGGAGATGATTTAGGCGATCTTTGGACCGTTTGAGCCTTTCAAGCCTACCTGTAATATATTATTCATTAGTGTCCCCTCTTGAGCTTTATTGAAAAAGAATGGTATATGCATTGCATATGATTAGACCCCCATTCGACATTCTTGGCAACTCATTATACCCACCTTGGTTTGAGCCTAAAAGAAAAATTTTACCTACCCCTAGGAGAGTATAATGAATCTCATTCATTGCACAGAATTGTTATATACAAATGAGTTCAAAAGGAACAAAAGAATGAGCAAAGAAAAAGAAAAGATGTAGAGAAAAGCCTTGAAAAGAAAAATTCAAAATAAGACCCAAAGTGGCCAAGGCTAGAAAAAAGTTGAAGAGAAGCTCAAAAATAGTTGAACTGATTTTGTTATACTCTCTTCTTTGAATTCACCCTACCTTTTCTTTGTAGCAGACACCAAAAGGCCTAACGTTATAAGCTTTCAAGACCTTTTGATCCAAGTCTAGGGAACAATTACATTAGTGGAGAAGTGCTGGATAGTAAACTTGTAGAGTAATTTAAAGTAATCTTGACTATGAGTTAATATGGCACATGTTGATTTTAAAGATATATATGTAACTCATGTTTGACAATAGCACACACGCACGTTCCGATGTTGCGATGCATTGTTTAACTTAGGAGAAAATGCTTCTGGTTAAATGTTGATTGAATCCTATTGATGTGTAAGTAGGACTTCTGAGCTGTTACATATGTTGCAAAGAAAATTCATGCTTAGTATCGAGTTTAACTTTCTTTTTGAGTTTATTGCTTGCTCGAGGACGATCAAGTCTAAGTTTGGGGGAGTTGATAGGCTTAGATTTTGAGTGTTTTTAACTGTGATTTCTTCCCATTTTCTGTACTTTTTCCTGGATGATATTATGCTTTTTGGTGTTTATTCATTTGTTTCAGGAAATTAGATCAGAAGTGAAAGAAATGAGCTAATGAGAAGATAACGGGCGAAATCGAGGCATAAAAGATGATAAAAATGTAGAAGATGGTTTCTTCAGATCTCGATCGATCGAGAGTTATTCTCGATCGATCGAGCCAGCCAGTAGCAAGACTCAGAATTTTCGAAGGCTCGATCGATCGGTAGAAATATCGATCGATCGAGCGAGGCAGTAACTTCAGCAACAATTTTTGAGAAATCTCGATCGATCGGTGGAAATTCCCGATCGATCGAGCGAGGCAGTAAGTTCCAAAAGCTGGCGTGAACAGTGCACCGATCGATCGGTGAAATTCTCGATCGATCGAGACGCGAGATCTGAAGATTTTATTTTCCTATTTTATCGAGATTTTGGAGGGCTTTTTAAGGGGACTCTCTTCCACAGAATTACGGACGAATTTTGAGACAATATATCAGACTTTTTAGGTCAAGAGCAGCCGCCCTAGCCGCCGCCCAACGCCGGAAGAAGGAGATCCAATCTCCGTTCTTCGTCCAAAGTCGAGCCTATCCGTTCCGGAGTGCAAGGAAGGAACAAGAGAAGAAATCACGGTGCAACGCACGGATTCATCCATCGTTTATCGTATTTCTGAACTTAATTTATTTGATTTTCAATTTTCATTTGTTGTTTTTAAGGTCGAGAGACAAGAAAACTCATCTGTTATTGATTTGAATTAAAATTGGTTTATATTATTGAAGTTTTAGTTCGTTGTGTTTGATATTATTGATTCATTGATATTTGCGCGCATTGATATTTATTGTTCCTAAATTAATTGCATGTGTAGATCAGAGTCTAGCTAGCTTTGATTGAATTTGAGGGTTACAGCCGAGATCGAGAGATAACGCTGTAACACGCTCCATTAATTTATGATGTATGTTACGATTGAGATCGAGAGATGATATCGCATACGTGAGAACTTGAAATCGAAAGATTTAGAGTTAATAGGTTTTGATAATTTAAGCAACTTTGAATTAGTAAATAGGTGCACGAGAGTGACTTGTTCTAATTTATTGTTAGTTTCGTTACAGCTCGAGAGAGTGTATCGAATAATCATGAAAACCTTTCACCTTTAAAATCAATTGGTTAATAAAGTGAGAATTCCATTGAATCATTAGAGATAACATAATTGAACGACGAACTTGGTAATTTTCTCGAGTAACTTACCTTTGCATTTCCGGAACCATTCTTGTCATTATTTTTAATTTAATCTTTACTCTTTAGTTTAATCTAGCTTTAGTTAATCAAACTCCTTTAATCGTAGGCTAAATATAATTTGATTGATCTTATTTGGTACTTATACGTTAGTCCCTGTGGATTCGACAACCTTTACTTAATTTTCACTATACTAAAACTTGACACCGTGCACTTGCGGTAGAATCGCTTCAACCCATACACTGAAAAATAATTGTTTAAAAATAAAAGCGGTCAATAATGAAAATTGATACTCTGTATACACGAATCACATTATCAATCGTGCTGTTTTCTCAACAATGGATGTTGTAGTCTAATTCTTGAGCCTTCAAATCGTTGAGATAAACTATAGTTCAAAAATACAACAACCGGTACAACAAAATGCTCTCTTCGTGGCTAACATGCCCTTAAAGATGCATATAATGTGTCGTAATTCAGTCATACATGCATAGATGCTACTTTGGCATCTAGAGTTTTACGACTCAAAAAAATTCGGTTTCTTGATCCATCTTTCCTGGATGCTTGTAAGGCCCCGAGATTTGATTAATATTAAATTAAATATAATTTGTGAATTAATGAATTATTAATTTGAAATTAACTAATTTGAAGTGAAATTGAAATTGACAATATGAATGTCAATTGACAAATTAATCGTGACATGACATATTTTTGAACGTGCTCCTCCTCACTCTGAGAGTAGATGACTATTGAAAGGAATCCAACATGCAAGTACGCAGCGGAAAGAAAATTTTGGATTCCTAACCGAGGACCTATACAAAGTATTCATATCGGAATGTAAAGGAGTCTTACCCTTGTAGCGTGTTTGATGCAGAAGAGATGCCAAACCACGAGTCACGAGCAAAACCTCCAAGATCTTGCCTCTACGGTATCCACACGATCAAATCGAACAAGGGACGTTCAAGAACAAGTTGCTAGACTTATTCTTGAATGAAGCAAAGCTCACAGTTCAAAACCGTAAAGAAGATGGCCGGAAACCTTGAAGATCACGGCGGCCGGCGGCGTGATGCTTTTTACGGAAAGGTGGCGGCCGAGAGAGCTTTTAAGGAGGAGACTAGGTTATTTCTTTTAATGGAATAATCATCATCATCACCTTGCAACATTAATTATATGATTTAATTAAAGGTTCAAGACTTTCTTAAAGCCTCATGGGCTCAAACCCATGATTTAATTAAATCCTTATAATCATGTAATTAAGACTCTTCTTAATTAATTAATTCATCCAATGAATTTAATTCCCCTTATCGACATAATCTTTTGTGCGACCCGATAGAATCTTGCAATGTTGGCAGTGACATAAAATCTCATTTTATGTCACAAGCAATGAGCGGTATCTAGCAACACATCAAGGCTACCCAAATTACAAGAATGTCATTGACTCGACATAACTGATAGGCTTAGATTTTAAGTGTTTTTAGCTGTAATTTCTTTCCTTTTTTCGTACTTTTTCCTGGATGAAATTACGCTTTTTGGTATTTATTTGCTTATTTCAGGAAAATAGGCCGGAAATGGAAGAAATGAGCTAAAATGAAGAAAACGGGCGAAATCGAGGTGAAAAAGAGATGAAAAGAAGAAGTTTGATTTTTTCAAAGGTTCGACCGATCGAGATTATTTCTCGATCGATCGAGCCAGGCAGAATGTTGAGCATCAAAAGTATCGAAGGATCAATCGATCGGAAGGAAAATCTCGATCGATGGAACGAGGCAGTGAGTTTCAAAGACTGACGTGAACAGTGCACCGATCGATCGGACATAATTCTCGATCGATCGATACGCGATTTTTGAAAAATCTTATCATCCAAATTTAAGTTGATCTTCAGGGGTTTTTACGGGGGATATCATTAATTCCCTTCCATATATCATATCAGACGAAAATTCTCCAGAAAAAGAGAACCCTAGCCGCCGCCAAGGAGAGTCATCTTCTTCCGGTTTTCATCCAAGCTTGAGCGTACATTCCGGAGTGCAAGGAAGGAGCAAGAGAAGAAATCACGGTGCAACGCACGGACTCATTCCAGCCGTTTATCGTATTTCTAAACTTTGATTTATTTTATTTTCATTCTCATTTGATGTTTTTGAGGTCGAGAGACGATTAAACTTCTTATGTAATTGATTTGAATTGAATCTAGTTTATTTTATTGTGTTTTAGTACAATTGTGTTTCATTTATTGATTCGTTCGTGTTTAAGTGGATTGAGTTCTTATGTTCATGAATTAAACGCTTATTAAGATCAAAGCCTAGCTAACTTTGGTTGAAATCTGTGATTTATAACCGAGATCGAGAGATAACATTATAATACGCTATATTAATTCATGATGTATGTTAAGATTGAGATCGAGAGATGAAATCGCATATGTGAGAACTTTGAATCGAGAGATTTAGAGTAACGAGGTTTTGAAGATTTATGCAATATTGGATTAGTAAATAGGTGCACGAGAGTGACTTGTTATAATTTGATATTAGTTTCTTTACAGCTCGAGAGAGTGTATTGAATAATAACGAAAACCTTTCACCTTAATGATCAACTGTTTGATAATTGATTATTCAGACGAATCATTAAAGATAATACAGTTGAACGAAGAACGAGATAAATTTCTCAAGCGAATTACCTTTGCATGTCCGGAATCCGATTTGTTTTATTTCATTTTTGTGCTTTAGTTCTAGTTCCGTTTAAATTAATCTACCACAATTTAAATCGTAGGGTAAATATAATTTTGCTAGTCTTATTTGGTACTTATACATTAGTCTCTGTGGATTCGACAACCTTTACTTTCATTTCACTATACTAAAACTTGACAACCGTGCACTTGCGGTAGAATCGCTTCACACTACACTTTGAAATATTTTCTGTTTAAAAATAAAGCGGTCAAGTTTTTGGCGCCGTTGCCGGGGACTAATATGTATAATATCATACGAGATTAGTTAATTGTAATTTAGCCAATTTTATTATTGCGTTTTTGTTTTCGTTTTCTTTTTGTTATTTTCGAAGAAAAATATATATTATTTTTTTAGTATGTTATTTGTTTTTCTTGCGAGGTACTTGTGATGCTTCATCAACAAGTCTTCACAAGATTTCCCCAACAATTTTCTGAGCCGTTTTATTCGGCGTGGGAGAGATTCAATGAACTGGCAGACACATTCAGGTATCACAACTTTTCGAACTATACTTTTCTGCAACATTTCTTCAAAGGTTTGGATGCACAGACACGAGGATGGGTATTCAGAGGAGTACTGGTGAATGGGAGTCCCCTGGTTGATAGAGATGAGGACAGTGTATTACACCTGTTCAATGATATGGCGGGCTTCGATTACCACTGGCATTGTGATCCTTCCTTGCAAGGTTGGAGTCACCAATACCCACCGGAGCCTCACTACCCTAATGATACGCACCAAACCTTTGAGCATCACGGCGAGAAGAAATATAGTTTTGTAGAAGGAACGGCTCAATCAGAGAATATGTTATTTAGACTCATGGCATCAACTGAGCAACGTTTAGAGAACCAGACCAATTATATACGTCATCTAGAGCAGCAAATAGCAATCCTAGTGGAAACCATCTCAATGAGCTGCCAAGAGGAGGAGACGAGATCTACAAATCAGGCCTGGTTACATGATGATGATCACTCAACCAATCAAGTTTGGGGGAGTGATCCCACTCATGTGGAAAAATCAAGGGAAGTTGAGCCTATGGAAGTGATTGAGCCTACAGTGGAAAAGTCATCTGAGGAGATCCTATGGGAAAACAAGCCAAGAGTGATGTTGGAGGATGAGAGTTTCGAGAACCGTGATATGCTCCCATCGATGGAGACATGTTATATGACATATGTGGATACGTATTTCCCATCGATGCCACCAACTTCACCGCACTACGCCCCATATGAGATGAAGTCAAGTAAAGAATCATTCTCCCATGCTCACTATGTCATGACGAAAGTTGTTGGAGCGACGAGTTTACACTGGAGACATCTGGCCAATCTTGAGGGCATACTGAATGAAGACCCATTAGTGGTATCATACGATACTTACTATGGGCGGCAACCGCTCTTTGATGGTTGCTTCTGATGGTCAAGCCGACGACTAGAAATCAGCGCTTCTTGGGAGGCAACCCAAGCGTATCCTTTTGCATTTAGCTTTGTTTTATTTTCAATTTTGCATTTAGTTGTTTTTCTCTCTTGTCGATTTTTTTTAGCATCCTTCTTTTTCGAGGTACTCAAGTGGAGCGATGAACCCTTACAGCAGTGGAGCTTTCAAAAGCCAAACTTCCTCAATCCTCATGCAAGCGTCTTGATCAGGGGAGTTTACTTTTTCCCTTTTGATTCTTTTAAACATTGAGGACAATGTTTGAGTTAAGTTTGGGGGAGTGGTTTGCGTGTTTAATTTGTTTTATCCACATGTTGTGTGCTTAATTGTCACTTGAATCGTCCTTGAGCACTATCAACAATTTTTTTTTTAGAAAATGAGTCAATACTTGAGAAATGATGAGTTGGATTTGCAACGGTAATACATGAGGCAATTAATCCCCATCTAGATAGGAGTCATGAAAATTTTGAACTTGTTTGTATATATCCTTTGTTGAGCATTATGTCAAAATTGAGGAATAGTTTGAGCACGTTTTGAGTCATGATTGATGAAGTATGTATTAAATAAAGTGAAAACTTGTGTTAACTATGATTAGTCTTGAGCATCTTAGAAAACTCTACAATTTATTTGAAAGCACTTTGAGGCAAAATTTTATAATTAGGAACTTGACTTGGAGATGATTTAGGCGATCTTTGGACCGTTTGTGCCTTTCAAGCTTACCATGTGTACATCATTCCTTAGTGTCCCCTCTTGAGCCTTATTGAAAAAAATGGTATATGCATTGCATATAATTAGACCCCCATTCGACATTTTTGGCTAACTCATTATACCCACCTTGGATTGAGCCTAAAGAATAATTTTTATCCGTCCCTAAGGGAGTATAATGAATCTCATTCATTGCACTGAAGTATTATGTAGATTGAACAAAAGAATGAGCAATAAGAAAAGATGTAGAGAAAAGCCTTGAAAAAATGAAAATATTCAAATAAGACCCAAAGTGGCCAAGGCTATAAAAAATTGAAGAGAAGCTCAGTATTGTGCGAAAATTTTGAACTAATTCTATTATACTCTCTTCTTTGCATTCATCCTACTTTTTCTTTGGAGCCGACACCAAAAGGCCTAACGCTATAAGCTTTTAAAGACCTTCTGATCCAAGTCTAGGGACTAATTACATTAGTGGAGAAGTGCTGGATAGTAAATTTGTAGAGTAATCAGAAGTAATCTTGACTCTGAGTTTTTATGGCACATTTTGATCTTAAAAGATATGTATATAACTCATGTTTGACAATAGCACACACGCACGTTCCGATGTTGCGATGTATTGTTTAGCTTAGGAGAAAATGCTTCATGTTGAACTTTGAATGATTCTTATTGATGTATAAGTGGGATTGCTAAGTTTTTACATTGAGTTGTAAAGAAGATTCTTTCAAAGTATTCAATTTGACTCTACTTTTTGAGCTTTTTGCTTGCTCGAGGACGATCAAGTCAAAGTTTGGGGGAGTTGATAGACTTAGATTTTAAGTGTTTTTAGCTGTAATTTCTTTCCTTTTTTCGTACTTTTTCCTGGATGAAATTACGATTTTTGGTATTTATTTGTTTATTTCAGGAAAATAGGTCGGAAATGGAAGAAATGAGCTAAAATGAAGAAAACGGGCGAAATCGAGGCGAAAAAGAGATGAAAAGAAGAAGTTTGATTTTTTAAAAGGTTCGATCGATCGAGATTATTTCTCGATCGATCGAGCCAGGCAGAATGTTGAGCATCAAAAGTATCGAAGGATCGATCGATCGGAAGGAAAATCTCGATCGATCGAACGAGGCAGTGAGTTTCAAAGACTGACGTGAACAGTGCACCGATCGATCGGACATAATTCTCGATCGATCGATACGCGATTTTTGAAAAATCTTATCTTCCAAATTTAAGTTGATCTTCGGGGGTTTTTAGGGGGGATATCATTAATTCCCTTCCATATATCATATCAGACGAAAATTCTCCAGAAAAAGAGAACCCTAGCCGCCGCCAAGGAGAGTCATCTTCTTCCGGTTTTCATCCAAGCTTGAGCGTACAATCCGGAGTGCAAGGAAGGAGCAAGAGAAGAAATCACGGTGCAACGCACGGACTCATTCCAGCCGTTTATCGTATTTCTAAACTTTGATTTATTTTATTTTCATTCTCATTTGATGTTTTTGAGGTCGAGAGACGATTAAACTTCTTATGTAATTGATTTGAATTGAATCTAGTTTATTTTATTGAGTTTTAGTAAAATTGTGTTTCATTTATTGATTCGTTCGTGTTTAAGTGGATTGAGTTCTTATGTTCATGAATTAAACGCTTATTAAGATCAAAGCCTAGCTAACTTTGGTTGAAATCTGTGATTTATAACCGAGATCGAGAGATAACATTATAATACGCTATATTAATTCATGATGTATGTTAAGATTGAGATCGAGAGATGAAATCGCATATGTGAGAACTTTGAATCGAGAGATTTAGAGTAACGAGGTTTTGAAGATTTATGCAATATTGGATTAGTAAATAGGTGCACGAGAGTGACTTGTTATAATTTGATATTAGTTTCTTTACAGCTCGAGAGAGTGTATTGAATATTAACGAAAACCTTTCACCTTAATGATCAACTGTTTGATAATTGATTATTCAGACGAATCATTAAAGATAATACAGTTGAACGAAGAGCGAGATAAATTTCTCAAGCGAATTACCTTTGCATGTCCGGAATCCGATTTGTTTAATTTCATTTTTGTGCTTTAGTTCTAGTTCCGTTTAAATTAATCTACCACCATTTAAATCGTAGGCTAAATATAATTTTGCTAGTCTTATTTGGTACTTATACATTAGTCCCTGTGGATTCGACAACCTTTACTTTCATTTCACTATACTAAAACTTGACAACCGTGCACTTGCGGTAGAATCGCTTCACACTCACTTTGAAATATTTTCTGTTTAAAAATAAAGCGGTCAATAACCTAAGAACTTGTGATAATATTAACCATGCAACTTAATCCCTTTGTCCAATGTGTTTAGATTGAACACAAGTCATGGAATAGTCATACTCGTATATTCAATCTTTATTTCTTGATCCCCAAGTAGAACTACAATAAACGAATAAGCTCGATATCACATATCGTCTCATTCGAGCATGGCCATGCATTTTAGTCTCACTTGATCAAGGGCCCAAACACTTCTCCTGTTATATAGGAGGGACAAATCCTATCTCGATCAATCAACATCCCTCTACATAATTCGTAGTGTATCCAATAGTTGTCTTTATAGTTTACCCTGTTACAGGTAATGTTTGACAATATCAAGATACATAACTCCTTATGTTGGGATCTCTGATGATCTCAAGTCGTAAGGATTACATACATTATTATCACTATGAGAATCGCTTATGACGTTCATATAACTATCCATGTCACATTCTCATGGTGGGTCTGTCCATTACATCGTTCTCTAACATGTACCCATGTGTTGATTTGATATCTCATATCTATGAACAATTCATCAATCAAAACATACTAGTCTCAATGCATTATCATTATCCCGATTCATGATAATACTTGACTAGGGACAATCTCTAAGAACAATACAATATTATTCTAAGGCATTAACTTATATATTAATTCATATTACACAGATACACGAATAAAATATAATAATGAATTGCCATTAACAAAATCATAATACAGTGTATGTCATAAACAATCATCTAATGAGTTGTCTTAGTGTGATATCCCCGAAATGATTAATTGCAACTTGGTGCATTAATTGTGTTTATATGATTAATTATGATGGTAATTAATTATGTGTTGGAATTATTATGTTGAAATGTTTAGTCACATGGTAGATGTGATCGGGTTGCATTTCAGGGTGCATGTGATGCATGTTAGATATTTGGGGTGTTTTAATGACTTCATGTGTGGGTAGTAATTTTTGAGGAAACATGCATTTATTTGTAATTGTGGAGCATAGTGGTGTTATGCTTTTAAATATCATGTTGGGGTGTTTTATACACCGTGGTATTGTGGGATGCACCCTATTTTAATTAAACCCAACCCTTATAACCCCCCACCTTTACCAATTCATTTTACTTTACCAAAATCATTCCCACACAAACCCTTCCCCTCATTTTCGAGTTCCAGCTTTGGGGTGAAGAGAAGTCCTTGCAAAATCTTGATTTGTGGAGTTTATTGGGTGATTTGAGATCCCCAAGAGAACCATCCCAGGTAGCAACACAACCAAGGAACTGAAGCCATATCAAATCCACTTTTGGAAAGGTACGTAGTGGACGTACGGGCACCCAACGGTACATGTATCTTATATACTCATTGTTTATGCATTGTGGATGCGAGTATATATGTGGTATTGCATTGTGGATGCAAATACATGTTATGCATGATGTTTATAGATGCATATGATGATTATTGGTGCACATCCCATGAGTCGTGGTCATCCCTTGATGATTTTAATGCTTGCCGCTATTTGTTTGGTTCCGCTAAATGTGAAGCGAGGGGTGGGAGCGCCGCATGTCACATTTGAGCGTGGTTATCATATAGGGCGAGGAAAGGGTATTTGCCGCTCAATGTGAGGCGAGGGGTGGGAGTCCCGCATGTCCATTGAAGCGAGGTTATCCTATGCCTCCTATATGTAAATAAGCGAGGGGCATTAAAATACATTGTGATGGACAGACTAGGGATTGGTGATCAGTATTTGGTATTGATGAGATGGTATATGTCATGACATGTTTAGACCATTAAAAATAATCTATTGATTATACTCATGAGTTATGGTACAGGGACAACCAAACGGGAAGCGTTTGAAATGCATGGGAAAAACAGGAAGTGTTTTATTATGATTATGCATTTACGCTTTATCTTCATATTGTGTTGAATATGAATGATTATTATTGCTCATGTTTGGGGGTTGTCCTTGTAGCTACCTTTTTGGCATGATAGAAGGGCTTGAGCGGGTTGAGGTGGTGAGCCTTGTGAAGAATTCTTTTGAGGCAGAAATGACAGGATTATTTTGGATAGTAACTACTCTAGGAGTAGTTTAAAACTATAGTTGAACACATTCATTGATTGGAATGTAATTAATCCATTTGGTAGTCCTTATTTTTTGGCATGTAATGCTTAAGCTCATAAACTCAACACGTTCTTTTACACTCTGATTATTATGATAGCTCTATTATGCCTGGATTCCGTACTTAAGGATTAGGGTCCTTACATTAGTGGTATCAGAGCAGTGGTTAGAGAACCCGGGAACGAGTGAAGGGTAGCCTTAGCATGATTGGCTAGGTGCTTACATTTGAAGCATGTTTATGCATGTGGTGCATATTGTTGTATATACTGTTATCCTAACATGCTTATTATCATTCATGTTATCTAACGGCATAACATGTATATTTGTTTTGGAATTGTTGTTAACCTTGGTGTTACAGCATGTCTGCTATGAATGCGGGGAATCTTAACGAAGAAGTTGGCGATGTGGGCAGTGTTAACGCTAGCGTTGGACAAGTGAACCCTCTACCTCCACCAGCAGTGGGCTTGGAACCAGTAGCTCAGTTATTGCTACCCGGTGAGATTAACTTGACTCAGTTTCTGTCTTACCACCCGCCCCGGTTTGAGGGGACAGAGTCCGGAGAAGAGGCTGAAGAGTGGCTGGAAAGACTTGAGCAGATATTTGTGTCGGCTCCTTGTGATGTTACAACGTGGCTGAGGCTAGCGGAGTTCCAGTTAGCAAAGAAACCTCTAATGTGGTGGAGGGGCACTGTATTGGAGCTAAGAGCACTAGGTGCTGTGATTGATTGGACACTCTTCAGGACTAGGTTTCTGAACCGGTACTTCTCCGCAGCGGCGAGACAGACGAAGGAGGATGAGTTTACAAGCTTGAAATAGGGGAACATGTCAGTGTCAGACTATGCCACGCGGTACTCTTCGTTGCTGAGGTATGTTCCCCACATTGCCACCAATGGGCACGCAAAGATGAGGAACTTTATGAAGGGGTTGCGACCGGAGCTCTATGACCGGGTTATCACCAATAACCCAACTTCTTTTGATGATGCTCTCACAAGAGCGGAGCTTGCCGAACTTGGGGTGGGAGCTTATCCTAGTGCTATGTCACCACCAGTACCGCAACAGAGGCAGACTAATGACAGCTTGAGGCCCCGAGGAGAGCCATTTAAACCTCGTGGTGCCTCTTCATCTTCACGGTTTGGTGGAAAGAAGTACTTTGGTCAGAAACAGGATAACAAGAAGAATTGGTCGGTCAATCGAGGGTCTTCACAAGGGAATAGGCCGGGAGAGCCGAGGTGCGACAATTGTGGAGGACCACATTCTTCAAGCAAGTGCCCTGCCTGTTATAGCTGTGGCAAGATGGGCCACATCGCTCGGTATTGCCCCACCCAGGGAGGACAGTCAGAGTTTCAGGGCAACCGGCCGAGGTTTGAGGATAGGACAGTGCAGCAGAGGCAGCAGTTTGGGCCTCGACCATCGGGAGGTCAGACAGTGGGACCGCCCCAGGGACAGGTGTATGCACTGACCAGAGAGCAGGCCCAGGCAGCCCCAGAGGAGGTGATCGCCGGTACGTGTCATTTATTTACGTACCCTGCTTTTATTTTGATCGATACAGGTGCCTCCCACTCTTTTGTATCGGTGGGTTTTGTGGAAAGACACCATATGCGCACGTCTTCTTTACCCACGCCTCTTTTGGTCTCGACACCCACTGGAAGAAATGTCGTTGCTGATCAGTTTATGGCAGACTGCCTCATTTATTTTGAGGGCAACGAATTGAGGTCAGACTTGATTGTGTTGGGCTTGTCAGACTTCGACTGCATCTTGGGTATTGATATTCTGAACATATATCAGGCAGTGGTAGATTGCCGGCAGAGGACAGTGAAGTTCAGACCTGAATTGGGCAGTCAATGGACTTTCTATGGCAACGGTTCTCGTGCGAAGATTCCGTTGATGTCAGCGATCAAGATGACTCAGTTGTTGGAACGTGGACACACGGGTTATCTCATCTATGCCATGGACACGTCTGGGAAGAATAAAGAACTAAGAGTTGAGGATGTGCCAGTGGTAGCAGAGTTTGCTGATGTATTCCCAGAAGAGATCCCAGGATTCCCACCGGCTAGGGAAGTTGAGTTTGGGATCGAGCTGTTGCCAGGGACATCCGCTATCTCTCGTGCACCTTATAGGATGGCATCAGCGGAATTGAGAGAGTTGAAAGAGCAGTTGCAGGATCTCCTTGACAAGGGATATATACGCCCGAGCGTGTCGCCATGGGGCGCACCAGTTCTCTTTGTGAAGAAGAAGGACGGCTCGATGCGGTTGTGCATCGATTACCGGCAACTGAATAAGGCTACAGTGAAGAACAAGTATCCTCTTCCAAGGATCGACGATCTGTTTGATCAGTTGCAAGGTACCAGGGTGTATAGCAAGATTGATTTGAGATCCGGATATCATCAGATTCGAGTCAGAGAAGAAGATGTGCAGAAGACAGCATTCCGGACCCGATATGGACATTATGAGTTCCTAGTGATGCCGTTCGGCGTGACGAATGCTCCAGCAGTCTTTATGAGTCTGATGAACAGGGTGTTTCAGCCGTATCTTGATCAGTTCGTCATTGTGTTTATTGACGACATTCTCATCTACTCCCGGAGTGAGGAGGAACATGTGAAACACTTGAGGACAGTGCTCCAGATCCTCAGAGATCACCAATTGTATGCCAAGCTCAGTAAGTGTGAGTTTTGGTTGAGCAGTGTAGTATTTCTGGGCCATGTCATATCGAGCAGCGGAATATCAGTGGATCCCAGGAAGATCGAAGTTGTGATGGAGTGGGCTGCCCCCACTTCTGTGCCTGAGATTCGGAGCTTCCTTGGTTTGGCCGGATATTATCGACGCTTCGTCGAGGGCTTTTCGAAGATTGCCAAGCCGTTGACACAGTTGACCCAGAAGGGTGTACCATTCTTTTGGTCAGAAGCTTGTGAGGAGAGCTTCCAGGAGTTGAAGCACCGGTTGACGACTGCGCCAGTGTTAGTGATCCCTACGGAGAACTCCAGATTTGTTTTGTATACTGATGCATCACTGCAGGGCCTTGGGTGTGTTCTGATGCAAGATAAGCATGTGGTAGCTTATGCATCGAGGCATTTGAAGCCGCATGAGACCAGATATCCAGTTCATGACTTGGAATTGGCGGCTATCATCTTCGCCCTGAAGATTTGGAGGCATTATTTGTATGGTACGTCGTTTACCATATACACGGATCACAAAAGCCTCAAGTTTTTATTCACTCAGGCAGAGCTGAACATGATGCAGAGGAGATGGATGGACCTACTCAAGGACTATGATTGCGAGATAGAGTACCATCCGGGGAAAGCCAATTTGACAGCAGACGCTTTGAGCCGGAAAGTGAGGAGTTCTGCTGAGGACGTCATCCATTTGTCGGCTATGATGACCTCCTATTGCCATCTGGGCTATGATTTTGACGTAGATGCATCGCCTGTGTATGTATCGACTTTGCTAGCCGAGCAAGATATTTATGAGAACATCAGGAGAGCTCAGAGGGCAGATGATGAGGTTCAGAGGTGGTTATCTTTAGTACATCTTGGTCAGCCAACGAAGTTCAGAGTGGCCGACGACGGATCCTTGAGATTGGGTAACCGTTGGGTGGTTCCGAGTACGCCGGAGTTGCGTAAAGGGATCTTAGAGCGAGCTCATAATAGCAGGCTTAGCATCCACCCAGGCGGGAAAAAGATGTATAAAGATCTGCGTGGTCAGTTTTGGTGGAAGAGAATGAAGAGTGACGTCGTTGCTTTTGTCAAGAGGTGTTTGATCTGCCAGCAGGTTAAGGCAGAGAGACAGAGACCTGGCGGCGAATTGAGAAGCTTGGAGATACCGAAGTGGAAGTGGGAACACATTTCCATGGACTTCGTGACTCATTTGCCGAGGAGTGCTTCAGGCTTCGATGCTATTTGGGTGATCGTGGATCGATTGACCAAGGTAGCTCATTTTATCCCCTATAGCATGACTTTCACCTTTTGAGGATGGCGCAGTTGTATATTAGAGATGTGGTGAGATTGCATGGGATCCCCGTTTCCATAGTGTCAGATCGAGATCCGCGATTCACATCTCATTTCTGGGAAGGCCTTCAGTCAGCCTTGGGAACTGAAGTCAGATTGAGCACTGCTTATCATCCTCAGACGGATGGCCAGACCGAGCGCACTATTCAGACGCTCGAGGACATGTTGAGAGCTTGTGTTTTGGAGTTCGATGCCTCTTGGCAGGATTCAGTGCCTTTGGTAGAGTTTTCTTATAACAATAGCTACCAGGCGAGTATTCAGATGGTTCCGTTTGAAGCTCTTTATGGCAGACGGTGTAGATCACTCTTGTGTTGGATGATTTGGACCGCAGATCGGTCGGAGGACCGGAGTTGATTCGGGAGATGGAAGAAAAGATAAAGACAATAAGGTAGAAAATGAAAGCGGCCCAGGACAGACAGGCAGCTTATGCAAATAAACGGCGGAGACCGTTGGAATTTCAGTTGGGAGATAAGGTCTTTTTGAAGATCTCGCCTTTCAGGGGCGTTGTGCGATTTGGGATGCGCGGGAAACTGTCTCCGAGGTATGTTGGACCGTACGAGATTTTGCAGCGCATTGGCACCTTAGCTTACCGACTGGCTTTGCCGCCTTCTTTATCTGGTATACATGATGTGTTTCATGTATCGATGCTGCGGAAGTATGAGCCGGATCCATCTCATGTGTTACAGCCTTCCGAAGATCAGTTGGAATCCGATGTGTCTTATGTGGAACGGCCTGTCAGAATTCTGATCGAGCAGACCGTAGACTTCGGAACAAAGTGATACCGATGGTAGAGATTCAGTGGGATCGCAGGGGTGTCGAGGAGGCTACGTGGGAGACGGAGCGGCATATGGTGCAGCACTACCCGGAACTATTCTCTGGTATGTGTTTATGTTTAGTTTCCTTTTTCGGGTAAGTGCATGTGATTTCGAGGACGAAATCTTATAAGTAGGGGAGTATTGTGATATCCCCGAAATGATTAATTGCAACTTGGTGCATTTAATTGTGTTTATATGATTAATTATGATGGTAATTAATTATGTGTTGGAATTATTATGTTGAAATGTTTAGTCACATGGTAGATGTGATCGGGTTGCATTTCAGGGTGCATGTGATGCATGTTAGATATTTGGGGTGTTTTAATAACTTCATGTGTGGGTAGTCATTTTTGAGGAAACATGCATTTATTTGTAATTGTGGAGCATAGTGGTGTTATGCTTTTAAATATCATGTTGGGGTGTTTTATACACCGTGGTATTGTGGGATGCACCCTATTTTAATTAAACCCAACCCTTATAACCCCCCACCTTTACCAATTCATTTTACTTTACCAAAATCATTCCCACACAAACCCTTCCCCTCATTTTTGAGTTCCAGCTTTGGGGTGAAGAGAAGTCCTTGCAAAATCTTGATTTGTGGAGTTTATTGGGTGATTTGAGATCCCCAAGAGAACCATCCCAGGTAGCAACACAACCAAGGAACTGAAGCCATATCAAATCCACTTTTGGAAAGGTACGTAGTGGACGTACGGGCACCCAACGGTACATGTATCTTATATACTCATTGTTTATGCATTGTGGATGCGAGTATATATGTGGTATTGCATTGTGGATGCAAATACATGTTATGCATGATGTTTATAGATGCATATGATGATTATTGGTGCACATCCCATGAGTCGTGGTCATCCCTTGATGATTTTAATGCTTGCCGCTATTTGTTTGGTTCCGCTAAATGTGAAGCGAGGGGTGGGAGCGCCGCATGTCACATTTGAGCGTGGTTATCATATAGGGCGAGGAAAGGGTATTTGCCGCTCAATGTGAGGCGAGGGGTGGGAGTCCCGCATGTCCATTGAAGCGAGGTTATCCTATGCCGCCTATATGTAAATAAGCGAGGGGCATTAAAATACATTGTGATGGACAGACTAGGGATTGGTGATCAGTATTTGGTATTGATGAGATGGTATATGTCATGACATGTTTAGACCATTAAAAATAATCTATTGATTATACTCATGAGTTATGGTACAGGGACAACCAAACGGGAAGCGTTTGAAATGCATGGGATAAACAGGAAGTGTTTTATTATGATTATGCATTTACACTTTATCTTCATATTGTGTTGAATATGAATGATTATTATTGCTCATGTTTGGGGGTTGTCCTTGTAGGTACCTTTTTGGCATGATAGAAGGGCTTGAGCGGGTTGAGGTGGTGAGCCTTTTTAAGAATTCTTTTGAGGCAGAAATGACAGGATTATTTTGGATAGTAACTACTCTAGGAGTAGTATAAAACTATAGTTGAACACATTCATTGATTGGAATGTAATTAATCCATTTGGTAGTCCTTATTTTTGGCATGTAATGCTTAAGCTCATAAACTCAACACGTTCTTTTACACTCTGATTATTATGATAGCTCTATTATGCCTTGATTCCGTACTTAAGGATTAGGGTCCTTACACTTAGGGAATATCCCAACAAATCTCCCACTTGCACTAAGACCAATCAGACATATAGTTAATGCCTAGAGATCTAGTATGACGATCATGCTTCTACTGTGACAGTGGCTTCGTCAATGGGTCAGATACATTATCATCTGTTGGTACTTTGCATATTTTAACATCTCATCTTTCAACGATTTCTCGAATGAAATGAAAGCGCCGAAGTATGTGCTTGGATCTTTGGTGAGATCTAGGTTCCTTACCCAATGCGATGGCTCCATTGTTGTCACAATAGAGTTCAATCGGATCTAGTATGCTAGGCATCACTCCAAGTTCAGAAATGAACTTCTTGATCCAAACAGCTTCCTTTGCTGCATCTGAGGCAGCAATGTATTCAGCTTCAGTTGTAGAATCGGCTACTGTCTCTTGCTTTGAACTCTTCCAGCTTACAGCACCTCCATTTAGGCAAAACACATATCCTGATTGTGATCGGAAATCAACTTTGTCGGTTTGGAAGTTTGCATCAGTGTAACCTATTACATTTAGCTCTTCCTCACCTCCATAAATCAAGAATGTATCCTTACTTCTTCTCAAGTACTTCAGGATATTCTTGACTGCAATCCAGTGACATTCACCTGGATCAACATGATATCTGCTCGTCATGCTCAAAGCATACGAGACATCGTGACGAGTACATATCATGGCATACATGATAGATCCAATAGCTGATGCATATGGAATCTTACTCATGCGTTGTCTCTCATCTGGTGTTGAAGGACACTGATCCTTCGAGAGATGTATTCCATGTGTCATAGGCACGAATCCTTTCTTTGATTCTTGCATGCTAAACCGGTTTAGCACTTTGTCTATGTATGTACTTTGACTTAGGCCAATCAATCTTCTTGATCTATCTCTATAGATCTTGATACCTAATACATAGGTGGCTTCACCCAAGTCTTTCATAGAAAAACAATTCCCTAGCCAAATCTTCACCGATTGTAAGGCAGGGATATCATTCTCAATTAGAAGTATGACATCTACATACAATATTAGGAAGATAATTATGCTCCCACTGACCTTCTTGTAGACACAAGGTTCATCTACGTTTTTGATGAAACCAAACTCTTTGACTGCATCATCAAAACGAAGATTCCAACTCCGAGAAGCTTGCTTCAATCCATAAATGGATCGTTGTAGCTTGCATATCTTTCCAGCATCCTTTGGATCGACAAAACCCTCAGGTTGTGTCATGTACACATCCTCAAGTAAATTTCCATTAAGGAAAGCTGTTTTGACATCCATCTGCCAGATTTCATAGTCATGAAATGCAGCTATTGCAAGTAAGATCCTAAGGGATTTAACCATGGCAACTGGCGAAAAAGTTTCATCATAGTCAATACCATGAATTTGTTTGAAACCTTTTGCAACCAGTCGACCTTTAAAGGTTTGTACATTACCATCCATGTCGGTCTTCTTTTTGAAAATCCATTTGTACCCTATGGGTCTTACCCCTTCAGGAGGGTCAACCAAAGTCCATACTTGGTTTGCATACATGGATTCCATCTCAGATTTCATGGCTTCTTGCCATTTCTCAGAATCAGTGCCCATTATAGCTTCTTGATAAGATGACGGTTCATCCTCATCAATAAGTAGTAAGTCACCTTGTTGAGTCACAAGAAATCCATATCTCTGTGGCTCACGGTGTTCTCTTACAGACCTACGCTTGGCTTGTGTCTCTTGAGCAGGCAATTCATCCACAACAGCTTGTGGTGTCTGCTCTGTTTCCATCTCAATATCATGTTCAATGTTTTCTTGTGGTTGAACTTCACTAAGTTCTATTTGTCTCCCGCTGGTTCTTCTCGAAATAAATTCTCTTTCAAGAAAGACACCAGTCCGAGCAACAACTACTTTGTTCTCGGTGGGATAATAGAAATAGTATCCTTTTGTTTCCTTAGGATACCCCACAAATAAACACTTATCAGATTTGGGTCCAAGTTTGTTAGAGGCGTGACGTCTCACGTAAGCCTCACAACCCCAAATCTTCATAAAAGACATACTAGGACGTTTCCCAGTCCATATCTCATATGGTGTCTTTTCCACTGATTTAGATGGAACACGGTTCAGTATAAATATTGCTGTTTCTAAAGCATGTCCCCAAAAGGATATCGGAAGATCTGCATGACTCATCATAGACCGAACCATGTCCAACAAAGTTCGATTCCTCCTTTTGGATACACCATTCCATTGTGGAGTATATAGAGGAGTGAGTTGTGGGACTATCCCACACTCCTTTAGATAGTCATGAAACTATTGGCTTAGGTATTCACCTCCTCGATCTGATCGGAGGATTTTGATACTTTTACCAAGTTGGTTTTGTACTTCATTCTTGAAATCCTTGAACTTTTCAAAGGTTTCATGCTTATGTTTCATAAGATACACATACCCATGTCTACTGAAGTCATCAGTAAATGTAACAAAGTATTGAAAACCACCTCTAGCATGTGTGCTTATTGGTCCACATACATCACTATGTATGAGACTCAATAAATCATTTGTCCTTTCAACATGTCCCTTGAAAGGAGCTTTAGTCATCTTGCCCATTAAACAAGATTCACATGTTTCATATGATTCAAAATCAAATGAATCCAATACTCAATCCTTATGAAGTTTTGATATGTTATTCTCGTTTATATGGCCCAAGCGACAATGCCATAGATAAGTTGGATTGCAATCATTATTCTTAATCCTTTTAGTATTTATGTTATAGACATGCATATCAAGATTTAATATGTAAAGACCATTAATCAATTGTGCACTAGCATAAAACATATCATTCAAATAAATGGAGCAACATTTGTCCTTTATAATAAATGAAAAATCAATCTTGTCCAAACAAGAAATTGAAATTATGTTTCTAGTAATAGATGGCACAAAATAACAGTCTTGTAAATCTAATAATAAACCAGAAGGTAAAGTTAATGAATAATCTCCAATAGCTAATGCAGCAACTCTTGCTCCATTCCCACTCGGAGATCAACCTCGCCTTTCGCCAACAACCTACTCCTTTTGAGATCCTGCACATTAACATAAATGTGAGAACCACATCCAGTATCTAATACCCATGATGAAGAAGTAGATAAATTGACTTCTATAACAAAAATACCTGAAGCGGAATTCACACTTCCCTTTGTCTTCTTAAGATCTTCCAGATATAATTTGCAGTTCCTCTTCCAATGACCGGTCTCACTGCAATGGAAGCAGTTCCCTTCCTTAGCCACTCCTCCCTTTGGCTTGAGCGCAGAAGCATGAGGCTTAGACTTAACAAAGACTTTCTTGTTCTTCTTGTAGCCTTTTGCTTTAATCTTTCATTTGCTCTTATTCACAATAAGAACATTAGTAGGCTTAGACTTCTTTGAATTTGCTTCATATGTTCTCAACATACCAAGCAATTGCGGTAGCGTCTTTTTGATTTCAATCATATTGTAATTCAAGACAAATTGACTGTAGCTATCAGACAACAATTGCAAGATCACATCTGTGGCCAACTCTTGGTCCAACGAAAAACCTAGTTTCTCAAGATTCTCTATGTATCCAATCATCTTGAGTACATGAGATCCAACAAAGGTTCCTTCTACCATTCTGCACTGAAACAACGCTTTAGAGACGTCATACCTCTCTTGTCTAGCTTGTTGTTGGTAAAGTTGCTTTAGATGTTCAATCATATTGAACGCATCCATTTCCTCATGTTGCTTCTGAAGCTCAGAGTTCATAGTTGCAAGCATTAAACAACCAACATCAAGTGCGTCATTTTGATGCTTCTTGTAAGCATCCTTATCGGCTCTCGCGGTCGTAACGGGAGGTTCCTCAGCAGGTTCCTCAAGGACATATTGCTTTTTCTCTTGTTTGAGGACAATCATCAGATTCCTATACCAATCTAGGAAATTTGTCCCATTTAATTTGTCCTCTCAAGGACCGATCGCAATGAAAGTGTGCTTGTAACATTGTTTGATGCCATGAATATCTACAATATAAATATGCAAAATAAGTTTATGATTTTAATCATTTAATAAGGTCTTATATTAAATGACACTCCCAATATTTGTTTTAAAATTATCAACCCTCGAAACCTTAGTGGGCCAAGATCCATATTTCACCTAATCCTGAGTTAGCTTTGGCTAATCACCCAAGACTCGGTTATTTAGGTAGACAACACTTTGTCAATTACATCACATGTAATTCTTGGATGGTTGGACGAACAACACCTTGTTCATATTCATCTAATGAATAATTATCCAACCCCATGCCTCTAGGTTCCCAATCCTATTGAGTTATCCTAGTTAAGTCGTATCCAATTTAAAGTAAAACGGATATCACTTTTATCCTTTCGCGCCTTACCAAGATTGTCACGGTGCTTTGCTTTGGCAAACCCACACATGTTCAATCGAAGTCTTGACGAGTACTTTTAATTTTGGAAGGCATCTAAAACTTAATATTTTAGAGGGATTTATTGATCTCATGATTTTATTATTGATAATTTAAAATATGTCTGGTACATATACGCATATACATATCTACGTATATGTATAACAATCATCAATATAAAACATCATAAGATAAAACATGCATCATATACATCAACATAAATTTAAATGTGACATGGTTATAGCCCCTACTAGCGATTTTCTCAAGCCAATGAGAAAATCCTAAAAGTCCACCTAAGGTTACTTCTCTAAGCACCTCTATGGCTCCCTTTTGTGAATGGCCTCCTCACCTCGGCACCATGGTCCGTCTTCGTTGATCTCCATCAATGAAATAAACTATACTATATAATATTTACAAGATATAGAGAATTCCTCGAGTCACATTCGGGGGGAACATAGGGGAGGGATAACATTTAGGACAAATAGAGAAGGCACGACACGCAGGCCGTATTAAAATTACAATTATTCACAAATCCTATCTAATAGGTCATAGTGCTATAACCATGCACCATGCTCAAACAACAGAATAAAACATGCTATAACATTTAATTAATTAAATTCTAAAAATTTTAAAATTTAATTCTAATTAAAATTGTAAAATAAAATTTTGGAAAATTATCGTACGCTCGTGACATCACATGCCACGGAGACTCGTTGCGTCACAAGCCATGGACCAAAAGGGTTCAAAGACCCTAACCACACGGCTGGACCATGCATGAGCCTAGGGTTCGAAACCCTAGCCCAAGTCACGGTCCAAGCCCGTGTGAGCCATGCGGCGGCCGCTAGGGTTTGAAACCCTAGCCGTCTCGAGCCACAAGGTTCGAAACCTTGTCATAATTCTCGGCCTTTCCATGAACGATTCATGAAGGTGGCGGCTCGACCATCTCGAGCCAAGGGGTTCAAAAACCCTAACTCTCACGTGGAGGTAGCCGCCAACCCGCATGTTTCCGTGAACCATGGTCCGAACCTCTAAGCGCCGCCATGCTTTTAATAGAGCCAAAAGGGTTTGAAACCCTAGTTGGTCGGCTTGGCCCATGCTCGAGCCAAGGGTCCGAACCCTAGCTAGCATGCGGCGGCCATGAGTCATGGTTGGTGATGGCCGAACCATCAAGAGCCACGGGCTCGACTTTTCGCCTTCGTGTACCGTATACATAAATTGTCAATTATATCATATATAATTTTACGATGATTTTCACAAACTCGATTTACTCATATCATATATGATTATATACAGTTTCAAAGCATGCAATATAATTCTAAATATGATTAAACAATTAACCATATAATTCCGATATGAGCTTTGTAACCGGCTCTGATACCACTGAAAGGAATCCAACATGCAAGTACGCAGCGGAAATAAAATTTTGGATTCCTAACCGAGGACCTATACAAAGTATTCATATCGGAATGTAAAGGAGTCTTACCCTTGTAGCGTGTTTGATGCAGAAGCGATGCCAAACCACGAGTCACGAGCAAAACCTCCAAGATCTTGCATCTACGGTATCCACACGATCAAATCGAACAAGGGACATTCAAGAACAAGTTGCTAGAATTATTCTTGAGTGAAGCAAAGCTCACGGTTCAAAACCGTAAAGAAGATGGCCGGAAACCTTGAAGATCACGGCGGCCGGCGGCGTGATGCTTTTTACGGAAAGGTGGCGGCCGAGAGAGCTTTTAAGGAGGAGGCTAGGTTATTTCTTTTTAATGGAATAATCATCATCATCACCTTGCAACATTAATTATATGATTACTTAAAGGTTCAAGACTTTCTTAAAGCCTCATGGGCCCAAACCCATGATTTAATTAAATCCTTATAATCATGTAATTAAGACTCTTCTTAATTAATTTATTCATCCAATGAATTTAATTCCCCTTATCGATTTAATCTTTTGTGCAACCCGATAGGATCTTGCAATGTTGGCAGTGACATAAAATCTCATTTTATGTCACAAGCAATGAGCGGTATCTAGCAACACATCAAGGCTACCCAAATTACAAGAATGACATTGACTCGACATAACCTAAGAACTTGTGATAATATTAACCATGTAACTTAATCCCTTGTCCAATGTGTTTAGATTGAACACGAGTCATGGAATAGTCATACTCGTATATTCAATCTTTATTTCTTGATCCCCAAGTAGAACTAGAATAAACGAATAAGCTCGATATCACATATCGACTCATTCGAGCATGACCATGCATTTTAGTCTCACTTGATCAAGTGCCCAAACACTTCTCCTGTTATATAGGAGGGACAAATCCTATCTCGATCAATCAACATCCCTCTACATAATTCGTAGTGTATCCAATAGTTGTCTTTATAGTTTACCCTGTTACAGGTAACGTTTGACAATATCAAGATACATAACTCCTTATGTTGGGATCTCTGATGATCTCAAGTCGTAAGGATTACATACATTATTATCACTATGAGAATCGCTTATGACGTTCATATAACTATCCATGTCACATTCTCATGGTGGGTCTGTCCAGTACATCGTTCTCTAACATGTACCCATGTGTTGATTTGATATCTAATATCTATGAACAATTCATCAATCAAAACATACTAGTCTCAATGCATTATCATTATCCCGATTCATGATAATACTTGACTAGGGACAATCTCTAAGAACAATACAATATTATTCTAAGGACATTAACTTATATATTAATTCATATTACACTCACGAATAATATATAATAATGAATTGCCATTGCCATTAACAAAATCATAATACAGTGTATGTCATAAACAATCATCTAATGAGTTGTCTTAGGGCATATCCCAACAACTATGTCGTCAATAAACACTACGAACTTGTCAAGATATGGTTGGAACTCTATATTCATCAAACTCATAAAGACAGCCGGGGCGTTCGTCACACCGAATGGCATAACCAAGAATTCATAGTGCCCATACCGAGTCCGGAATGCTGTCTTCTGAACATCCTCCTCCCTGACCCGTATCTGATGGTAACCTGACCTCAAATCAATCTTGCTATACAACTTAGTACCCTGCAACTAATCAAATAAGTCATCTATCCTTAGGAGAGGATACTTGTACTTCACCGTTGCCTTATTCAGTTGTCTGTAGTCAATGCACAAACACATCGAACCATCCTTCTTTTTAACAAATAGGACCGGCGCCCCCCAAGGCGATACGCTAGGGCGTATATAACCTTTGTCGAGGAGTTCCTGTAACTGCTTCTTCAATTCCCTTAACTCCGTCGGTGCCGTCCTATAAGGTGCGCGAGAAATAGTGGACGTTCCGGGTAGCAACTCAATCCCAAACTCGACTTCTCTAGTCGACGGAAACCTTGGGATTTCTTCCGGAAATAAATCAGCAAATTCTACCACCACCGGTACATCCTCAACCCTCAACTCTTTATTCATTCCTGCCACATCCACGGCATAAATAAGATAGCCTGTGTGTCCATGTTCCAATAATCGGGACATTTTGACCATCGATATTAACGGAATTTTTGTACAAGAACCGTCCCCATAGAAAGTCCACTGAATCCCCATATCAGATCTGAACCGAACCGTCCTCTGCCGGCAATCTACCACTGCCTGATATCTGTTCAGTATATCGATGCCCACAATGCAATCAAAATCTGACATCCCCAAAACGATTAAGTCCGTCTTCAATTTATTGCTCTCAAAATAAATGAGGCAGTCATCAAGAAACCGATCAGCAATAACATTCCTTCCGGTGGGTGTCGAGACCAAAAGAGGCGTGGGTAACAGAGACGTGCACATATGCTGTCTCTCCACAAAGTCCACAGACACAAAGGAGTGCGAAGCACCTGTGTCTATCAAAATAAAGGCGGAATATGTAAATAAAAGGCACGTACCAGCTATCACCTCCTCTGGAGCTACCTCAGCCTGCTCCCTATTCAGCGCATAAACATGTCCTTGAGGTGGCCCCATAACCTAACTTCCCAACTGTCGAGGCACCATCGGCTGCCTCTGATGCACTGTCCCGCTACTAAACCTCAAATTGCCTCCTCTGAGATCTATCTGACCATCACTATTATGACAGAACCGAGATATGTGGTCCATTTTGCCACACTTGTAACAAGCCGTACAGTCACGCATGTGATGCGGTCCTCCACAAAAGTGACATTTCACTACTCCGCTCCTATTTACTTGAGTTTACCCTCTATTGCTAGGTGCACTACCCCTCCGGTTATCAACTCACCTTCCACCAAACCGAGAAGAATAAGAAGAAGGAGCCCCACGAGGTTTAAATGTTCTCCTCGCGGCCTCAGATTGTTAGATATTAGCCTCAGTGGTGGGACTTGTGGGGGTGCAACGTCTGTATAAGCACTCACTCCTATCTCCGCCAGTTCCACTCTGGTAAGAGCATCATCAAAAGAGGTGGGGTTGTTGGAGATAACCCGATCAAATAGTTGGCCTCACTCCCTTCAAGAAATGCCTCATCTTGGCATGCCCATTTGTAGCGATATGAAGAACATACCTTAACAGTGATGAATAATGCATGGCGTAGTCCGAGACCGTCATGCTCCCTTGCTTCAGATTCGTGAATTCATCCTCTTTCATCTGCCTAGCAGCAGCAGAAAAGTATCAGTTTAGAAACCGGGTTCTGAATAAAGTCCAGTCTATCAACATGCCTTGAGCCCTCAGCTCCATCACTGTCGTCTTCCACCACATGGAAGACTTCTTTGCTAGTTGGAACTCTGTCAGCCTCAACCATGCCGTCCTAGCACAAGGCGCAGACACAAATATCTGCTCCATTCTTTCTAGCCATTCCTCAGCTTCTTCCCCTGTCTCTGTCCCCTCAAATCTGGGCGGATGGAAAGTCAGAATTGTGTCAGACTTAGTTCCCCAGGCAATAACAATTGTGCTACCGGTTCCACGCCCACAGCCGGTGGCGGTAAAGGATTCGTCTGAGCAATACATGCATTCACACTTCCTACATCACCTACCTCTTCATTGAGGTTCCCCAAGTTTATGGCCGCCATGCTTTAATATAAGGGTTAACAACAATTCCAAAATAATACATATGCTACACCATTAGATAACATAAATAACAATAAACATGTTAGTATAACAATTTTATACACCTATATGCACCATATGCATAAACATGCTCATACTAAACACCTAGCCAGCCTGTTGCTAAGGCTACTCTTCACTCATTCCTGGGTTCTCTAACCACTGCTCTGATACCACTAATGTAAGGACCCTATTTCCTTAAGTTTATGATTTAGGTGCAATAAGGACTAAGCATGCATAATCAGAGTATAAAAATTTCGTGTTGATGCCGCAGCTATTAAGATTATAGTGCCAAAGTAAAACTCCAAAAGGATTAATTACATTCTCAAAACAATGAATGTTAATCCTATAGCTTTACACTACTCCTAGAGTAGAGACTATACAAAAGAATCATATCCCGCTATACCAAAAGCACTCCTCACTAGATCAACCCGTCCTTAGCCCTTCCTACCAAAATGTACCTACAGGAACAACCCCACACCCATGAGCATGTAACAAACCATATTCACAATAATATGATTGTAATATAGAAATGCATAAGCCATAAATATAAATCACTTCCTGTATTTAATACATTTCATGCTCCCATTGGTTGTCCCTGTACCACAATCATAATCAATAGATTATAACACCAATAATGTATGTCATGACATGCACCAATTCCATCAATACCAATATCCAATTTCCAAGTCTTATTATATCAGTGGCATAATACCCATCGCGTTAACATGACAGCGGAAATACCACTCGCTTAGACAATACTAGTGGCAATATTATCCCTCGCTATATTATGACAGCGGTCGTGTTCTTCGCTTCATATTAGCAGCAAATATTCTATCATCGCTACGGTATGACAGCCACAAGTATTCACATCGCTACGCCACTGGCGGCAAGTATTCTTCATTACTGGAATATAATCTCGACTTACAATCACATGCACCAATGCATCCAATGAGTGTATGCAACCATAATACATAACCAAATTCATGTATGCAACCACAGTGCATAACCAATGTATGTATGCAACAACAATGCATAACCAATGTATGTATGCAACCACAATGCATAGTCCAAAAAATATATGCAACCAAAATGCATAATCTAATACGTAAAAATACGTTTTACCGTCCGATGCCCGTACGTCTCACTACGTACCTTTGTTCCAAAATGTGGTGTGTCGTGGGACTTTATCTTCTAGGCCTGGGATGGTTCTACACATCACATGAACCAATATTAGAAGCCAATAATAGTCCGATACCAAAAATCCCACAAAATAATCAAAACACACATTTTTTATGACTCGCGATCGATCGCTACAGTGCCCCCGATCGATCGCGAGATCACACTGCCCGAGTCAACGTTTTCCTGTCTTCGGCGATTGATCATCATGTTTGGCACGATCGATCGCGAGACCCACCGATCGATCGCCCAAACTTGGCGATCGATCGCCAAATGTTTCTGCCACGCATTGCTTGCGCGCGATCGATCGCCAAAATGGGCGATCGATCGCCGCTACCTGCAACCCAAAAAATCACCATTTTTACACCATTTTTCTTCCCCAATCCACACCAACACAAATAACCATAAACCCACAATATTAAAACACTATAAACCTTCCATAAACACTTTAATACCACCAAAAATCCAATACCCAACCAACTACAACACAAACCCAAAACAAACCATTTCAAAACTCAAAATACAAACTCAAATCAAAACCAAACATCATAAAAACAACAAGGAAGCATCCGTACCCCTTTTAGACTTCAAATCCTACCAAGAATATCACAAATGAAGCTTTTGCAAAGATTTCTCTTCCTCCTTCTTGCCAAACTCGGGTTTGAGGGTTTTTGGGTAGGGTTGGGAGAGTTGTTCGATAAAGAGTGGTGGGAGGGGTGAGGTATTGGGGTATAAGTGGGGTAAATTAAAACATGTATCCCATAATTAGCATGATGTATAAAATATCCCCAACATGATATTAAAAGCATTTTCCAAGAATGCACCAATTCTCCAATAAAATATGATTTACCCAAAATAATTGTTACCCATCATAAATAATGCCTACACCCAAATTCCCAACATGCATAACATGCACCCTAAAACGCATTACCAGGTCATGCCCACCATGTGACTAAGCATTTCACCATATTAATTAATCCCAACACTAAATTAATTAACACCATAAATATCACATAAACATAATTATTGTTCTAATGCACATAATCATTTCGGGGATATCACACCGTGCTTCCAAATTTTTTGATAATGGATTTGAAGCATGTGCTCGCCAATTTGAAGCCAAGGGCTATCTTCCGAAGGGGCTTCAAAAGATTTCATCGATGTTGGGGCTGCTTTAGAAAGTCTCCCCGAGAGATCTTTCATCCCTAGATTAGGGACTTTACTCTTTTTCTTGATCATTGTTGTATTATCCTTTAGCATGAATAACCGTATTTTATCCGCCTTGTTACTTTCTTTTGAGTAAAATAAGAACGATAATTTTAAGTCTAGACGTGGACCAAACATCCCGATCACACGAATAACCCATTAAAATTCCGAACAAACTCGTTATCCCGAGCACAACCACTTTGCAATTTTATGTTTAAACGTGGACCAAACATCACGATCCCACGAGTAAACAGAACAAGCTCGCTACCCCGAGCACAGTCACTTAGGCAATTTTATGTTTAAACGTGGACCAACATCCCGATCCCACGAGTAAACCGATGATAATTTAACGTTTAAATGTGGACCAAACATCCCGATCCCACGAGTAAACCATTAAAATTCCGAACAAGCTCACTACCCCGATCACAATCACTTAGGCAACAATTATGTTTAAACGTGGACCAAACATCCCGATCCCACGAGTAAACCGAACAAGCTCGCTACCCCGAGCACAATCACTTAGGCAATTTTATGTTTAAACGTGGACAAAACATCCCGATCCCACGAGTAAACCATTAAAATTCCGAACAAGCTCGCTACCCGAGCATAATCACTTAGGAAATTTTATGTTTAAACGTGGACCAAACATCTCGATCCCACGAGTAAATCATTAAAATTTCGAACAAGCTCGCTACCCCGAGCACAATCACTTAGACAATTTTATGTTTAAACGTGGACCAAACATCCCGATCCCACGAGGTAAACCATTAAAATTCCGAACAAGCTCGCTACCCCGAGCACAATCACTTAGGTTATGTTTAAACGTGGACCAAACATCCCGATCCCACGAGTAAACCATTAAAATTCTGAACAAGCTCGCTACCCCGAACACAATCAATTAGGCAATTTTATGTTTAAACGTGGACCAAACATCACGATCCCACGAGTAAACCATTAAAATTCCGAACAAGCTCGCTACCCCGAGCACAATCACTTAGGCAATTTTATGTTTAAACGTGGACCAAACATCCCGATCCCACGAGTAAACCACTAAAATTCCGAACAAGCACGCTACCTCGAGCACAATCACTTAGGTAATTTTATGTTTAAACGTGGACCAAACATCCCGATCCCACGAGTAAACCATTAAAATACGAACAAGTTCGCTACCCCGAGCACAATCACTTAGGCAATTTTATGTTTAAACGTGGACAAAACATCCTGATCCCACGAGTAAACCATTAAAATTCCGAACAAGCTCGCTACCCCGAGCACAATCACTTAGGCAATTTTATTTTTAAACGTGGACCAAACATCCTGATCCCATGAGTAAACCATTAAAATTCAGAACAAGCTCGCTACCCCAAGCACAATCACTTAAGCGATTTTATGTTAAAACATGGACCAAACATCCCGATCCCACGAGTAAACCAAACAGGGTAACTTAAGCAAATAACTTCATTTTATTGATAACAAATTCATGAACAAAAACAATAATGAAAAGTTATACAAAATATTTCTTCAAATTATGAATGTTCTAAGGTCTTACCAACTCCCGACCTTCCTGGTCTTCCAGTCTGTATGATCCTCTCCCGATCATTTATTTGAATTTATAAGGACTTTCCCACTTGGGTGCTAGTTTTTGCACCTCACCAGTAGGATTTGTTCTTCGTAACACCAGGTCTCCGACCTGAAATGCTCTTGGGCGAACCCTTTAGTTATAGGCATTGGTAATCCTCACTTTATATATCTCAGTTCTTGCTACATCTCGTTCTCTCAACCGATCAATCTCATCTAACTCCTGCTTCCTTATATCATTATTCTGCTCAGGGTTATAACATTGTACTCGGAGAGACTCAACTCCAATTTCTGCTTGAATAAGGGCCTCCGAACCATACACTAGGCTGTACGGAGTTTCCCCTGTAGATATTCGGGGGGTTGTTCGATATGCCCACAAGACACCAGGTAATTCGTTTACCCACTCCCCTCGGGCTCCTTCCAATTTCGTCTTAATTCCATGTAGTAGAATATGATTAATCACCTCAACTTGCCCATTTGCTTGTGGGTAGGCTACCGACGTGAATACTTGCTTCATTTTCATATCTCTCACCACTCTTGTACTTTCCTACCCTGAAATTCCCTTCCATTATCCAAAATTATTCTCCTCGGTATCTCGAATCGACACACTATGCTTTTCCATAAGAATCTAATGACCTCTTCTTCAGTTATCTTTGCTAAGGGCTCAGCTTCTACCCATTTTGTGAAATATTCGACTGCTACCAGAAGAAATTTCCTTTGTCCGGCGGCAGGAGGAAAAGGTCCAACAATGTACATCCCCCATTGGTCGAAGAGACATGAAAATAATACTGTTGTTAATGACCTCTGCGGGCACATGAGATAAATTTGCATGCTTCTGGCAATTAATGCATTTTCTTACAATTTCTTCGGCATTGTCCTTCATTGTAGGCCAATAGTATCCAGCTCAAAGAGCCTTCCGATACAACATATTGGTTCCCAAATGATTTCCACAACAACCTTCGTGAATCTCCTTCAGCAAGTCTTCTCCTTCCTGTATTGAAGTGCATTGCAAAAAGGGAGTTGAGAATCCTTTTTTGAACAGCTTGCCTTCCGCTAATATAAAACGATTCTCCATTCCTTCACCCGAGCTGCCTCCTTCGGATCAGACGGCAAAGCCTTTGTTTTCAAGAACTTAGTAATATGCTCTTGCCAGTCAGACATAATACACGGTTTCAGATTCATTATGTTGTTGATAGCTATATGAGATATTAAAAGGTCTTGCACTAGTACATTCATGTTCTTCCACTCATGAATGGAACTAGCCAATTTTGCAAGTTCGTCGGCCCGATTATTCTCTTCTATCGATATCTACCTTAATTCCACCTCTTGGAATTGAGTCATTAATGCTCGAGTATTCTCCACATACTTTTTCAACTTTTCTTCTTTTACCTTATATACCCCAGTCACCTGTTGAACAACCAGCATTGAATCCATGAATGCCTTTATTTTCCAAGCTCCGGTGTCTAATGCCACTCGTAAACCTGAGATTAGAGCTTCGAATTCAGCTTCATTATTTGAGGAATAAAAACCGAACTGGATAGCTACTGCGATGTCTTCTCCTTCAGGGCTGATGAGTACAACTCCTGCACCACTTCCTATTTGAGTGGATAACCCATATACAAACAAATTCCACTCCTTCTCTTCAGGAGTATGAGTCACTTCTACCAAGAAATCTAACAAGGCCTGAGCTTTGATGGTAGTTCGAGGCTGATAAGTAATATCGAATTCACTTAATTCAGTGGCCATTTCACCATTCGCCCTGAAATTTCTGCTTTGGACAAGAGCTTTCCCAAAGGAGTACTCGTCACCACCATGATGGGATGATATAAAAAGTATGGCCGAAGCCTTCTCGCGGTGGTGACTAAGGCTAATGCCAATTTTTTGATTTCAGGATATCTCTGTTCGGCCTCTTGTAAAGCTCGGCTGACATAATATACCGGCTACTGTTGCCCTGACCTCTCTTGAATTAATACCGAACTGATTACCTCCTCGATTACAGACAAATAGACGAGGAGTGTTTCATTATGATCAGGTTTGTTCATCAATGGTAATTGAGCCAAGTATTCTTTTAAGTCCTCGAATGCTTTATGACATTGATCATTCAACTTGAATCGTGCTCCTCATCTTAATGCCTTAAAGAAAGGCAAACTCCTATTAGCCGATCGCGATATGAAAGCCCCGCTATTCTTCCTGCTAACCTTTGTACCTCGTTCAATGTTCTAGGAGGATTCATCTCCTGAATTGCTCGGATTTTCTCGGGATTGGCTTCCACGCCTCTCTCTGTTACCATGTATCCCAAGAATTTCCCACTATGAATTCCGAAGGTGCATTTTAAAGGGTTTAATTTCATGCCAAACCTTCTCAAAGTGGCGAAGACTTCCTCCATGTCTCCGATCAGATTCTGTGCCTTCTTGCTTTTAATCAAGACATCATCCACATATACTTCCACATCTCGCCCTATCTGATCTTTGAACATTTTATCCATCAACCTTTGATAAGTGGCTCCGGCGTTTTTTAATCCGAAGGGCATTACCACATAGCAGAAAGTTCTTCCTGCTGTGACAAAGCTGACCTTTGATTGATCTTCTCGCGCCAAGGGGATTTGATGATATCCCTGATAAGCATCCATAAGACACAGCAACTCGTGTCCTGCAGTAGAATCTACTAATTGATCGATCCTCGGCAATGGATAACATTCTTTGGTACACGCTTTATTCACATCCCGGAAGTCTACACACATCCTCCATTTGTCACCTATCTTAGGCACTATGACCATATTCGAGAGCCATGTAGAAAAATCGATCTCCCTCTTACTTGCCCAACTTCACCCCTACTGAAAATTTTACTTTTAGGTGGTAAGTAGAGGCTACTGCCTCAAAAGCAGCTAATGTCGGACGACCCAATATTATATTATAAGAGGAATGTGCATCCACTATGAGGAAAGTGATCATCTTCAATTTTATCTTCGATTCTTCACCCAAAGTAACTGGTAAAGACACCTGGGCTTATGACCTCCCCAGCAAATCCATGTAAAGAGGTATTCACCTTCTGCACGGCTATGCTTCCGAATTCCATTTGGGTCAAAGTATTAAGGAAAAGTACATCCGTCGAGCTTCCTGTATCCACGAAGATTCTTTGCACATTATAATTGGCTACTGTGGCAGAGATAACTAATGCATCATCATGGGGGAGATGGATCCTCTGTAGATCTGCGGGTCCGAAAGCTATGGAAGGACCTCAGGTGTATAATTTGGATCGATGGATAATATTTGGAGCTTTCGAGCATAACTTTTTCTTGCTCGGTTTGAATCTCCACATGATATTCCCCTAGAAATCATATGTATAGTTCCTCGGTTAGGAACAACTCAACTATACATAAAAAAAATCAAGGTTTCCAATATAAAGCTTCTGGCAGCGCCAATCATCGTCTATACGGTACCAATAGTTAAAATGTCAGTACAAAATTAGTTGTTAGTGAGTAATTAACAGTTAATAAATAATTATGATCATTCAGGGTTCCCACTATATAACTATCGGCAGAGCCGAGTGTCATCTATATGATACACAAAATGTATTATTCTATCATTAATTAAAACTCCAAACATTGAAGGAGATATTAAATATTTATTGTATCAAATTATGTATAATAAATTAAGGTTGTCACTATAGAACTACCAATATATCTGAACAACATCTATATAGTTCCAAGAATTTAATCTTTTATTCAATCAATCTAGCATTTATCAAACTAATTGAAGTCAGCTTTATGGATCCTCCGAAACCATAAAACAAAAGTTTTCAATGATTTACGTTGGCTATCTAAGACAACTGTCATCCTTTATTCGAGCTTGAAACCGGCCATGAAGTTCAAGAATGTAGCATTCTAATGAGAACAATAAACTAAAACACACACTTTAAATGATATTCATCAACAAAGAAGAAAATATAACCCCAAGTATCACAAAGTTATTAAATCCAATGGTTATTGTGAAATAGTTATTCTATCATTTTTAATCTATCAAGAGACTCAAATTTTTATCTTGATAAGTATAAATTGATTAACCATAAAATTATTAAGCATAGTCATGAAGAAGATGTTATTTAGAGGATGGAAAATGATAGAGAACTTTTCTCTTTACAGGAAATGCTTATACAAATGTTTAATTTTAAGCATAGGGGTACTCACAATGTAATATTGAACATTAATTCCAAATGAGATGGGGATAGTCTTGCTGGCATATTTCAAGAATGAAGACTTTGTTGGATTTCCGTACCCCGACGTCAGATCCAAACGCAGCGGAAATAATACAATAAACAGATCTGACACAGAGACGAAAGATTGCGCCTGATTCATATATAAACATGCAAATATCATAAATATAAATGCACGAAAAGAGATTACCGATAACAATGAAACCACTATGATGACGGTGTTTCTCTAGTCCAATCAATCTGACCAAATCTACAAGTCCGACACCAGTGTTAGTGTGATGACGACTATTCTCAGAGAGTGAGTGTAATTGTGTTGAATGGAGTCTCTTAGTTTCTCAGAAACTAGAATGGCATATTTATAGGGTCATTAAGTAACTAATGGGCTTTGGGTGCATAAAGCCCTATAGGTCAACTTTTGGCTTGCATGGTATATATGCTAACAATCTACCACTTGCCCAAAAGCCAACACATGAGCACTAAACTCATAATCCAAGTAGGTCAATCCAATTGAATAACTTGATGTACAAATGGCGTACATAATTATGAGATAAATATATCATACTTTTTAATTTTAGAACTTTCTATAGATGGAACCTTTCCAAACATAGAAACTCCATTAAAGTGAGGAGCTTTCAAAAATTAAACTCATATCTTGAATATCAATCACACAATCTTGAGCACTTAACATTTAAGTCTCAATTCTCATCGATAAATCGGCGGCCGGTTGATTGTGACCTAGCGAGGCTCAAGTGTATAATAGCAGTAGGATCACAACCTTTGTGATTTTAGAAGTCAAACAACTTCTAAGGACTTACCCTGAACGCCCCATTGTCAATTAAACTTTTTTAATAGACAATTGCCGAAATATAATTCCAGCAACAACCTACCGATCGTGGGTAGCGCCTAGCATCTGCGCTTCACGAAGACCTAGATACAAATGACTAACAACGTATGAGAACCTGTCAGCCATAGTTAGCGTGCAATACATTCCTTTCACTCAGTATGTCCCGATTGAATCAAGGACATTGGTTGGTCGAGGCCCCTTATGATTTCAATAACTATGTATTTGTTTCACGTTATATGATTCATTGTGTGCGTATATGAAAAACTCATTTTTCACAAGCACTACCCACTCTGGCCAGAGATTCTTCGAATCATATATAGAAAAACACATAGGACATCCTGGTTCATCAAGACCAGTGGTGAATCCCCAACGACAATCATAGGTCTCTGACAACATCACTGAATACCCAAAATAATGACTTTATGACCCACATGTGATCAGTCATTAAATCAAAGTACACAGCTATCTATCAAGACCTCAATGACGCCTCGGGTCATGGGGAGTAATGGTGCACAACTATGACTAGAAATTCTATACTCGACAAATGGTAACCACTTATAGAATTTCGAGTAGGGTCGTTCAGTGAACTCATTCCTAATGAGCACCTATTGATGTGTGCTGACTTCTCCAAGCCAACGCCGATGAAACACGGCGCACTACACTAGACACATCATGAATACCAGTCTCTAACGAGCATATATCGATATCACATTCTCGAAGGCTCATCGACCAGGAACATTTAGAAATCGCAGTCGAGAATGTATTTCATGGTCACCATCATATGCGTAACCACATTCTATGGACTATAGCAACTTCAAGGACTTCATCAATACATCAAGATGCATGGGTAAACAGATGAAGAAGTGCCACATATATTAATATTCAAACAATTATCATAATAAGATTATAAGTACAATCAATCAACTATTGATTTACTTAATCATGTATGACAACAATATCTTTCACTTTCCCAAAGCCAACTACTCATGTGTCTTAAGACCATCTTCCCAAGAAATTTATCAGACACCAATCATTGTAAATGCTTTGTCAGTGGATTCACTATATTTTTCTGTTGAAGCGATTCTCTTGATAATAATGTCGCGTCTACCATCTCTCTCATTAGATAGTATTTTCTCAATATATGTTTGGATCCTGACGAGATCTTGGCTATTCATAATAGCTCAAATGTTGTCACGGTACACAGAGATTGTGTCAACTGCACTAGAAATTACACCAAACTCTTGGATGAAATTTCTTATCCAAACTGCCTCTTTGATGCATCGTATGCTGCAATGTATTCAGCTTCAGTGGTGGAATCCATTGTGGTGTCTTGCTTGGAACGTTTCCAAGAGACATCACCATCATTGAGCTTAAATACAAATCCGAACATCGATATGGTATCATCTACATCCAATTTAAAAACCAGCATCAGCTTAGCCTTCAATTTTTATTTCTCCACTTATAGATCCAAAAACCATGAACATATCATAAGTTCTTCATAAGAACTTGAGGATTATTTTCACAGTTTTCCAGTGACCTTCACACGGGATATGTCTGATATCTGCCTATTACTCTAAGAACATACATCAGACCATGTGCATACCATAGCGTACAATATGCTATTAAAAGTAGAAATATAAGGTCATCTTTTCTCTTTCCTCATCAATCTTAAGACCCATTGACTCGAGAGATGAATACTATGACATATTATGAAGTAACTCATTTTTTGACTATTATATGCTAAACCCTTTTAGCACATTGATTATGTACGTAGATTGAGAGATCTCAAGCATCCTTTAGATCTATCCCTATAGATCCTTATGCTAAGCACATATGACACTTCTCCCAATCTTACATGGAGAAATTAGTAGATAATCATGCTTTACTTGATTAATTCAATACAATTCACAATGAGCATGATATAATCGACTTAAAGCATCACAAATGTAACCATGCTCCCACTAACCCTTTTGCATACACATGTCACTTCCGGATTTTTAACACAACCAAACACTTTGATGATGTTATCAAAACGGAAGTTCAAACTTCGAGATGCCTTCTTAGGCCCATAAATGGACATCTGGAGTTTGAAAACATTTTTTCTCACTCCAAGAAGTTGTAACACATTTGGCTGCAACATTTCTACATCAATGCCACACTGAGAAATGTTGTGTTCACATCCATTACTCATATCTCATATTCATAATATAAAGATATAACTAATAAAATCTAAATAGACTATAGCATCATAACCGATGAAAATTTTCTCATAAACAACTCTTTGCCTATGAGAACTCATCAGTCAATCTTTGAAGGTCACTACCTTCCCATCCATTCCAAGCTTTCACTTGTAAATCCATGCAGCCAATGGGAACAATTCCCAAAGATGATCTACTAAGGCCCATACCTTATTGGAATACATGGAGTCCATTTCAGATTTCATGGCATCTTGCCAATGTCCCGAATCAATAACTGACATCGCCTCCTTGAAAGTCCAAGGATCATATCCATGGTCTATTTCTTGACTACTTTCAAGGAGTAGATTCATTCTATCAGGAGCTCTTGAAACATTTTCAAATCTCTTTGCTGTGTGTAAATCAAAGGTTGTGATTGACTAAATTAATTTACCGTTTTCACTTTTCTAGTGGTTTGTGGTTCTTGAACCCTTTCAAGTTATATTATTTTGTCATCCTTTCTAATAGAAACATTTTCTCTAGAAAGATTGTACTTGCGAAACAAACTCTTTGCCTGCAATTGATAATATAAATTTCCACAAAAATAACATAAGATGAATCAACTATCCAACTCATCTCCCACTGGCTGCTTCACACAAGCAGAACAATCTCAAAATAAAAATTTGGATTATTTTTCAGTCCATATCGTATATGGAGTTTTGGTCACCACATTGGTATGAATTATATTCAACAAATATGTAACTTAAGAGAGAATCACATTCTCTTTAAGATAACTCAACATCATCTTGCACTAACATTTAGTGCTCCACATACGTCCTTATGAATCAAATTCAATGGACATTCAGCACATGCTAAATATATGTTGGATTTAAGTTATCATTCTTTTTATATTCTTTGAATATAATCATACTAATCATTCATAAGTTCACCAGATTCAATAAAACATGCATTCTTAAAAATACTGCAAATCACATTCGCATATTTAAAAGAGTATCAGTCTCTATCAAAATAGGAACAAATGTTCATGATTAAATCTAGAATAAATAAATAATTGCTCAAACCAGTTCCTAACCAGTTCAAGATTTTATATTAAATAAATGTTTCAAACAGCCTTTGCAACAACTCTTGCTACAATGCTTAGCCTCAGGTCGGTTTCACCTTCCTAGGACTCTATACTCTTCTCAACATATGCAACTCTTTGCAAAGATGTGAGCACAACTGGCATCATATACCATAGAAGTAGAACCAATAGAAACATTTCATTTTAATATAAAACATATCCTTTCTAGAACGCTTCTAGTCTAGGTATTCCTTGCAGATTTGCGATAGTGACCAATAGTGAAAACATAGATGCCTCTCATTCCTTAGTTGCTACTATATCCTTTTTCATCTTTTGAGGTTGGGAAACATTTCCCTTCCTCTTCTTTATCCTTAAACTCTTCCTACCATGTTGAGCCTTAAACGCATAGTTGCGTTTAATGCGTTAAATTATCCCCGGTCAATCTTTGAGTTTTGATGATCAACAAAACTTGTGTTTGTTATACTAATGCATATACTTAGTGTGCAGATTAAGTGATGAAAAGTGGAATGAAATGAAGAAAATCGAGTGTGCATATTCTGGCCTGGATCGCCCTAGGCGATGGTGATCATCGCCCAAGGCGATGGGTGCCAGGCGAGGGTTCGCCACGCACATCGACAGAGGCGATGGCTAGGCGAGCACGCGAGGAAGATCGCTCCAGGCGATGATGACCAAAGCCTGAGGCGATGGCAACAATTTGACACTTCGCCCCGCACATCGACAGAGGCGACGCCGAGGCAATGCGCAGGCATGCGCGCAGGGGAGATCACTTGAGGCGATGGACTGAACGCCCGAGGCGATGGCTGGAACGCCTAAGGCAATGTGGACTTCGCCCGAGGCGATGCAAGATTTTAGGCTGCTGAGGCTACGGCATTGGGATTTAATTTGGATCGCCCGATCGCCTGAGGCGATCCGTGATTTATGCTGACCGTTGGAGCGCGGCGATGGAAATCGCCTGAGGCGATGGCTGAGGCGATCGAGGAGTGATTTCAACCTTTTGTGTAGCAACGGCTAGTAGGAGCCTAGGGGGCCTCCTACACTATAAATATTGATGCTTTGGAGCATTTTGAAGCTAAGGAACAAGCCTACAAACTTCTACAAAGTCTTGATAATCCTTATTTCAAATTGCATTGCAATCTCCATACATTGTTGTTGTATTGGAGCTTGTAATTCATTCTTTTGTTAGAGTCCTGTTTTCTTCATGTGAGTACACCGTGAAGGTGTTTTTGGTTTGATTTATTGTAAAGGTCCTCCAACACCAAAGCAAGTTGGAAAATTGTAAAGTCATCAACAAGTCTAGTTGGTGCAAGTGTGTGGCTATCCTTGGAGCCCTTAAGGCCAAGAAGACTCGTGAAGAGTGTTGGTAGCTCGGGAAGAGCTTTGTGTACTCGGGAAGAGTATTGTGCTCGGGAAGAGCTTGTGTACTCAGGAAGAGTAATGTGCTCGGGAAGAGCTTTGTAAACTCGGGAAGAGTTGTTGTGTGGCTAACTTGGAGCCCTCAAGGCCAAGACCAATTGTTCTAGTGGAACCTCGGTTGGAGGTTATCTAACCGGGAAGAGGAGACGTAGGCGATTCATCGCCGAACTTCTATAACAAATCTCTTGTCTTTTATTGCTTTAATTTCCATTACGCATTTATTTACTTATTCTTTTTATTTATCGATTGACTAAAAGCTTCCGCAAAGCGCAAAACTCTTTTATTTTTCAAACTCATTTTAAAACGCTAAAGTAGCCAAGGAATCTCATTCACCCCCCCCCCCCCCCCCCCCCCCCCCCTCTTCGATTCCAACAAGTGGTATCAGAGCCATTTGATTTTGTTTTAAATCAAAAATTTTTATATGGCTAATCTAGCAAACGAGTTTGCTCAAGGTCAATCGACAAATCGCCCTCCGGTTTTCACGGGTGATAATTACGGCTATTGGAAGAATAGAATTTCTCTATACATCCAATCCGTAGATTATGATCTATGGAAAATCATAGTGAAAGGTCCATATATTCCTTTAAAGGAAGTTGGGGGAATAAGTGTTCCCAAAGAAATGGATGATTTCACTAGAGCGGATATGATATTAATTTCACAAAATTCAAAGCGATTAATATTTTGCATTGTGCCCTAGATATGAAGGAGTACAACCGGATCTCGATGTGCTCAACGGCTAAGGAGATATGGGACAAATTGCAAATTTGTCATGAAGGAGCCAATCAAGTGAAGGAGACAAAGATAGACCTCCTACAACTCAAATATGAGACATTTGAGATGGAGTCCGGAGAAGAGGTGGATTCGATGTTTAGAAGTCTCACCCTCATCATAAATGAGCTTGCCCAACTTGGAGAGAAGTACCCTCCAAAGAAAATATGGAGGAGAGCCCTAAGAGCCTTACCTAAAGAATGGGACGCAAAAAAGACGGCTATCATCGAGTCAAACAAAGGAGAAAGTGCTTCCTATGATCTTGATGAGCTCCATGGCACATTGGTGACTCATGAGCTTGAAGTTGCCACAAGGAGAGAAGTAAAGGAGTAGGAGAGATCCAAAAGAAATGGGATCGCCTTGGTTGGAAGGAAAGACCATTCCGATGATGAAGAAGATGATGATGATGAAGAGATGAGGTTGTTCACAAAGAAGTTCAAGAAGCTCTTCAACAAACATAGCAAGTCAAAGACCTCTAATGCTACCAAACAAGAATCCAAACATGAGGTAACTTGCTATAATTGTCAAGAAAAAGACCATTATGCTAACAAATGCCCTAGTAAGAAGAATGAAGACAAAGGCAAGAAGAAGACGTTTATAGCCACGTGGAGTGATAGTGACTCCGATGAAGAAGAAGCAACTAATCTATGTCTAATGGCTCTTGGAGATGAAGATGAATGAGATGAAAGCGACAATGAGGTACCATCTTATGATGAATTATTAGATGCTTATAATGAACTCATTGATTGTCTTGGTAAAACTAAGAAGAGCAACAAATTGCTTAAGCTAGACTTTGCTATGAAGGAAGAAGAAAATATTATTTTGAAAAATCAAATGCTTGATTTAAAGACATCTTTTGCCAAGTTTAGTGATAGTAGTTTAAAGATGAATGAATTGCTTGGCTTGCAACGTTGTAGCTTTGATAAAGCCGGGTTAGGTTTTTCAAGCAAATCAAAATCTTTTTCAAGCTTGTTGGCCAAAGCAAAGCATGATTCTCCTACTTGCAACTATTGTTGTAAAAATGGGCATACTAAGAATAAATGTAGGTTTGCTAGAATCCAATACCAACCTAATAATAGGTGAAAATGGATTCCAAAAGTGCCATTGAAAGTTAACCCACAAGGACCCAAAAATCAAATGGGTACCAAAGATCCTCCTATTGTTAATTTGTTTTGTAGGGACAACAAAGGGATGGATGAAGGCACAAGCAATTCAAAGGAAGAGTTCATCCTATTCACCTCAATAGAGGAGGCACGAGGCATTGGACCAATGACAAGAACGAACTCTTGTCATCGAGGGTAAAATTTATTTTATTCATTTTAAAAGAGCAATTCAAAATTCATTGGCACAAATCAATTGTGATCAATAAATATTGAAGCTCAATATTCATTGGAGTAAAATGCATAACCCCTTAGCATGATTGGTTAATGCATGATGTATGCTTATCTTTTTATAGTAAGTATCTTGATATGCCTTGCATTCAAATTTGAATATGTTATGTGAAAATGTGCAATTATATGATTTGTGATAATGCATAGATAATTTTATTATTTATTGGGCATGAATACATGAACATATGCACACATTGTAACATTTAGAATTTATTGTTGAGTGCCTTAAACGCATGTGTATTTCACTAATTGATTTGATCTAATAGCTATTACATGCTTGGTGAGGACCATGTGTAAAATTGGTAAAATATGGCTATGTGTCAACATATTTGAGCAATGTTTATTTAAATTTATGCTTTTTGATTATCACAAAAAGGGGGAGAATTTTGTGATAAACTTGAACCTTAATATATGCATAGTTTAAGGGGGAGAGCTTATGTATGCATGGTTTGAGGGGGAGAGTTAGTTATTTGTTTGATGCTTTACTTGTTTAACTTGTATGTGTTATGCAATTGTTAAGAGGGAGTCATATTTTTACTCACATTACATGCATATTACTTATTCAAGTTTATCAAGTTTTGTGATCATAAAAAAGGGGGAGATTGTTGAGCCTTACATGCATAGTTGCGTTTAATGCGTTAAATTATCCCCGGTCAATCTTTGAGTTTTGATGATCAACAAAACTTGTGTTTGTTATACTAATGCATCTACTTAGTGTGCAGATTAAGTGATGAAAAGTGGAATGAAATGAAGATAATCGAGTGTGCATATTCTGGCCTGGATCGCCCCAGGCGATGGGTGCCAGGCGAGGTTTCGCCACGCACATCAACAGAGGCGATGGCTAGGCGAGCACGAGAGGAAGATCGCTCCAGGCGATGATGACCAACGCCTGAGGCGATGGCAACCATTTGACACTTCGCCCCGCACATCGACAGAGGCGACACTGAGGCAATGCGCGGGCATGCGCGCAGGGGAGATCGCTTGAGGCGATGGGCTGAATGCCCGAGGCGATGGCTGGAACGCCTGAGGTGATGTGGACTTCGCCCGAGGTGATGCAAGATTTTAGGCTGCTGAGGCTTCGGCATTGGGATTTAATTTGGATCGCCCGATCGCCTGAGGCGATCCGTGATTTATGCTGACCGTTGGAGCGCGGCGATGGAGATCGCCTGAGGCGATGGCTGAGGCGATCGAGGAGTGATTTCATCCTTTTGTGTAGCAACGGCTAGTATGAGCCTAGGGGGCCTCCTACACTATAAATATTGATGCTTTGGAGCATTTTGAAGCTAAGGAACAAGCCTACAAACTGCTACAAAGTCTTGATAATCATTATTTCAAATTGCATTGCAATCTCCATACATTGTTGTTGTATTGGAGCTTGTAATTCATTCTTTTGTTAGAGTCTTGTTTTCTTAATGTGAGTACACCGTGAAGGTGTTTTTGGTTTGATTTATTGTAAAGGTCCTCCAACACCAAAGCAAGTTGGAAAATTGTAAAGTCATCAACAAGTCTAGTTGGTGCAAGTGTGTGGCTATCCTTGGAGCCCTTAAGGCCAAGAAGACTCGTGAAGAGTATTGGTAGCTCGGGAAGAGCTTTGTGTACTCGGGAAGAGTATTGTGCTCGGGAAGAGCTTGTGTACTCAGGAAGAGTAATGTGCTCGGGAAGAGCTTTGTAAACTCGGGAAGAGTTGTTGTGTGGCTAACTTGGAGCCCTCAAGGCCAAGACCAATTGTTCTAGTGGAACCTCGGTTGGAGGTTATCTAACCGGAAGAGGAGACGTAGGCGATTCATCGCCGAACTTCTATTACAAATCTCTTGTCTTTTATTGCTTTAATTTCCATTACGCATTTATTTACTTATTCTTTTTATTTATCGATTGACTAAAAGCTTCCGCAAAGCGCAAAACTCTTTTATTTTTCAAACTCATTTTAAAACGCTAAAGTAGCCAAGGAATCTCATTCACCCCCCCTCTTCGATTCCAACATACCATTTGTAGAAGATTCGACAAGAAGAACACGTTTCTCCTTTTGAATCAAGGACTCATGAGTTTCCAACATTTTTACTATAAGATCAAATCTATAGCCAGTTAATGAGGATTTGTCACATTCAAATTTTTCAATTTCTCAACAAGAGATATTTTTCATACACCATGCTCATAGACCGAAGCTCCATCTCGCATGTGAAATGAAAATATTTCTTTTGAAACCGCGAGTCTCAGTAATCGCGTCTGTTCACCAAACAACATTTGTAGGTGTTGGAAAATATCAGCAATGTGAACGAATTTCTCATATCTGTGTTGAAACTCATTGGTGACATTGATGCTATCATATAACACCTAGTCTAGAGATCATCGTCCCATCACTTCTCAAGTGTGACGATCTCTTCATGAGACGAACCGGGAGACACTTCAACAGGAGGCTCCCACCAAAGGTATATAGCAACCTTTTAGAAGCAAGCACTATTTTAAAATTAATAGTCAATCAGAATAATTTGGTGCGGTTATTTTGTTTGTATCGAGAATTGATGCAATCGGATTCACGGCAATCACAATACTGAGAATACAGAAAATACATGCAAACCGTTTGATTATTAATTAATTAAAAAACTATGGACTTTAGTTATTGAATGCTCCCACTAAATTTTTCGAATTCGTCACCCTCATGACAAATGAACGGAAAATCGTATTTTCTTAGTGGGCTTGGAGTCCAACTAGCTCATGATAGCCCCGGGCGAGGGTCCAGCCGACCTCATGATACTAAAGGTAGCTCACAATTGCATCATATGCAACCCCCAAGATTTTTCTCTCGTGATTGACATAACCCTACGAAGGCAGGCCAATTATGCATTCTCACATCAAACTAACCCATCCCACGGATGGTAATGTCCGCCAATAAGAGCCTACGAGGGTGAGCAATCTTAAAGGTTAACAGAACCCTATCCATAATTAAGTGGCAGTTAAACACACAACTTTCCCATGCCAGATATCCCCCACGAGGGTGAGACAAGACACCTGACTCAAGTAGCGTCTCATGGCTTAACTGTTGATGGAAGACAGGAAGCAACAAACTCCTTTGAGCTCCCTTTACAGTTTGATATTAAAAATTTTGAATCATATTCAAAAGAGGGATTTAATAATTATCTCATCAAATACTTGTTTGTTTGTTTGCCGGATTCATGCAACTATGTTTTATCCATGCAGTCATATGTACTAATAAAACATACAAACAAACATTTATCATACATCATATGCATAATAAAAATAAATATGGACGATTACGGCCTTTTCCTAATTGATCCACGTGAGCCATACGTGGATCACAAGTCTGTCTAAGGTGATGCAGGTATGTAATACAATCCTATTAAATTTTTGCTTCCATTATACATGTCTTGATTCTTTGTGCTCCGTCCTTCAATCTCGATCTCCCACTAATTCTAATGATTTTACATTTAAATCGTGCAAACAAGAGAATAGGAATACAAATCCGCGTGGGATACATCAGAAAATAGAGAGAGCAGGCTCGCAGACCCGATAACCAAAAAATCACAATTATAATGAAACAATAAAAACCTAAGCATTCACCTAAACACATTGGTCAGAGCCCGTAATCATCCATCATGCAATTACAACATATGTAATTAAACATTAAACTAAACAATTACATCATATGTAATTGTACTAATTACATCACATGTAATTAGATCACAATAATTAATTTATTCTATCGTTTCCCATTAATCGCATCATTAATTGAAAAAAAAATTAACAAATTAAATGAAACATTTTCATTTAATTTCTAATTAATTAAATTTTTATTTACTTGGTAAATCACTATATTACCTATAAATCATAATATTAGCCAAAACTAAAATTAACAAATTAAATGAAACATTTTCATTCAATTTCCAATTAATTAAATTTTTAACTAACTGTAAAATCTTCATTTTACACTTAATAAATTAAAAAAACATTTATTATGGTTTATTATTTCAAAAATAATATCCAGATAAAACATCTAAAATGACCCAAAATAATTTATGGACTCCAAACAATTTGGATCCAAAATTAGAAAATCAATTTCAACCCAAAATGCATTATTATTTTCGGATGTATCAAAAGTTTTTTTTTTATATTAAATTTCCGAAATTTACTATTCACCATCTGTCCATCTTCCCCAAATTCGAAAATTAGGGTTAGGGATCATGGTTCCCGCCGCCACCCATTGAATCAATTTCCAAAACTGAAATTAGGGTTTCTGAACCATTCCTCGCGCTGCCGCCTCCTCATCCTCGGATTCGCATGCAGAATCAAGCCTCGTTGTGGAATAATTTTTGGAAACGATTTCTAGAACCAGATCACGATTCAGGCTGTGATTTCCTGGTCTCGAATCCACACCGCCGCGTCTGCTGCAACACGCTTGCAAAAGGTCGCGTTTTTCAGCCTGGGTTCACTGCGGTTCGTGCGGAACACTTCAAGCTGGTTGCGATTTTCACTTCCTGAGCGTGAACCATCGCGAAAACAAAACCCACCTCCATAGTCAATTTCATTCTGGGCCTCACGCACGACCGCGAGAACAGCTTCTCCGCCGTGCCGCCGCCCCACGATCGACTATGCATTCTGGTTTTCCGGCAGCGAATTTTCTATATTTTTTCGGACTCCGAAATTTTTGAAAACTCAAAAACGATTAGAATCGATGGGAAACGATCTAATAAAAATTAATTATCAGATATATGAATCAAAGCGCAACCTGGCTCTGATACCACTGTTGGGTTTTCGTACCCGGCGTCAGATCCAAACGCAGCGAAAAATAAACAGTAAACAGATCTGACCCAGGGACGGATCGATTGCGCCTGATTCATATATAAACATGCAAAATATCATAAATATAAATGCACGAAAAGAGATTACCGATAACAGCGAAACCACTCTGATGACGTTTCTCTAGCCCAATCAATCTGACCAGATCTACAAGCCCGACACCAGTGCTAGTGTAATGACGGCTATTCTCAGAGAGTGAGTGTAATTGTGTTGAATGGAGTCTCTTAGTTTCTCAGAAACTAGAATGACATATTTATAGGGTCATTAAGTAACTAATGGGCTTTGGGTGCATAAAGCCCAATAGACCAACTTTTGGCTTGCAGAGTATATATGCTAACATACTTATCAACTTTTGTGGCCTTATTTGTCAAAAATCAACCATCAATTTATTGATCATTTATCACCCTCTTCTTTTCCGAATTTAGAGTTTCTTAAAACTTGAAAATTGTAGATAGTTTTGTGTAGATGAGTTTTGGTAGCTTGGTATTCAAATTTGGACTTGTCTTTTATGAGTTATGTCCAAAACTTGTCCAAGTTGATTTTCAAATTTCGAAAAGCTGGAATTAGTAATATAATTGATCTCTTTTATTTAGTATTTAGTTTATTTTACATGATATCGTATGAAATTGAAAGAGGACTGTGTAATAATATGTGGAGGGGCGTGTTGAGATTATGTTTTGTAAATTTGGGTGTGAATGAGAATTTAAAAACTGAAAATTTATTGTAAAATGTAATGGTGGGACGGCGGACGGATATCTGATAATGTAATTCAAACAGGAAATATTTGATAAGGTGTGTAAGATTAGCGAATGATTTCTTTTATCAATTTAAATTATTATTTTCATAAAAATAAAAATAATATAACTAAAAAAAGAAAATGAAAGGGTGAGGATAAGTAGACAGTAAGTGTTGACTCTTTTGGTTTAAACAGCAATGATAGAGAGAACACTTTCACCGAGTAATCTTATTAAGATATATTATGTAATAAGATGGATAATGATTTTTTCACCTGCATGGTTTTTTTTTTTATATTGAACAAAGTTTGTTGATTTAGTAGATGTTGAATATATGATAAAGAAGTTTGACGAGAAATCTCGTTCGGTAAAAATAGTATCAATAATAAAAAATTTATTGTATTTACAAGGCATGTGATATTTGTTATCTTTGTTATTACTCATCTACATATTTGGTTGAAATATTATACATGATTTCTAATAACACATTAATTTTTAATCAGAATTTATTCATATAAAAAAAATTATGATTTGTACATAATTCATCACACCCAAATACAGAATCATGGTTTCGCCCCTGAAGTATTTGTCAATCGACGACAACAACTTCGGCCTAGAGTTGACCCATAGCTTCCTTCAGTTCGATCAGCTTGGCTTTAAGAGATTCCACCTTAGGAGGCTCACCTCCTCAAGCCACTGAAGATGCCGCGTCGTGTTGGCAAATCTTTCCATTACCTCTTTGTGGATCAAGGCGGCTTGCACCTATACAACATATTACCATGTCAAAGTTATCTTTTTAGAAAAATTGCAAAGGAAACGAAGGCAAAAATAACAATATCTGAACATGATGAAGGAAGCCCTCTTGAAGAAGAGATCCCAAGGAATCCGCGATAGCTGGAGATGTTAGCTCCATCCGTAACGCAAAAACCTTAGTCCCAATGGAGAGATCCACAAACGACATATCATCTGGATAGGACCGATGGAAGTGGACCCTAGCTCCATCTGAAAAAGTAGCGTGAATCAGCTACTATTTTGGCACATCAATGGCTGGGATTGAGTGCTCGTGATCCAAGCTCAGTATAAGGAAGTATGTGAATCAGCTAATATCTAGCTCAAAGGCAATTTTCTTCTTTGATGAGGGGCACATCCGATAAATATGGACGAAAACTTGAAGATAAGGCAAGATCCCATCCTAAGGAATCACAAGATTACGAAACCATGATTAATGTAGGATTCTTAATTCTATATCGAAATCTTCCGACCCGTCTATATAAACACATGTACGAACTTTTTCGAGATGCTCTCTGATACAAGCTCTCTCTAATATTTTTCAGTTCTGACTTGAGCATCGACGAGGCACACCTGAAATTCTACTGGCGCCTCCTAACTGAGTTGTGTGATACCAGCCGGAGCTGGTCATCGGAACATCCAACGTGGAAGTTCAGTCATTCCTCCACATTATCATATCCGTTTTTCGATACATCACATTATATATATGTGTCTCCCCATAATAAATGGGGAATTTAATTATTTAAATTTTGGTAAACATTACTTTTTATATATGCATTTGAAAATGTGGCGTAGAAGTTGGTTGGTACTATTGGCATGAGTTTTTCTTTTCTTTACTTTTTGAAAGGATATTGGCATGGGTTTTGACCTTAAATGATAAACCTAGAAACCAAATTTATGTACCAAGCTATTCTTGGATTTTGGGACTCTTTTCATTAGGCTTTTCCGTTACGTATGAATAGAAATTGGATGACTACTTATACGTGCTTCTCATTCATGTGAAAGAAATTAAGTATAATTTATCCCATCAAATTGTAAGTATAATTTATCATTTAGACAAGCAAAGTCATAGTAATTATATTATTTCATTTACACAGGCAATATACCATAAATAATAAAGTGATATGATACATATATCAACAAAGATATGGAGACAACAATCATAACATAAACTGTATAGTCTTCCATAAACTGTATCAACTTACCAGTTCTTGTAATATATTGAACAACACAGTAGCAGTGGTAAATTACATCAAGAAAATAACATCATCAAGGAGACAAATGTGTTGTATGCCAAAGAAAGAACACGACGAAACGCGCCCAGAGACGGTTTTCGTACCCGAATGGCAATAAGCCTAACAGAACCAACACATAATTTACAGTCACACAACCCCTCTTCACATTGCTAATCTTGAGTTCTAAACTGCATGCCTTGGCACGAGACACGTTTACAACCTGATTCTAACTACCAAGACTCAGAAACAATCCAGAGATGTTGTATAAAAGCAGAAGAGAACATACACGAGAATGGTATTCGAGGAAAGTTCTTTGCAGTTCTGGCAAACTCGTTATTTTTACAACTCACAAGCTTCAAAGTACCTGATTGCGAACTATAGCAGGAGTGAATGTTGCTTAGCAGATGGGCTTGTCACGACTCGTGAATTCATGCTTGCGTTTCTTAGAAGTCTACGGAACTCTGATAAGCTAATCTTTCCATCTTTGTCAATATCTGCTTCTTCTAGGAGCGGATCCACCGAACTCCTCAGACATGTATGCTGCAACACAATAAAAGAGCACGAGTTGAAGCTTTTGAATGAGTAGACAACATATTAACAATTTCTTTCTATTTTCTGAATGGTGTAAGAATGGATAAACCTCCATGCTGCTCGTCTCATGTCATAATATATTGCAAGAATATCATAAATCATTTTTCTTTTTAAATCATAGACCTTGAAGCATATGATAGTTAATGCGGCTATTTTTCTATATTTTTGGTTCTCGGTATATGATATTGTAACTTAAAAAGGAATGAACATAAATAGATACCATTTTAAGTTCTTCTGGAGTTATAAATCCATCTCCATCCACATCGAATTTTCCAAAGGCGGCCCGCGATCTTTGCTGCCATTTTTCTGAATTATGCTCTTCCAACTGATGAACGTGCAAAGTAGCCGCAACAAACTCGGTGAAATCTACAAGTCCATCGGTATTGCTATCAATCTGCTCACACCCACAGAGTATATATATATATATATTACCAATCTACAAAGCTGCCAAAACTTAAAATACCTATGCTAGCTAGGGGTGAAATTCACATCCCGGTTTAAAATAAACATACCGCTTGAAGAATTTCAAGAACACGTGAGTCTTTCATTTTCCATGGAAGATCTTTTGCCAGTGCCTACAATTCAAGCTAACATGTGGTGAACAAGACAAATGATCCTTAGCAAATAGATGAACACCTCAGAAAATCTGAAATTTTTTTTAGACCGATTCTGTTTCGCTTCTCATTGCAAATTTTTATCGACCAACATAAAAATTTGAAAAAAACCATTTATTTCGAACCAGAGTTATAAACCGCATGTCATTTCACATGCCAAATCATATCATTTCACAACAGAATCACACTTCTACATCCTCTGAGACATTTTCCAAATACTATGCAAAATTTCACCTTTTTTAGACAATCATAACAATCACATCACATCTCAAAACATACAATCCAAACACTATCTCAAATTTCTACAACCTGAAAACACAAAAAGTTACAAAAATTATTCCCTAAAAAACTTCTGCTGCCAAGGTCCTTTTAGAGTTTAACTATTATGCAAATTAACGTAAAACGCCGATAAATCCTCATATAATCATGCAGAAAAACTGACCTGCCTCATTTCTTCAAGGCTAATGGCACCACTTTTATCCACGTCAATTGCATCAAATTGGTCTCGAAGATCGGCAATCTCCTCCTCATCAAGCGTGCTTGCCAGTGCCTAGAATATTTTAATTTGATCCGGATGAAGTCACAGCACAAAAATTATTCATATATTTCTAAAATCACCGGTAGTATAGCAGAAGAGGCAGAATTACCCGAAGTGCAAACTGTTTCAATCGACCATAATTGACAAATTGCCGCATGCTGGATAGAACAGAAATGTCAAGAGGAATTTCCAAAGCTTCACCGCCTTCTCGAACCCATGGATGAGCTGAACACGTTACCAAGATCAGTATGCAATCAAGAACGCAGGTATCCAAATACTTAGTGAGAAAAACAGTGCCACATAATTATCCAAGTAAATGGATACAAACTATTTAACTATTCAAAGTGGTATAATTTGAGAGTCAGCACAACATACATAAGGCCTGAGCCGCAGTAAGTCGGGCTCGTGGGTCTTTTACGAGTAACTTCTTTACAAAATCTTTAGCAGCATTGCTTATGGTTGGCCATGGCTTGCGCCGAAAGTCAGGCTTGTTTCTCAGAACCTGTTAAGATAAAAAAATCATTCAAATAACTCGATCCTGCCACATTTCAGAGTGTGAAATGAATATAGTTGTAATATCCCACCTCCTTAAAAATGCCATCCTCGGTTTTGTCCCAGAAGGGTCGCCGGCCACAGAGCAAAATATATGTAATTACACCAATGCTCCACACGTCAGATTCAGGGCCAGACTTGCGCTTTAGAACTTCTGGAGCGACATAATATGCACTCCCAACAATGTCCTGGAATTTCTTTCCTACATTTATGAAAACAATTTTATATTTTTTTAATGAATAATAAGACAATAAAGAACCCCTGAAAATAGCAAAACTATCCAACATATATTTAATAGGATTGGAATTGGAAATATGCAGTCATCCAGTCATTAAAAATCCAGTCTTTCAATTACCTGGTCTTATGAAGTCTGAAAGACCAAAATCGGTGGCCTTCAGGGATGAATCCTCTTTTTGTGACTTAAATAAAAAATTCTGAGGGAAAACATATGTTAGAACACTAAGAAGTAGTTAAATCCCAACTGGAAGATAAATTTCGCATGTACCTCTGGCTTCATATCACGGTGTACCATACCGTGTAAATGGCATTCTGCGGCAACTTTTAGCATTTGTCTCACAATGATTGCTGCATCTTTCTCCGTGTAACGGCTGTCCTTTCTGTTAGATAAATCATCATTGAGTCCTATTCTAAAGCATCAAGAGAAAATCACACAATAATATCATATATCGATATGCTTACTTTGACAAGATACGGTCTAACAATTCTCCACCCTCACATAGCCTAAAGTACAAAAAATTGACAGCAAGTCATTCACATAATGTTTGAAACAGGGACCCTAACGCAAGGAAAACTTTGAAACTAGCATTTGAAATTTGTACGCCAAAACTTACTCCATCACTATATGTACATATGATTCATCTTCAAAAGCATTATAGAACTGAACCACATTTTCATGACCTGTTAATGCTTTCAATATCTTGACTTCTCGCTTCACATCCTCCACAGCAATGGGAAGAACCATCTGCCAGGTATTCAAGATTTTGTTCAATACAAAGATTTCACAAGGGTATAAATGCATGCAATAACTTCGAAAACAATTTTATGAATACTTTATTCTTCAAGTTTATGCCCAAGTATAAAAATGGAAACTTAGCTATAATCAATATCGGGTAAGTGCTACAAAGTACAAGTTCCTTATGAGCAGATTCTCAGCAGAACCATCAATTTAACAAATTTTTCTGCCAAATTTACATTTTTTCTGAAAAATGGAAGGTAGGAATCGCGGAACATGGGCCATACATCAATAACATCAAAAAGGGTGAATAGATTAAATCTTCTCTGGAAAATTAGCCTCACCATTAGCTGGGTTCGAGTCTCTCAGAGATATAATCAACTTTTATCCAAAGATTCACTCCGATATCAGTTTCTGATACAAAATTATTGACTGCAACATGATTGATCAGATAATGGTTCAATAATCATAATGGTTCAATAATCAAGGGTCCATTAATTGGCTGAAAGTTCAAATGTAAACTCTCCCCCTCTCATATTCCTTTTTGCACCCAAACTTAGCGAGTTTCCAAATAAAATACTCCACAGTTGTAATTTGTAAAACTAACCATCAAACTTGGCAAAATACACATTAAATTTAGAAAAAAGTCATGTTCCTGGAGAAGTTGTAACGGATGTTTGGTTGATAAGACAGAAGTAACTGTCAAAGAATAATTTACCACACAAGCATTATGGAAGGAAAAATACATGAGATCCCAACATAGATGTTGCTGAATATCCCACAACAAGCCTAGGCCCTTGAAAGATCTTCCTTTTGGATGTTAGAATGGAAAAGCTTAGAACATTCCCATTGAATCATTAATCTGAATAAGCTATATATTCCCTTAACTTGAACATTGCTATAAACTAAAAACTAGAGGATTGAACCAGAAATGCAACGCCTAATGTTGTAAAACCAATCCTCATTTGGCTAATTGTTAATAACACGTCAAATTAATTGAACAAAAAAATGAATTGAAAATAAAGAATTGGACAATAATTACCTTTTTCTTTTCTATTCTCTTGACAGCCACACGATCCCCATTAGATTTATCTATTGCAACATACGTATAACCAAATTGACCATGTCCCAACAATTTCCCAATTGTGTATCTCGCATCAAAATCCTTATCATATCCAAAATCTGTTCTTTTCCCATAAGGGATGACTCCATTTGGCCTTTTAGAACCACTCTTAGGAATCTGCTGAGATTGCCTCTGCTGTTGATTCTTATGGTTTTCTTTTGCCTTACGAAGATTATAACAAGAACCCTCTTGTTTTCCCTGCGTGGCCGTTGAAGGAGTTGCTGACTGTGGCTTGGCATCGGCGGTGGAGTGCCGGTGGTGGTTCCCGGCGGTTGCGGTGGTGGAAGGGGTGTTGCTATTGGAACCACTCACCTTGGAGGTGGAAAAACAGCTACCCATTTTCAAGAAATAGGATATGAATCTACAGATTCCAACTTTTTGGCTTTTAAATCAAAGATTCTCGATATCCAAACAAGAATTCAACAGGATAACCAATGATGATCATGTAAACATATTACTATCAACAATACATAGACAAAAGATGTGAAATGATGGAGTATATAATTAAATTCAGAGGGAAAGTCTAAAGCGGATAGGAGGAAGAGGGGAAGAAGGAGATGGAGATGGAGGAGGAGGTGGTGGTGGTCATGGTCAAAGGAAATATTGGTAAAAAAAGATGGTGAGAGAGAAACAGGGGATTGTAAGTTCCCCCGCTTTCTTTATTTTTTCTTGCCTTAATTTGATTTTGGTCTTCTGCCTTAGGTTTTTACTTGCCAGATTGCATATCCTACTCATAAGGAATGGTCACTGGCCAAGTCATCAATCTCTTGGCAATACAAATTCGATTCTTTGGAAAATTTAGGTTTATCCAGTGTTTTGAAAATCGATCCAAACCGGCTGGTTCAGCCGGTTTAACCTGTAACCAATGCTTGATCCGGTCAACCCTTCAAAACCACCCTGATAAAAAATAAGTGGGAACCGGATTAACCGCTAAAAATCGGTTCAACCAATAAACCGGTTGACTAGTTGAACAAGTATGTTCCTTCATTTTTCTTTCCTTTTTAAAATTTTAATTCTTTGTTATTTTTTTAAAGTTCTAAATCAAATATGTAGAATAAATTATATTATATAATTTATTGTTATTGAAATGATTACAAAATAATATTTTATGTGTGTTTTGATCAAAAAATTCATATAATTCAATAAATATGTCTTGTATATTATATATAAGCATGCATAGTTTCTCGTAAATTATAATATATGTGAATAATTTCATAATATTTTAAATATTTATTATAATTTTGGGATATTGATCATTTCTGGCATTATTTGTTGTTTTTAGATGTTTTATTACTATTATTATTTTATGTTAGACATTTCATTTTATCTGATTTTTGAAGTTTGACATGTTATGTTGGTGTAACGATATTTTTTTATTGTAAACAACTTGAAATTATAGTAAAATATATGGTCTATATATTTTACAAACTTAAAATAGATATTATATAATGCTGACGTCATCACCGGTTGAATCAATGGTTCAACCGATTGAACCGATCGAACCTGTAACCAGTAAGAGCACCGATTTCATGTCCGATCCGGTTTTGAAAACACTGGGTTTATCAATGGTCTATAAAGTCATATATAAATTTTCAGATGGTTTCATGTGTTAGGATTGTTGGTGGCAGTTGAAAATATGGAGTTGAATCAAATGCAACGGCAGTTTCTTGATCCAGACAGATTAGTCGAGTGATCGCAATATTAACCCGACTGATGGTCGGTTCAATAGGAGCTGAGCGGCAAGATATTGCAGTTAAGTTGGAACACAAACAACACGTGATTTGTTTATGAAAGTTCGAAGGTTCAATCATTCTACATCTCTCATTTTTCCTTTGCAGTAAGGATATTGGAGTACTTTGATCTATATAGTCACATCCGTACATACCCCATTAGATGAATGTAATTCTTATGGTCTAAACTTATAGCTATTTACTCAACCAGCTGAGATGACATTTACAGTTGGGAACTACAATACATATTCTTCAAAGTCTATATGCAAATACTCTCTTAATAGTTCTCACGACTCGTCAAAAACTGATACAACTTCACTCTTCTAAAAATAAGTATAGTACAAAAGTGAGAGTGAAGAGGGTTTTGCAACAATCAATTGTTGTCAACACAGCGGCATGTTGATCTTTGATTTGATCTGATTTTGCTTGAAAGCGGACCTTAAAAGGCTTTTTTGTAAGCACATATTTCTTGTAAGCACGTGAGTAAAGCTTCTCCTAAGAGATGAAGAATGTACCGTTTAAGCTTTAGCTTTGAGTCTTCTATATATATACTCTGTGATTAAAGATCCGATTCTAATTCTCGAGACTCGACGAACATTTCAACTTGCTTTCTGCTCTTGTACTATTGTGCAGTAAATACACTGCTGCCAAAACATGTTATAGTACTAGTGCATTTAATGCACCTCTTGTAAGTTTGCGGACTTTCTACTTTCGACGTCTAACAGTTATCTTGGTAGGTAGATTTTTGTCTTACCAAATATCCTTACTAGTAATGTCTCTTAGGTCATCGATCCTGAATTATCTGTTCTGAAGACAACTTGATCTATTAAGCTTTCCTCTGCTCCTGAATAGTTGGCTCAATCCTTTCTTGGGTTGTGATTTCTTCATTCTTCTTTGTCGGGTCAGAATCTTTAGTGGTTCTACTTTGACTATACCAAAACATGCATCCTATCATCACATGTCCACCTAAAAATCATATGTCTCCCTTGTAAACCATTGGATACATTCTTAAGACATAAGGGCAGCATGGAACAACCCTGACTTGATAAAATTTAAAACTTGATTGTTGCTAGATCCTAATAGTATCCGAGCTCAAATATATATCAAATTTTATATTTCATTTTTAAAATTATGAATAATGTTCTTTTAAAATTTATTATTTTATCTCTTTCAGTATCAACAAGAGTTGATTCCGACGACAAAAGGTTTAATTTTTTTAAGCTAGATCTTAATTTTGAGTATCATGAATCGAGAAGATAATTGCTCGAAGAGTTTATGAGGATCCGATCAAAATCTCTTTGTTGACGGACTGTCCACCCAACTGAGTCCAACCAAGTGAGTTGTAGTAGATCTAGTTTTTGAATTGGTTGCACTGAGAGAATAGACCGAGTTTGTTTCACAAACCAGGCAAAAGACACTCAAACTAACTTGCTCTGAAACTGAACAAGTTAAAACATTCAAACAAAATAACATATAAAATAAGACAAAATAAAAATGCACACAAATTTGTTTCTGAAAGTTCGAAGGGAGCGTAATCTTTCTACGACTCTCATTTCTTCTACTTAATGTAATGATTTCATTAGAAAACTTTGATCTATACAACTCTCTTTGTATAGACCCACTCCAGCTGGACATTTCACATCCAGTTGAAACTCCTAGCAAGTCTATTGGTTCAGCATCTCAACTCATCTAAACTTTCAATCTGTCCTACAACCGATACACAAATGCTAGCAGTGGTGTTCACTTTCGATAAATTTAGAACATGTCTGATTGGGACAAAAGTCATTGCAGATAATGCTACCATTCGCTTCTTGTTTGCAAAAAAGGATGACAAGCCCCGGTTGATTAGATGGATTTTGTTGCTGCAAGAGTTTGATTTTGAGATCTTAGATAAGAAGGGTAGTGAGAAATTTGTAGCAAATCACCTCTCTCGCCTGGAGTTAAAGGATAAGGTGAACTGTGGAGTCATTCAAGAGATATTTCCTGATTAACATCTTTTTTAGGTTAGTAGTAAAACCCTTGATTTGCTGATTATGCTAACGTTAGTATACTACCTTTATATCTCAACTATCAGCAAAGTATCTGCCCATTTTAACATTCAAAAAAGAAGTTGCATTTAAAAAAAATGATCAATCTGCATCTTATATGGGCGGCTAGTGGATTGTTGTACCTCCACCCACCTACCTAACCAATCAACATCATCTTTATATATTAAATATTTTTAAATTATAAAATTAAATATAGGGGTTTAAGTTAGAATGTAATTTTTAAACGCATCAATACTTCAATTTGCTGATTTGTTGTGGAGTATGACTTACACTCATCTTTTTAATATAAAAATATTTGCCAGTTAAAAAATGTTGTTGATTCATTGAAAAATAATATTTTCAAGTTCTTACATTATGCATCTTATGAATTTTGTGAACTTCATCTTCTAGTAACAAGAAATGCTTTTTATTTTGTGAACGTATGAATTGTAGTTTTTTTTGTATAGATAAATGTTTAAAGTTGTTTTGTTATATGTTAGTTTTGGTTGTTATGCTATTCATTATTAACTACTTCTTAATATAAAAATTTAATATGAAATTTTCTTATCCACCGATGAATGTTGCATTCATCATCATTGAAATTCCTCCAAGATAGAATGATGAATTTAAATGTTTGAAGTCTTATTTTCAATCTTTGTTACTTTGTTAGAGGTATAATATGTTGTTATCAGTCGTTCAATTAATGTTTTATTTTTTTGAAAATGGATTTATTGGGTATCCGAGTATTGGGTACCCTACCACATCGGGTTATGATCGTGTATGTTTTTTCAATACTAGATATGTCGGCTACCTGACTATAACTACCCGAACCCGATAAAACTCGACCCACGATCACCCCTACGCTTGACTTGTGGAATTAGCTCTAACACACGTCCTCGATCTTTTCGGGCATTAATGTGTGTCTAATCATCTGTTTTGACTGTGTGTTGAGTTAGGTCCATAATATAGCATGTAATGGCCGAATAGACCGAGATGGTCTGAGCTGAGGTGACACTCCGTCACTTCAACAATGATGCGTTCAGTTAGCCAACAATTCTCGGGAAGAGATGGATTTATCCAAGGTGGCACGATTTTCCTACAACATCATATTTGTTCATCAAACAACAAATACAAAAGATAACTTAAACCCTATATATTTGTATAGCGTGAAATATTCCTTACAGCTGATCAATGAATTTTGTTATGTAAATCATAAGACATAGTATTGTACGAATTTTTTATTCATTCTAGTTACCAAGGCAAAATTATAGAATTGACTAATAATTTAGTTTCAATAATAATGATGATGATGATGTGAAAAAGACTAAAATTTGGGCTGTCACACTTGTTTGATTTATTGAATTGAATTGAGTTTTTTATTGCATGAATATTCAAAGGTACAAATAAATACTGCACAAACAGCTCAGAAGCGTGTTTTCAAATAACAAGCAACGGAATTGAGATAATCGTGAAAGCAAAATGTTTGTTGTTGCTTGGAGTCATTTAGCCTCCTCGTTCACACGTTTGAGAAAAAGAGTAAAAATTGGGTTTTAGAAAATCAAATGATTATTTTATCCACAAACAATCATAATAAATTTAAACTTAAATTTAAATTTAAATAAAGAAGTATAATTCGTCAAGGATAAGTTCATAAAAAATTCATAAACCTAAATTTTCTTTTAACTCTACTCCCCATATCCAGAGATGTCAAACGGAGCGGACGGTATGAGGCACGACACGACACGGAGCGGCAATGTACGACCCGTTTTGCTACAATATTGTGTCGTACCGTGCCGGGCCAAGGGGTACCAGGCCGTGGGCTGGCACGGGCACGGGCACGACACGACACTATAGTTGTTTTCTTTAAAATTATTTGGCGATCGATCGCCACATAAGATGATCGACCGCCGAGTGGCAGTAGGTTACAGAGATGCTTGGCAATGATCGCCACATAAGACGATTGATCGCCGAGTGGCAATATGTTACAGACGTGCTTGGCGATCGATCGCCACATAATTGACGATCGATCGCGAGTGACAGTAGGTTATACATGTGACATCCCTGAAATAATTATATGTATTATGGCCATTATTTATGATTATAATGTTATTATTATTGTGTGGTTGGGAAATGTATAGTTATGCGGTGTTTATGAACTTGGCGCATGCGTTGCATAGTGGGGGAGTGGTGTATTGGCATGATTTAATTGAGATTGGTTTTGATTATCAGGAAAGCATGTTTAATTGATAATTGTGGAGCATATGTTGGTTAAAATATTAAAATATCATGTAGGGATATTTTACTACATCATGTTAATTAATTGGACACCATTTTAATTTAAACCCCCCACACCTCTAATATCTCACCCCCTTACCCCTTATTTCCCCACCACCCACTGTTTGATCAAGTTTTTATGAGTTTGGATTTGTGTATTTGGGAAAGGAAATGAGTTGTTTTAAAATTTGATGATATGTTGTTGGGTTATGGATTTTTATGGATATTAATGTGTATTGTGAAGTTATTGTTTTTTGGTGTTGGAGGATTTGTGCGTTTATGGTAAAAATGTGGGTTGAAGGAAGGAAGTGTGTGAAATGACGTTTTTCGCACCTACAGACATTGGCGATCGATCGGCATGATTTCACGATCGATCGTCCGTATCATGTTTCGGAACAGAGAGTTTCCACGATCGATCGCGAGTATTGCGCGATCGATCGGCGAACGCCTTGATCGTTCGGCACAGGCTCAGCGATCGATCGCGGAATGGCATTTTTTGGGCGATGAGCAGTAGCATCTCGCGATTTATCGGTGCGTGTGGGCGATCGATCACGAGACACTATATATTGGAATTTTGGTTATTTTGATGGGATTTTGGTGATGGACTATTATATGGCTTCTAATATTGAGTTGTGCAATTGTGTAGAGCCTTCACAGGTGGCAGCACAACGCAGAGGATAAAGTCCTGCCTGCAACTATCCCACATTTTTGAAGAAAGGTACGTAGAGAGACGTATGGGCATCAAATGGTAACATGTATTTTTACATACATATGGATTATGCATTGTTGTTGCATATATATATTGGATGCTTGATGCATTATTATTGTGAGTCATTGTTATATTTGAGTGATTATTTTAATGCTTGCCGCCGTCATTTTGAAGCGATGAATATAATACTTGCCGCTGTCATATCGTAGCGATGAAAGAATATTTGCCGCTAATATGTAGAAGCGATGGTAAATGCCGCTATCATATTGAAGCGAGGGATATTAATGCCGCTGGTATATCAAAGCGAGTGGTATTAATGCCACTGTCATGTCGAAGTGAGGTGCATTAAAATATACTGTTATAACAAGACTGGTTTGGTTATTGGTATTGATGGAATCGGTTATATGTCATGACATTTATGGAACTGTATTATATTCTATTGATTATGAATATGAGTTATGGAACAGTGATGTAAGGACCCTAATCCTTAAGTGCGGAAACAAGGCATAATAGAGCTAAAATAATGATCAGAGTGAGAAATAAACATGTTGAGTCTATGAGCTTAAGCCTTTACATGCCAAAATAAGGACTACCAAAAGGATTAATTACATTCCAATCAATGAATGTTCAACTATAGTTTTATACTACTCCTAGAGTAGATACTATCAAAAATAATCCTGTCCTTTCTGCCTCAAAAGAATGCTTCATAAGCTCACCACCTCAACCCGTTCAAGCCCATCTATCATGCCAAAAAGGTACCTACAAGGACAACCCCCAAACATGAGCAATAATAATCATTCATATTTAACACAATATGAAGATAAAGCGTAAATGCATAATCAATATAAAACACTTCCTGTTTTCCCATGCATTTCAAACGCTTCCCGTTTGGTTGTCCCTGTACCATAACTCATGAGTATAATCAACAGATTATTTTTAATGGCCAAAACATGTCATGACATCATACCATCTCAACAATACCCAATATTGGTCACCATTCCCTAGTCTGTCCATCACAGTGTATTTTAATGCCCCTCGCTTATTTTCATATGGGCGGCATAGGATAACCTCGCTACAATGGACATGCGGCGCTCCCACCCCTCGCTTCACAGAGAGCGGCAAATACCCTTTCCTCGCCCCATATGACAACCACGCTCAAATGTGACATGCGGCGCTCCCACCCCTCGCTTCACATTTAGCGGAACCAATACAAAAAGCGGCAAGCATTAAAATCATCAAAGGATGACCACGACTCATGGGATGTGCATCCAATAATCATAATATGCATCTATCATCAATATGCATAAATTACCATGTATATGCATCCACAATGCAATACCTCATATGGCATAAATCAACATGTATATGCATCCACAATGCATAAACAATGAGTATATAAAATACATGTTACCGTTGGGTGCCCGTACGTCCACTACGTACCTTTTCCAAAAGTGGAATGTGGTTGGACCTCAATTCCTTGGCTGTGTTGCCACCTGGGTTGGTTCTACATATTCACAAATACCAATATTAGAACCCAATAATAGTCCAATACCAAAAATCCCACAAAAATAACCAAAAACACCCTTTTTGGTGTCTCGCGATCGATCGCCATCAAGCCCCGATCGATCGCGAGACCACACTGTCTCAGCCAACAAATTTCAACAATCCGCGATCGATCGCGGAGCTAGCGCCGATCGATCGCGGCCTCGCCGATCGATCGCGCTCATCTCGCGATCGATCGCTGAAGTGCACTGCCTCAGCGCTGTTGCTCGCGATCGATCGCGAGCGGACGCCGATCGATCGCCGAGCTGCGGGCAAGCGAGATTCGGGCACTATTCACCCATCTCCTTCCCAAACACAAACAAACCCACCAATACCAACATTAATCAAACCCAACAACTCAAAACCACCCATAAACATCATAACAAACTCATATAAACAACATCCAACCAAAACACTACCAAAATCACAACACCCAACACAAACCCATTTTAAACCCTTCAAAACCCAACTAAACTCAAACAAAACCTTACAAAAATAAACCATGAGGTATCCATACCTCTTGGGGACCTCAAGTCACCCAACAATCTTCCACAATTCAAAGTTTGTAAGGACTCCTCTTCACCTCAAAGGTGGAACTCGAAAATAAGGGGAAGGGAAGGGTTTGGGTGTGATATTTGGTAAAGTAAGAGTGAGGTTGAAAGAGTGGGGTTGGGTATTAAAATGTGAGTTTATTAAAGTGATACCAAAAGAATTCCATGGTGTATAAAACACCCCAACATGATATTTTTTTCAAAGCATTTACTCAAAATGCACCATAATATCAATTAACACATGATTCCTCATAAATTGCTAACCAAGGCAAATAAATCATGCTTCCCATATTATTTACCCAACATGCACCACATGCACCCTAAAATGCAATCCCGGGTCACCCCTTACAACATGACCATGCATTTCCATAAGGTAAATAAATCCCAACACATAATCAATTACAACATAATTAATCATGTAAACACAATTAATGCACCAAAAAGCAATTAACCATTTCGGGGATGTCACAATACTCCCCTACTTATAAGATTTCGTCCTCGAAATCACATGCACCTACCCCAAAAGAACTAAACATAAACTCATACCAGAGAATAGTTCCGGGTAGTGCTGCACCATATGCTGCTCCGTCTCCCACGTAGCCTCCTCGACACCCCTGCGATCCCACTGAACTTTGATCATCGGTATCACTTTGTTCCGAAGTCTACGGTCTGCTCTGTCCAGAATTCTAACAGGCCGTTCCACATAAGATATATCTGACTCTAACTGAACTTCGGAAGGCTGTAACACGTGAGACGGATCCGGCTCATACTTCCGCAGCATCGATACATGAAACACATCATGTATACCAGATAAAGATGGCGGCAAAGCCAGTCGGTAAGCTAAAGTGCCAATGCGCTGCAAAATCTCGTACGGTCCAACATACCTCGGAGACAGTTTCCCGCGCATCCCAAATCGCACAACGCCTCTGAAAGGCGAGATCTTCAAAAAGACCTTATCTCCCAACTGAAATTCCAACGGTCTCCGCCGTTTATTCGCATAAGCTGCCTGTCTGTCTTGGGCTGCTTTCATTTTCTGCCTTATAATCTTTATCTTCTCTTCCATTTCTCGGATCAACTCCGGTCCTCCGACCGATTTGCGGTCCAAATCATCCCAACACAAGGGTGATCTACACCGTCTGCCATAAAGAGCTTCAAACGGAGCCATTTGAATACTCGCCTGGTAGCTATTGTTATACGAAAACTCTACCAAAGGCACTGAATCCTGCCAAGAGGCATCGAACTCCAAAACACAAGCTCTTAACATGTCCTCGAGCGTCCGAATAGTGCACTCGGTCTGGCCATCCGTCTGAGGATGATAAGCAGTACTCAATCTGACTTCAGTTCCCAAGGCTGACTGAAGGCCTTCCCAGAAATGAGATGTGAATCGCGGATCTCGATCTGACACTATCGAAACAGGGATCCCATGCAATCTCACCACATCTCTAATATACAACTGCGCCATCCTCAAAAATGTGAAAGTCATGCTATAGGGAATAAAGTGGGCTACCTTAGTCAATCTGTCCACAATCACCCAAATAGCATCAAAGCCTGAAGCACTCCTCGGCAAATGAGTCACGAAGTCCATGGAAATGTGCTCCCACTTCCACTTCGGTATCTCCAAGCTTCTCAGCTCGCCGCCAGGTCTCTGTCTCTCTGCCTTAACCTGCTGGCAGATCAAACACCTCTTCACAAAAGCGACGACATCTGATTTCATCCTTTTCCACCAAAAATGACCACGCAAATCTCGGTACATCTTCTTCCCGCCTGGGTGGATGCTAAGTCTGCTACTGTGAGCTCGCTCCAAGATCCCCTTACGCAACTCCGCGTGCTTGGAACCACCCATCGGTCACCCAATCTCAAAGACCCGTCATCGGCCACTCTGAACTTCGTTGGCTGACCAAGATGCACTAAAGATAACCACCTCTGAACTTCGTCATCTGACCTCTGAGCTCTCCTGATGTCCTCATAGATATCTGGCTCAGCTAACAAGGTCGATACATACACAGGCGATGCATCAATGTCGAAGTCATAGCCCAACTGGCAATAGGAGGTCATCATAGCAGACAAATGAATGACGTCCTCAGCAGAACTCCTCACTTTCCGGCTCAAAGCGTCTGCTGTCAAATTGGCTTTCCCCGGATGGTACTCTATCTCGCAATCATAGTCCTTGAGTAGGTCCATCCACCTCCTCTGCCTCATGTTCAGATCTGCCTGAGTGAATAGAAACTTGAGGCTCTTGTGATCCGTGTAGATGGTAAACGAAGTACCATACAAATAATGCCTCCAGATCTTCAGGGCGAAGATGATAGCCGCCAATTCCAAGTCATGAACTGGATATCTGGTCTCATGCGGCTTCAACTGCCTCGATGCATAAGCTACCACATGCTTATCTTGCATCAGAACACACCCAAGGCCCTGAAGTGATGCATCAGTATACAGAACAAATCTGGAGTTCTCCGTAGGGATCACTAATACTGGCGCCGTCGTCAACCGGTGCTTTAATTCCTGGAAGCTCTCCTCACAAGCTTCTGACCAAAAGAAAGGCACTCCTTTCTGAGTCAGCGGCTTGGCAATCTTTGAAAAGCCCTCGACAAAGCGCCGATAATACCCGGCCAAACCCAGAAAACTCCGGATCTCAGGCACAGAAGTGGGGGCAGCCCACTCCATCACAGCCTCAATCTTCTTGGGATCCACTGATATCCCGCTGCTCGATATGACATGCCCCAGAAACACTACACTGCTCAGCCAAAATTCACACTTACTGAGCTTAGCATACAACTGATGCTCTCTGAGAATCTGAAGCACTGTCCTCAAGTGTTTCACATGCTCCTCCTCGCTCCGGGAGTAGATAAGAATATCGTCAATAAACACAATGACGAACTGATCAAGATACTGCTGAAACACTCTGTTCATCAGACTCATAAAGACTGCTGGAGCATTCGTCACGCCGAACGGCATCACTAAGAACTCATAATGTCCATATCGGGTCCGGAACGCTGTCTTCTGCACATCTTCCTCTCTGACCCGAATCTGATGATACCCGGATCTCAAATCAATCTTGCTATACACCCTGGTACCTTGCAACTGATCAAACAAGTCATCTATCCTTGGGAGAGGATACTTGTTCTTCACTGTAGCCTTATTCAGCTGCCGGTAATCGATACACAACCGCATCGAACCGTCCTTCTTCTTCACAAAGAGAACTGGTGCGCCCCATGGCGACACGCTCGGGCGTATATATCCCTTGTCCAAGAGCTCCTGCAACTGTTCTTTCAACTCTCTCAGCTCTGCCGGTGCCATCCTATAAGGTGCACGAGAGATTGCGGATGTTCCTGGCAAAAGCTCGATCCCAAACTCAACTTCCCTAGCCGGTGGAAATCCTGGGATCTCTTCTGGGAACACATCAGTAAACTCTGCCACTACTGGCACATCCTCAACTCTTAGTTCCTTATCCTTCCCAGACGTGTCCACGGCATAAATAAGATAGCCCGTGTGACCACGTTCCAACAGCTGAGTCATCTTGATCGCTGAAATCAACGGAATCTTCGCACGAGAACCGTTGCCAAAGAAAGTCCACTGACTGCCCAACTCAGGTCTGAATTTCACTGTTCTCTGCCGGCAATCTACCACTGCCTGATATCTGTTCAGAACATCAATACCCAAGATGTAGTCAAAGTCTGACATACCCAGCACAATCAAGTCTGATCTCAACTCGTTGCCCTCAAAATAAATGAGGCAGTCTGCCATAAACTGATCAGCAACAACATTTCTTCCAGTGGGTGTCGAGACAAGGAGAGGCGTGGGTAAAGAAGACGTGCGCATATGGTGTCTTTCCACAAAACCCACCGATACAAAAGAATGGGAGGCACCTGTATCGATCAAAATAAAAGCAGGGTACGTAAATAAATGACACGTACCGGCAATCACCTCCTCTGGGGCTGCCTGGGCCTGCTCCCTGGTCAGTGCATACACCTGCCCCTTGTGTGGTCCTACTGTCTGACCTCCCGATGGTCGAGGCCCAACCTGCTGCCTCTGCTGCACTGTCCGATCATCAAATCTCGGTCTGTTGCCCTGATACTCTGACTGTCCTCCCCGTGTGGGGCAATACCGAGCAATGTGGCCCATCTTGCCACAGACATAACATGCAGGACACTTGTTCGAAGAATGTGGCCCTCCACAATTATTGCACCTCGGCTCTCCCGGCCTATCCCCTTGTGAAGATCCTCTATTGGCGGACCAATTGCCTTTCTTGTTATCCTGCTTCTGTCCAAAGTGTTTCTTTCCACCATATCGCTAAGATGAAGAGGCACCACGGGGTTTAAAGGGTTCTCCCCGAGGCCTCAAACTGTCACTAGTCTGCCTCTGTTGCGGTACCGGTGGTGGTATAGCGTAAGCTCCCACTCCTAGCTCAGCAAGCTCCGCTCTTGTAAGAGCGTCATCAAAAGAGGTTGGGTTATTAGTGATAACCCGGTCATAGAGCTCCGGTCGCAATCCCTTCATGAAATTCCTCATCTTAGCGTGCCCACTGGTGGCAATGTGGGGAACGTACCTCAGCAATGAAGAGTATCGTGTGGCATAGTCTGCCACCGTCATGTTCCCCTGCCTCAGACTTGTAAATTCATCCTCCTTTGTCTGTCTTGCTGCCGCGGAGAAGTACCGGTTCAAAAACCTAGTCCTGAAGAGTGTCCAGTCAATCACAGCACCCAGTGCTCTCATTTCCATCACTGTGCTCCTCCACCACATCAGAGGTTTCTTGGCTAACTGAAACTCCGCCAGCCTCATCCAAGCAGTAACAGCACAAGGAGCCGATACAAAGATCTGCTCAAGTCTTTCCAGCCACTCTTCCGCTTCTTCTCCGGACTCTGTCCCCTCAAACCGGGGCGGATGATAAGACAGAAACTGCGTCAAGCTAATCTCACCCGGTAGCAATAACTGAACTACTGGTTCCATCCCTATAGCCGGTGGAGGTAGAGGATTTGTCTGTCCAATACTAGCATTCATGCTTCCCATATCACCGACTTCCTCATTAGCAGCCATGCTGTAACACAAATGTTAACAACAATTCCAAAGCAATATATATATCATGTCGTTAGATAACAAGAGTGATATAAGCATGTTAGTATAACAGGATATACATCAATATGCACCACATGCATAAACATGCTTCAAATGTAAGCACCTAGCCAAACATGCTAAGGCTACCCTTCACTCGTTCCCGGGTTCTCTAACCACTGCTCTGATACCACTAATGTAAGGACCCTAATCCTTAAGTGCGGAAACAAGGCATAATAGAGCTAAAATAATGATCAGAGTGAAAAATAAACATGTTGAGTCTATGAGCTTAAGCCTTTACATGCCAAAATAAGGACTACCAAAAGGATTAATTACATTCCAATCAATGAATGTTCAACTATAGTTTTATACTACTCCTAGAGTAGATACTATCAAAAATAATCCTGTCCTTTCTGCCTCAAAAGAATGCTTCATAAGCTCACCACCTCAACCCGTTCAAGCCCATCTATCATGCCAAAAAGGTACCTACAAGGACAACCCCCAAACATGAGCAATAATAATCATTCATATTTAACACAATATGAAGATAAAGCGTAAATGCATAATCAATATAAAACACTTCCTGTTTTCCCATGCATTTCAAACGCTTCCCGTTTGGTTGTCCCTGTACCATAACTCATGAGTATAATCAACAGATTATTTTTAATGGCCAAAACATGTCATGACATCATACCATCTCAACAATACCCAATATTGGTCACCATTCCCTAGTCTGTCCATCACAGTGTATTTTAATGCCCCTCGCTTATTTTCATATGGGCGGCATAGGATAACCTCGCTACAATGGACATGCGGCGCTCCCACCCCTCGCTTCACAGAGAGCGGCAAATACCCTTTCCTCGCCCCATATGACAACCACGCTCAAATGTGACATGCGGCGCTCCCACCCCTCGCTTCACATTTAGCGGAACCAATACAAAAAGCGGCAAGCATTAAAATCATCAAAGGATGACCACGACTCATGGGATGTGCATCCAATAATCATAATATGCATCTATCATCAATATGCATAAATTACCATGTATATGCATCCACAATGCAATACCTCATATGGCATAAATCAACATGTATATGCATCCACAATGCAATACCACATATATACTCGCATCCACAATGCATAAACAATGAGTATATAAAATACATGTTACCGTTGGGTGCCCGTACGTCCACTACGTACCTTTTCCAAAAGTGGAATGTGGTTGGACCTCAATTCCTTGGCTGTGTTGCCACCTGGGTTGGTTCTACATATTCACAAATACCAATATTAGAACCCAATAATAGTCCAATACCAAAAATCCCACAAAAATAACCAAAAACACCCTTTTTGGTGTCTCGCGATCGATCGCCATCAAGCCCCGATCGATCGCGAGACCCCACTGTCTCAGCCAACAAATTTCAACAATCCCGATCGATCGCGGAGCTGCCTGATCGATCGCTCCCTGGTCCGTCGCATCGCGCTCATCTCGCGATGATCCTACTGTCTGACCTCGCGATCGATCGAGGCCAACCTGCTGCCTCTGCTGCACTGTCCGATCATCAATCTCGGTCTGTTGCCCTGATACTCTGACTGTCCTCCCCGTGTGGGGCAATACCGAGCAATGTGGCCCATCTTGCCACAGACATAACATGCAGGACACTTGTTCGAAGAATGTGGCCCTCCACAATTATTGCACCTCGGCTCTCCCGGCCTATCCCCTTGTGAAGATCCTCTATTGGCGGACCAATTGCCTTTCTTGTTATCCTGCTTCTGTCCAAAGTGTTTCTTTTCCACCATATCGCTAAGATGAAGAGGCACCACGGGGGTTTAAAGGGTTCTCCCCGAGGCCTCAAACTGTCACTAGTCTGCCTCTGTTGCGGTACCGGTGGTGGTATAGCGTAAGCTCCCACTCCTAGCTCAGCAAGCTCCGCTCTTGTAAGAGCGTCATCAAAAGAGGTTGGGTTATTAGTGATAACCCGGTCATAGAGCTCCGGTCGCAATCCCTTCATGAAATTCCTCATCTTAGCGTGCCCACTGGTGGCAATGTGGGGAACGTACCTCAGCAATGAAGAGTATCGTGTGGCATAGTCTGCCACCGTCATGTTCCCCTGCCTCAGACTTGTAAATTCATCCTCCTTTGTCTGTCTTGCTGCCGCGGAGAAGTACCGGTTCAAAACCTAGTCCTGAAGAGTGTCCAGTCAATCACAGCACCCAGTGCTCTCATTTCCATCACTGTGCTCCTCCACCACATCAGAGGTTTCTTGGCTAACTGAAACTCCGCCAGCCTCATCCAAGCAGTAACAGCACAAGGAGCCGATACAAAGATCTGCTCAAGTCTTTCCAGCCACTCTTCCGCTTCTTCTCCGGACTCTGTCCCCTCAAACCGGGGCGGATGATAAGACAGAAACTGCGTCAAGCTAATCTCACCCGGTAGCAATAACTGAACTACTGGTTCCATCCCTACAGCCGGTGGAGGTAGAGGATTTGTCTGTCCAATACTAGCATTCATGCTTCCCATATCACCGACTTCCTCATTAGCAGCCATGCTGTAACACAAATGTTAACAACAATTCCAAAGCAATATATATATCATGTCGTTAGATAACAAGAGTGATATAAGCATGTTAGTATAACAGGATATACATCAATATGCACCACATGCATAAACATGCTTCAAATGTAAGCACCTAGCCAAACATTCTAAGGCTACCCTTCACTCGTTCCCGGGTTCTCTAACCACTGCTCTGATACCACTAATGTAAGGACCCTAATCCTTAAGTGCGGAAACAAGGCATAATAGAGCTAAAATAATGATCAGAGTGAGAAATAAACATGTTGAGTCTATGAGCTTAAGCCTTTACATGCCAAAATAAGGACTACCAAAAGGATTAATTACATTCCAATCAATGAATGTTCAACTATAGTTTTATACTACTCCTAGAGTAGATACTATCAAAAATAATCCTGTCCTTTCTGCCTCAAAAGAATGCTTCATAAGCTCACCACCTCAACCCGTTCAAGCCCATCTATCATGCCAAAAAGGTACCTACAAGGACAACCCCCAAACATGAGCAATAATAATCATTCATATTTAACACAATATGAAGATAAAGCGTAAATGCATAATCAATATAAAACACTTCCTGTTTTCCCATGCATTTCAAACGCTTCCCGTTTGGTTGTCCCTGTACCATAACTCATGAGTATAATCAACAGATTATTTTTAATGGCCAAAACATGTCATGACATCATACCATCTCAACAATACCCAATATTGGTCACCATTCCCTAGTCTGTCCATCACAGTGTATTTTAATGCCCCTCGCTTATTTTCATATGGGCGGCATAGGATAACCTCGCTACAATGGACATGCGGCGCTCCCACCCCTCGCTTCACAGAGAGCGGCAAATACCCTTTCCTCGCCCCATATGACAACCACGCTCAAATGTGACATGCGGCGCTCCCACCCCTCGCTTCACATTTAGCGGAACCAATACAAAAAGCGGCAAGCATTAAAATCATCAAAGGATGACCACGACTCATGGGATGTGCATCCAATAATCATAATATGCATCTATCATCAATATGCATAAATTACCATGTATATGCATCCACAATGCAATACCTCATATGGCATAAATCAACATGTATATGCATCCACAATGCAATACCACATATATACTCGCATCCACAATGCATAAACAATGAGTATATAAAATACATGTTACCGTTGGGTGCCCGTACGTCCACTACGTACCTTTTCCAAAAGTGGAATGTGGTTGGACCTCAATTCCTTGGCTGTGTTGCCACCTGGGTTGGTTCTACATATTCACAAATACCAATATTAGAACCCAATAATAGTCCAATACCAAAAATCCCACAAAAATAACCAAAAACACCCTTTTTGGTGTCTCGCGATCGATCGCCATCAAGCCCCGATCGATCGCGAGACCCCACTGTCTCAGCCAACAAATTTCAACAATCCGCGATCGATCGCGGAGCTAGCGCCGATCGATCGCGGCCTCGCCGATCGATCGCGCTCATCTCGCGATCGATCGCTGAAGTGCACTGCCTCAGCGCTGTTGCTCGCGATCGATCGCGAGCGGACGCCGATCGATCGCCGAGCTGCGGGCAAGCGAGATTCGGGCACTATTCACCCATCTCCTTCCCAAACACAAACAAACCCACCAATACCAACATTAATCAAACCCAACAACTCAAAACCACCCATAAACATCATAACAAACTCATATAAACAACATCCAACCAAAACACTACCAAAATCACAACACCCAACACAAATCCATTTTAAACCCTTCAAAACCCAACTAAACTCAAACAAAACCTTACAAAAATAAACCATGAGGTATCCATACCTCTTGGGGACCTCAAATCACCCAACAATCTTCCACAATTCAAAGTTTGTAAGGACTCCTCTTCACCTCAAAGGTGGAACTCGAAAATAAGGGGAAGGGAAGGGTTTGGGTGTGATATTTGGTAAAGTAAGAGTGAGGTTGAAAGAGTGGGGTTGGGTATTAAAATGTGAGTTTATTAAAGTGATACCAAAAGAATTCCATGGTGTATAAAACACCCCAACATGATATTTTTTTCAAAGCATTTACTCAAAATGCACCATAATATCAATTAACACATGATTCCTCATAAATTGCTAACCAAGGCAAATAAATCATGCTTCCCATAATATTTACCCAACATGCACCACATGCACCCTAAAATGCAATCCCGGGTCACCCCTTACAACATGACCATGCATTTCCATAAGGTAAATAAATCCCAACACATAATCAATTACAACATAATTAATCATGTAAACACAATTAATGCACCAAAAAGCAATTAACCATTTCGGGGATGTCACAAGTGACAACCAAGAGGAGCATGTTAAACGCATTGGAATACAGAAAATATTTTGTATTAACGATTTTATGCATTTTTACATTATAATCATATTGTTGTGAATATGGTTATTATATGCTCACGATTTGGGGTTGTTCCTGTAGGAGCTTCTGGCATGGAGGGCTAAGGCCAAGGTTGATGCGGTGAGCTATGTGAGGAGTGCTACTGATGTAGAAGGACATGAATTCTTTTGTATAATTTCTACACAGGGTAGAGTAGATCTATAGCCTTACATTCATTTTGTGGGAATGTAGCTAATTCGTTTTTGGAAATTTTATTTTGGCATTGTAATCCTTAAGCTCAATGCATCAACATGAACTCTTATACTCTGATGAATGTATGTTTAGCCCTCTTTATGTCATTAAATCCACACTTAAGATAGCGAGGCCTTACATTAGTGGTATTAGAGCAGTGGTTGCAGAACCAGGGTTGAGCGAAGGGTAGAGTTACTGAACAAGTTGGATAGGTGTTCACTTATGAGCATGTTCATGCATGTTGTGCATATTTGAGTATATATGTTTTATAATAACATGCTTGAATTATTGTATTCATGTGATGACTAACATGGACTGTACTAAATGAATTGTTTCTAGTATTATTATTATTGTTAACCCTGTATTACAGCATGGCAGCTAGAAACTCAGGGCACCTCAATGAAGAGGTGAGAGATGCGATAGGTGTGATTGCGGGTATTGCTCAGACTAACCTTTTATCGCTACCGGCTGTGGGCGTGGAACCTATTGCACAACTATTATTTCCCGGGGAACTGAGTCTGACGCAGTTCTTGACCTTCCATCCGCCTCGTTTTGAGGGGACTGAGACTAGGGAAGAGGCAGATGAATGGTTATAGAGGATTGAACAAATATTTATGTCGGCACCATGTGCCAAGATTGCTTGGTTGAGGCTGGCGGAATTCTAACTAGCTAAGAAATCTTCCATGTGGTGGAAGACAACTGTTATGGACTCAGGGTGTATTACTGGATTGTATCTTGTTTAGGACCCGATTTCTGAACCGGTACTTTTCGACGTCTGCTAGACATATGAAAGAGGATGAGTTCACTAACTTAAAGCAAGACAACATGACCATTTCGGACTACGCCCTGCAATACTCATCACTACTGAGATATGTCCCTCATATTGCCATAAATGGACATGCCAATATGAGGCACTTTCTGAAGGGATTGAGGCCGGATCTGTTTGATAGGGTTCTCTCTAATAATCCTAGTTCATTTGATGATGTTTGATGCCCGGGAATTAATGGTGTTAATCACATAGTGGTAATGATCCTTAATGGATTTTAATTGTGGCAATTATGAATTAATTGTAGTTTTGGGACTCCCGGGGATTTTAAATGCGGTATTTGGAGTCGTTGGATCCAAGGGATGAGATTGTATTCTCATCGTGGTGATAACCATGGAATTTGGTCTTTGGTGGGATTTGGGGTCCGGAGTACTTTGTACTGGGGCTTGTAATGGAAATAGAGATTGTGGGGTAATTATTGAAAACAAATGATTTTTAATGAGTCATGATATATTTGTGGAAGGATTGGTACTTTCGAGTTTTGGTACTATATATACCAAGAGACTCGGTATTCCGTCATTTGGCATGGATTCTCTCCCTCTCTCCTCTCTCTCTCTACGCCTAACCCTCCCCATTTCCCATCTTTTTCCCTTGGAGGAAACAAATCGCTGGTAGCTTGGCTCGGGAGCCGGATTTCTCGAAGATAATCAGGTATTAATCTTCCCCTCATCATTGTCTTTGATTTTGTAGTGATATTGTAGAGTTTGGTTGAGGTTTTGGTTGTTTTGGATTTAGGGATTTTTGGTTAAAAATCCAAAGTTGTGTTTTTAGAGTTTTTATTGGCTTTAAATGGTGTATTTGAGGTGTTGATGGTGTATGGGATGTTGGTTTTGAGTCTGGGTGTGAAAAACACAATGGAAGCTCGAGTTTTTCGGAAAATCGCAGGTCGCGATTCGATCGTCGAGGGGTGCTGATCGATCGCGACGAGCAGCTGGAATTTTGGTGAAGATGCACAGTGCTGGCGATCGATCGCGAGGTCTCGGCGATCGATCACGAGTGGTTGGCAATCGATCGCAGAGACTCGCGATCGATCGTGATGAAGCACTGGTTGGCCAATGGTCAGGGGCGATCGATCGCGATAAAATCGGCGATCGATCGCCGCTCGAAGGATGATGTTTTTTTGAAAATTTTAGAAAATGTCGGGATTTTGGAATCGGGGTTTAAGTGGCCCATTTCCGGGATAATGTCTACATTCCATTGGGAATGCTATACTTTTAAATGGATTGGTTGGAGCCAAAGTTTAATAAAACGGAATTCTCGGTTGAGTTTTCAGCTATCTTTTAAACTTATAAATGGAATATTTTGGGTATTATGCATGCTTAACCCGGGGTCTTTAAAATGGTAAATCGTCATGGATTGACGATAAGCTTGGGGGGGTGGGGTGGGGGGGGGGGGGTTATGAATGTGCTTGGGCACGTGGTTGCATGCTTGTGTTTAATTGTGAGTTATTTATGTGTTAGCACATAAATCATCAGGTCGTGGGACTCAGGCGATGTACTCGAACTACGGAATTATAAGGTAAGTATATCGTACGAGCATAGCATGCTATAATGTTGCAACTGTCAAATGCATGGTATAAGGTATTTGCAATAAATGGGTATTGAAATGCATGGTATATGGTATTTGCAATAAATGGATATTGAAATGCATGGTATATGGTATTTGCAATGAATGGATATTGAAATGCATGGTATATGGTACTTGCAATAAATGGATAGTGAAATGCATGGTATATGGTAATTGCGATAAATGGACATACACTGGGAATTATATGGTGCCGCTTTTGAGCGAGCAATGATTGGGATGTTGTCGCCGTTGAGCGACCATCGGTTATGACGCCGCTGTTGTTGAGCGTGCGTGGGGTTAAAATGCTCTATGTGGAGCGAGCTATGAAATAGAACTATGGAATCATTGGCTAGATATATGTGATATCTATGGTACTCTATTTGATGATTTAATCTTATTTGAGTATGGAACTGGTATAACAGGAATGATTTTAGTTGACCAATGAGATGATAAATTGGCTTTTGAGAATTTAATGGTTTGGTTATTTTGAGAACATGGACAATACAGGGGAACCAGATGAGGAGAATACCATCCAGGGTGTATCATTTAAATTCATGGCATTTACATTCTGTAAATTAAGAACTATAATATTATGATTATTGGATTGGTGGTATTGGTATGCTCACCCCGTGTGGGGGCTGTCTCTGTTGGGGCAGGTGATACAGGTGCAGCAATAGCTTTGGAGTTGAGCTTGGGCTGTTGATTTGAGGTACTTCCAGGATTGAAGTACCAGAGGTGGTTGAATAAGTACGCAGCTCTAGAATTGAGATCGAGCAGTGCATGGGAGATGCTTCCAGGATTGAAATACCAGTAACAGCATTTGGTAGAGTATCTTATAGATTAGATACACGCTTATTTATTGGGTGCTCTCATGTGAGCACGTTTTTACCTGTATATGGAATGTATAAATGGGCATGGCTTTTCTCTCTTCATTTATGGTCTGCATGCAATTAAATACGGAATTCCTAAATGAACAAAGAGCATATCAATGTATTATTAGGGTGCATACTATGGAAGTGGTTTTGGTTTGGGAAGTTGAATATTATGGGATTCTAATGCAAGAAATTTTATAGATGGTATGTGATGCTATGCTTGCATGTGGTTTCCTTCCCATGATAATATGATTTTATGCACTAATGACATGGATTAATACACTAATAACGGGTTAAGGCACGTGGGTCTTTACATTAGTAGTATCAGAGCAGTGGTTTGCTCTTTGGGGCTGTTGAGGGCCTAGGAACATGTTAATGGGAATGAGAAGCACATACTTATGCATGATGGTGGTTAGTGTTGTGTGGCACAACTATATTGCTTATGTGCATTTATGATATGTGTTCATAAGTGGAATATGTTGTTGCTAACCATGGTGGTTGCAGGGTCATATGGGACATGGATTATGCATTACGGTTGCATATTGGAGTGATGATTTTAATGCTTTTCCATCTAAATATTGAAGCGATGGTAAACTCCGCATGTCACATTTGAAGCGAGGTGCATTAAAATACATTCATAGTGATGTTTATTGGAATATGGATTATGCATTACGGTTGCATACGTGGCATAGCGATGTGAATACTTGTCGCTGTCATATTATAGCGATGGATAATATTTGCCGCAAATATGTCGAAGCGAAGGATAATTCTGCTGTCATATTATGCAAGGGATATTATGCCGCTAATATGTCGAAGCGATGGGCATTTCCGCTATCATGATAAAACGAGGAGTAGTGGCGCCGCTGCCATACCGTCGTGATGAAGAATATTTGCCGCTTATGCGAGAGATATATACCGCTAATGTGGCGTAGCGATGAACTTTCCGCTGTCATATGATAGCGATGGAGGATATTTGCTGCTTAAGCGAGGGATATTATGCCGCTGGTATGTCGAAGCAAAGTAGAGAAGAGGGATGTTTGCCGCTTAATAGCGAGGGATATCATGACGCTATTCTGTTGGCGATGGTTCATGCGCCCGGGTATTATATAGCGACGGGTCATTCCGCTACATCTATTGGCGATGGTTCATGCCGCCAGGTATTATATAGCGATGGTACATTCCGCTACATCTATTGGCGATGGTTCATGCCGCCAAATATTATATAACGACGGGTCATTCCGCTACATCTATTGGCGATGGTTCATGCCGCCAGGTATTATATAGCGATGGTACATTCCGCTACATCTATTGGTGAAGGTTCATGTCGCCGGGTATTATATAGCGACGGGTCATTCCGCTACATCTATTGGCGATGGTTCATGCCGCCAGGTATTATATAGCGATTGTACATTCCGCTACATCTATTGGCGATGGTTCATGCTGCCAGGTATTATATAGCGATGGGTCATTCCGCTACGTCTATGGCGATGGTTCATACCACCGGATATCTATTGTGATGCCCGGGGATTAATGGAGTTAATCCCGGTGTGGTAATAATCCTTAAGGGATTTTATTTGTGGCAATTTTGAATTAATTGCGGTTTTGGGACTCTCGGGGATTTTGAATCCAATTTATGGAGTCGTTGGATCCAAGGAATGCGATTGTATTCTCATCGTGGTGATAACCTTGGAATTTGGTCTTTGGCCGGATTTGGGGTCCGGAGTACTTTGTACTGGGGCTGGTAATGGGAATTGAGGTTAGAGAGATGATTTCAATGATTTTTAATGAATCATGGTGTATTTGTGAAGGGATTGGTATTGTCGAGTTTTAGTGCTATATATACCAAGTGGACTCGGTTTTCCGTCATTTTAGCACGGAACCTCTCTCCTCTTCCCCTCTCTTCGCTCAAACCCTCCCCCACCATTTCCCCTCTTTTGCTCTTGGAAGCAAAATCGATGGTAGCTTGGCCCGGAGGCCGATTTCTCGAAGATGATCAGGTATTAGTCTTCCCTCGTCATTGTCTTCGATTTGGTAGTAGTATGGTAGCTTTTGGTTGAGGTTTTGGTTGGTTATGGGTTTTGGGGATTTTTGGTTAAAATCCTATGTTGAGTTTTTAAAGTTTTTTTTTGGTTTTAAATGGTGTATTTGAGGTGTTGAAGGTGTATGGGGTGTTGGTTTTGAGTTTGGGTGTGAAAAACACCATGGAAGCTCGAATTTTTCGGAAAATCATAGGTGGCGATCGATCGCGATGTACAGCTGTATTTTTGAAGGCGATGAACAGTGCTGGCGATCGATCGCGAGAATGCACTGGTTTGGCCACTGGACTTGGGCGATCGATCGCGATAAAGGTGGCGATCGATCGCCACCCGAAGGATTTTGTTTTTTTGAAATTTTTGGAAAATGTCGGGATTTTGGAACCGAGGTTTAAAGGGGCCGTTCCGGGGCAATGTCCACATTCCAATAGGAATGCTATACCTTTAAAATGGATTGGTTGGAGCCAAATTTTAATAAAACGGAATTCTCGGTTGGGTTTTTGACTATCTTTTAAACTGGTAAAATTGAATATTTTGGGTATTATGCATGCTTAGCTGGGGGGCTTTTATTTTTGATAATCGTCATGGATTGACGATATGTTTGGGGGTTATGAACGTGTTTGGGCACGTGGTTGCATGCTTGTGTTTAATTGTGAACTATTTATGTGTTAGCACTTAATTCATCGTGTCGTGGGACTCAGGCGAGGTCAGATTCGAACTACGGAACTATAAGGTACGTATTGACGTACGAGCATAGCCTATTATAATGTTGCAACTGTAAAAATGTATGGTATGTGATAATTGCATTAAATGGGCATTGGAACACATGGTGTGTGATAATTGCATTATATGGACATTGAAATACATGACATGTGGTAATTGCATCAAATAGGTATTGAAATGCATGGTACATGATACTTGCTATAAATGGATAACTATATGCATGGTAATGGTATTTGCGTCAAATTGTTATACATTGGGAACCATACGGTGCCGCTATTGAGCGAGCAATGATTTGGGATGCTGGCGCCATTGAGCGACCATCGGTTATGACGCCTCCATTGTTGAGGGCGCGCGGGGTTTAGAATGCCGCTATTATGGAGCGAGCAATGAAACATGAACATAGAATCATTGGTGAGATATATGTGAGATCTACGGTCTTTTATATAATGATTTTACCATATTGATTATGGAACTGGCATAATAGAACGGTATTAGTTAATCTATGTGACGATTAACTGGCTTTGGGAATTTGATGAGTTTGGTTATTTTGAGAACAGGGACAATACAGGGGATCCCGGATGAGGGTGTCGCCATCCAGGGAGTATCATTTAAATTATGGCATTTACATTCTGTATTTGAATTGCAATGTTATGATTATTGGATTGGTGGTATTGGTATGCTCACCCCGTGTGGGGCTGTCTCTGTTGGGGCAGGTGTTACAGGTGTAGCAGCAGCTTTGGAGTTGAGCTCGGGCTGTTGATTTGAGGTACTTCCAGGATCGAGGTACCAGAGCTGGTTGAATAAGTGCATAGATCCAGAGTTGAGATCGAGTTGTACTTGGGAGGTGCTTCCAGGATTGAAGTACCAGTAACGGTATCCGGTAGGGTATTTTATACATTAGATACACGCTTATTAATTTGGTGCTCTCATGTGAGTACATTTTACGTGTATATGGAATGTATAATTGGGCTACGGCTTTTCTCTGTTCGTTTATGGTTTGCATGCAATTAAATATTGAATTGCTAAATGAACTGAGAGCATGTTAGTGTATTATGAGGGTGCATGTCATATATGTAATCTTGGTTGGGGGATTTGAATATTATGTGGATTGAATGCAAGAAATTTTCTGGATAGCTAATATGGTGTAGCACTTGCATATGGCTTTTCCCCATGATAGTATGATTATATGCACTAATGGTATGGATTAATACACTAATAAAGGGTTAAGGGTTAAGGGCACGAGGTTCCCTACATCTATAGCGATGTTTTATGCTCCTGACTCTATGGCGAGCGATCATGCCGCTGATTCTATAGCGATGGGTGCTACATTTAAATTATGGCATTTACATTCTGTATTTGAATTGCAATGTTATGATTATTGGATTGGTGGTATTGGTATGCTCACCCCGTGTGGGGCTGTCTCTGTTGGGGCAGGTGTTACAGGTGTAGCAGCAGCTTTGGAGTTGAGCTCGGGCTGTTGATTTGAGGTACTTCCAGGATCGAGGTACCAGAGCTGGTTGAATAAGTGCATAGATCCAGAGTTGAGATCGAGTTGTACTTGGGAGGTGCTTCCAGGATTGAAGTACCAGTAACGGTATCCGGTAGGGTATTTTATACATTAGATACACGCTTATTCATTTGGTGCTCTCATGTGAGTACATTTTACGTGTATATGGAATGTTAAATGGGCTACGGCTTTTCTCTGTTCCTTTATGGTTTGCATGCAATTAAATATGGAATTGCTAAATGAACTGAGAGCATGTTAGTGTATTATGAGGGTGCATGTCATATATGTAATCTTGGTTGGGGGATTTGAATATTATGTGGATTGAATGCAAGAAATTTTCTGGATAGCTAATATGGTGTAGCACTTGCATATGGCTTTTCCCCAAGATAGTATGATTATATGCACTAATGGTATGGATTAATACACTAATAACGGGTTAAGGGCACGGGGTCTCTGCATTAGTGGTATCAGAGCAGTGGTTAGCTCTTTGGGGCTGTTGAGGGCCTAGGAAATTGTTAATGGGAATGAGTAGCACATACTTATGCATGATGGTAGTTAGTGTTGTGTGGCACAACTATATTGCTTATGTGCGTTTATGATATGTGTTCATAATTAGAATATGTTGTTGCTAACCATGGTGGTTGCAGGGTCATGTGAGACATGGAATATGCATTACGGTTGCATAGATATACATCGGAGTGATGATTTTAATGCTTTGCCGCTAAATGTTGAAGCGATGGTAAAATTCCGCATGTAACATTCGAAGCGATGTGCGTTAAAATACACTCATGGCGATGTTTATTGGAATAACGGGTTATGCATTACGGTTGCATATATGGTGTAGCGATGTGAATACTTGCCGCTGTCATATGATAGCGATGAAGAATATTTGCCGCAAATATGTCGAAGCGAAGGATAATTCCGCTGTCATATTACTATTGCGAGGGATATTATGCCACTAATATGTCGAAGCGAGGGGTATTTTTGCTGTCATGCCGAAACGATGGTAAATGCCGCTGTCGTGTCGAAGCAATGGTAAATGCTGCTGTCACGTCGAAGCGATGGTACCACCGTCATGTCGAAGTGATGATGCCGCTATCGTGTCGAAGCAAAGATAATGCCGCTGTCACGTCGAAGCGATGATGCCGCTGTCATGACGTAGCGATGCGATCGGGAACAAAGTGCTGCATTTAATGTGAGCCACCTCTTTGGGAACAAAGTGCTACATGAATGTGAGTGCCTCTTGAGTCCACGATTATGCCACCGGGTATTCTATTGGCGATGGTTCATACCAGCCGGGTATTCTTTTGGCGATGGTTCATACCGCCGGGTATTCTATTGGCGATGGTTCATGCCGCCGGGTATTCTATTGGCGATGGTTAATACCACCGGGTATTACATAGCGACGGGTCATTCCGCTACATCTATGGCGATGGTTCATGCCGCCAGGTATCATATAGCGATGGTACATTCCGCTACATCTATGGCGATGGTTCATACCACCAGATATCTATAGCAATATTTTATGCCGCTGACTCTATGGCGAGGGATCATGCCGCTGGTTCTATAGCGATGGGTTATACCGCTATGTGCGTAGCACTGGATTATGCCGCCTACGAGCGACGGGTGCTGCTGGTGTACCGCTGGTGGACGAGGGATACATGTATACCGCTATCTTGATAGCGATGAGGTATGTTATATTACTGCTTTGTTAGCATTATTGTGAATACCATATGTGGTTATATATTGTCATGTGTTTGACGATGAGAATATGGATGTCGTGTATCGACATGTACCATCACGAGTTGACGATGGGATTTTGGGTGTCATATGTTGACATATACCGTCACGGGATGGCGATGACATAGTGGATATTCTATGTAGACGTGTAGCGTCGTTTTGATGAATAATACGTCTAAGTGTACGTATTTAATCATATGGTTTGAGTGATGTTGATGGGCACAAGGCGATGTCTACGTCACTGGTTGACGAGACTGTTACGACGAGCAGGTTTGCTCGATGGATCCTTGGATGCATTGTACAGGTGAGGGTACCGCAGTCATGTATATAGGTAAATATTTTTGAGTAATGATATCCTTTGGGTATACTCGCTGGATTGGCTAAGGCCAAGTGATTGGGTGGTAAGAGTAGTCATTGAGGAAACTACTCGCTTGTTGTTGTGATGTGTGTTAGGCATGGGCACACCCACCCTGAGGGTCTGGAATAAGTCCTAATGGATTAGAATTGCATCATGGTTGAGCAAGGACACCGGGTTGTCCATTGTGCTTTGGTATTTTAGAGTTATTTTGGGTGATGACCCACAACTCTAATGGTTTGTACGGTATGGTATACCGGGATGGAACGTGTGTCACGTTGATAGGTTGGTTTAAGCCTATGGGGCCAACGAATCGCTAGCCAGGTATTGTTGTAGTACTTTAGTGTGCTAGTGATAGCCATTATCCTGCTCGTTGGATTCGAGATTGGTGAATCGTATGGTGATACGAGGAGGGTTATGGTAGACTCTTGTAATCTCTATGTGGCATGGTGATTGAGGTAGGGAATACCTCACGGGGACGTTTATACGTCAAATGTTTCGAGTATCTTGTACCGGGACAACTCGATTTTGTTGGGAATACCAACGTGAGTGTCAACAAGTCATTATTAGCTCTGGTTAAGTATCCTTGCATATGGAATGCAACGGGAGTCACGATTGGATTTGAAGGATATAGCTAGCGGGGTAACACTACTATACTGATTTTATCTCTTGGAGAAATTTGGATGGCACTATCATGGAGACATCTGGTATTGATTGTGGGTTGATTGTAAATCAGCCATGGTAAACATTACTGGTGTTGGACCGAATAATGGATTTCTTACCTTTCGGCGAGACGTTCGAGGAGACGTCTCCGGGGAAATGCTCGAGATTGTGGAGTACTATAGCATTAGTACATAGCATCTTTAGTTTGAGTATACATGGCGTATACGGGTTTCAGTTTTGTTAATAGTTGCTTTGATGCACTATTTGAACCAATTGCGTACTTTTGGTTACGTGATATGTTTTGGTAGATATATCCAGGTTTCCGAACTGTGGTTCGATGATTGGAGGATCATGGATTCATGATATTTTCCTTGAGAGGAAGGCGGTATTGTTATACCTACCGGTTGAATCTTGTGGGAGATTCGTTGTTTTGGTTCGTGTGGTGTTGATGTTGAAATCACACCCTTTGGTTTTGGTTTGTCAACCATCATTCTCCGTGGGGTGAGAATAATCGAGGTTTGACAGTTGGTTTTGGGATTTGGGTATGATTGGAGATACCCGAGTCTATTGCATTGAGTATGCATGTTGTGTTGGTGCGTGGGCATGTATGCCGTGGGTGTATACGAATGCCAACTTTATTTTGTTCCTTGTTGAACGTCAAATGTCGGATTTGTATGCTTGGTTTGGTGAATCTTCGGTGTGAGATTGTGGAACCTTAAGATTTGTAATCACGATGGATCGAGGTATTCTGAGGATTAATCGTGAGGTCCGGTTGACTTCCCCTGAGGAGGGATTGTCGTGTTTTAGGACCATGGTAGTGCTTGTTGGATAATTCGTTAGCCTTCCTGTTTTATGATTGTTAAATCCCAGGATAAACGAGGGATGACCAGGATTTGGTTTTGTTTAGTGTCGTGGTTGACACGTGTGGCAGGAATGCAATTGATTGTCCTTGCATATCCTTTCGAGAATTCGAGACCTTGTGGAGTCTCGACAGTGTGTTCGCACCAAGATATGATTCTTGGAACACTCGGATGTAGATATCTTTGGAGATGTGTTTTGTGTCTACTGGTGACCGTGAGTTGTCTGAATCCGTGTTGCAATGTGGTGCAACTACTCCTTTGATGGAGATGGGTTTGGAAGCGGAAGCCGGGCATAATTAAGGTACACCGTTGTGTACTGGTGGTTTCCTTGGCAACGATGTACGTTTAACATCGTAGAGATATCATTGAGGCGATATCTATTTTGGAATCACAAATGATTCGTTGTTTTGCAGTTAAGTTTGGGTTGACTGCTTTTGAGACGGTTAGCATTGGGGGTACACTGACGTTCTGTTGCGAGTGCAATGGTTTGGAAGTTTATCCCATTCCAGGTTTTGGTGCGAGGTCGGTGTCCTCGCGGTTGGAATGTCGTTCATGATATGTTCATGATTCGGCGATGTAGACCCGTTTGGTTTGCGTTGTCTCGGGGTTCATGGAGTGCGCCTGTGCAAATTTCGGGGACAAAATTTTATTACTGGGGGATAAATGTGATGCCCGGGGATTAATGGAGTTAATCCCGGTGTGGTAATAATACTTAAGGTATTTATTTGTGGCAATTTTGAATTAATTACGGTTTTGGGACTCTCGGGGATTTTGAATCCAATTTATGGAGTCGTTGGATCCAAGGAATGCGATTGTATTCTCATCGTGGTGATAACCTTGGAATTTGGTCTTTGGTGGGATTTGGGGTCCGGAGTACTTTGTACTGGGGCTGGTAATGAGAATTGAGGTTAGAAAGATGATTTTTGAAACAGATGATTTTTAATGAATCATGGTGTATTTGTGAAGGGATTGGTATTTTCGAGTTTTGGTGCTATATATACCAAGTGGACTCGGTTTTCCGTTATTTGAGGTGTTGAAGGTGTATGTGGTGTTGGTTTTGAGTTTGGGTGTGAAAAACACCATGGAAGCTCGAATTATTCGAAAAATCGCAGGTGGCGATCGATCGCCGAGTTGGGGCGATCAATCACGACTTACAACTTTATTTTTGAAGGCGATGAACAGTGCTGACGATCGATCGCGAGAGGGTTGGCGATCGATTGCGAGGATTGGCGATCGATCGCGAGAATGCACTGGTTTGGCCACTGGACTGTGGCGATCGATCGCGATAAAGGTGGCGATCGATCGCCACCCGAAGGATTTTGTTTTTTTGAAATTTTTGGAAAATGTCGGGATTTTGGAACCGAGGTTTAAAGGGGCCGTTTCCGGGGCAATGTCCACATTCCAATAGGAATGCTATACCTTTAAAATGGATTGGTTGGAGCCAAAGTTTAATAAAACGGAATTCTCGGTTGGGTTTTTGACTATATTTTAAACTGGTAAAATTGAATATTTTGGGTATTATGCATGCTTAGCCGGGGGGCTTTTATTTTTGATAATCGTCATGGATTGACGATATGTTTGGGGGTTATGAACGTGCTTGGGCACGTGGTTGCATGCCTGTGTTTAATTGTGAACTATTTATGTGTTAGCACTTAATTCATCGTGTCGTGGGACTCAGGCGACGCCAGACTCGAACTACGGAACTATAAGGTACGTATTGACGTATGAGCATAGCCTGTTATAATGTTGCAACTGTAAAAATGTATGGTATGTGATAATTGCATTAAATGGGCATTGGAACACATGGTGTGTGATAATTGCATTATATGGACATTGAAATACATGACATGTGGTAATTGCATCAAATAGGTATTGAAATGCATGGTACATGATACTTGCTATAAATGGATAACTATATGCATGGTAAATGGTATTTGCGTCAAATTGTTATACATTGGGAACCATACGGTGCCGCTATTGGGCGAGCAATGATTTGGGATGCTGGCGCCATTGAGCGACCATCGGTTATGACGCCTCCATTGTTGAGGGCGCGCGGGGTTTAGAATGCCGCTATTGTGGAGCGAGCAATGAAACAGGAACATAGAATCATTGGTGAGATATATGTGAGATCTACGGTCTTTTATATAATGATTTTACCATATTGATTATGGAACTGGCATAATAGAATGGTATTAGTTAATTTATGTGGCGATTAACTGGCTTTGGGAATTTGATGAGTTTGGTTATTTTGAGAACAGGGACAATACAGGGGATCCCGGATGAGGGTGTCGCCATCCAGGGAGTATCATTTAAATTATGGCATTTACATTCTGTATTTGAATTGCAATGTTATGATTATTGGATTGGTGGTATTGGTATGCTCACCCCGTGTGGGGCTGTCTCTGTTGGGGCAGGTGTTACAGGTGTAGCAGCAGCTTTGGAGTTGAGCTCGGGCTGTTGATTTGAGGTACTTCCAGGATCGAGGTACCAGAGCTGGTTGAATAAGTGCATAGATCCAGAGTTGAGATCGAGTTGTACTTGGGAGGTGCTTCCAGGATTGAAGTGCCAGTAACGGTATCCGGTAGGGTATTTTATACATTAGATACACGCTTATTAATTTGGTGCTCTCATGTGAGTACATTTTACGTGTATATGGAATGTATAATTGGGCTACGGCTTTTCTCTGTTCGTTTATGGTTTGCATGCAATTAAATATTGAATTGCTAAATGAACTGAGAGCATGTTAGTGTATTATGAGGGTGCATGTCATATATGTAATCTTGGTTGGGGGATTTGAATATTATGTGGATTGAATGCAAGAAATTTTCTGGATAGCTAATATGGTGTAGCACTTGCATATGGCTTTTCCCCATGATAGTATGATTATATGCACTAATGGTATGGATTAATACACTAATAAAGGGTTAAGGGTTAAGGGCACGAGGTTCCCTACATCTATAGCGATGTTTTATGCTCCTGACTCTATGGCGAGCGATCATGCCGCTGATTCTATAGCGATGGGTGCTACATGCGTACCACAGGTAGACGATGGATATGGGTATGCCGCTATCTTGTTAGCGATGAGGTATGGTATGCTACTGTTTTATTAACATTATTGTAGATGTCATGCGCTGATATAGATATACCGTCACCTGTTTGACGATGAGATTTTGGATGTCATATGGTAACATGTACCATCACGAGTTGACGATGCTATTTTGGATGTCATATGTTGACATATACCGTCACGGGATGACGATGACATAGCGGATATTCTATGTAGACGTGTAGCGTTGTTTTGATGAATAATACGTCTGGGTGTATGTATTTAGTCATATGATTTGAGTGCCGATGATGAGCACAAGGTGGTGTCTATGTCACCTATTGACGAGACTGTTACGCCGAGCAGGTTTGCTCGAGGGATTATTGGATGCATTGTACCAGTGAGTGTACCACATCATGTGATAGAGGTAAATATTTTTTTCGAGTAGTGATACCTTTGGGTATACTCGCTGGAATGGCTAAGGTCAAGTGATTGGTGGTAAGAGTAGTCATTGAGGAAACTATTCGCTTATCATTGTGATGTGTGGTAGACATGGTCCCTGAGGGTGAGGAGATAAATCCTAATGGTTAGGATTGCATTGGAGTTGAGCAAGGACACTAGGATGTCCATTATGCTTTAGAGTTTTAGAGAAATATTGGGTGATAACCCATTACTCTAATGGTTTGTACGGTATGGCATACCATGATGGAACGTATGTTACGTTGGTAGGTTTGGTATAAACCTAAAGGGGGGCAGCGAACTGCTAGCCAGGTATTATTGGCAGTGATATAGTGTGCTTGTTGTAGCCATTACTGTAAGGCCCCAACCCCTTAACTCATCATTAGTGGATTTATAACGTCGTATGAGTATAAAAAAAAATTTCATTCTTTAAAAGAATCATTACATGCTTCACATATTCTCCATGACATAAATAATACTCACCATGGAATGATCACTTCTACCAACAATAAGACTCAAGGTTCACCCATTATCATCACCAGTGCACCACTTTTACATTGTGGGTTTTTTATAAAAAAATTTGGGTAGAGTCTCCCCATAAATTGAGCTATCTGAAAATGAAACACATCACAAAATAACTCCTAGCCAGGAAAAAACGCAATACTTAAAAGAAACCAAAACCCTAAGTAAGTTCCCAGCCATGAAAAACACCATACTAAGAAGACATCAAAAATGGGCTTCAACACCCTTATACAGTCCATATACATGCATCCAGATGCTCATACATGAGCAATAATTAAATGCATAAGTAATGTATGCCTTCAACCCATACTCAAACTACACTCCGGGAAGCAGCATCGTTCAACGAGTTCGAGCTTACCATCCCAAAAAGTCGTAGTACATGTCGTACATGTTCTACCTGTTCAACAGAAACAGCCCCCACACAGGGTGAGCATACCAACATCACACTACCCATATCATAACAATGCATAAAGATCATGATATCATAATTTAAGAGTATCAAAAATCTATAAGATGTACTCCCTGTGAAGTTCTGAATCTGTATAGCTTCCATGCAATGTTCTTGTTTCAATCTTACACGCTTTCATAATATCGAGTTTAGTATCGTCGCTGAAAATATGATACTCAACCACACGATGAATTCAATGCAAAAAGAATCTATTATTTATGCCAATCATAAATAATTCCATATCAATGTTGTTCTGTCTATCAATCTATCACTCAACACTTTCTCACACTGGTCATGCCAAAGGCATCCATACCCAACTCCATGTCCGGACCACGTACATTTACGTGTCCACCATACCACATATAATAAACTCAATTCACATATTCGTTCCCTTATATTCAGTCATCACAATTTTTCACATATTCGTTCCCTTATATTCAGTCATCACAATTCAACAATATATGAATACTGGAATATGAAATAATTCATATTATACCTGCTCGTACGTCACCACGTACCTTATAGTCGACAACATGATACGCCATCCCGACATCCGAATAATCATGTAGAATCTATATTAAAACCATCACTCAATATTAGTTCATTTATTCAACATTCTCAACATGTAGTTAACATATTCCACTTGTTACTTGGGATTATTATCTTTTACTCGAAGAAATGATCTACACAAATCAATAGCAATTTCTCATACTATCCAAATTTCCAGTTATGATGTTCATACTCGAATTATCATCACATACACACTTTAAAAGTTAGCCTTCATATTTTAGTAATAACTCATCAACCAAGAGCTATAGCAATTATACACACATTTATACGCTGGAACGCCCACATAAATAATCTGGCATCGTACCTGCATATACTCACACCCATGAATTTACATAGACACACAACCGAACACGCTAAATTCATAGCCATGTTCGACTACAACATCTCCCTCAAAATTCAGCAAGTTCAAACAGCACAAGCAATAAGATTGACTTCAAAACAGTAGTGAATTCAACCCATAATCAGCACTTACATTCGCACCTACAAAGCAACATATATTAACCCAAAAATAGCAGATTTTTTGAAGCAAAAACAGCAAGGAATTAAGCAAACTATCAGTTGAAATTTTCGAATTAAAACAGCAAGATTCAACTAAACACAACAACATGATTTCAGCCTCAAAATATTATAATTTCGAACATAGATAACATCAGATTTTCGAACCAAAACCACCTAAATTTAGAAACTAACATGATGATATATTCTCCTTAAAAACACGCACAGAATCGCCCCCAAGACATCATACAATTCAAACCATATAACATCATAAATTCGAAATCTGTAGCTGTGTAAGTTCAGCCAGAAAATAGCATAAAATCGAGCTCTAAACAGCAGGAAAATCGAACTCCAACCAGCCATGTTTAGAACCTGAATGGCAGTAGATTATTGAACTTAATAGCCTCAAATTTTCGAACCAAAATGTTGCAGAAAAAATCGAACCACATAGCAACAAATTTTCGAACCCATATCAACAAGATTTTGAGCATATCTAACGATCAATTCTCAGACCAATGAAAGTGCGTAAACAACAACAAAACTCGAGTCAAAGCATTGAGATTTTCGAACACAACATGGCTAGGAAAAACAACATAAAGCTACAAAACTAAAGGAGGGACGCGACTATGGTATAAGACATGAATACCCAACAAACCTGCACAAAAAGGCAGCTGGAACCGAGAAGAAAATCGCCCCCTTGAGGCTGAGATAGGAGGCGGCGCGAGAGATGGGGAGAAGAGAGGTGAAGGTGTCGGTTTATGTGTGTGAAAGAAGGGAGAATGCTTGTTTTATTTTGTAACCCTAGTTTAAGTTTACACCATACAATTTCCACTACTACCCATTTTCTATTATCATTTAAATTTTAATCTCCAATAAAATTTATTTATTGTGAATATAAAAAAAAATCCCTTGAATTTAATTTACACAATAAATTCAACCCGAAATAATTTATTCCAGCTCCGGTCAAAAATAATATGCCTAAGAATTTAATCTCGTAAATTTTCTCATAATTTACCATGCTAACCCAATTTTTTAAACATCAATAATTTTGGGCATCACAACTCTCCCCAATTAATAAAAATTTCGTCCCCGAAATTTAAACACATGCTTATCATAAAAGCAACAGTAAAATTTACGTACCGTTATACAGGTAAAGATAGTGCTGTAACAAATCTGTAGAACGACATCATCGTTTGAATCATCGTGGCTGGTAAACGTGGCGTACCACACCAACGACTCAAGACTACCAAACTCATCACTTTGGGTGTTTAATCATCAAGCACATCTTTGTCATACTTCACTACCTGTGTATCCACATTGGTACAGTTCCTTGCACAAAATCTTAATCCGTCATCATTCACTTTCATCATAGTACATATCATATAATCGGTAAATCATTTATTCCATGCATATAATGTGTATATCAGAATGTATTATGATACACCAACCTCTTATCGTATAAATAACATCATACCTGTGTGGTTGCAAAAGTATGCAATTTATACCAACCTCGTCATACGCAAACCACCCTTGTCCGTATGAAATAGCGGTACTCTCAAGCACTCACACATCCACCTTTCATATCATCTTCTGACTATTATCTGACACGAATATTCTTATGTCACGATCATACACACGTTAGCATCATAATATTGTTCATCCCTCAATTTATCTCATAACCCATCATTTATTCTCATCTACTTGGATAAGTTATCTTGTACTATCCCACATTCCATACAAATCACTTGTATATAAACAATTTTTTTAAACAATGTATCAACATCAACATCGAATAATTCATCTCATACCTTTGTAGATTAAGTCACCTACATGTACAATATCATCATGGTATCATGCTCATCACAGTACTCACATGCTTTCAAGCATCAACGTTTCCATATTTCATCACCCAGCTATCATCTGGTATGAAGTATTAGACAAAAGCTCAGTAGTATTTCTCAATTACTCATAACATAACCACGTACCAGTCATTTACGCATTATTGATATTCATAATGTTTCCGTCATCAAACATTCCCTGTGTCAAAAGTTTCATGCAATCCTATACACAACATGCTACAACACACTATCACATATCTGGATGATTGAAATTCAACATAAAAATCAATTGCATGCCTCAATGACGCAATTCATTTCAATCTTTAACTCATTCTCGAAACACGATAATTCATTAATCATGAATGTTCACAAAGATCATATGTCCACACACGACATTCATAGTGATCCCACGTCATCACATGACATACCCGTTAATCTCATGTCAATACTACTACTACTCCTACAATATATCAATCTAGCATGCTTTTCAAAGTAATAAATACCATCTCAAGCGATTATCATTTTCTGTTATTACATCTGTAGAATCGATTCTCAAAATTAATATAACTCACTGAGATAATGCAATCAGCATCTATCAACATATATTAACATATATTCACATGCCAAACCAAACGTAATAGTTTACCTCAACTCCTTGTTCCTCTGGAACATTTAATATCCTCTTGGGCCTACATCTCATGTACCCAAGGAACAACAATAACACAATACCCACAGTTATCTGAAATGAACACATCATCAGTATACATCGCTAGCACAATAACAATACACTAATACTCATGCTAACATAATAGCAACACATCAATATTCATCACCCAATGACGGCACCCTAATATTCATTGCTAATACAATAGCAGTATATCAATACTCATCGCCAACACTGGCATGCATAATCTCATCGCCACTATGGCATCCATATAATATCCACAACCACAATGAATAAAATTACATTCTTAAAACAATAAGATGTAATAATACTTACTGTACACAGTGGATCCACACTCGATCCTTTAAACTGTCCATGTTCTCAACATAAATATTCCACAAAATATAATTTCATATCAATACACAATTGATATACTCATCATCAATAACACGACTGTCCAAAAATACTCATTTCCTCGACATATCAGCGGCATGAAACATCGCCATAGGGCCAACGACACAAACCCTCGCTATAGAATCAGTGGAGTAGATCATCGCTATAGATATCCGGCGGTATGAACCATCGCCATAGATGTAGCGGAATGTACCATCCCTATATAATACCCAGCGGCATGAACCATCACCAATAGAATAACGGAATGAACCATCGCTATGAATACCCGGCGGCCTAAACCATCGCCAATAAAATCAGCGGAACAATCGTGGATGGTAAGCTCCACCGGGTTATCCACCAAAGCCGGGTTATCCACCAAAGCCGTAGTACATGTCGTACATGTTCTACCTGTCCAACCAAAAGAATGTCTTGAATCCACAACCTCCACCGGGTTATCCACCAAAGCCGAGTATGGAAGAGTTGCTAACTAAGTTCATGACGATGACGGAGAATAGGATGCAAAATCAAGATGCATCAATTAAGAACTTGGAACTCAAATGGGGCAAATGGCAAATATGTTAGCGGGAAGAGCACCAGGAAGCTTACCGGGTGATACGGAATAGAACCCCCGAGAGCAAGCCAAGGCGATCTCATTGAGGAGTGGAAAAGAAATTGGATCACAGACTGAAGATCGGGACGATGAGCATGAAGTTGAGTTGGAAGGTGAGAATGACATTCAGACACGAGAAAATGGCAAGTCTACTACTACCACTACGCCTATCAAACCACCCAAAAAGGTAAAAATCCCTCCCCCATTTCCTCCTGCATTAAAAAGGGCAAAGGTAGATTCTAGTTTTGCTAAATTCTTAGAAATTTTTAAGAAATTACAAATAAGTATTCCATTTGCTGATGCTTTACTTCAAATGCCTAGCTACGCTAAGTTTTTGAAAGATATTCTATCGAATAAGAGGAAATTGGGTGAGCATGAGACGATTAAGTTAACTGAGGAGTGTTCTGCAGTTGTCCAAAACAAACTGCCTCCTAAGTTGAAAGATCCAGAGAGTTTTTCTATACCTTGCACAATTGGGTCTATTTCATTTACAAAATCTTTATGTGATTTGGTGCAAGTATTAATCTTATGCCTTTGTCAATTTTCTGGAAGTTGGGGCTTTGTGAGCCAAAACCGACCACGGTTTCTTTGCAATTGGCAGATAGGTCTGTGACATACCCACGAGGAGTCCTAGTGAAGGTCGATAAATTCATCTTCCCGACAGACTTCCTTGTGTTGGATTGGAATAAGATGCGGACAAGCCACTGATCTTGGGAAGACCGTTCCTCGCTACTGGAAAGGCACTTATAGATGTCCAACAAGGGAAGTTGATCCTCCGTGTAGGGGAGGATCAAGTCACTTTCAATGTTTTTAAAGCTTTAAAGACCCACATGATGAGCATATGTGTTTTAGTGTTGATATTATTGATGTGTTGTATGCTAATGTGTTTAAGGGAACACACAAGGATGAATTGGAAACATGCTTGGTAGAGGACATTGAAAAGCTGGGCGAGACCGTCGAGTTGAAAGAGACTGTCGTTTATTTAAATGCCAATATTCCCCATAATAGGCGTGTGAAGAACAACTTAGGCGAGTTGGGAGAGAGGGACATGAAGCCACAAAAGCCCTCCATTGAAGAACCACCAACTCTTGAACTCAAAACCCTCCCTCATCATCTCAAGTATGTTTATTTAGATTTTAATGAGTCACTGCCTGTAATTGTCTCATCATCTTTAACAGGTATAAACGAAGACAAACTACTTAGGATTTTGAGGGAGCATAAGAAAGCATTCGGATGGAAAGTAGCGGACATAAGAGGGATAAGCCCATCAACATGTATGCATAAGATCTTGATGAAGGATGCTTACAAACCCGTAGTTCAACCACAACGCCGGTTAAACCCAAAGATGCAAGAAGTGGTAAAGGTTGAGGTCATCAAACTGCTGGATGCAGGTATTATCTATCCCATTTCTGATAGTGCACGGGTCAGTCCTGTGCAATGTGTACCCAAGAAAGGAGGTATGACTATAGTTAAAAATGAGAATAATGAATTGATCCCGACTAGAACAGTCACAGGTTGGCGCGTCTGCATTGATTATAGAAAGTTAAATGACGTCACCCGTAAAGACCATTTTCCCCTCCCATTCATTTACCAAATGATAGAGCTTCTGACAGGGTATGATTTCTATTGTTTTCTAGATGGCTATTCTGGGTATAATCAAATAGCTATTGCACCTGAGGACCAAGAGAAGACTACCTTCACTTGTCCATATGGGACGTTTGCATTTAGGATAATGCCATTTGGATTGTGTAATGCGCCTGCAACTTTTCAAAGATGTATGATGTCTATTTTTCATGATATGGTTGAAAAATTCTTAGAGGTCTTTATGGATGACTTTTCTGTCTTTGGGGATTCTTTTGATGCTTGCTTAAATAATCTTGACTTAGTACTAACAAGGTGTGAAGAGACGAATTTGATACTAAATTGGGAGAAATGTCACTTCATTGTACAAGAGGGAATAGTCTTGGGACACAAAATATCCCACAAGGGTATGGAAGTGGACCGAGCAAAGATCCAGGTGATACAGGAACTACCTCCACCAGTATCAGTGAAGGGGGTTCGAAGCTTTCAAGGCCATGCAGGCTTTTCCAGGAGATTTATTAAAGATTTTTCAAAAATTTCAAAACCACTCTCTCATTTATTGACTAAAGATACACCTTTTGATTTTAATCCGGATTGCATGCAGGCATTCGAGACATTGAAGGAGAAGTTAATAACAACACATGTGTTGGTAGCACCGGATTGGGAGATGCCATTTGAGTTGATTACTGATGCAGCTGTCGGAGCAGTATTGGGACAAAGACGGAATAAGGTATTTCACACTATTTACTATGCTAGTAGAACTTTAAATTAGGCACAACAAAACTATGCCACCACTGAGAAAGAACTTCTAGCAGTAGTATTTGCGTTTGATAAATTTCACTCTTATCTCTGTCTATCAAAAGTAATTGTGTATACTAATCACTCGGCACTTAAATATCTTCTTGCTAAAAAAGACGCTAAACCACGTTTAATCCGATGGATTCTCTTATTGCAAGAATTTGACTTAGAAATTAAAGATAAGAGGGGTGTAGAGAACGTAGTAGCGGATCATTTATCTAGGATTGATAATGAGATGGAGAAACATGAAAATGAACTTGAAGAAATCAATGAAAAATTTCCTGATGAACAGCCTTTTGATTTTGCAAATTATCTCGTTAGTGGTATCCTCCCACAAATGACATTTATCAAAAGAAGAAATTTTTATCTGATGTTAAACACTACATGTGGGAGGAACCATTGTTGTTTAAGGTTTGTGCGGACAACATGATCAGGATGTGTGTACCAGAGGAGGAGATGGCATCTATTATGAGCCACTGTCATGACCGTGAGGTAGGGGGATACATGGTGTGGGGTCCTCGTTACTTAATCCATTATGTATTCAATAATAAGTACATATGTGAGTTAGAATTAAGTAATTCATACACTGTTTAAGAGTTTCTTACTAATAGGTTGTTACAGATGTACAAGTACAAAACCACAAGTACAAAAACCCTATTCACAATACATCACATGTATAAATAACAACCTAAGCCAGCACAACTCCTATGCAGTGGTTCACCTCGTAGAGGAATAAGACTCGCGATTCCCACGTCTATGAAATCCTACAGAAACATTCACACAACGTGAGTATAGATAAACCACTATCTTAGTGCAATATCAAAACACAATATCAATGATAAAGCACAATAAACATCATATCCAATGTGAATGCTCTGTATCATGCATCCACCAATGCACCATGTCGACATGTCTCAACTATCACCCTATTATCACGAGACCAATATGATATGTCTATCTCAGCTCAATATGTCAGTGGAACCACATCATATCTTCATATTAGCAGCACATATCATAGTACCGTACTCATATGTGATAATAGCCAGAGTATATACCCAAACCAGGCGTATACCTCTAATACTACCCGAGCTTATACCCAAACCAGGCGTATACCTCTAATGTTAACGTATATGTAGCATACCCGAGCATATACCCAAACCAGGCGTATACCTCTAATGCTAAAGCATATACCTCATCCATTTCAAACACATGATATCCATGAATGTACATGCATATGATACTACCAATCATATGATACCAACACAACACAATTCATATGATATCAATCTCATAACATCATCACACAATATCTATACTCCGTACGTCAACACATACCTGTAAAGCGACACAAACGAGATAAATCAGTCGTCACTGGCTAATTGCCTCGTTGCCCCGTCCCCTGTGATGATGCTACAATAATATCACCAATAAAGCATGTTATAAGAGGCTTCATAAACAATTGAACAAACATATATGTAAGGACCCCGTGCCCTTGCTTAGTGTATTAATCATCACATAAGTATTGCATGCTTTCATTGTGTATAAGGGGAAAACACATATAACCTTGCCTAGCATAGCAATAAGAAAATTCCTTTAGACATTTCTTTTCATATTGTCTAGTTTTCCCCAATCTTAACCATATATAAAGCATGCACCTTATAATACACCCAAGTGCTCTCATATCATTTAGCAATTCTAACACCAATTGCATGCAACATAAAATGAAAGAGAGAGTGTCTCATGCCTTTATATACAAACCATATACATGTAAAATCATGCTCACATGCGAGTATTATGAATGTGTATATCATTCAGGTGTATATAAAGTACCCTATACAATACCGTGCTCCATCAAGCCCTGGTACTGCGATCCTAGAAGTGTCTACAATCAACAGCTCGAGCTCATCTCCAAAGCCAACTATGTACCTGTTCCACCTTAAATCTTCGTAGTCCAAGACCAAACGTTGCCTCAGTCCCGAGGTCCGATGAAGAAATGTGCTGATCATCTTCAAGAAAACCGGCTCCTAACACGAGCTTCCGTCCACTTTGGTTGAAGGGGGAAAAAGGGAGGGTTTGGGGTTAAACGGGGAGAGAGAGAGAGAGGGAGGAGAGGTAATGACGAAATCTCGAGTCCACCTGGTATATATAGCAAAAATGCTCCGAAATACCAATATTCCCACCAATACATCATGATTCATTAAAAATCATCTGTTTTCAAAAACTCTCTCTCTAACATCAAACCCCCATACTAGCCCCGTCATAATGCACCCCGGGCCCCGAGTGCCACCAAAAACCCAACTCATAGGTTTTTATTGAAATGAGAATACAATCTCAACCTTTGGATCCAACGATCCCAATTACCGGATTTAAAAATCCAATTGGTGACCCAGCACCGCAATTAACTCATAATTGCTACGATGAAAATCCATTGAGGGTTATTAATACTCCTAGATTAACACCAATAATCTCAGGACATCACAATTATTCCCCACTAAAAAAATTTCGTCCTCGAAATTTGCACTGGTGTAACACGTAACACCTAGGCTACACAACAACATGAAGCCATAACCTCGATTCTTGACTATATCAGAATCGTATTAAAAAAAACGCGAGGATACCTACCTCACACCAAACTCTGCAATGAAATAAACCTTCCAATCCACCAAAAACGAAAGAGCGTCGGCACAACACAACGCTAACAATCCAAAAGCAGTTAGTCAACTGAACTGCAAGGATTCGAATCGCTCCCGATTCTATCGTAGATATCATTCAATGACGTCTCTACCATGACTCACGATGTCTAACATACATCGTTACGAGGGAAACACTAGTATACCACGGCGTACACATACCAAACCTGGTTTCCACTTTTCAAACCTCCTCCAACAAAGGAGCAGTCGCATCATTGCGACTCAATTTGGGCAACTCACGGCCACAGATTCAGACAAAAATACATCTCACAAGATGTCTACTTCCGGATGTTCCAAGAATCACATCCTGATCAAAATAAACAATCGAGACTCCACAGAGTCGCAAATTCTGAAGGGACATGCAATAAACCCATTGCATCCTCAACGCTTGTGTCGACAGTGACACCAAACAAATTCCGAATTCCTGCCATCCCTTGATGACCCTAGGATTTAACAATCTAAACTTGGGAAGGCTATCGAATAACTCGAAGGAAAACACCAACAAGGAAATACCTCAACCCACACAAGATAATCCCTCTTCAAAGGGAGTCAACCAACTTCACGATTATTCCTCATAATTTATCATGCCCTGGAGATTCTCAATCTCGAGGTGTTCCAAATCTCTCTTCAGAGATTTAACCTCCCCAAACATAGCATAACTCTATGCTTGACAAAAAGGAAATCAACAACTGGCATCCGTATACTCACCGGTATACCTGCCTAAGTACGGACACTACATGCATACATCATGCACTTGGCTCGGATATCTACAACATACCAGCCTCAAACACAACCGTCAATCCCGATTCATTCCCACCCAGTGGAGAATGAAAATCGACGATTAACAACACACGGTGTGGTTTCCAAAATCAACACCACATGGACTAACTTACCGAATCTTTCAAAGATTCCCAATAGGTATAATACTACCTCATTCCCCACGAGGGAAGTGCCATCGAACTCGAGATCCACTAGTCTCGAATCACCGTTCGGAAAACCTGGATACAATAGCACCCATTGCATCCCAAATACACGGATTCCCCTGATCGAGTCAACAACGACTTGATGACTCTCTTGTTGGTACTCCAACATCATGAGCTGTCCCAGACAAGTCTCACCAAGATTAAACATAAACGTATACACGCTTCACCGAGGCATGTCCAACCTCAACCTCAAATGACGTGGTGACTACTAGAGTCCACCACAATCCACATCGTATCACCTTACGATTTGCCAAACTTGGTTCCAACGAGCAGTATAACGGCTCTAGCAAGCCCACCATGGTGCTACACACACGCGGCAGACAAACTAGTCGCTGCCTCTTTAGGTTTACCTCAAACCTACCAATAAGACGGACGTTTCCGCACGGCATACCATACCGTGGGAAGAAAAATCAATAGAGTAGTGGGTCTTTACCCAACATTCTTCTAATGCCATACACCCTGGACACTCCAGTGTCCCTATGTACTTAACGTAACCTGATCCTAGTCCTTTAAGACCCATTCTACACCCTCAAGGGTGGTGTGACCATATCTACCACATGTCACATTGACAGAAGCGAGTAATTTCCTCCATGATTACTCCTGTCGTCAAATCACATGGCCCGAAAAGCCATTCCGATGGGCATACCTCAAGGGTATTACCACTCGTAATATGATCACCTCAAACATATGCTGCGGTACAATCACATGTACAGCGCAGTCCATCCATTTCTCGAGCAACCCGCTCGGTATAAGGGTCACATCAACCGGTGACGTAAACATCACCTTGTGCTCGGCACTGGCACCCAAGGCATACAACTGAATACGTATACTCAATGCATTGTTCATCATAACGATGATGCATGTCTAATAAGACATCTCCTACACCATCGTCATCGTCATCCCGTGACGACACATGCCCACTCATGGCACCTAAGGCATCGTCAACTAGTGACGATACATGTCAACAATAACATCTAAACAACCTAGTCAACTGGTGACGGTCCATGTACATCAACGTATGCCATCCACCATTATGCTAATAAAATAGTCATAATAAAACATGCATATCAACGCATGCCAGCTACAATAATGCTAATAGAATACAATATCCCATACTTCATCGCAAACAAGATAGCGGCATACTTGTCTCCGTCGCTCAATAATAGTGCGTAATCAGCACCCATCGCTCGAAGGCGGCAAAATCCTGTGCTGCGTACATAGCGGCACAATCCATCGCTATAGAATCGACGGCATGATACCTCGTCATATAATAAGTGACATGAAACCTCGCTATACACCTGAGCATGAATCATCGTCCACATAATAGCGGAACGAGGCATCGCTATCAACATATCCGGCGGCACGAATCATCGCCAATCCTCATAGAAGAATGAGTCATCGTAAATCATCATATACATATGCCCAGCAGCATGAACCATCGTCAACCGACACAGCGGAATGCCTCATCGCTATACATGTGTCTGGCGGTATGAATCATCGCCCATCATCATAGAAGAATGAATCATCATCATTGACACAGCGGAATACATCATCGCTATCATCCGTGTCATCATAAAGAAATGAATCATCATCATCGACACATCGGAATACATCATCGCTATCATCCGTGTCATCATAAAGAAATGAATCATCATCATCGACACAGCGGAATACATCATCGCTATCATCCGTGTCATCATAAAGAAATGAATCATCATCATCGACACAGCGGAATACATCATCGCTATCATCCGTGTCCGGCGGTATAAACCATCGCCAATCATCATAAAGATGTACCTAAATAAATAAATGCATGAATCTTAATTAAGTATACTTCCTGGTTAAACACATTAACCCACTTTTGCTGTCCCTGTTTCAAGTATTCATGCACGTAATCATTAGATCTTAACGTAATTGATTACAGTAATAGTATCATATGGTATTTTACTACATCGTAAACATCATAACGTCATATGGCATCTTTTCATATCGTAACATCATAACATATTATGGTATCTTACCATATTATAAACATCATAACAGTATATGGCATCTTACCACTTCATAAACATCGTATGGCCTCTTACCATATGGGCATCTTACCCTGTGGCATCTTACCACATCATAAACATCGTATGGCATCTTACCATATGGGCTTACCCAGTGGCATCTTACCACATCATAAACATCGTATGGCATCTTACCATATGGGCATCTTACCCTGTGGCATAACTCATAAATCAATTCAATGTATGATGTTATGGCTTATATAAATGTCATGACATTACTTCACTTCTTAAATCTTTACTTCTTTCTTAGTCAGTTTCTCATCAGTGTATTTTAATGCTTCTTACTTCTTAACTTCATAATGAGCGGTACCATCTTCCCCGCTTCATTATTTCATAACAAGCGGTACCTTCTTCCCCGCTAGCGGTACCTTCTTCTCCGCTCTTCATACTAGCGGTACCTTCTTCCCCGCTTAGTATGGTATACCCCGCCTCCATGTGCAAGCCTTGCTCCACATTTTTAGCGGTATAAGCGTAAGCATTAAAAATCATCACTACGATAACCCAGACTCGTGGAATACACACTCTTTATTCCACAACATACATATGCAACAACAATGCATAATAACATGTATCATAACACATAATGCACCACTTTGCATCTTATCATATGTCAATTAATGAACATTTAATACATGTTACCGTTGGGATGCCCGTACGTCGCACCTTTACCTGACTTTCTTACAAAATCAGATTCCTTGGCACTTAACATATAGAGTGTCAGACATTACTGTTAATGCCATCCTATCGCGTTTCACATGGTTCCTGCAACCACAACGGTTAGCAACACCACTTTTCATATCATAAAAGCACATAAACAACTAGTTGTGTCATACAACATTAATGCCCTCATGCATAAATATGTGCTATCAATAACTTCCTAGGCCCTTAACTGCCCCAAAGAGCAACCACTGCTCTGATACCACTAATGTAAGGACCCCGTGCCCTTATTACTTGCTTAGTGTATTAATCATCACATAAGTATTGCATGCTTTCATTGTGTATAAGGGGAAAACACATATAACCTTGCCTAGCATAGCAATAAGAAAATTCCTTTAGACATTTCTTTTCATATTGTCTAGTTTTCCCCAATCTTAACCATATATAAAGCATGCATCCTTATAATACACCCAAGTGCTCTCATATCATTTAGCAATTCTAACACCAATTGCATGCAACATAAAATGAAAGAGAGAGTGGCTCATGCCTTTATATACAAACCATATACATGTAAAATCATGCTCACATGCGAGCATTATGAATGTGTATATCATTCAGGTGTATATAAAGCACCATATACAATACCGTGCTCCATCAAGCCCTGGTACTGCGATCCTAGAAGTGTCTCCAATCAACAGCTCGAGCTCATCTCCAAAGCCAACTATGTACCTGTTCCACCTTAAATCTTCGTAGTCCAAGACCAAACGTTGCCTCAGTCCCGAGGTCCGATGAAGAAATGTGCTGATCATCTTCAAGAAAATCGGCTCCTAACAAGAGCTTCCGGCCACTTTGGTTGAAGGGGGAAAAAGGGGAGGGTTTGGGGTTAAACGGGGGGAGAGAGAGAGGGAGGAGAAGTAATGACGAAATCTCGAGTCCATCTGGTATATATAGCAAAAATGCTCCGAAATACCAATATTCCCACCAATACATCATGATTCATTAAAAATCATCTGTTTTCAAAAACTCTCTCTCTAACATCAAACCCCCATACTAGCCCCGGCATAATGCACCCCGGGCCCCCGAGTGCCACCAAAAACCCAACTCATAGGTTTTTATTGAAATGAGAATACAATCTCAACCTTTGGATCCAACGATCCCAATTACCGGATTTAAAAATCCAATTGGTGACCCAGCACCGCAATTAACTCATAATTGCTACGATGAAAATCCATTGAGGGTTATTAATACTCCTGGATTAACACCAATAATCTCAGGACATCACAATATAACATTTTGAAATCTGATCATGGTGACCGATCTCATGTTTTGAGGCAATCGACCGCCTAAAGATTTGGTCCTAGGCGATCGATCTCTTAATTTCACGCGATCGGTGGCCTCCCCTTTGGAAAACATTCTGCCTCGAGGCGATCGATTGCCTACTTGAAGTGATCGATCGCTCAAGCACCGCCACTCTCATGTTTAGCCACAGGCGATCGATTGCCTCGAAGGTAGCGATCTATCGCCTCCTCTTTTTTCAGAAAAAAACATGGTGATTTTCAAGCATATCTTCATGGTTCTCAACCTACAACTTGAAGCTCAACATTTAAACATGTTTCATGAAATCTCTAGTATCATATAAACATGTTTCTACCATCTTAGAATCCAATTCTTGGCATATAAACATGTTATGATTCTAAGCATGAACATTTGATATGCACATTCACATACTTCAACGCCAACTACACAATTCAAGTTCAAAACCATAAATTCCTTACCAAGAAGTTAGGAAATCACTTCACTCAACTTCCTAGCTTAATTCTCTAGTGAAATCCAAGCAAAAGATGGAAAATCAATCAAGGTTTTGAAGAGGCTTTTGGTAGAGATTTGTAGGTGTTGGAAGGTGAAGTATGTGTTCTAAAATCTGATTTGATATATATATATATATATATATATATATATATATATATATATATAAACCTTCAAATTCAATTACAAATTCACATGTAATTCCCTTCAAACTCATGGCAAATGTATATGGAATGCAACTCACATGTACATTCTAAAGCACCTTCAAATGCATCCTCATAGTTTACTTGATATGCCACTACACTTGATTTAATTCAAGTCATACATTGCCATATGTTTCATTCATTGCCATATATATCATTTTATACATGTATTAATTCATCCTCGGTTCAACCCGAACCCGAGTCCATATCATACTGTAATTAATCATAATTACACCATAAACATATAACACATGTATACGTCAGATCGAGGCATGACATTTCTCCCCTACTCATTGAATTTCGTCCTCGAAATTGCATATACATAACATGCATATATATATACATCAAATCAACAATCCTTTTACAATAAGATAAGAGACATGATCATATATGCAACATCATATTAATCACTTACCAACAGTATCATAAAAACTGTAAAGTCATACCAGTAAATAACTCAGGATACTATTGTATCATATGCTGCTCCGTCTCTCACATTGCCTCCTCGACACCCTGTCGATCCCACTGTACTTTTACCATTGGAATCACTTTGTTACGCAATGTCCGCTCAGCTCTATCTAGAATCTGTACTGGTCGTTCCACATACGACACGTCTGTATCCAACTGTACTTCAGATGGTGGCAATACATGACCCGGATCTGGTTCATATTTCCTCAACAATGAAACATGAAACACATCATGGATACTACTCAATGCTGGCGGTAGTGCTAAGCGATATGCCAACGTACCAATACGTTGCAACACTTCATACGGACCAACGTATCGTGGAGACAACTTTCCACGCTTACCAAATCGTACCACACCTTTAAAAGGTGAGATTTTCAAGAATACTCGATCACCAACTTGGAATTCAATTGGTCTACGTCGCATATTGGCATAAGCAGCATGTCTATCTTGAGCAGCTTGTAATTTCAATCTAATCAATTTCACTTTTTCCTCCATTTCATGTAGCATTTCTGGTCCATGGAGTGCAGTCTGATCAACATCATCCCAATATAATGGCGATCTACATCGTCGCCCATACAATGCCTCAAATGGTGCCATCTGTATACTAGATTGATAACTGTTATTATATGAAAATTCCACTAATGGCAATGACTCTTGCCATGAGTTATCAAACTCTAATACATAGGCTCGTAACATATCCTCAAGCTTCTGTATTGTACGCTCTGTCTGTCCATCTGTCTGAGGATGATACACTGTACTCAATCGTACTTCCGTTCCCAATGCTGACTGCAATCCTTCCCAAAAATGAGAAGCAAATCTCGGATCTCTATCCGATACAATTGACACTGGTATGCCATGTAATCTCACTACATTTTGAATGTATAATTATGCCATTTTCAAATAAGTAAACGTCATACTGTAAGGTATGAAGTGGGCTACTTTCATCAATCTATCAACAATGACCCAAATCGCATCAAAGCCAGAGGAAGTCCGTGGCAAATGGGTAACAAAATCCATTGTCACATGTTCCCATTTCCATTGAGGAATCTCTAAACTCCTCAATTCACCTCATGGTCTTTGTCGTTCTGCTTTTACTTGTTGATAGATCAAACACCGTTTCAGAAAGTTCAGTACATCCTGTTTCATGCGTTTCCACCAAAATTGGGTACGCAAATCCTTATACATTTTCTTTCCTCCAGGATGTATACTGTAGCGACTACAATGTGCACGTTGTAGTATTTCTTGGCGTAGTCCTAATGTAGCAGGTACTACCCAACGGTTTCTGTACTTCAAAGTTCCATCACTTGTAAGTACAAATTGAGATGTTTGTCCTTGACATATCATTCCTTCCAGTGCTGTACCTCATCATCAGTACCTTGTGCCATTCTGATTTTCTCAAAAATATCGGGTTCAACCAACAATGTTGATACCCGTACTGGCACTGTTTCAATATCATAGTCATAACCCAAGGTACAACAAGCAGTCATCAAGGCTGATAAATGTATTATCTCATCAGCAGTAGTATGAACTTTTCGACTTAAGGCATCTATTGTGAGATTAGCCTTTCCTGGATGATATTCGATCTCACAATCATAATCCTTCAAAAGATCCATCCATCTTCTTTGCATCATATTCAACTCTGCTTGAGTGAATAAAAACTTTAAACTCTTATGATCAGTATATATGGTAAACGACGTACCATATAAATAGTGTCGCCATATCTTCAAGGCAAAGACAATGGCAGCCAACTCTAGATCATGTACTGGATATTTCATTTCATGTGGCTTCAACTGTCGTGATGCATAAGCCACCACATGTTTATCCTGCATCAAAACACAACCCAAACCAAGTAATGATGCATCAGTGTAAAGAGCAAACCTGTCATGCTCTGATGGAATAATCAATACTGGAGCAGTAGTTAACCGATGTTTAAATTCTTGAAAACTATGCTCACATGCTTCTGACCATCGAAATGGTACTCCATTCTGTGTCAGTTGTGTGAGTGGTTTGGCAATTGCTGAAAATCCTTCAACAAATCGTCTATAATATCCAGCCAAACCCAAGAAGCTACGAATCTCTGGCACAGATATAGGTGATGACCAATTCAGCACCTCTTCTATCTTTCTCGGATCAACTGATATGCCATCTTTAGAGATCACATGTCCCAAAAATCCGACACTGGTCAACCAAAACTCACACTTATTGAGTTTGGCATATAGTGATGTGTTCTCAATAACTGTAACACCAGATGTAAATGTTGGACATGGTCAGTTTCACTCCGAGAATAGATCAATATATCATCAATGAATACAATGACAAATTGATCAAGGTAATCTTGGAAAACTCGATTCATCAAGCTCATGAAGACAACTGGAGCATTTGTCACCCCAAATGGCATTACTAGGAATTCATAATGTCCATACCGAGTTCTAAACGCGATCTTCTGTACATCTCCTTCCTTCACACATATCTGATGATATCCAGATCTCAAATCAATCTTAGAATAGATTGTAGATCCCTGTAACTGATCAAACAAATCATCAATACGAGGAAGATGATATTTATTCTTTATAGTTACCTTGTTCAATTGTCTGTAGTCAATGCAAAGTCGCATTGAACCATCCTTCTTCTTGACAAACAATACCGGAGCACCCCAAGGTGATACACTAGGACGTATGTACCCCTTGTCCAATAGATCTTGCAATTGAGTTTTCAACTCTTTCAGTTCAGATGGTGCCATTCGATATGGTGCTCTTGAAATTGCAGAAGTACCAGGCACTAACTCAATACCAAAGTCTACTTCTCGACTTGGAGGAAAACCAGGAATCTCATCTGGAAATACATCTGCGTACTCTGCAACCACTGGTATATCCTCCACTCTTTTTTCTATTTTCTTATCTGTGACATCCACAGCATAGATCACATATCCTGTATGTCCACGTTCTAACAAACGAGACATTCTAAGAGTAGATATTAATGGAATCTTGGCACGTGATCCTTGTCCATAGAAGATCCATTGATTTCCAGTATCAGACTGAAACCTCACTGTCTTTTGACAACAGTCTACAATAGTTTTATAACCTGCTCAACACATCAATACCCAAAATACAATCAAAATCCATCATATCTAATACAATCAAATCAGCCTGTATTTCATACTCTGCATCAAACTGAATAACGCTATCAGACACACTCTGACACGCCATTACAGTCGTTCCCATGGGTGTCGAGGCATACAGAGGCATCAATAGTAGAGACGAGCATATATGATACTGATCAATAAACGCTTGTGCAACAAAGGAATGTGATGCACCAGTATCAATCAAAAGTAAAGCAGGATAAGTAAATAAATTACACTTACCCGCAATCACATCATCAGGAGCTGCCTCCGCTTGCTCTTTGTTCAGTGCATACACCTGAACCTGAGGTGGTCCTGTCCTCTGTCCTCCACCAGTCCGTGGAACACCCTGTGGTCTCTGCTGCACTGTACTCTCTAATATGTTCCCTCTCAACTGTTGTCCCCCAGCTTGAGGACAATCTCTAATCATATGTCCGGTCCTCCCACAACGATAACAAACCGGAGTATCAAGTTGTGGACAATCTCTTTTAAAATGTGGCCCTCCACATTTAAAACATTGTAACCCTCGACCATTGCTACTACTACTCCCTTGGGACTGTCCCTTTGGACCTCGTTCACCACCCTTTCGCATAGTAAACCGCTTTCCACTAAATCTAGAGGAAGATGCACCACCTCGTGATGATTTAAATGGTTCTCCTCTAGGTCTCATATTTTCTGATGTAGGTGGTTGGGATTGTCCTACATCCTTGTACACTCCGACAGCAATCTCAGCCATCTCGGCTCTTGTCAATGCTTCCTCATAGGAAGTAGGGTTATTGGAAATTACCCTATCAAACAATTCAGGCCTCAAGCCCTTCACAAACTGTCTAATCTTTGCCTTTGTATTTGCAGCGATATGTGGTACATACCGTAGCAATGAAGAATATTGCACAGTATAATCAGACACTGTCATTGATCCCTGTCTCAAATTGGTAAATTCATCATCTTTCCTCTGCCTTGCAGCAACAGAGAAATAGTGATCAAGAAACTTCGTCCTGAACACATCCCAGTTCACTGTTTGTCCTTGGGCTCTCAGCTCAATCAAGGTGGATTTCCACCACATCATGGCTTTCTTCGCCAATTGGAACTCGGCCAAACGTATCCAAGCAGACTTGGCACATGGTGCTGACACAAAAATCTGTTCAATCCGTTCCAACCATTCCTCTGCTTGTTCCCCTGATTCAGTACCCTCAAAGCGAGGTGATTGATAACTCAGAAATTGTGTCAAAGTTAACTTCCCAGGTAACAGTACCTGTTCTACTGGCCCTTGCCCAAATGGTGGTGGTGGCACATGCACCACTCCAACACTTGCATTGCCACTCAGGGCATCCCCAACCTCATCATGTGGTATTCTGTCTGCCATTACTGCAAATACAGGTTACCAACAACAAGAAATATAATAAAGCATGTCAGTATAACATCATATCATGACTCATAACATGCTTTCAACGTATTAGGTAACTCCCTAATACCTTCCTCTACCCTTGTTCACCCTGTTCTCGAACCACTGCTCTGATACCACTAATGTGGGGTCCTCGTTACTTAATCCATTATGTATTCAATAATAAGTACATATGTGAGTTAGAATTAAGTAATTCATACACTGTTTAAGAGTTTCTTACTAATAGGTTGTTACAGATGTACAAGTACAAAACCACAAGTACAAAAACCCTATTCACATATACATCACATGTATAAATAACAACCTAAGCCAGCACAACTCCTATGCAGTGGTTCACCTCGCAGCGGAATAAGACTCACGATTCCCACGTCTATGAAATCCTACAGAAACATTCACACAACGTGAGTATAGATAAACCACTATCTTAGTGCAATATCAAAACACAATATCAATGATAAAGCACAATAAACATCATATCCAATGTGAATGCTCTGTATCATGCATCAACCAATACACCATGTCGACATGTCTCAACTATCACCCTATTATCACGAGACCAATATGATATGTCTATCTCAGCTCAATATGTCAGTGGAACCACATCATATCTTCATATTAGCAGCACATATCATAGTACCGTACTCATATGTGATAATAGCCAGAGTATATACCCAAACCAGGCGTATACCTCTAATACTACCCGAGCGTATACCCAAACCAGGCGTATACCTCTAATGTTAACGTATATGTAGCATACCCAAGCATATACCCAAACCAGGCGTATACCTCTAATGCTAAAGAATATACCTCATCCATTTCAAACACATGATATCCATGAATGTACATGCATATGATACTACCAATCATATGATACCAACACAACACAATTCATATGATATCAATCTCATAACATCATCACACAATATCTATACTCCGTACGTCAACACGTACCTGTAAAGAGACACAAACGAGATAAATCAGTCGTCAGTGGCTAATTGCCTCGTTGCCCCGTCCCCTGTGATGATGCTACAATAATATCACCAATAAACCATGTTATAAGAGGCTTCATAAACAATTGGACAAAAATATAACATTTTGAAATCTGACCATGGCAATCGATCTCATGTTTTGAGGCGATCGACCGCCTAAAGATTTGGTCCTAGGCGATCGATCTCTTAATTTCACGCGATCGGTCGCCTCCCCTTTGGAAAACATTCTGCCTCGAGGCGATCAATTGCCTACTTGAAGCGATCGATCGCTCAAGCACCGCCACTCTCATGTTTAGCCACAGGTGATCGATTGCCTCGAAGGTAGCGATCGATCGCCTCCTCTGTTTTCAGAAAAAAAACATGGCAATTCTCAAGCATATCTTCATGGTTCTCAACCTACAACTTGAAGCTCAACATTTAAACATGTTTCATGAAATCTCTAGTATCATATAAACATGTTTCTACCATCTTAGAATCCAATTCTTGGCATATAAACATGTTATGATTCTAAGCATGAACATTTGATATGCAAATTCACATACTTCAACACCAACTACACAATTCTAGTTCAAAACCATAAATTCCTTACCAAGAAGTTAGGAAATCACTTCACTCAACTTCTTAACTTAATTCTCTAGTGAAATCCAAGCAAAAGATGGAAAATCAATCAAGGTTTTGAAGAGGCTTTTGGTAGAGATTTGTAGGTGTTGGAAGGTGAAGTATGTGTTCTAAAATCTGATTTGATATATATATATATAAACCTTCAAATTCAATTACAAATTCACAAGTAATTCCCTTCAAACTCATGGCAAATGTATATGGAATGCAACTCACATGTACATTCTAAAGCACCTTCAAATGCATCCTCATAGTTTACTTGATATGCCACTACACTTGATTTAATTCAAGTCATACATTGCCATATGTTTCATTCATTGCCATATATATCATTTTATACATGTATTAATTCATCCTCGGTTCAACCCGAACCGGAGTCCATATCATACTGTAATTAATCATAATTACACCATAAACATATAACACATATATACGTCAGATCGAGGCATGACACATGGGTCCAGTAAAAACAGCTGCCAAGGTCCTTGAATCTGGTTTTTAGTGGCCTACCTTGTTTAAAGATGCATACAGATATGTGTCCACTTTTTATAAATGCCAAAGAACGGGCAACATTTCTAGGAGACATGAAATGCCTTTAAACAATATGCTTGAAGGTGATTAATTTGATGTTTGGGGCATATATTTTATGGGACCATTTCCAGTTTCATGTTCTAATTATTACATACTTGTCGTTGTGGACTATGTTTCAAAATGGGTTGAGGCTAAAACTTCACGCACTAATGATGCTAGAGTGGTGGTAAATTTTTTGAAAAAGAACATTTTTACTCGATTTGGCACTCCTCGAGCAATCATTAGTGACGGTGGGTCGCACTTTTGCAATAAACTCTTTGAAAAACTTTTGAGCAAATATGGTGTTACCCACAAGGTTGCAACACCTTACCACCCACAAACATGCGGACAAGTAGAAGTTTCTAATAGAGAAGTGAAACGGATTTTGGAAAAATCGGTCAATACGTCTAGAAAAGATTGGTCCTTGAGGTTAGATGATGCTTTATGGGCATATATGACTGCATTTAAAATACCTATTGGTACTACACCATATAGGTTAGTTTTTGGAAAAGCATGTCATCTTCCTGTCGAGCTAGAACACAAGGCATTTTGGGCAATAAAGAATCTGAATTTTGATTTAACTGCTGCAGGTGATAAACGTCTTCAACACTTAAATGAAATGGATGAGTTTAGAAACCAAGCTTATGAGAATGTCAAGATCTATAAAGACAAAACAAAAAAGTGGCATGATGCTAAGCTAAGCCAGCGTGATTTCAAAGAAGAAGATTTAGTCTTACTTTTTAACTCTAGATTGAGACTCTTTCCAGGTAAGTTGAAGTCTCGATGGCAAGGACCATTCACTATCACAAGAGTATTTCCATTCGGATCCAACAAAAGGCACCTTCACAGTCAATGGACAGCGGCTTAAGCACTGTCATGGACATGATTTCAGTCCACCTACTAGTGTCCATTTTGACTCTTAATGCAATGCTGGTAAGAAGTCCATCTTGGGACTATAAATCAAGAAATAATTTTTTTCTCTCCTTCATTTTGAATTTAGTAGGTAGTTTTCTTGATTTTGGTTTGGTTATTGACTCTTTAACTTGTTTTCTTTGCAGGAACTAGCTTGCTAAAAAAAAAAAAAAATTTACTGGAGGCAGGTGATCAATCGCTTAATATGAGGCGCTCGATCGCCTCGCTAAGCAAAAATCGCCCAACGCTACTGGAGTCAGGCGATCGATCGCTTAATATTAGGCGATCGATCGCCTCAACACAAATTTTTAAAAAAATGGCTACTGGACACAGGCGATCAATCGCATCATATGAGGCGATCGATCACCTGTCGTGATATTTTGTTTTTAAAAGCCTCGTTTCACTCACTCAGCACAAATTCACCACACCTCATCTTCTCAAATCCCTAACTCTCTCATCCATAAATCCCCAAATCCCCAATCTTCCAAATCTCTCCTCAAATCTTCATACAAGAGTAAATTCTTCTCCTCTCTACTACAATTAGCTAAGTTGTGCAAATTTTTTCTACAGATTACAAGCTAGGGTGGACATTCAAGCACAAAGTGAAGATTACTCCAAGACAAGGACCACACACAATCAAAGTTTCAAAATTTAGAGGTAAATTGGCTTGAGATTTCAGGGTCATGCTTAATTGCTAGATATTTGGGGAATGTTGGAAAGGATTTAAATTCTTTGTTGGTAGGAAAGTTAATTTGTGAGACCCCGTTATCAAATCAAGATACTAAGGTGCAATTAAGAGAACTAATCATTCATGTGTATATATCAGAGTAATAAATCATGTTGATTAACCTGAGCTTAAGAGATTACAGTACCAAAAGTTTCAAAAGGAATTTCACATATTCCTACAAAAGTTACTACATTATAGTCTTACTCTACTTCTTGTAGAAGCTATACAAAAAAATTCTCTAACATGCTAATCCTGTAGCACTCCTTACAGCTCAGCATATCAACCCCGACCCTGGTTCTCATCATCAAAAGCACCTACAAAGACAACCCCCAACACATGAGCATATCATAATTCATATTCAACATAATATGAATGTAAGACGTAAATGCATAATCATAAATACAAAGTACTTCCTGTATTTCCAAGCATTTACAACGCCCATTGGTTGTCCCTGTACCATAACTCATAATAAACACATAATATGAAATTATGGATCCTTTAATAATGTCATGACATATCACCTCTTTCTTTACACAGCTTTTGAGTCATATATCAACAGTTATTTTAATGCTTCTTGCTTCAGCATCTCATAATGAGCGGTACCATCTTCCCCGCTTCATTACTACATAATCTCATAATGAGCGGTACCATCCTCCCCGCTTCATTACTACATAATCTCATAATGAGCGGTACCATCCCCCCGCTTCATTACTACATAATCTCATAATGAGCGGTACCATCTTCCCCGCTTCATTACTACATAACAAGCATAAGCATTAAAACCTACACAGTGATCTCTCTTGACTCGTGGAATACACCTCTTTATTCCACATCACAATATGCAACAACAATGCATAATATGCAACAACAATGCATAATAACATGTATCATACTCTTAATGCATCACATTGCATTCATCATGTGTCAAATAGACAAACATAAAGTACATGTTACCGTTGGGTGCCTGTACGTCGCTTACGTACCTTTCCAAAATGTGGTTTGTTGCAGGACTCTATCCCCTGTGCTGTGTAGCTATCTGTGAAGGCTCTACACCAGTGTACAACACAATATTAGATGTCTTATCATAATCCAATACCAAATTTAGACAAATTCCACATTTTTAAAAAAAATCAGGCACTACCGATCGATCGGCCCTCATCACTGATCGATCGGTGATCACTTCGAATTTAATAAAAAAGCTACGGCTTTTGCCGATCGATCGGTGTTCTTTACCGATCGATCGGTCGCTCTGTTTCAGTGCGATGTTTCCAGAATTCTCTAACACTGATTTTCATACCCTTCGATCTAGCATGTAAGACATACAACATGCCTAACCCAACACGCTAGCAGTTACAAGACACTACCCTGAGTGTATTCATAACAAATGCATACCCCAAACTCAAACCCACATGCATTAAAAATACCCATTTACATCAGTACTCAACCAACCTTTCCGGAAACAGGGTAACATATTTCATTTCCAGATTTCTTGAGCACCTCATTTCATGCTATTAAAACTACAACATATAACATAAAACATGCTCGAATAAAAACGCCATGGGCTTTACAAAACTACCATGCATGTACTCAAATCAAAGGTTTACCAAAAACCTAGCTAACATGCATGATAACACCTTCACAACATCAATCCCATGCCATATTTTCCAGAAAAACAGGGCATACACCTTACCCAGATTTTCGAACACCATATTTTACATGCTTAAATCCTTCACATAAAACATGTAATGTGCTTAAGGAAAAATACTGGAAGCTTCATAACAACACCATGTAAGCATTTAAATCGAAGGTTTTAAGAAACCTAAGCTAACATGCCATTTTCACACCACTTAAGAACAAGAACTTAATCAATCTTAAATCAAAAACAGAGCATGGTTTCTCACCCTACTTTGCTCCGATTTTTGAGAGGTTTCCAAGCAATGAAAATGGAAGGGCTCCACACGATTTTGCTTAGCAGATGCTGGAGGTTATTTGGGAGAGAAAGGTCGAGATTTGGAATGGAGGAGAAGGGTTGAATGATTGTGCCAAGTGGGGTGGAAAGTCAGCCTTGGATGTGTCATCAGCATGGGTTGGGGGGGGGGGGGGGGGGGGTGGTTGGGTGTTGGGTGGTTTGATGTGTTATGTTTTGGTCCCGGTATTTAGCACGATGTATTAAAATATCCTCACATGATATTTATAGTATTTTCTCAATAAAATACTTCAATTCCCATTTAAACATGCTTCACCAAAACAAATAACACACACCCCAAATAAACATGCCACAACCCCAAAATCCCAACATATATCACATGTACCCTGAAATATATTTCCTCAATAATATTAATTCAATCCCATGAATTAACACCAAAATCATCATAATTTAATTAATAATTAAAATCAAATAATCATTTCGGGGATATCACATAAATTTTGATATAGGTGTAAGAAGCTTGCTATTATTGATGTTGTTGAGGCTTGGTGGTGCTAAGTGAATTCTTGAAAGTGGTGTGAGAAAAGTTGGACGTTGGAAATTATTGAGGAGTTGATTGTCATTCCATACATATCATATCATGGCACCAAGAAAGAAGCCAAGAGGAGGGGCTTCCTCTTCCTCCTCCACCTTGACATATGACACGACCCGCTTTGCTAACCATGCTGCATCTGAATTCTATGAAAAATGGCATGCTAGGCCCTTGGTAAGAGAGAGAGGAATGGACATGGGCACACCAGATTCAGCCATCCTCCGAGAGGCGGAACGCCGTGGTTGATTGTGCTTTGTGACACCCCCTTTCCATGCAGTCATCCCCGTAGTCAAGGAATTCTATGCAAACTTTAAGATCGCAGTGAATGGACCGTATCTAACTACTCGTCGGAAGAATTTTCTTTTTGATAGCGAACGAATCAATCGCATATATGAGATGCCGAATATAGGAGACGATGAATACTCTGCTTATGTGCATCACCACCTTGACTACAATGAAGTCATTGAGACCATATGTGGGGAAGGGGCATAATGGATTCTGAATTCGGAGGGGCAGATCAAGCATTGCAAGAAGACTCAGTTGACACCAGAAACAGACATCTGGTTTACATTTATCTCTTAGAGTCCTTCCATCTACTCACACTGCCGTGGTTACCAAGGAGAGAGGGGTGTTGGTTTTCGCGATCATGACGCGCCGCTCGGTGGATATTGGGAGCATCATATACTCCTCGATGAAATTAGCGGTGGAAGGCTCTCCCACGATTGGTCTACCCTTTCCGTCTTTAGTCATTGAGCTGTGCCGCCAGGAACAAGTACCTTGGGAGTCTCATGAGGAGACAAGTGTGCCATTCATCCCTATTCGCCTTCCTCGACTGCCGCTGGAGCCCGAGTCAGAACCAGGGCCATCACAAGCGGCCGAGCAACCCGAGTCATCGAGCCGACCTGGTCCACGTTGCTATTCTACAATAGCCAACCCAACCATCAGTGCTCAACGGTTCCAATCTCTTGAGGAGGAGTTGATGGCTATGAATTTTCGACAGAGATTGATGCAGGACAAGAATAGACGACTTCGGTGAAACCAAGAGGAGATTTTACAGAACCAGGAGGACTTACGTACAAAAATGAGAGAGTTCCTGCGGTTCTCCTACGATTAGCATACAGTAGCGGCTCAAGCTCACCCCCACTTGGTTTTCCCACGCCACCCACTCTCCAGCCATACCCGCCACCCACTGATGACGATGATGATGATGATGGCGATGCCAATGCGGATGAGGGTGACGACCACTGAGGGTTGTCACCATAGGTATTACATTGTCCTATTATTTATTCTTGTTCACTACATTGAGGACAATGTATTACTTAAGTTTGGGGGAGTAATTGTTGAACTGTCATGTGATATTGTGGAGATGGGAATTTTGTTTTTGCTTTTGTTTGAGGTGTGATGGTGTTGATACTGAGTCTTAATATTTAAACTGTGCGTCTGAACATGTCTACTGCTGTGGAAGTTATGATTAGCTTGTTATTGTCCGATGAAGAGCATGGAAATTTTGCACCGGTGTAATTGGATTAAAGTAGTGACTCCATGCTATGATGATATTAGTTTTACTCTACTTATGACTTGAATCTTGATGATTGTGAACATGTCGTGAATATTTTGAGTTGAGTTGACATGTTGAAAATGAGGAATAATTTGAGCACATTGAGTCATGAACTTGTTGATTACTTTTAAAGTAGTGAGGATATGTGTGAACTTGATGGCATGTATTGAGCATCTTAGAGTAATCATAGAACCTATTTGATGATGGCACTTTGAGGCGAAATTTTTATAATTATGAACTAGGCTTGGATATGATTTAGGCGATCTTTGGAACGTTTGAAGCTTACCTTGTCTACATTTATCCCTAGTGTCCAACTTTGAGCTTGATTGAATAAGAATTGAAATTAGCCACCATTCGACTTTTGTTGATAAACTCATTATACCTACCTTGTTTAGCCAAAAAAATGAAAATTTTTATCTTCACCCAAGGGAGTATAATGAATCTCATTATATGCACATAAATGGCTATTTTTTATGAGTTTATTGTGAAAAGAATTTGTGAATGAGAAAAAGGAAAGGATAGAGAAAGCCTTGAAAAAAATAAAAATAAAAATTTGATTAAATAAGACACAAAGCGGGCAAGGCTAAAAGAAAAGTAAGAGAAATCCGATATGTGCTGCATAAAAATGAACTTTACATGATATACTCTCTTCTTTGTGCTTATCCTGTCTTTTCTTTGTAACTGACACCAAAAGGCCTAACATTATAAGCTTTAAAAGTCCTTTTGATCCAAGTCTAGGAATTGATTACATTAGTGGAGAAGTGCTTGAAAACTAGGTTTATGAGATACTCGATGAAAATCTTGATTGTTATTTATTAACAATGTTTTGATCTATGATGATTGTATGATACTTGGGATTGACAACATCACACACACACGTTCCGAATTTGAGACTGTTATTTGACTAAAGAGAAAACACTTTGTGTCCAACAATTTGAAGGATTCTTTGTTGTGGTATGAGTAAAAGTTCTAAGATAAACATATGAGCACGAAATGATCCATGTCACTTATCTGTTGTGAATTCACTGTTTTTAATTCTATTCTTGCTCGAGGACGATCATGAGTTAAGTTTGGGGGAGTTGATAAGTGTCATTTTTACACTTATATTTGCATATATTTCTTGCGATTTTTATAGTGATTCTTGGAAGATTTTATACTTTTGGTTGCGTTTTGTTATATTTCCAGGAATCCAGTAGAAGTGCAAGAAATACTGGAAAAACCTCGTTTTATGGACTAGAAGGTGGAACTGTGACAAGACGAGGCAAGCCATGGGAAAAGAAGTTAAAAGAGTCAATTTGATGGAAAAAGCAATAGGCGATCGATCGCATGGCACTAGGAGATCGATCGGCTGAAGCCAGAATGGTGAAGGAATTTTGAAGCGATAAACGATCGATCACCACAAACCATGCGATCGATCGCCTCGGGTTAGAACACATAGGCGATCGATCGCCTATCACAAGAGACCGATCGCTGAGGAGAAAAAGTTGAAGGCGATCGATCGCCATAAACCAAGAGATCGGTCGCACGCAGAGTCCCAAACAAGAAAAATTCCTTAATTAAGTTTTGGGCTATTTTTGGTACCAGACTTCTTGGGCTCGTGAAGGGGCATATAAAATGGATTTTAGGTTAAAATGAGGGTTATTTCAGCTCTAAAGAGGCAGCCTACCATTGGAAGAGAAAGCACCTTCAAGACGATTCAAAGCAACGCATCTAGAGACGGAAACATCGGATCGACGCACAATTTCACATCGAGTGTTTATTAGTATTTCTGAACCTTACTTTAGTTTTATTTTTGAATTCCAATCTTTATAATGTTGTTAGATGTTATTAAATGTTGTTTTCCGTTAATATGCTAGGCTAAGTTTGTTTATCAAGACATAGGAGATCCCATGTTTGAACCCTTGAGTTAATTAACGGTTTTGATTTGATTTCTATGATCTTTGCGCATAATTTATGTTTGTAATGCTTGTAAAAGATTAGCTACCTTTTGCATGATATTGGTAATCGTAATTGAATTGACCATAGGAGATTACGATACGACGTAGTAAATTAGGCCGTGGGTTTTAGGTTGAGACGGACCAAGTAAAATCTAGCACACGTGTGATAGCAATAGATTTACCAAAATCGAAGGCTAGTAGTTTTCACAAAGCGTTTTTTGATATTAATTATTCAATAAAGATACGGGAGTGGTTTATTGTAGATTAATGCTAGACTTGTTATAACCGGACCAATGTATAACGAATGAAATAGGAAAACTCGTCACCCTAGAACATAGAATTTTGAATCTTAATTAATAGACAACTTTTGGGGGATTACATGGGTGAACCGACGTCTTGATATTAATCTCTACTGTTTATTATCTTAATTCTTTGTGGTGCGGTTGATTATTGAAGCTAAATAAATTAGTTAATCTTTCAAACAATTTCGTAGGTTAAATATAGAACACTAGTTAAATTTCGTAATTACTACTAGTCCCTGTGGGTACGACAATCCTTACTTTTAAACCATTATACTAAAACTTGACACCGTGCACTTGCGGTAGAGAATCGCTACACTGAGAAATAATTGTTTAAAATAAATAGCGATCAATAGCCCCCACACAGGGTGAGCAAACCAACATCACACTACCCATATCATAACAATGCATAAAGATCATGATATCATAATTTAAGAGTATCAAAAATCTATAAGATCTTCTCCCTGTGAAGTTCTGAATCTGTATAGCTTCCACACAATGTTCCTGTTTCAATCTTACACGCTTTGATAATATCGAGTTTAGTATCGTAGCTGAAAATATGATACTCAACCACACGAGAATTCAATGCAACAAGAATCTATTATTTATGCCAATCATAAATAATTCCATATCAATGCAGTTATGTCTATCAATCTATCACTCAACACTTTCTCATATTGGTCATGCCAAAGGCATCCATACCCAACTCCATGTCCGGACCACGTACATTTATGTGTCCACCATTCCACATATAATAAACTCAATTCACATATTCGTTCCCTTATATTCAGTCATCACAATTTTTCACATATTTGTTCCCTTATATTCAGTCATCACAATTTTTCACATATTCGTTCCCTTATATTCAGTAATCACAATTCAACAATATATGAATACTGGAATATGAAATAATTCATATTATACCTGCTCGTACGTCACCACGTACCTTATAGTCGACAAAATGATACGCCATCCCGACATCCAAAGAATCATGTAGAATCTATATTAAAACCATCACTCAATATTAGCTCAACATTCTCAACATGTAGTTAACATATTCCACTCGTTACTTGGGATTATTATCTTTTACTCGTAGAAATGATCTACACAAATCAATAGCAATTTCTCGTACTATCCAAATTTCCAGTTATGATGTTCATACTCGAATTATCACATACACACTTTAAAAGTTAGCCTTCATATTTTAGTAATAACTCATCAACCAAGAGCTATAGAAATTATACACACATTTGTACGCTGGAACGCCCACATAAATAATCTGGCATCGTACCTGCATATACTCACACCCATGAATTTACATAGACACGCAACCGAACACGCTAAATTCATAGCCATGTTCGACTACAACATCTCCCTCACAATTCAGCAAGTTCAAACAACACAAGCAATAAGATTGACTTCAAAACAGTAGTGAATTCAACCCATAATCAACACTTACATTCGCACCTATAAAGCAACATATATTAACCCAAAAATAGCAGATTTTGCGAAGCAAAAACAACAAGGAATTAAGCGAACTAGCAGCTGAAATTTTCGAATAAAAACAACAAGATTCAACTAAACACAACAGGATGATTTCAACCTCAAAATACTATAATTTCGAACATAGATAACATCAGATTTTCGAACCAAAACCACCTAAGTTTAGAAATTAACATGATGATATTTTCTCCTTAAGAACACGCAAAGATAACATACAATTCGAACCATATAACATCATAAATTCGAAATCTGTAGCTGTGTAAGTTCAGCCAGAAAATAGCAGAAAATCGAGCTCTAAACAGCAGGAAAATCGAACTCCAACCAGCCATGTTTAGAACCTGAATGTCAGTAGATTTTTGAACTTAATAGCCTCAAATTTTCGAACCAAAATGTTGCAAAAAAATTTAACCACATTGCAACAAATTTTCGAACCCATATCAACAAGATTTTGAGCATATCTAACGATCAATTCTCAGAACAATGAAAGTGCGTAAACAACAACAAAACTCGATTCAAAGCATTGAGATTTTCAAACACAACATCGCTAGGAAAAACAACATAAATCGCTACAAAACTGAAGGAGGGACGCAACTATGGTATTAGACATGAATACCCAACAAACCTGCACAAAAATGCAGCTGGAACCGAGAAGAAAATCGTCCCCTTGAGGCTGAGATAGGAGGCGGCGTGAGAGATGGGGAGAAGAGAGGTGAAGGTGTCGGTTTATGTGTGAAAGAAGGGAGAATGTATGTTTTATTTTGTAACCCTAGTTTAAGTTTACACCATATTTCCACTACTACCCATTTCTATTATCATTCAAATTTTAATCTCCAATAAAAGCTATTTATTGTGAATATAAAAAAAATCCCTTGAATTTAATTTCCACAATAAATTCAACCCGGAATAATTTATTCCAGCTCCGGTCAAAAATAATATGCCCAAGAATTTAATCTCGTAAATTATCTCATAATTTACCATGCTAACCCAATTGTTTAAACATCAATAATTTTGGGCATCACAATTACATTGCTCGCTGGAACCGAGTTGGTGAATCGTATGATGATACGATGAGGGTAATAGTGGACTCTAGTAGTCGCTATGTCGCATGAGGTTTGAGGCAGGGAATACCTCACGGAGAAATTATACGTCAAATGTTAAGGGACTTGTACTGGGACAACTCACCTGTTGGGAGTACCAACGTGAGTGCAATGGGGGTCACAAATGGATTGTGAGATATAGTTAGTGAGGTGACACTACTATATTGATTTATCTCTTGGAGAGATTTGATTGTACTGTCATGGAGACAACTAAATTTGGTTGAGGGCTGATTGTGAATCAACCAGGGTAAGCACTGCTAGTGTTGGACTAGATGATGGCTTTGTATTGCTGGCGGGACGTTCGAGGAGGCGTCCCTGAGGAAATGCTCAAGGTTTATGGAATACTATGGCATTAGTACAGTACGTTGTGTATACGGATTTTGATTTGGTAATAGTGGCATTGAGGCACTATTCTGAACCAGTTATGTATTTGTTGGTTCCGGGATATATTTAAGTATAAACATGTCCAGTTTCCGAACGATGGTTCGAGGTTGGAGGGTCATGGATTCATGACACTTTCCTTATGAGGAAAGCGGTATTGATATACCTACCGGTTGGGAATATTTGGTAGGCTCGATGAGTCGGTTGGTGCGGTGTTGATGTTGGAATCACACCTTTGATCATTGGTTCGTCAATCATCATTCTCCGCGATGTGAGAATAACTGGGGATTGACAGATGTTGTTGGTGCTTTGGGTATGATTGGTGATACCCGAGTCAATTGCATTGTGTATGCAGGTTGTATTGGTACTTAGGCATGTTACCAGTGTGTGTATACGAATGCCAGCTTTTATTTAGTCCTCGTCGAGCATCGGGTTAGTATGCTTGGATGAATGAATCTCCGGTGAGAGATTGTGGCACTTTGAGATTGGTAATCTCGATGGCACGATGTATTCCGCAGAATGATCTTGAGGGTTTGTTGATTTCTCCTGAGGAGGGATTGTCGTATTTTAGGCCATGGTAATTCATTTCTGAGTAATTTGATAACATCCCTGTGTTAGGATCGTTGAATCCTAGAGTAAATGAGGGATGGCCATGTTTTGGATTTGTTAGGTGTCAAGGTTGACACGTGTGGCGGGAATGCAATTGATTGTTCTTGCATGTCCTTTCGGGAATTTGAGACCTTGTAGAGTCTCGATGATGTGTGCCAAGATGTGATTTATTGGAACTTACAGATGTAGACATCTTTAGAGATGTGTTTTTGTGTTGATCGGTAGCGGTGAATTGCCCGATCCGTGTTGCAAAGTGGTGCAACTGCTCCTTTGATGGGGGTGGAATTAGAGAACGGGAACCGGATTTAGTGTAGGGTCTTCCTACCTTAACATCATATTATACACGTATTATGGACTAAACATGCATTCATAACCTCTTAAGGGTTCCGGTTGTAGCTTTGAGCTAAGAAGATTACAGGCCAAAATAAAATTTCAACAGCTAATTAATTACATTCTCAATAATGAATGTTAAAGCTATAGGTTTACACTACTCCTAGAGTAGAGACTATCAAAATCCTGTATCCTATATTCATCTTGCTCCTTTTTGCTCACTGCCTCAACCCGACCCTAGGCCATTCGGTCCAAAAGTGTACCTACAGGAACAACCCATCATGAGCATGTACATCGTTACTTAATATCATAAGGCAATGACATTTAAATAAATGCATGAAAATAATTGGTAACATATACTTCCTGGTTATTTGCATTAACCCTCTTTGGTTGTCCCCGTTTCATAGCCATGCATATAATCATTAATTCTTGACATGAATGATTAAAATCATCGTCTTATAAATATCATCATCTTATAACATCATCATCATATAAGCATTATCATCTTATAGCATCATCATCTTATAGCATCATCATCTTATAATATCATCATCTCATAACATCATCATCATATAAGCATCATCATCTTATAGTATCATCATCTTATAGTATCATCATCTTATAAGCATCATCATCTTATAGTATCATCATCTTATAGTATCATCATCTTATAACATCATCATCTTATAACATCATCATCTTATAACATCATCATCATCATATAAGCATCATAACAAAATATAACAGTAAATGTACTAAGTCTTGGTTAAGTAAACTTGCTGGTTATTCGTTAACTTCTTTTTGTTGACCCTGGTTTACCTTCACGCATATGGGCATCTTACCCCGTGGCATCTTACCACATAATAACATTGTATGGCCTCTTACCATATGGACATCTTACCCCGTGGCATCTTACCACATAATAACATCGTATGGCCTCTTACCATATGGGCGTCTTACCCCGTGGCATCTTACCGCATAATAATATCGTATGGCCTCTTACCATATGGACGTCTTACCCCGTGGCATCTTACCACATAATAACATTGTATGTCATCTTACCATATGGGCATCTTACCCTTTTATAAACATCGTATAACATTATTATAAACTTACTTATCATATCATCTTCATAAACATCATCATCTTAAACTTATTTATCGCAATCATCATCATAAACATCATCATCATAAACTTACTTATCAAATCGTTATCATAAACATCATATCATCTTTACTTATCATAAACATCATATCATCTTTACTTATCATAAACATCATCATCATAATACTTGTGCAATCATTGCATAATTATAGTATAGAAGTATGGTTTACCGTCCGATGCCCGTACGCTTCTTACGTACCTTAATTCCAAAAGTGGAGAAATTGAAGAACTCTATCTTCTTGATGTTGTTGGCACCTGGGATGGTTCCACACAACCATACAAATCGATATTAGAAGCTAAACAATAGCCAAATACCAAAAATTCAACAAAAATCATCATTTTCCATGTTTTACACAGTGGCGATCGATCGCTACTTGAGGCGATCGATCGCCTCGCTCTTTTGCCTTGCGGCGATCGATCGCTTAATTTTAGGCGATCGATCGCCTGCTACGTGAAATGGCTACTGGCCATCGGCGATCGATCGCCTCATTTCAGGCGATCGATCGCCACCTGCTGGTGCGCGATTTTTCGCCATTTTTGCACATTTTCAAAGCTCAATCTCATACCATACAAACCCAAACTTTCCAACCACACTAACATCATCATAACTCACAAAAACCCACATAAAACACTTCAAAAATCATACCCCAACAACATACAACACATACCCAAACAAACCCACATAAATCACTTCAAAATCATCCCATTTCAAATCCAAACTTCATAAAAACTATAGGAAGGGTTCCATACCTCTTGAAGACTCCAAATCTTGACAAGAATCACACAAACACAAGTTTTGTGGAACCTTCCTTCTCCTTCCTTGGAGGGTTTCGAAATGGGGAATGGAAAGGGTTTTGGGAATGAATTGGGGATTTTAGAGGGAAAGGGATGAAGTGAGGGGGAAGGAGGGTATAGTGGGGTATATGGGTTAATTAAATTGTACCCAAAAATTAACATGATGTATAAAATACCCCAACATGGTATTTTAAAAGCATTTTACAAAAATGCAACCAACTTCATTAAATCCATACTTTCCTCATAATTAACAATCAACACAATTAAATCATGTTAACACCCCATTTTCTATCATGCATAACATGCACCTTGAAACGTAACTCCCCTCCCGGGTCATACTTATCATGTGACTAAGCATTTCATCGTGATAATTAATTTCAACACGTAAATCAATTATCCACATAATTAATCATATAAACATAATTAATGCCTTAATTACAATTAATCATTTCGAGGACATCACATTTAGTATAAGTACACTGTAGTGTACTAGTGGTTTCCTTGGTAACGATGTATGGTTAACATCGTAGGATAAATCGTAGAGATATCATCGAGGCGATATCTATTTTGGGAATCACAAATGATTCGTTTGATTTGCAGTTATGTTTGGCTGACTGCTTTTGAGATGGTTAGCATTGGGAATGTTGATGTCTTTCTTGAATTTGTGTCGGTTTGGGAGGTTACTCCATTCCAGGTGCTGGTGCGAGGTCTGTATCCTCGCGGTTGGTTTGTTGTTCATGTTATGTTCATGATTCGACAATGTGGATCCGTTTGGATTGCGTGGTATCGGTGTTACGTGGAGTACGCCTATGCAATTTTGGGGATGAAATTTTATTAGTGGGGGATAATTGTGATGCCCGGGAGTTAATGGTGTTAATCCCGGAGTGGTAATGATCCTTAATGGATTTTAATTGTGGCAATTATGAATTAATTGCGGTTTTGGGACTCCCGGGGATTTTAAATCCGGTATTTGGAGTCGTTGGATCCAAGGGATGAGTTTGTATTCTCATCGTGGTGATAACCTTGGAATTTGGTCTTTGGTGGGATTTGGGGTCCGGAGTACTTTGTACTGGGGCTGGTAATGAAAATAGAGATTGTGAGGTATTGAAAACAGATGGTTTTTAATGAGTCATGATGTATTTGTGGAAGGATTGCTATTTTCAAGTTTTGGTACTATATATACCAAGTAGACTCGGTATTCCGTCATTTGGCACAGCTTCCTTCCCTCTCTCCTCTCTCTCTCTACGCCTAACCCTCACCCATTTCCCCTTTTTTTCCCTTGGAGGAAAAAAATCGTTGGTAGCTTGGCTCGGGAGCAGGATTTCTTGAAGATAATCAGGTATTAATCTTCCCCTCATCATTGTCTTCGATTTGGTAGTGGTATTGTAGAGTTTGGTTGAGGTTTTGGTTGGTTTTGGATTTAGGGATTTTTGGTTAAAAATCCAAAGTTGAGTTTTTAGAGTTTTTATTGACTTTAAATGGTGTATTTGAGGTGTTGATGGTGTATGGGGTGTTGGTTTTGAGTTTGGGAGTGAAAAACACCATGGAAGCTCGAGTTTTTCAGAAAATCATAGGTCGCGATCTGTGATGTCCGTAATAATTATTAATTGTTAAATGGATTTAAACATGAAATTTATAAGATATGCCGGAATTAAATTTCTTGGAAACCATATTTTGTACTGGAGTTGAGATAAATGATCCCGGGATTCAACTTGTACTGTAAATTAAATTAAGGGTTCTTGTAATATGATAGCAATGAGATTTAAAAAAATTATGAGAAAATAACTTAAGGGGTAAAATAAAATGTAATTGTATGTTGTTGACTTTAAGTTAGGGTTGTACCCAACAAAAACACACATTGCCAACTTTTACACACACAAAATCGGCTCCATCTTCTTCCCCCCATTCTCATTTCCCGTCGCCACTTCTGCCGATAGATTTGGGTGATTTTCCCTGCAATGTTCAAGCACCATTTGTTCAAGGCTTGTGTAGGTATGATACTAATCGATTCTTGATCATTTATCCTTGCTTGCACTTCGATTTTATAAGGTTTTTTGGAGACTTTTGCTGCGTTTTTGTGGGGACGAACGGCTGGTGCGTATGGGTGTGTATTTTGCATCATATATGTGCTAGGTTTGTGCGTGTGTATTGCTGCTGGTAGGTGTATTTGTATGGCTGGGGCGTGAGCTGTACGTATAGTGTGCGTATTTGCAACGTGTGTGTGCGTGGGTTCTGCTGAGTGAGTGCGTGTATGCAGCGTGTGTGGGGGTATTCTTTGAGTGTACGTATATGAGGTTGGTGTCTGTATTTTGCAGCTTGTGTGTGTGTATTATGTTGCTGTATGTATGTATATACTGTTATGTATACGTATATACTGCTGTATGTGTAGATATAGTGCTGGGTATATGGGTATAATTGTGTTTCAGCATATAACTAGGTGTACATATGTTGTGGCTTGGGGTTGGAGGAGGTGTTGACAATGAAGAATGTTAACTTAAATTAGTGTAATGGGTTAAGGCGGTTATGTGACGATAGTTTGAGTAGGGATTGGGATTTGGATAGCATGTTAATGTTATTGATTGTAGGGATTTAATCATAACTCACTTTGTTGAACGGATTTTTTTGTTGAAAATGAGTTGTTGATTAAATGTCGTGATTTAGTGTCATTGTTGTTTAAAAGATGAAGACTAGATTCATGCTAGTACGAAGGGCCTTGAATTGGTATGAGATAGCATCTTGTTGGCCATTTAGATTTGTAGACATTCTTGAAAGGAAAAATGGTGTATTAAAGTGATTCGATTCTTAGCCACTTTCTTTGGAAGTTTGAAGTATCTCGGTAAGCATGAATCATATTTATGGAACTCAATGCATCCTTACTTTGTTTAAAGTTGAATTTAATGAAATAAAGACTTTATGTTTGGATTAAGAGAATTGGTTATAAATGGTAGAATCTCTTATATACATGGATTCTTCCTTGCATGGCTTGTTGCTTGAATCATTTCGGTGTTGGTTTGGGTGTTTGAAGCATGTTGGTTGTTAAATTGAGTTTTGTATTGGGAAATTGAATTATGTTAGATTATGTGCATCAAATATTGGTTATGAGCTAACCCTTAAATCTTTGAGTTCATATAGAGCTTTCTTGAGCTCCCAAACAATGAGGATGATGACTTGATGGTAAAAATACAAACTGTAAGGTACGTGGTGACGTACGAGCAGGTATAATATGAATTATTTCATATTCCAGTATTCAGATATGTGAATAATTGTGATGACTGAATATAAGAGAACGAATATGTGAAATGAGTTTGATATATGTGGTATGGGGACACGTAAATGTACGTTGTCCGGATTGGGAGTTGGGTATTATGTGAATTGAGTTTGATATATGTGGTATGCTGGACACGTAAATGTACGTGGTCTAGATATGGAGTTGGGTATGGATGCGTTTGGCACGACCAGTATGAGAAAGTGTTGAGTGAGATAGATTGATGGACAAAACTGCATTGACATGGAATTATTTATGATTGAGCATAAATAATAGATTATTGTTGTATTGAATTCATTGTGTGGTTGAGTATCATATTTTCAGTGACGATACTAAATTTGATGTTATGAAAGCGTGTAAGCTTGAAACAGGAACATTGTGTGGAAGCTATACAGATTCAGAACTTCACAGGGAGTACATTTTATAGATTTTCGATACTCCTAAATCGTGTTATCATTATCTTTATGCATTGTTATGATATGGTAGTGTGATGTTGGTATGCTCACCCTATGTGGGGGCTGTTTCTGTTGAAACATGTATTACAGCTAAAAGGTTATTTTGGAGTAGCAAGCTCGAGCTTGGTTGGATAATATTGCTTCCTGAAGCGTAGAATGAGATTGGCTAAATAGTATACATTATTTATGCACTAGATGGGTATTCATTATTTATTGCTCGCATGTGAGCACTTGGAGTCGTGTATATGGACTGTAATAATGGTGTTGAGAGTCCACTTTTTATATCTTCTTATTATTGTATTTTCCCTGGCTGGGAACTTATGGTGATGATTTTGTTTAGTATTGTGTTTTTCCCTGGCTGTGAGTTATTTTAGTGATGTGTTATATTTTCGGATAGCCTAAATTATGGGGAAACTCTGCCCAAATTTTTATAAAAGTATTGGGGATTATGTGAAGCATGTAATTAATCTTTAAAGAATGAAATTTTTTTATACTCATATGACGTCATAAATGCACTAATGACGAGTTAAGGTGTTGGGGCCTTACATTAGTGGTATCAGAGCAGTGGTTATCTCTTTGGAATGTTTAATGGCCTAGGGATGTGTTGATAGACATGTATATCACATACTTTTATGCATGATTGTAGTTTTTTGTCATTGTGACATGACGCCTGCTATGTGCATTTTATGATATGAAGTAATAAAAATTGGTGTTATTTCTAACCATCGTGATTTCAGGATCGTATGAGATACGATGAACATACACAATGAGGGTTGTATGGTTGAAAAGCCTCGAGTATGGTAACTCGTTTTATTTATATTATTAGCTTGACTATGGTGAAAATAATAATGCCTTTTAAGGTGCGTGATGAATGACATCGCTGACGGTAATTAATGTTGATGATAAGTGGACGTTGTTACTAGTATAGGGATACATGTGTTTTATTGAGTTGGTTTGTGTACATGTTATGTATATGTATGTGCAGTGCTGAGAAATCTGATTTTACAGGAGAAATCAGAAAATGATATATGATATCTGAGGATAGGAAATGGCAGGCAGTACTGTGATGTTGGAGTATGACAACAGATGATGTGACAATCGGGTATGTGTATGTCATTTACATGATGACACATGTACGTAATGACGTACAAGCAAGGATGAATATATTTTCCACTGTATTATTGAAAAGCAAAGTGTCGCTTAGGTTTAGGGTCGCTTTTATGGTTGACCGACGTGTTATTATTATGTGTGGGTCGCCACTAGAGTGTGCGATGTGATTATGTGTATGTGAATGTACAGAGGGTCACCGCTGAGGTGAGTGATGTGTTTATTTAGAGGTCGCCACTAGAATGTGCGATGTGATCATGTTGTATGAATGTAGAGTGGGTCACCGCTGAGGCGAGTGATGTGTATATATGATTTGTGGGTCGCCATTGGTGCGTGCGATGTGTTAATATGATATATGGGTCGCCACTGATGAGTGAACGATGTGATATTGGGTCACCTATGACGAGTGAGTGACGTGGTCGTCGCTGACGAGCGAACGATGTGATATTGGGTCGCCACTGAGGAGTGAGCGATGTGATTCGGGTCACCACTGACAAGTGAGTGATCTGGTCGCCGCTGGCAAGCGAGCGACGTGTATATTTCAGGGTCAATGCTAGAGAGAGCATGTGACGTGTATATTGATATTGAGTCGGTGCTAGGGAGAGCATGTGATGTGATTATTGTCGGGATCGACACTATTGAGAGTGTGCAATATATTTTGTGTACCTCCACTATAGAGGGAGGGTGATGAATATACATTGATTTAAATTGACCTTGTTGATTTGACGTATTGTGATAATCAAATGTACAGGTGAAAACGATCATGGAGAGTGGATGAAGAGACATTATTGTTTTCTTTCATTTTATTGCAGTGGATGCAATAGCGGGGTGTGATTGATACCGATATATTGATGACATTTATTGGCGAGATGATGGTATGATTATATTGTGATATTTGAGTTTTATATTATTTACCGCTATCATATCGAAGCGATGGAAATATTGTGAATGCCGCTGATATGTCGAGGCAATGAATATTTTTGGACGGTCATGTTATTGATGATGAGTATATCAATTGTGTATTGATATGAAATTATATTTTGTGGAATATTTATGTTGAGAACAGGGGCAGTTAAAAGGATCGGGGGTGGATCCACTGTGTACAGTAAGTGTTATTACATCTTATCGTTTTAAGAATGTAATTTTATTCATTGTGATTATGGATATTATATGGATGCCAGTAGTGGCGATGATGGTGTGCATGCCCGAAGTGGCGATGAGATTATGCATGCCAGTGTTGGCGATGAGTATTGATATATTGCTATTGTGTTAGCAATGAATATTAGGGTGCCGTCATTGGGCGATGAATATTGATGTGCTGCTATTATGTTAGCATGAGTATTTGTGATGTCCGGGGATTTATGGCGTTAATCCCGGTGTGGTATTAATCCTTGATGGATTTTTATTTGTGGCAATTAAGAATTAATTGCGGTTTGGCATCTCCCGAGGTTGTTAAATCGGACATTTGGGATCGTTGGATCCAAATGATGAGATTGTATTCTCATTTTGGGGAAAAACCTATGAGTTGGGTTTTTAGTGGGACTTGGTGTCCGGGGTGCCTTATGCTGGGGATTTGACGTTGGAGAGAGAGTTTTTGAAAACAGATGATTTTTTAATGAATCATGATGTATTTGTGGAGGTATTGGTATTTTGGAGCATTTTTGCTATATATACCAGTTGGACTCAGGATTCCGTCATTTGGAATCCATTTCTCTCTCTCCCTCCCCTCTCCTGCGATAAGCCGTCCTCCCCCTTTCCCCTCTTTGGCTCTTGGGAAGGAAAATCATTGGTAGCTTGGCTCGGGGGCCGGATTTCTCGATGTTAATCAGGTATTAACATTCCCCTCACCATTGTCTTCGATTTGGTTGTGGTATGGTAGTTTTTGGTTGAGGTTGTGGTTGGTTTTGGGTTTTGGGGATTTTTGGTTTAAAATCCAAAGTTGAGTTTTTGGTGTTTTTATTGATTCTAATTGGTTTATTGGTTGTGTTGAGGAAGTTTGTGGTGTTGATTTTGAGTTTGGGTGCCAAAAACACCATTAAAGCTCGAGTTTTTCGGAAAATCGCCGTCCGCAATCGATCTTGGCGAGGCGCCGATCGATCGCGAAGAGCTACTGGAATTTGAAGAAGGTGAACAGTATCGGCGATCGATCGTGAAAAGTGGGCGATCGATCGCGAGATGTGGCGATCGATCACGGATTGATTTTTTTCGGGCAGTAGGCTTGCGCGATCGATCGCGCCTGATGGGCGATCGATCGCGGCATTGTTCACCTGGGTGAATTTTCGAAAATGTTGGAAAATGTTGGGATTTTGGAACCGAGGTCTAAAGGGCCGACTTCCGGAGTGTTGTTTACATTCCAATGGGAATGCTATGCTTTTAAAATGGATTGGTTGAGGCCAAAGTTTAATTAACGAATTTTGGTTGGGTTTTTGTCTATCTATTAAGCATATGAAATGGAATATTTTGGGTATTATGCATGCTTAGCCGGGGGGCTTTTATTGTGGTAATCGTCATGGATTGACGATATGAGTGGGAGTCTTGAACGTGCTTGGACACGTGGTTGCATGCGTATACTTGATTGTGAGTTGTTTATGTGTTTTAGCACATATCTCTCGAGGTAAGGAACTCAAGCAAAGATTGGACTCAAGCTACGGAATTATAAGGTACGTATTGACGTACGAGCATAGCCCTTTAATATAATTGCAATTGTTGAGTGCTTGGTACACTGTATTGCAATGAGTGTGTGTGGAAATGCATGACACATGGTATTAGCAATAAACGGAGATTGGAATGCATGGTTTATTGTACTTACTTCAAATGTCTATATATGCATTGAGAATTGCATGGTGCCGCTTTTGAGCGAGTAATGATTGGGATGTTGTCGCCTGTGAGCGAACATCGATTATGACGCCGCTGCCATCGAGCATGCGTGGAATTGGAATGCCGCTATTGTAGAGCGAGCGATGAAATGGAGACAGGAACCCATAAGTGAGGAACATGGATTGTTTATAATCATTGTTTAATGATTTGATGTTATTGTTTATGACATTGGTATATGGCTCATAGAATTGTTAATCAATGTAATGATTAACTGGCATTTGGGAATTTGATGGTTTCAGTGTTTTGAGAACAGGGACAGTACAGGAAACCCCAGATGAGGATGATGCCATCCAGGGAGTATATTTTGTATTTCATAAGCATTTACATTGTTGTAAATTATGAATTATATTGTTGTGGTTATTGGATTGGGATATTGGTATGCTCACCCCGTGTGGGGGCTGTCTCTGTTGGGGCAGGTGGTACAGGTGTAGCAGCAGCTTTGGAGTTGAGCTCGGGCTGTTGATTGAAGTACTTCAAGGATTGAGGTACCAGAGCTGGATGGACAGGCGCTCAGATCCAGAGTCGAGATCGAGTTGCGCTTGAGAGGTGCTTCCAGGATCGGAACACCAGTAACGGTATCCAGCAGAGTGTTTTATACATTATATACACGCTCATTCATTGGGTACTCTTGTGAGTACATATTATGTGTATATGGGATGTATAACGGGCTACGGCTCTCCTCTGTTCATTTATGGTTTGCATGCAATTAGATATAGAATTGCTAAATGAACTAAGAGTATGTTAGTGTATTATGTGGTTGCATGCTATATGAATAATCATGGTTGGGGAATTCGAATATTATGTGGTTTAAATGCAAGAAATTTTCTGGGTGGCAAATGGTGTTGCACTTGCATATATTTTCTTCCCTGATAGTATGATTATATGCACTAATGTTATGGATTAATACACTAATAACGGGATAAGGGCACGGGGGTCCTTACATTAGTGGTATCAGAGCAGTGGTTAGCTCTTTGGGGCTGTTGAAGGCCTAGAACATGCTGATAAGGATGGGTAGCACATACTTATGCATGATAGTAGTTAATGTTGTGTGGCACAACTATGTTGCTTATGTGCATTTGTGATATGTGATCATAGTGGAACGACTATATGTCATGACATCTATAGAATCATAATATAACCTGTTGATTAAGATTGTGAGTTGTGACACAGGGGCAACCAAATGGAGCATTTTGAAATGCATTGGAATATGGGAAGTACTTTGTACTCACAATTTATGCATTTACTCATTATAATCATATTGTGGGGAATATGGATTATCGTATGCTCATGGTTTGGGATTGTTCCTGTAGGGACACTATGACGCGAAAGGCTAAGGCCATGGTTGAAAGACACGAAACGGTAACCTGCATTTTATATACATCATGGAATTATGCATTGTGGTTGCATGTGTACATGTAGTGATGATTTTAATGCTTTGCCGCCAAATGTTGAAGCGAGGGGTGGGAGCGCCGCATGTCGCATTTGAGCGAGGTACATTAAAATACACTCATGATGATGTATATTGGAATGTGGATTATGCTTTGTGATGCAGGTATGGATAGAATACTTGGTGAATATCCCATGAGTCATTGTTATGGATGAGTGATGATTTTAAATGCTTGCCGCTATTTATTGTTTTGTGCCGCTAAAATGTTAAGCGAGGGGTGGGAGCGCCGCATGTCACATTGAAGCGTGGTTATCATATGAGGCGAGGAAAGAATATTTGCCGCTAAAATGTGAAGCGAGGGGTGGGAGCGCCGCATGTCCATTTAAGCGAGGTTATTCTATGCCGCCTATATGAAAAGCGAGGGGTGGGAGTACCGCATGTTTTATTTAAGCGAGGGGCATTAAAATACACTACCGTGACAATGACTAGGGATCGGCTATATTGATTGACGATGGTTCATGCCGCCAGATATATTGTTCATTCCGCTATATTGATTGGCGATGGTTCATGCCGCCAGATATATTGATAGTGATGGTTCATTCCGCTATATTGATTGGCGATGGTTCTTGCCGCCAGGTATATTGATAGCGATAGTTCATTCCGCTATATTGATTGGCGATGGTTCTTGCCGCCAGGTATATTGATAGCGACGGCTCATTCCGCTATATTGATTGGCGATGGTTCTTGCCGCCGGATATATTGCTAGCGATGTCTCATTCCGCTATTCTATTGGCGATGGTTCATGCCGCCGGGTATTCTATTGATGATGATTCGTGCCACCAGATATTACATAGCGATGGGTTATACCGCTATGTGCGTAGCGCTGGATTATGTCGCCTGCGAGCGATGGATGCTACTTGTGTACCGCTGGTGGATGACGGATACAGGTATTCCTCTATCTTGATAGCGATGAGGTATGGCATATTGCTTTTGTTATCGTTATTGTGGATATTATGCGTTGTTTTATACCGTCATGTGTCTGACGACGGGATTATGAGTATTGTATATCGACAGGTATCGTCATGTGTTTGGCGATGTTATTTGGAATGTTTATGGGGATGCCTTGCGTCGTCTTGGTAAATAACGCATTCATGTTTATGTATTTGGTTGTGTGGTTCGAGTGCCGATAGTGAGCACAAGGTGGTGTCTGAGTCACTAGTTGACGAGACCATTATGCCGAGCAAGTTGCTCGAAGAATTATTGGGTGCACCTGTAAGGACACTAAACCTTAACAGTGAATTAAAGATATAAATAGGGCTAAATATGTATTTAAAGACATCATAGGGTTCTGGTTTGATATGAGCTCGATTAGTTTACAGGCCAAAATAAAACTTTCAACGGTTATTCAGTTACATTCTCCATCATGAATGTTTAAGTGATAGCATTAGACTACTTCTAGAGTAGAGACTATCCAAAACTTCCTGTACTCTATCTTCGTTTATGCCTTCATCATCTCACAGTTCAACCGACCCTTAGCCCCCTTGATTCAAAAGCGTACCTACAGGAACAACTCACCATGAGCATATATATATCACCACTTAACACAATTCAACTTAATACAAATAATTAAGTGTATGAGACGATTAATAGATATGCTCCTCGATTACCACATTAGCACATTTCATTGTCGTTCCTGTTTCACAACTTATGCACAAAATCATTAGTTCACCATATAATGATCGATAACGCGTTTCCAATTATAACCACAGTATTTCACATTAACCACTAGAATTGTGACTGTTCCGGTCCCAATACAACAGCGGAATTTTAGGACCCCTCGCTTCGACATATAGCGGCATCATATGATATCCCTCGCTTCGACAATGATAGCGGCATGTTACCTCGCTTAGACATGACAGCGGCAAATATCATACTACCATCGCTTCATATGACAGCGGCAAGTACCTCCCTCGCTCGGAGATAAAGGCTACCAGAACATTCATCAATTCTACCACAATAATCAAACACAATTGATTCCAATATCATGATATAACACTATCATCCACATATTTCATCACATATAAGGACACATTATTCACAATTTACATCATCAAAGTTTTAACACATTTTACCGTCCGATGCTCGTACGTCTCACTACGTACCTTAATCTCAAAAGTGGAGAAGTTGTATAACTTTATCTCCTCGATGTTGTTGGTACCTGGGATGGTTCTACACAACCAAGCAATTCGAGATTAGATACCAATATACAAATCATTACCAAAAATTTCACAAAATAATGCATTCTGGCCAGCGGCGATCGATCGCTATTTCTGAAGCGATCGATCGCGAGCCTCACCGATCGATCGCTTCAGAAATAGCGATCGATCGCCACACGCTGCTGGTTTGAGGCGATCGATCGCCAAAACCAGCGATCGATCGCTCCTCGTTTGAAAATGCTACTGGCGACATGCGATCGATCGCCTACTTCAGGGCGATCGATCGCCGAGCCCAGACACTTGAAAAACACATTTTGTTGCCCAAATTCGAACCAACACCAAGCCAACTCAAACTCACAACATTCAACCACCAAAATCACAACTTTAACACCACATACAACATCATACAACAAAAATCCACCCTTAACCCCAAAAATATGACACAAGAATGATCAAGAACCAACAAAACTTCACTACATTGATAGCTTACCCCTTAGGCTTCAAGATTTTTGCAAGGAGACACAAGAAAGACTCTTTTTCCCATCTCTCTCCTTCTCCTCTTGCCAAGAAACGAAAATAGGGGTTTTGGGATAGGGTGAAGATGGTTATGGCCAATTGTGTGGTTGGAAATTAAAGGAGGCAAGTGGCTCTTTTAAAAATATAAAACAATGCAAGTTGCTAGCATGGGTGATAAGTCATGGCTAACATGACATTTTAGAACCCCCCCCTTAATCATGCAACAAGATTCACATATAATCATGCTTTACACAATTAATTGTAAAGATCCACTCCAACAATTCATACTAGGAAACACATATTTCAACATGCAACGGATGCATCCCGAAGCTCTACCGGGTCAACCTCACATGGCTAAATATTTTCAAATGATAATCAATACCGACACATAATTTGATTATCCACATAATTAATCATATGAACATAATTAATGCCTTAATTGCAATTAATCATTTCGGGGACATCACAGCACCGTACATGGATTGTACCGCAGCACATATTTGGAGTATATTGTTTGAGTAATGATACCCTTGGGTATACTCGCTGGTTTGGCTTAGGCCAAGTGACTGGTGGTAAGAGTAGTCATTGAGGAAACTACTCGCTTGTCGTTGTGATGTGTGTTAGGCATGGACACACCCACCCAAAGGGTGTGGAATGAGTCTTACTGGATATGATTGCATCATAGTGAAGCAAGGACACCGGGTTGTCCATTGTGCTTGGTATTTTAGAGATGTGTTGGGCGATGACCCACAACTCTAATAGTTTGTACGGTATGGTATACCGGATTGGGACGTATGTCACGTTGATAAGTTGGTATGAACCTATGGGGCCAACGAACCGTTAGCCAGGTATTGTTGCAGTACCTTGGTATGCTTGTGTTAGCCTTTATGTTGCTCGTTGGATTCGAGCTGGATAAATCGTATGGTGATACGATGAGGATTATGGTAGACTTTTGTAGTCTCTTTGTGGCATGACGTTTGAGGTAGGAAATACCTCATGGGGACGTTTATACGTCAAGTGTTTAGAGGGACTTGTACCGGGACGACTCAATTTTTGTTGCGAATACCAACGCGAGTGTCAACAAGTCGTTGTTAGCTCTGGTTGAGCATTCTTGCATATGGCATGCAATGGGAGTCGTAATAGTATGTGATATATAGTTAGTGGGGTGACACTACTATATTGATTTTATCTCTTGGGGAGATTGGAATTGTACTGTCATGGAGGCAGCTAGTTTTGGTTGAGGGTTGATCGTGAATCAACCAGGGTAAGCCCTACTAGTGTTGGACTAGGTAATGGCTTCGTACTTCCAGTGAGACGTTCGATGAGACGCCTCTGGAGTGATACTCGAGTGTGGAGTACTATGGCAATAGTACAGGGCATCGTTGTTTGAGTATACATGGCGTATACGAGTTCGATTTGATGATAGTGGCTTCGATGCACTATTCTGAACCAATTGCATATTTTGGTTCCGAGATATATGTTGGTGTGTATGTCCAGTTTTCCGGACGGTGGTTCGAGGTTGGAGAGTCATGGATTCATGACACTATCCTTTTTGGGAAATGCGGTATTGATGTACCTGCCGGTTGAATCTTTTGGGAGATTCGTTGCTTTGATTGTGTGGTGTTGATGTAGAAATCACACCCTTTGGCTTTGGTCTGTCGACCACTATTCTCCGTGGGGTGAGAATGATCGAGGTTTGACAGCAGATTTTAGGACCTTGGGTATGCTTGGAGATACCCGAGTCTATTGCTTTGAGTGTGCCTGTTGTGTTGGTGCTCAGGCATGTATACCCGTGTGTGTATACGAATGCCAACTCTATTTTGTTCCTTGTTGAACGTCGGATTAGTGTGCTTGGTTTGATGAATCTCCGGTGGGAGATTGTGGCAATTTGAGATTGGTAATCTCGATGGCACGATGTATTCTGAGGAATAATCGTGAGGTCCGTTTGACTTCCCCTGAGGAGGGATTGTCGTGTTTTGGAACCTTGGTAGTTCTTGTTGGACAATTCGATAGCCTTCCTATTTTAGGATTGTTGAATCCCAGGATAAATGAGGGATGGTCAGGATTCGGATTTGTTTAGTGTCACGGTCGACACGTGTTCGGGGATGCAATTGTTTGTCTTGCATGTCCCCTGTGGAACTTGAGAGTTGTGAAGTCTCGATAGTGTGTTCTGGACCAAGATAGGACTTCTTGGAACACATGGTTGTAGACATCTGTAGTGATGTGTTTTGTGTGGTTTAGTGACCGTGGTTACCCGATCCGGATTGCATGTGGTGCAACTACTCCTTTGGAGGAGATGGACCGGGAAGCGAAACCGGATTTTCTGCGAGTATACTGTTGTATACTAATGGTCCACATCATAACGATGTGTGTTAAGCATCATGGACGATTGGTGGATATCATGGAGGGATATCTATGTTAGAACCAAAGGGTTTTTGATTGATTTGCAGTCATGATGGACTGACTTCCGGGACGATTCACATCGAGGTATGTTATTATCTTACGGGTTATATTGGTTTTGGTATTTGCTCTATTGTAGAGCTTGGTGCGAGATCAGTGTTCTCGCAGTTGATGATTCGATTCTAATGTGGTCTAGAATCGGGGTTGTGGCTTTACTTTGGTTGCGTAGTCCCGGTGTTACGTAGAGTATGCCGGTACAATTTCGAGGATGAAATTTTTTAGTGGGGGATAATTGTGATGTCCGGGGATTTATGGCGTTAATCCCGGTGTTGTATTAATCCTCGATGGATTTTTATTTGTGGCAATTAAGAATTAATTGCGGTTTGGCATCTCCCGAGGTTGTTAAATCGGACATTTGGGATCGTTGGATCCAAAGGATGAGATTGTATTCTCATTTTGGTGAAAAACCTATGAGTTGGGTTTTTAGTGGGACTTGGTGTCCGGGGTGCCTTATGTTGGGGTCAGTCTGGGGATTTGACGTTGGAGAGAGAGTTTTTGAAAACAGATGATTTTTAATGAATCATGATGTATTTGTGGAGGTATTGGTATTTTGGAGCGTTTTTGCTATATATACCAGTTGGACTCGGGATTCCGTCATTTGGAATCCATTTCTCTCTCTCCCTCCCCTCTCCTGCGATAAGCCCTCCTCCCCCTTTCCCCTCTTTGGCTCTTGGGAAGGAAAATCGTTGGTAGCTTGGCTCGGGGGCCAGATTTCTCGATGTTAATCAGGTATTAACATTCCCCTCACCATTGTCTTCGATTTGGTTGTGGTATGGTAGTTTTTGGTTGACGTTGTGGTTGGTTTTGGGTTTTGGGGATTTTTGGTTTAAAATCCAAAGTTGAGTTTTTGGTGTTTTTATTGATTCTAATTGGTTTATTGGTTGTGTTGAGGAAGTTTGTGGTGTTGATTTTGAGTTTGGGTGCCAAAAACACCATTAAAGCTCGAGTTTTTCGGAAAATCGCAGTCCGCGATCGATCTTGGCGAGCCGCCGATCGATCGCGAAGAGCTACTGGAATTTGAAGAAGGTGAACAGTATCGACGATCGATCGTGAAAAGTGGGCGATCGATCGCGAGGGTCTCAGCGATCGATCGCGAGATGTGGCGATCGATCGCGGATTGATTTTTTTCGGGCAGTAGGCTTGCGCGATCGATCGCGCCTGATGGGCGATCGATCGCGGCACTGATAACCTGGGTGAATTTTCGAAAATGTTGGAAAATGTTGGGATTTTGGAACCGAGGTCTAAAGGGCCGACTTCCGGAGTGTTGTTCACATTCCAATGGGAATGCTATGCTTTTAAAATGGATTGGTTGAGGCCAAAGTTTAATTAACGAATTTTGGTTGGGTTTTTGTCTATCTATTAAGCATATGAAATGGAATATTTTGGGTATTATGCATGCTTAGCCGGGGGGCTTTTATTGTGGTAATCGTCATGGATTGACGATATGAGTGGGAGTCTTGAACGTGCTTGGACACGTGGTTGCATGCGTATACTTGATTGTGAGTTGTTTATGTGTTTTAGCACATATCTCTCAAGGTAAGGAACTCAAGCAAAGATTGGACTCAAGCTACGGAATTATAAGGTACGTATTGACGTACGAGCATAGCCCTTTAATATAATTGCAATTGTTGAGTGCTTGGTACACTGTATTGCAATGAGTGTGTGTGGAAATGCATGACACATGGTATTAGCAATAAACGGAGATTGGAATGCATGGTTTATTGTACTTACTTCAAATGTCTATACATGCATTGAGAATTGCATGGTGCCGCTTTTGAGCGAGTAATGATTGGGATGTTGTCGCCTGTGAGCGAACATCGATTATGACGCCGCTGCCATCGAGCATGCGTGGAATTGGAATGCCGCTATTGTAGAGCGAGCGATGAAATGGAGACAGGAAACCATAAGTGAGGAACATGGATTGTTTATAATCATTGTTTAATGATTTGATGTTATTGTTTATGACATTGGTATATGGCTCATAGAATTGTTAATCAATGTAATGATTAACTGGCATTTGGGAATTTGATGGTTTCAGTGTTTTGAGAACATGGACAGTACAGGAAACCCCGGATGAGGATGATGCCATCCAGGGAGTATATTTTGTATTTCATAAGCATTTACATTGTTGTAAATTATGAATTATATTGTTGTGGTTATTGGATTGGGATATTGGTATGCTCACCCCGTGTGGGGGCTGTCTCTGTTGGGGCAGGTGGTACAGGTGTAGCTGCAGCTTTGGGGTTGAGCTCGGGCTGTTGATTGAAGTACTTCCAGGATTGAGATACCAGAGCTGGATGGACAGGCGCTCAGATCCAGAGTCGAGATCGAGTTGCGCTTGAGAGGTGCTTCCAGGATCGGAACACCAGTAACGGTATCCAGCAGAGTGTTTTATACATTAGATACACCCTCATTCATCGGGTACTCTTGTGTGAGTACATTTTACGTGTATATGGGATGTATAACGGGCTACGGCTCTCCTCTGTTCATTTATGGTTTGCATGCAATTAGATATAGAATTGCTAAATGAACTAAGAGTATGTTAGTGTATTATGTGGGTGCATGCTATATGAATAATCATGGTTGGGGAATTCGAATATTATGTGGTTTAAATGCAAGAAATTTTCTGGGTAGCACATGGTGTTGCACTTGCATATGTTTTCTTCCCTGATAGTATGATTATATGCACTGATGTTATGGATTAATACACTAGTAACGGGATAAGAGCACGGGGGTCCTTACAGTATTAGTGTACTATTATTGTGCTAGCGATGTATATTGATTGATTGGTGTGGTTTATGAGAACCAATTGAATTGAGAAAGAAATTGTAATGACATATAGTTGATATGTTCATTGATTATTGTTGCAGAGGCTAGATAATAGTGGGGTAATGATGGTCAGATTGAATGATATTGGTTTATGAAAACATGATTGTTTAGTATTGTGAGACTGATGATCTATTAATCATGTTATGTTGAGTTAAATGTGATCATGTTGACATTAGATTAATGGGTACGTCAAGTGATGACGTGGGATCACTATGAATGCCGTGTGTGGACATGTGATCATTGTGAACATTCATGAAAATAGTACTTGTTGAATAAAGGATTGAAATGAATTGCGTCATTAAGACATGTAATTGATTCTTATGTTGAATTCCAATCATCCAGATATGTGATAGTGTGCTGTAGCATGTTGTGTATAGGATTGCGTGAAACTTTTGACGCGGGGAATTAATGTTCGATGATGGAAACATTATGAATATCAAAATGCGTAAATGACAAGGTACGTGGTTGTGTTATAAGTATTTGAGAAATACTAATGAGTTTATTTTGTACTTGTCCCATGACAGATGATAGTTGGGTGATGAAATGTGGAAGTTGATGCTTAAGAGCATGTGAGTACTGTGATGAGCATGATACTATGATGCTATTGTGTATTATAGATGATTCCATCTACAAAGGTATGATACGAATTATTCGATATTGATGCTGACACCTTGTTTTTAGATGGAGTATAATCATGACATAGGAATATTGATGTTAGGCCATTAATCATGATTTGATATTGACGATCTGTGGCTGTTGGTGCATATAACGTGGACATATGTATGTGAGAATTACTAATGGGTTTTCTAGTAATTACTTTGCACCAGATAATAGCCAGGAGATGATATATGAGAGGTTGATGTATAAGGACTCTAGAGTACCGCTACTTCATACGGACAATTGTGGTGATGTCGTGAGGTTGGTATAAGTTGCATACAATTGCAATCACACATGTATGAGGTTATTTGTATGATAAAAAGTTGGTGTATTGTCATACATTCTGATATACGCGTGATATGCATGAAGTGATGATTTAGTGATTATATGATGTGTACTATGATGAAAGTAAACTGTGGATTTAGACCTTGTGCGAGGAATACCGATGCGAGTACACAGGTACTGAAGTATGACAAGAAGTGCTTGATTTGTAAACACTGTAAGTGTTGGCTTTTATGAGTTATTAGCAGTTCTTTTGATAAGTTAATCATATGAATGAGTTTTTAAAATGTAAATAAAGTTGAACATGGCTAGTATGTTGTTACTGCGATATTGAATGCTAATGTTGGAATATGGTAAAGTGATGTGATTTGCAGTCTTATCATTGATGGTGTAATGGGGCACATGTGTGAGTCGTGATGATTCGGACGACTGTCATCCTACAGATGATCAAGTCACTATCTTGAGCTGGATACTGGTACGTAAATTTTATTGTTGGCTTTTATGGTAAGAATGCAATTAATTTTCGAGGACGAAATTTTAGTAGTTGGGGAGAATTGTGATGTCCGGAATAATTATTAATTGTTAAATGGATTTAAACATGATATTTATAAGATATGCCGGAATTAAATTCTTGAAACCATATTTTGTACTGTAGTTGAGATAAATGATCCTGGGATTCAACTTGTACTGTAAATTAAATTAAGGGGTTCTTGTAATATGATAGCAATGAGATTTTAAAAAAATTATGAGAAAATAACTTAAAGGGTAAAATAAATGTAATTGTATGTTGTTGACTTTAAGTTAGGGTTGGACCCAACAAAAACACACATTGCCAACTTTTACACACACAAAATCGGCTCCATCTTCTTCCCCCCATTCTCATTTCCCGTTGCCCCTTCTGCCGATAGATTTGGGCGATTTCCCCTGCAATGTTCAAGCACCATTTTGTTCAAGGCTTGTGTAGGTATGATACTAATCGATTCTTGATCATTTATCCTTGCTTGCACTTCGATTTTATAAGGTTTTTGGGAGACTTTTGCTGCGTTTTTGTGGCGACGAACGGCTGGTGCGTATGGGTGAGTATTTTGCATCATATATGTGCTAGGTTTGTGCATGTGTATTGCTGCTAGTAGGTGTATTTGTATGCTAGGGCATGAGTTGTACGTATAGTGTGCGTATTTGCAACGTGTGTGTGCGTGGGTTCTGCTGAGTGAGTGCGTGTATGCATCGTGTGTGGGGGTATTCTTTGAGTGTACGTATATGAGGCTGGTGTCTGTATTTTGCTGCTTGTGTGTGTGTATTATGCTGCTGTATGTATGTATATACTGTTGTGTATACATATATACTGTTGTATGTGTAGATATAGTGCTGGGTATATGGGTATAATTGTGTTTCAGCATATAACTAGGTGTACATATGTTGTGGCTTGGGGTTGGAGGAGGTGTTGACAATGAAGAATGTTAACTTAAATTAGTGTAATGGGTTAAGGCGGTTATGTGACGATAATTTGAGTAGGGATTGGGATTTGGATAGCATGTTAATGTTATTGGTTGTAGGGATTTAATCATAACTCACTTTGTTGAACGGATTTTTTTGTTGAAAATGAATTTTTGATTAAATGTCGTGATTTAGTGTCATTGTTGTTTAAAAGATGAAGACTAGATTCATGCTAGTACGAAGGGCCTTGAATTGGTATGAGGTAGCATCTTGTTGGCCATTTAGATTTGTAGACATTCTTGAAAGGAAAAATGGTGTAAAGTGATTCGATTCTTAGCCACTTTCTTTGGAAGTTTGAAGTATCTCGGTAATCATGAATCATATTTATGGAACTCAATGCATCCTTACTTTGTTTAAAGTTGAATTTAATGAAATAAAGACTTTATGTTTGGATTAAGAGAATTGGTTATAAATGGTAGAATCTCTTATATACATGGATTCTTCCTTGCATGGTCTCTTGCTTGAATCATTTCGGTGTTGGTTTGGGTGTTTGAAGAATGTTGGTTGTTAAATTGAGTTTTGTATTGGGAAGTTGAATTATGTTAGATTATGTGCATCAAATATTGGTTATGAGCTAACCCTTAAATCTTTGAGTTCATATAGAGCCTCCTTGAACTCCCGGACAACGAGGAGGATGACTTGATGGTAAAAACACAGACTGTAGGTACGTGGTGACGTACGAGCAGGTATAATATGAATTATTTCATATTCCAGTATTCAGATATATGGATAATTGTGATGACTGAATATAAGAGAACGAATATGTGAAATGAGTTTGATATGTGTGGTATGGAGACACGTAAATGTACGTTGTCCGGATTGGGAGTTGGGTATTATGTGAATTGAGTTTGATATATGTGGTATGCTGGACACGTAAATGTACGTGGTCTAGATATGGAGTTGGGTATGGATGCCTTTGGCACGACTAGTATGAGAAAGTGTTGAGTGACATAGATTGATAGACAAAACTGCATATTGAGCATAAATAATAGATTATTGTTGTATTGAATTCATTGTGTGGTTGAGTATCATATTTTCAGTGACGATACTAAACTTGATGTTATGAAAGCGTGTAAGCTTGAAACAGGAACATTGTGTGGAAGCTATACAAATTCAGAACTTCACAGAGAGTACATTTTATAGATTTTTTATACTCTTAAATCGTGATATCATTATCTTTATGCATTGTTATGATATGGGTAGTGTGATGTTGGTATGCTCACCCTGTGTGGGGGCTGTTTCTGTTGAAACATGTTTTACAGCTACAAGGTTATTTTGGCGTAGCAAGCTCGAGCTTGGTTGGATAATATTACTTCCTGAAGCGTAGAATGAGATTAGGTAAATCGTATACATTATTTATGCCACTAGATGTGTATTCATTATTTATTGCTCGCATGTGAGCACTTGGAGTCGTGTATATGGACTGTAATAATGGTGTTGGGAGTCCACTTTTTTATATCTTCTTATTATTGTGTTTTCCCTGGCTGAGAACTTATGGTGATGATTTGTTTAGTATTGTGTTTTTCCCTGGCTGGGAGTTATTTTATTGATGTGTTATATTTTCGGATAGCCCAAATTATGAGGAGACTCTACCCAAATTTTTATAAAAGTCATGGGGATTATGTGAAGCATGTAATGAATCTTTAAAGAATGAATTTTTTTTATACTCATACGACGTCATAAATGCACTAATGACGAGTTAAGGTGTTGGGGCCTTACACGATCGATCGCCGAGGGGTGCCGATCGATCGCGACGAGCAGCTGGAATTTTGGTAAAGATGCACAGTGCTGGCGATCGATCACGAGGTCTCGGCAATCGATCGCGAGTGGGTTGGCGATCGATCGCGGAGACTCACGATCGATCGCGATGAAGCACTGGTTGGCCACTGGTCAGGGGTGATCGATCGCGATAAAATCGGCGATTGATCGCCGCTCAAAGGATGATGTTTTTTCAAAATTTTTAGAAAATGTCAGGATTTTGAAATCGAAGTTTATTTCCGGGACAATGTCTACATTCCATTGGGAATGCTATACTTTTGAATGGATTGGTTGGAGCCAGAGTTTAATAAAACAGAATACTCGGTTGAGTTTTTGGCTATCTTTTAAACTTATAAAATGGAATATTTTGGTTATTAGGCATGCTTAACCCGGGGTCTTTTAAATTGGTAAATCTTCATGGATTGACGATAAGCTTGGGGGGGGGGGGGGGTATGAACGTGCTTGGGCAATTGGTTGCATGCTTGTGTTTAATTGTGAGTTATTTATGTGTTAGCACATAAATCATCGGGTCGTGGGACTCAGGCAAGGTCGGACTCGAACTACGGAATTATAAAGTACGTATAATGTACGAGCATAGCCTGTTATAATGTTGCAACTGTGAAATGCATGGTATATGGTATTTGCAATAAATTGGTATTGAAATGCATGGTATATGATATTTGCAATAAATGGATATTGAAATGCATGGTATATGGTATTTGCAATGAACGGATATTGAAATACATGGTATATGGTACTTGCAATAAATGGATAGTGAAATGCATGGTATATGGTAATTGCGATAAATGCACATACATTGGGAATTATATGGTGCCGCTTTTGAGCGAACAATGATTGGATGTTGTCACCGTTGAGCGACCATAGGTTATGACGCCGCTGTTGTTGAGCGTGCGTGGGGTTAAAATGCTGCTATTGTGGAGCGAGCTATGAACTAGAACTATGGAATCATTGGCTAGATATATGTGATATTTGTGGTACTCTATTTTATGATTTAATCATATTTGATTATGGAACTGGTATAACAGGAATGGTTTTAGTTGATCAATGAGATGATCAACTGGCTTTTGAGAATTTAATGGTTTGGTTATTTTGAGAACATGACAATACATGGGATCCCGGATGAGGATGATGTTGGGATATGCCCTAAGACATGTCATTGGATGATTGTTTTTGACATACAATGTTTATGATTTTATGAATGGCAATTTATTATTATATATTATTCGTTTAACTGTGCAATGCGAATTTATATATATGTTAATGTCCTTAGAATAATATTGTATTATTCTTAAACATTGTCCCTAGTAAAGTATTATCATGAATCGGGATAATGATAATACATAGAGACTAGTATGTGTTGATTGATGAATTGTTCATTGATATGAGATATCAAATCAACCCATGGGTACATGTTAGAGAACGATATACTGGACAGACCCACCATGAGAATGCTACATGGATAGTTAAATGAGCGTCATAAGAAATTCTCATAGTGATAATAATGTATGTAATCCTTACGACTTGTGATCACCAGAGATCCCAACATAAGGAGTTATGTATCTTGATATTGACAAACGTTACCCATAACAGGGTATACTATAAAGGCAATTATTGGATACACTACGAATTATGTAGAGGGATGTTGATTGATCGAGATAGGATTTGTCCATCCTATATAACAGGAGAAGTGTTTGGGCCCTTGATCAAGTAAGACTAAAATGCATGGCCATGTTCGAATGAGTCGATATGAGATATCGAGCTTATTCGTTTATTCTAGTTCTACTTGGGGATCAAGAAATAGAGATTGAATATACGAGTATGACTATTCCATGACTCGTGTTCAATCTAAACACAAATGACAAAGAGATTAAGTTACATGGTTAATATTATCACAAGTTCTTAGGTTATGTCTAGTCATTGACATTCTTGTAATTTGGGTAGCATTGATGTGTTGCTAGATACCGCTCATTGCTTGCGACATAAAATGAGATTTTATGTCACTGCCAACATTACAAGATCCTATCGGGTCGCACAAAAGATTAAATAGAGAAGGGAAATTAAATTAATTGGATGAATTAATTAATTAAGAGGAGTCTTAATTGAATTTTAAAAGAACTTAATTATATCATAGGTTTGCGCCCATAAGACTTTGAGAAAGTCTTGAACTTAATTAAGCCCTTTTAATAACAATGATATAATTAATTGTTGGACAATTAAAATTCATTCCAACCTAAAAGTTCTAAAAGCACACGGCCGCACCACCTCTTCTAGCTCTCGGTTTTTCATAGCCGAAGAGAGACTAGGGTGATTTCGTGCCAATTTTCGATTGTGAATCGAGTGTACTTCTTGTTCCGGTTTAAGAACGAGTATAGCAACTTGTTCTTAGACCATCACTTCACCCGATTTGATCGTGTGGATACCGTTGAGGCAAAACTTGATAAGTTTTGCTAGTGACTCGTAGAAGGCAGTTGGACGTGGTGCTGCTTCGTGGAATCTGCTCAAACACGCTACAAGGGTGAGACTTTTGATCCTTTATCCGATATGAACCCCTTTGTATAGATCCGGTGTATTAGTAATCCAAAATTTTAAATTCCGCTGCGTTGCTATGCTTGTTGGATTACTTACAGTGGTATCAGAGCCTTGTACAAGGCTCATATCAGATTTATGTGGTTAAATTGTTTTAATCATGTTTAGAATTAATATTGCATGCTATTTAAAACTGGATGAACATATATGATATGTTAATATTAAGTTTTGAAAATGGTCGTAAAATATATGTGATATATTAACGTGTATAGTATAAGATACATTAGAGGCGTGCGACCGAGATGGCTAGGGGGCGACCGAGCCCTTGAATATCCATGAGGCGCGCGACCGTGAGTTTGAGGTGGGCGACCGTCTTGATAATGATGGTTCGGACCATGGTTGCGGGTTCATGCGGGTTGGCGGCTACCTCCACGTGAGAGCTAGGGTTTTTGAATCCCTTGGCTCGAGATGGTCGAGCCGCCACCGTCATGAATCGTGCATGAAAGGCCGAGCGTCGTGGCTTGACTTCGTCAGTTTTGGATCGAGAATGGCGCTTGATGGCTAGAGTTGGGAACACTAGCTGCGCCGCATGGTCACGTGGGTGACGGCCAAGTCATGGGCTAGGGTTTCGAACCCTAGGCCCATGCATGGTCCAACCTTATGGCTAGGTTTTTCGAAAACCATCTTGGTTCATTTTAAGTCGCATAAGTTCGAGGCATGTGATGTCCCGAGCGTACGAGGATTTTTCAAAATTTTATTTTACAGTCTTAATTAGAATTAAATTTTAAAATGTTTAGAATTTAATTAATTAAATGTTAAAGCATGTTTTATGTGTTGTATGAGCATGGTGCATGGTTATAGCCCTTTTGACCTATTAGATAGGATTTGTGAATGTTTGTAATTTATTATACGACCTGCGAGTCGTGCCTTCTCTATTTTTCTCTAAATGTTATCCCTCCCCTATGTTCCACTCGAATGTGAATCGAGGAATTCTATATCTTGTAAATGTTATATAATATAGTTCATTTGTTGATGGTGATCAATGAAGATGGAGCATCGTGTCGGGATGAGGAGGCCATTCACAACTTGGAGCCAAAGGAAGGTGTTTATGAAGTTACCTTAGGTTGACTCTTAGGATTTTCTCATTGGCTTGAGAAAATCGCTAGTAGGGGCTATAACCATGTCACGTTTAATTTATGTATGTGATGCATGATTTATCTTATGTTTTAGTTTGATAATTTTATTATACATATATGTAGATATGTATATGCGTATATGTAGTGGACATATTTTAAATTATCAATAATAAAATCATGAGATCAATAAATCCCTCTAAAATATTAAGTTTTAGATGCCTTCCAAAATTAAAAGTACTCGTCAAAACTTCAATTGTACATGTGTGGGTTTGCCAAAGCAAAGCACCGTGGCAATCTTGGTAAGGCGCGAAAGGATAATTGTGATATCCGTTATACTTTAAATTGGGTACGACTTAACTAGGTTATCTCAATAGGATTGGGAACCTAGAGGCATGGGTTGGATAATAATTCATTTGATGAATTGAACAAAGCGTTGTTCGTCCAACTATCCAAGAATTACATGTGATGTAATTGACAAAGTGTTGTCTACCTAAATAACCGAGTCTTGGGCGATTAGCCAAAGCTAACTCAAGATTAGGCGAAATATGGATCTTGGCCCACTAAAGGTTTCGAGGGTTGATATTTTAAACAAAATAGTGGGAGTATCATTTAATATAAGACCATGTTAAATGATTAAATCATAAACTTATTTTGCATATTTATATTGTAGATATCCATGGCAACTAACAATACAACAAGCACATTATCACTGCGATCGGTCCTTGAGAAGGATAAATTAAATGGGACAAACTTCCTAGACTGGTATAGGAATCTGAGGATAGTCCTCAAGCAAGAAAAGAAGCAATATGTCCTAGAGGAACCCTTACCTGCTGAGGAACCTCCCCTGACGGCTACTAGAGCCGATAAAGATGCTTACAAGAAGCATCAAAGTGACGCACTTGATGTTGGGTGCCTTATGCTTGCCACCATGAACTCTGAGCTTCAGAAGCAACATGAGGAAATGGAGGCATTCGATATGATCAAGCACCTTAAGCAACTGTACCAACAACAAGCAAGACAAGAGAGGTATGACGTCTCTAAAGCGTTCTTCCAGTGTAGAATGGTAGAAGGAAGTCTAGTTGGAGCTCATGTACTCAAGACGATTGGGTATATTGAGAATCTGGAGAAACTGGGTTTTCCTTTGGACCAAGAGTTGGCCACTGACGTGATCTTGCAATCGTTGCCTGAAAGCTTCAGTCAATTTGCTTGAATTACAATATGATTGAAATTGAAAAGACTCTATCACAGTTACTTGGCATGCTTAGAACTTTTGAAGCAAATAGCAAGAGGTCTAAGCCTACAAATGTTCTTATTGTGAATAAGAGCAAAGGAAAGACTAAAGCTAAGAGCTTCAAGAAGAACAAGAAGGTCTTTGTTAAATCTAAGCCAAAAGCTTCTGCACTTAAGCCAAAGGGAGAGATAGCAAAGGAAGGGAACTGTTTCCATTGCGGTGAGACCGGACATTGGAAAAGAAACTGCAAAGTATATCTGGAGGATCTCAAGAAAGGAAGTGTGACTTCCACTTCAGGTATTTTTGTTATAGAAGTCAATTTATCTACTTCTTCATCATGGGTATTAGATACTGGATGTGGATCTCACATTTGTGTAAATGTGCAAGACCTCAAAAAGAGTAGATTGTTGGCGAAAGGCGAAGTTGATCTCCGAGTTGGAAATGGAGCAAGAGTTGCTGCATTAGTTATAGGAGATTATCATTTATCTTTGCATTCTGGTTTATCGTTGATTTTAAAAGACTGTTATTTTGTGCCTTCTATTACGAAAAACATTATTTCTATTTCTTGTTTGGACAAGTATGGATTTTCATTTATGATAAAGGACAACTGTTGTTCTATTTATTTAAATGATATGTTTTATGCTAGTGCACAAATGGTGAATGGTCTTTATTTATTAAATCTTGATATGCCTGTCTATAACATAAATACTAAAAGGATTAAAATAATGATTGTAATCCGACTTATCTCTGGCATTGTCGCTTGTGCCACATAAACGAGAACCGCATATCTAAACTTCATAAGGATGGAGTATTAGATTCATTTGATTTTGAATCATATGAAACATGCAAATCTTGTTTAAAGGGCAAGATGACTAAAGCCCCTTTCAAGGGACATGTTGAAAGGGCAAATGTGTTATTGGGACTAATACATAGTGATCTAAGTGGACCAATAAGTACACAAGCCAGAGGTGGTTTTCAATACTTCGTTACATTACTGATGACCTCAGTAGATATGGGTATGTGTACCTAATGAAGCATAAGCATGAAACCTTTGAAAAGTTCAAAGATTTCAAGAATGAAGTACAAAACCAACTTGGCAAAAGTATCAAAATCCTTCGATCAGATCGAGGAGGTGAATACTTAAGCCAAGAGTTTCATGACTATCTAAAGGAGTGTGGGATAGTCCCACAACTCACTCCTCTGTATACTCCACAATGGAATGGTGTATCCGAGAGGAGAAATCGAACCTTGTTGGACATGGTTAGATCAATGATGAGTCATGCAGATCTTCCGATATCCTTTTGGAGACATGCTTTAGAAACAACAATATTCATACTGAACCGTGTTCCATCTAAATCAATGGAAAAGACACCATATGCGATATGGACTGGGAAGCGTCCTAGTATGTCTTTTATGAAGATTTGGGGTTGTGAGGCTTTCGTGAGACGTCACGTCTAACAAACTTGGACCCAAATCTGATAAGTGTTTATTTGTGGGGTATCCTAAGGAAACTAAATGATACTATTTCTATTATCCCACCGAGAACAAAGTAGTTGTTGCTCAGACTGGTGTCTTTCTTGAAAGAGAGTTTATTTCTAGAAAAACCAGTGGGAGACAAATAGAACTTAGTGAAGTTCAACCACAAGAAAACATTGAACATGATATTGAGATGGAAACAGAGCAGACACCACAAGTTGTTGTGGATAAAGTGCCTGCTCAAGAGACACAAGCCCAACGTAGGTCTGTAAGAGAACACCGGGAGCCACAGAGATATGGATTTCTTGTGACTCAACAAGGTGACTTACTACTTATTGATGAGGATGAGCCGTCATCTTATCAACAAGCTATAATGAGCACTGATTCTGAGAAATGGCAAGAGGCCATGAAATCTGAGATGGAATCCATGTATGCAAACCAAGTATGGACTTTGGTTGATCCACCTGAAGGGGTACGACCCATAGGGTGCAAATGGATTTTCAAGAAAAAGACCGATATGGATGGTAATGTACAAACCTATAAAGGTCGACTGGTTGCAAAAGGATTCAAACAAATTCATGGTATTGACTATGATGAAACCTTTTCACCAGTGGCCATGGTTAAATCCATAAGGATCTTACTTGCAATAGCTGCATTTCATGATTATGAAATCTGGCAGATGGATGTCAAAACAGCTTTCCTTAATGGAAATATGCTTGAGGATGTGTACATAACACAGCCCGAGAGTTTGTCGATCCAAATGATGCTGGAAAGATACGCAAGCTACAACGATCCATTTATGGATTGAAGCAAGCTTCTCGGAGTTGGAATCTTCGTTTTGATGATGCAGTCAAAGAGTTTAGTTTCATCAAAAACGTAGATGAACCTTGTGTCTACAAGAAGGTCAGTGGGAGCATAATTATCTTCCTAATATTGTATGTAGATGACATACTTCTAATTGGGAATGATATCCCTGCCTTACAATCTGTAAAGATTTGGCTAGGGAATTGCTTTTCTATGAAAGACTTAGGTGATGCCACCTATGTATTAGGAATCAAGATCTATAGAGATAGATTGTAAGGACCCCAAGCCCTTAACCCATGATTAGTGTATTAACAACTATGTGTGGCACATGCTTTCAATAAAAATCATTCGGGAAACTCAGATGATGCTTTACCATTGAATGGCAATTACAAAATTTTCTTTAATACTCAATGTTATAAGATCATCATCCTAACAACATATAGACTCATAAAGTTCGCCCATTACCATCCCCTTTTTGCCACTTTTTACATTGTGGACTTTTATAAAAATTTGGGCAGAGTCTCCCCATAAATTGAGCTATCCCGAAATAAAAGCACAACACATAACATAATTCCCGGCCAGGGAAGCACAATACTTAATAAAATAAAGGAATACTAAGTAAATTCCCAGCCAGGGAAAGCACCACACAATAGGACAACAAGAGTGGGCTTCAACACCCACAAAATACACCAATGACTCTCATATCATTTAGCAATTCTACCTCTAATTGCATGCAACGTAGAATGAAAGAGAGAAAGGCTCATGCCTTTATATACAACACATATACAAGTATAATCGTGCTCACATGCGAGCATCATAAATATGTATATAACCCTCAGGTGTATATAAGTACTCTATACGATACCGTGCTCCATCAAGCCCTGGTACCACGATCCTGGGAGTACATCAAATCAACAGCTCGAGCTCAGCTCCACAGACATCGATGTACCTGTTTACCTGCCCCAACAGAGACAGCCCCCAACGGGGTGAGCATACCAATACACAAAATCTCATAATCACAATAATGAAATTCATAATTTACTAAAAAAGTAAATACTAATGAATTTAAATGATACTCCCTGGATGGCAACGTCCTCATCTGGGATTCCATGTATTGTCCCTGTTCTCACAATCATCAAACTCATCAAATCTCAAAAATCAGTAAATCAACACATTGATTAACTCATCGCATGCCTAATTCTCGAATATCAACAGATAGTGATTCCAAATTCATTAAACATGCAAATATAGATATCTCAATATCAATACTGATTTCTCAACTTCGCTATCAATCACAGATAGCTCAAATGCCTCGCATTTATTTTACCAATTCCCCTTTATACTCAGACATCTCAAATGTCTTATGATGATTACATGATTCTACGGTCATTCTCAGGCATCTCAATGCCCTACAATGGTCATATAAAACCAGCATTCCATATATCATGTAAGGTTATACTACTCTAGTATTACGCACGCTTGTGGCAGCGATATCAAGATTAGGTCGCTCCATAGCTATCTCAACACATAGATATAACCAAGCGCACAACCATTTAATGCAATCAAAATACATTATGCATTTCACAGATGCTCTAATATAAAGAAATGCTCGTACGACGCACGTACCTTAAAATTCCGTAGTCCGAATCAAACTTTGCCTTGGTCCCGTTACCCGATTAATATGTGCTAACACACAAAATAACTCACAATTATTTATGAGCACACAACATATACCCAAGCATGAATCAAACCCCCAAATACATCATCAATGTACCCATAAAAGCTCCCAAAAAAAATTTGAGAATTTTTTTTTTTTTTTAAATTTCACTATTCATCCCTACCGATCGATCGGTAGGTAGAAGCTACCGATCGATCGGTAGAACCCAGATTTTTCATATTTCGCTACGGAATTCGACCGATCGATCGGTAACTCCTACCGATCGATCGGTAGAACCCTGAAACCCGAAAATCACCATTTTAAGAGCTTGAAACCTCCACCAAACCTACCCAAACTCGAAAATAACCACGTACTAACACCCTAGTACACTTAACAAGGGTTATAATCCATTTAAACATAAATCCAAAAGATTTCAAGATTTTACAAAAATCTCCCAAAACCAAAACTCAACCATTTAGCGCGAAATCACAATCAAAACGAAGCTAAAGGCGAGGGGAGATGAATACCTGATCATATCCAAGAAAACCGGCTCCTAACACGAGCTTCCGGCCACTTTGGTTGAAGGGGAAAAAGAGGGGAGGGTTTGGGGGTTAAACGGGGAGAGAGAGAGAGAGGAGAGGTAATGACGAAATATCGAGTCGACTTGGTATATATAGCCAAAAAGCCCCAAAATACCAATAGCTCCACAAATACATCATGATTCATTAAAAATCATCTGTTTTCAAGAACTCTCTCTCTAACCTCAAAAACTCATACCGGTGCCCACACAAAGCACCCCAGATCTCGAGTCTCACTAAAAACCCAACTCATAGGTTTTTCACCGGAATGAGAATACAATCTCAACCTTGGGATCCAACGATCCCAACTACCCAAATAGACGAGCCCAGAAGGCCCAACACCGCGATTAAACTCCAAATCGCTACGTAAAACAACTTTAGGGGTCATTAACACTCCGGGATTAACATCTATAATCCCTGGTCATCACAATATCCCCCACTAAAAGAATTTCGTCCTCGAAATTAGCACCGGTGTATCACATAACACCCAGGCTACACAACAACATGAAGCCATAACCTCGATTCTTGACCATATCAGAATCGTATTAAATAAACGCGAGGATACTTACCTCACATCAAACTCTGAAACAGCGCGACATACCAAAACCAACATATCACCCAAGAGGCAGAAACGTACCTCGATGCGGGTCATCCCAAAAGTCAGTCTCTCATGACTGCAAAACAACCAATACTTTCGGCTGTAGATCGGACAGTCATCCTTAGTTCTAATACAACTAGTAAGAACGCATCATGAATGAAACCTCAACCGTGAGAACGTTGACCTCGTGTCAAACTCTGGAGTGGAATAGACTTCCAAATCTATCATAACGTCAAAGAGCGTCAGCACAACTCAACGCTAATAATCCAAAAGCAGTTAGTCAACTGAAACTGCGAGGATTCGAATCGCTCCCGATTCCATCGTAGATATCATTCAATGACATCTCTATCATGACTCACGATGTCTAACATACATCGTTACGAGGGAAACATTAGTATACCACGGTGTACACATACCAAACCTGGTTTCCACTTTCAAACCTCCTCTATCGAAGGAGCAGTCGCATCATTGCAACTCAAATTGGGCAACTCACGGCCACAGATTCACACAAAAGACATCTCACGAGATGCCCACCTCCGGATGTTCCAAGAATCACATCCTGATCATAGATAAACAATCGAGACTCCACAGAGTTTAAAAAATTCTGAACGGACATGCAATAAACCCATTGCATCCTCAACGCTTGTGTCGTCAGCGACACCCAACAAATCCGAATTCCTGCCATCCCTTGATAATCCTAGGATTTAACAATCCAAACTTGGGAAGGCTAGCGAAAACTCGAAAGAAAACGCCAACAAGGAAATACCTTAACCCACACAAGATAATCCTTCTTCAAAGGGAGTCAACTAACTTCACGATTATTCCTCATAATTTAACGTGCCATGGAGATTCCCAAATTCAAGGTGATCCATATCTCTCATCAGAGATTTAACCACCCAAACACAACATAACTCTATGCTTGACAAAAAGAAATCGATAACTGGCATCCGTATACTCACCGGTATACCTGCCTAAGCACAGACACTACATGCATACTCAATGCACTTGACTCAGGTATCTGCAACATACCCCTAAGTCCCAAACACAACCGTCAGTTTTGAGTCATTCCCATCCAGTGGAGAATGATAATCGACGATCAACAACACGGCGTGATTCCCAAAATCAACACCACATGCACCAACTTACCGAATCTTTCAAAGATTCCCAAATAGGTATAATACTACCTCCTTCCCCACAAGGGAAGTGCCATCGAACTCGAGATCCACAAGTCTCGAACCACCGTTCGGAAAAACTGGATACAATAACACCCATTGTATCCCAAATACACGGGTTCCCTCAGATCGAGTCAATAACGACCTGATGACTCTCTTGTTGGTACTCCAACATCATGAGCTGTCCCAGACAAGTCTCACCAAGATTAAACATAAACGTATACACGTTGCAGTGAGGCATGCACAACCTCAACCTCAATGACGTGGTGACTACTAGAGTCCACCACAATCCACATCGTATCACCTTACGATTTGCCAAACTTGGTTCCAACGAGCAGTATAACGGCTCTAGCAAGCCCCTCATGGTGCTGCACACACGCGGCAGACAAACTGGTCTCTGTCTCTTTAGGTTTACCTCAAACCTACCAACAAGACGGACGTTCCCACATGGCATACCATACCATGGGAAGAAAATCAATAGAGTAGTGGGTCTTTACCCAACATTCCTCTAATGCCGATACACCCTGGACACTCCAATGTCCCTATGTACTTAGCATAACCTGATCCTACTCCCTTAGGGCCCATTCTACACCCTCAAGGGTGGTGTGACCATGTCTACCACATGTCACATCGACAGAAAGCGAGTAATTTCCTCCATGATTACTCCTGTCGTCAAAAACATGGTCAAAAAGCCATTCCAACGAGCATACCTCAAGGGTATCACCACTCGTAATATGATCACCCCAAACATAAGTTGCGGTACAATCACATGTACAGCGCATCCATCCATTCCTCGAGCAACCCGCTCGGTATAAGGGTCACGTCAATCGGTGACGCACACACCACCTTGTGCTCGGTACTGGCACCCAAGGCATACCACTGAATACGTATACTCAACGTATTGTTCATCGTAACGATGATGCATGTCTAATAAGACATCTCCTACACCATCGTCATCGTCATCCCGTGACGACACATGCCAACTCATGGCATCTAAGGCATTGTCAACTAGTGACGATACATGTCAACAATGACATCTAAACAACCCAGTCAACTCGTGACGGTCCACGTACATCAACGTATGTCATCCACCATCATGCTAGTAAAATAGGCATAATAAAACATGTATATCAACGCATGCCAGCTACAATAATGCTAATAGAATAGCATATCTCATACCTCATCGCTAACATATAGCGGCATACCTGTCTCCGTCGCTCAATAATAGTGCGTAATCAGCACCCATCGCTCGAAGGCGGCAAAATCCTGTGCTGAATACATAGCGGCACAATCCATCGCTATAGAATCGACGGCATGATACCTCGTCATATAATAAGTGTCATGAAACCTCGTTATACACCTGAGCATGAATCATCGTCCACATAATAGCGGAAAGAGGCATCGCTATCAACATATCCGGCGGCATGAATCATCGCCAATCCTCATAGAAGAATGAGTCATCGTAATCATCATATACATATGCTCAACGGCGTGAACCATCATCAACCGACACAGCAGAATGTCTCATCGCTATACATGTGTCTGGCGGTATGAATCATCGCCCATCATCATAGAGGAATGAATCATCATCATCGACACAGCGGAATACATCATCGCTATCATCCGTGTCCTCATAAAGAAATGAATATAAATCGACACAGCGGAACACATCACCGCTATCATCCGTGTCCTCATAAAGAAATGAATATAAATCGACACAGCGGAACACATCACCGCTATCATCCGTGTCCTCATAAAGAAATGAATATAAATCGACACAGCGGAACACATCACCGCTATCATCCGTGTCCTCATAAAGAAATGAATATAAATCGACACAGCGGAACACATCACCGCTATCATCCGTGTCCTCATAAAGAAATGAATATAAATCGACACAGCGGAATACATCACCGCTATCATCCGTGTCATCACAAAGGAATGAATCATCATCCTCGACACAGCGGAATACATCATCGCTATCATCCGTGTCATCACAAAGGAATGAATCATCATCCTAACAAGCGGCATCTCATCCTCGCTTCTTCATACAAGCGGTATCTCATCCTCGCTTCGTATGGCATACCCCGCCTCCATGTGCAAGCGAGCCTCCCCCCTCCCGCTCCACATTTTTAGCGGTATAAGCATAAGCTTCTTCATACAAGCGGTATCTCATCCTCGCTTCGTATGGAATACCCCGCCTCCATGTGCAAGCGAGCCTCCCCCCTCCGGCTCTACATTTTTAGCGGTCAAGCGTATGTATAAAAATTCTCACTGTGATAAGCAAGACTCCTGGAATGTATAATCATCATTCCTTTTTATACTCCATATTTCCTGTAACCTGCAACCATCATGGTTAGCAACAATAGCCATATACGCTATGCATCAAACATCCAATGCATATATGCAACCACTTGCAAGTCAATACGTATACCAAGACATGTTACCTCGGAAATATCCCTTTACCTGATTTTCTTTGAAACCAGATTCCTTGGCACATAACATACGGAGTGCCAGACATTACCACTAATGCCATCCTATCGCGTCGCACACGATTCCTGCAACCACAATGGTTAGCAATACCACTTTTCATATCATAAAAGCACATAAACAATTAGTCATGTCGTACAACATTAATGCCATCATGCATAAATATGTGCTATCAATAACTTCATAGGCCCTTAACAGCCCCAATGAGCAACCACTGCTCTGATACCACTAATGTAAGGACCCCAAGCCCTTAACCCTTGATTAGTGTATTAACCACTATGTGTGGCACATGCTTTCAATAAAAATCATTCGGGAAACTCAGATGATGCTTTACCATTGAATGGCAATTACAAAATTTTCTTTAATACTCAATGTTATAAGATCATCATCCTAACAACATATAGACTCATAAAGTTCGCCCATTACCATCCCCTTTTTGCCACTTTTTACATTGTGGACTTTTATAAAAATTTGGGCAGAGTCTCCCCATAAATTGAGCTATCCCGAAATAAAAGCACAACACATAACATAATTCCCGGCCAGGGAAGCACAATACTTAATAAAATACAGAAATACTAAGTAAATTCCCAGCCAGGGAAAGCACCACACAATAGGACAACAAGAGTGGGCTTCAACACCCACAAAATACACCAATGACTCTCATATCATTTAGCAATTCTACCTCTAACTGCATGCAACATAGAATGAAAGAGAGAAAGGCTCATGCCTTTATATACAACCCATATACAAGTATAATCGTGCTCACATGCGAGCATCATAAATATGTATATAACCCTCAGGTGTATATAAGTACTCTATACGATACCGTGCTCCATCAAGCCCTGGTACCACGATCCTGGTAGTACATCAAATCAACAGCTCAAGCTCAGCTCCACAGCCATCGATGTACCTGTTTACCTGCCCCAACAGAGATAGCCCCCAACGGGGTGAGCATACCAATACACAAAATCTCATAATCACAATAATGAAATTCATAATTTACTACAAAAGTAAATACTAATGAATTTAAATGATACTCCCTGGATGGCAACGTCCTCATCCGGGATTCCATGTATTGTCCCTGTTCACACAATCATCAAACTCATCAAATCTCAAAAATCAGTAAATCAACACATTGATTAACTCATCGCATGCCTAATTCTCGAATATCAACAGATAGTGATTCCAAATTCATTAAACATGCAAATATAGATATCTCAATATCAATACTGATTTCTCAACTTCGCTATCAATCACAGATAGCTCAAATGCCTCGCATTTATTTTACCAATTCCCCTTTATACTCAGACATCTCAAATGTCTTATGATGATTACATGACTCTACGGTCATTCTCAGGCATCTCAATGCCCTACAATGGTCATATAAAACCAGCATTCCATATATCATGTAAGGTTATACTACTCTAGTATTACGCACGCTTGTGCAGCGATATCAAGATTAGGTCGCTCCATAGCTAGCTCAACACATAGATATAACCAAGCGCACAACCATTTAATGCAATCAAAATACATTATGCATTTCACAGATGCTCTAATATAAAGAAATGCTCGTACGACGCACGTACCTTAAAATTCCGTAGTCCGAATCAAACTTTGCCTTGGTCCCGTTACCCGATTAATATGTGCTAACACACAAAATAACTCACAATTATTTATGAGCACACAACATATACCCAAGCATGAATCAAACCCCCAAATACATCATCAATGTACCCATAAAAGCTCCCAAAAAAATTTGAGATTTTTTTTTTTATCTGTAGAACCCAGATTTTTCATATTTCGCTACGGCATTCGACCGATTGATCGGTAGAATCATCATTTTTTAGAGCTTAAACCTCCACCGAACCTACCCAAACTCGAAAATAACCATGTACTAACACCCTAGTACACTTAACAAGGGTTATAATCCATTTAAACATAAATCCAAAAGATTTCAAGATTTTACAAAAATCTCCCAAAACCAAAACTCAACCATTTAGCGCGAAATCACAATCAAAACGAAGCTAAAGGCGAGGGGAAGATGAATACCTGATCATATCCAAGAAAACCGGCTCCTAACACGAGCTTCCGACCACTTTGGTTGAAGGGGAAAAAGAGGGGAGGGTTTGGGGGTTAAACGGGGAGAGAGATAGAGAGGAGAGGTAATGACGAAATATCGAGTCGACTTGGTATATATAGCCAAAAAGCCCCAAAATACCAATAGCTCCACAAATACATCATGATTCATTAAAAATCATCTATTTTCAAGAACTCTCTCTCTAACCTCAAAAACCCATACCGGTGCCCACACAAAGCACCCCAGATCTCGAGTCTCACTAAAAACCCAACTCATAGGTTTTTCACCGGAATGAGAATACAATCTCAACCTCGGGATCCAACGATCCCAACTACCCAAATAGACGAGCCCAGAAGGCCCAACACCGTGATTAAACTCCAAATCGCTACGTAAAACAACTTTAGGGGTCATTAACACTCCGGGATTAACATCTATAATCCCTGGTCATCGCATAGATCGAGAAGGCTTCTTGGCCTAAGTCAAAGTACTTACATAGACAAAGTGCTAAAACGGTTTAGAATGCAAGAATCAAAGAAAGGATTCGTGCCTATGACACATGGAATTTATCTCTCGAAGGAACAGTGTCCTTCAACACCAGATGAGAGACGACGCATGAGTAAGATTCCATATGCGTCAGCTATTGGATCTATCATGTATGCCATGATATGTACTCGTCCCGATGTATCGTATGCTTTGAGCATGACGAGCAGATATCAAGTTGATCTAGGTGAAGGTCACTGGATTGCAGTCAAGAACATCCTGAAGTACTTTAGAAGGACTAAGGATACATTCTTGATTTATGGAGGTGAGGAAGAGCTCAATGTAATGGGTTACACTGATGCAAGCTTCCAAACCGACAAAGATGATTATTGATCGCAATCTGGATATGTGTATTGCCTAAATGGAGGTGATGTGAGCTGGAAGAGTTCAAAGCAAGAGACAGTAGCCGATTCTACAACAGAAGCTGAGTATATTGCTGCCTCGGATGCAGCAAAGGAAGCTGTTTGGATTAGGAAGTTCATTTCTGAACTTGGAGTGGTGCCTAGCATTAAAGATCCGATAGAACTCTATTGTGACAACAATGGAGCGATCGCATTAGCTAAGGAACCTAGATCTCACCAAAGATCCAAGCACATACTTCAGCGCTTTCATTTCATTCGAGAAATCGTTGAAATGGGAGATGTCAAAATATGTAAAGTACCAACAGATGATAACGTATCTGACCCATTGACGAAGCCACTGTCACAGCAGAAGCATGATCGTCATACTAGATCTCTAGGCATTAGGTACATGTCTGAGTGGTCTTAGTGCAAGTGGGAGATTTGTTGGGATATGCCCTAAGACATGTCATTGGATGATTGTTTTTGACATACAATGTTTATGATTTTATGAATGACAATTCATTATTATATATTATTCTTTTAACTGTCCAATGTGAATTTATATATATGTTAATGTCCTTAGAATAATATTGTATTATTCTTAAACATTGTCCCTAGTCAAGTATTATCATGAATCGGGATATTGATAATACATAGAGAATAATATGTGTTGATTGATGAATTGTTCATTGATATGCGATATCAAATCAACCCATGGGTACATGTTAGAGAACGATGTACTGGACAGACCCACCATGAGAATGCTACATGGATAGTTATATGAGCGTCATAAGCAATTCTCATAGTGATAATAATGTATGTAATCCTTACGACTTGTGTTCATCAGAGATCCCAACAGAAGGAGTTATGTATCTTGATATTGTCAAACGTTACCCATAACAGGGTATACTATAAAGGCAACTATTGGATACACTACGAATTATGTAGAGGGATGTTGATTGATCGAGATAGGATTTGTCCCTCCTATATAACAGGAGAAGTGTTTGGGCCCTTGATCAAGTAAGACTAAAATGCATTGGCCATGCTCGAATGAGTCGATATGAGATATCGAGCTTATTCGTTTATTCTAGTTCTACTTGGGGATCAAGAAATAGAGATTGAATATACGAGTATGACTATTCCATGACTCGTGTTCAATCTAAAAACAAAGGACAAAGGGATTAAGTTACATGGTTAATATTATCACAAGTTCTTAGGTTATGTCGAGTCATTGACATTCTTGTATTTTGGGTAGCATTGATGTGTTGCTAGATACCGCTCATTGCTTGCGACATAAAATGAGATTTTATGTCACTGCCAACATTACAAGATCCTATCGGGTCGCACAAAAGATTAAATCGAGAAGGAAAATTAAATTCATTGGATGAATTAATTAATTAAGAGGAGTCTTAATTGAATGATTAAAAGAACTTAATTAAATCATGGGTTTGAGCCCATAAGACTTTGAGAAAGTCTTGAACTTAATTAAGCCCTTTTAATAACAATGATATAATTAATCGTTGGACAATTAAAAATTCATTCCAACCTAAAAGTTCTAAAAGCACACAGCCGCACCACCTCTTCTAGCTCTCAGTTTTTCATAGCCGAAGAGAGACTAGGGTGATTTCGTGCCAATTTTCGATTGTGAATCGAGTGTACTTCTTGTTCCGGTTTAAGAACGAGTATAGCAACTTGTTCTTAGACTATCCCTTCACCCGATTTGATCGTGTGGATACCGTTGAGGCAAAACTTGATAAGTTTTGCTAGTGACTCGTAGAAGGCGTTGGACGTGGTGCTGCTTCGTGGAATCTGCTCAAACACGCTACAAGGGTGAGACTTTTGATCCTTTATCCGATATGAACCCCTTTGTATAGATCCGGTGTATTAGTAATCCAAAATTTTAAATTCCGCTGCGTTGCTATGCTTGTTGGATTACTTACAGATGATACCATCCCGGGAGTATCATTTAAATTCATGGCATTTACATTCTGTAATTATGAACTGTAATATTATGATTATTGGATTGGTGGTGTTGGTATGATCACCCCGTGTGGGGGCTGTCTCTATTGGGGCAGATTATACAGGTGCAACAGTAGCTTTGGAGTTGAGCTCGGGCTGTTGATTTGAGGTACTTTCAGGATTGAAGTACCAGAGCTGGTTGAATAAGTACGTAGTGCATGGGAGATGCTTCCAGGATTGAAATGTTGTACACGCTTATTCATTGGGTGCTCTCATGTGAGCACGTTTTTACGTGTATATGGAATGTATAAATGGGCATGACTTTTCTCTCTTCATTTATGGTCTGCATGCAATTAAATACGGAATTGCTAAATGAACAGAAAGCATATTAGTGTATTATTGGGGTGCATACTATGGAAGTGGTTCTGGTTTGAGAAGTAGAATATTATGAGATTCTAATGCAAGAAATTTTATAGATGGTATGTGATGCTATGCTTGCATTTGGTTTCCTTCCCATGATAATATGATTGTATGCACTAATGGCATGGATTAATATACTAATAACGGGTTAAGGGTACCGTGGTCCTTACATGATGCACTTACAAGAGCGGAGCTAGTGGAAATTGGGGTAAGTATTTACAAGGATGTTGTACCCTACATGTGCCATCACAGAGGCCGGTGTCTGATAGTCTGAGGCCATGAGGGGACCAGTTTAAGTCTCATGGAACTTCATCATCTCCCGATAAGCGACCTGATAATCGACGGGTGGGAGATCAAAGGTGTGATGCCCGGAAATTAATGGTGTAAATCCCGGTGTGATAATGATCCTTAATGGTTTTTAATTGTATATTTGAATAAATGCAGATATGATATTCACAATTGGATCCTGGATTTATACATTAATTTCAATATTTTTCACATTTTATAGAAATAAACTAAAATTTTCATTTACACCAATCCATATGTGTAACAAGAGCTTTGTCTATTCTTTAATATAATTAGATCACACGGTTATATATCGAATTATAAAAAAAAAAAAATGGGGGATGCACGGCGGCCCTTTTATCCTCTTGAGTCCGCCCTGATCACATGTTTACATACATTGACTTTTATAATCTGACACAACAAATATTTTTTATTTAAATAATATAATTACATCGGAGATTGTCTTATTTAGATAGTATTTTTTTACAAATAATTATTATTTAAATAATATAATTACATCGGAGATTGTCTTATTTAGACATTATTTTTTTATAAAAAAAATACAGTAATATTGCTAGAGTACAACTCTTTTAGACTATATTAGTTTACAACAATTTAAAAAATTCAAAAAAGAAAATGGGTGGGGAAACATTTATTGCCATTGAATTTATTAAAGTGATGATTTTTTGTGCTATTAGAGGGACAGTTCTGGGTTCTCCGAGGGTATTCCAGCCTCATATAAAATATGGAATCCATATTCCATATTGATCGCTGAACTGCCTATGACATCAGGGGCGAATTTATTTGCCTCCTAAAATTATAATCGTCCCCTTGAAATTATGTTTGGACCTTATCAGACTTTTTTAAACCTTATCTTGCCCTCAACACTATATTTCTAAATTCGCACCTCATGTCCTTCGATACAGAATTAACATAACCAATTTGTGATGTAGAATTTGTCATCGGTTGACTAATTGTTCCCACAAAAAGAAAAAGGAAAATAAAAATTGAGAAGCATTCACACTTCCGAAGCTATAAAGATGTAGGAATATTCTTTCATGCTTGTGAATATTTATTTCCATTTACATATAAGAATGCCTTGCCCTTATCTTATTTAGAAATTTTTAATGGGTACAAAAATTATTTAAAATATAATATTAGACTTGACTCGATGGTTAAGTCCTCATAGTTACATGTATATTTGTAGTATTTTTGGTATAAATTTTTATAAAAATTAAATATATATTAAATAGGTTTTTCTTTTAATCTGTTTAAATTGTTTTATAAATTTTATTTTCCATAGATTGTTGGGTTTTTGGGTTTCAAGGACATTTTTTTTTTGGTAAAAAGAATTGGTGAAATTTGAGTGACCAAAAGTCTATATTGAGGTCTCAATTTTAATTAAGTAGTATACTTTTTCTTTCTTAAAATGTATTCTAAATTAAAGTCTGAACTCCCAACCAATCATGCATGTGAATGGGGAGCGGCCAAAATATTAAAATGTCACGTTAAAAAAGTACATCAAAAATGGCCAGTTGTGGACTCAAATGGCTGCAGGGATGAGCATATGGGAACTCATATTAAACGATAAAGATACAAAATTAAGTCAATATTCACAATGGTCCACTTGGTCGTGCCATAATATATATATATATATATATATATATATATATATATATATATATATATATATAATTTATGAGTTCACAGATATGGCTATTGTGTGATGCAGCGTTTTTGAATCATGTAGTTGCGGCTCCTTAACTTGGAGTTGCATACATTTCGATTACCAGTTACACCGGAACTGGCAAAGACTTTAGCAGTTAGGGAGGATCTACAAATGGCAATGCAGTTTGGATGGGATAGTATCGTCCTCGAGAGTGACTGCATGAATGCCATTCAGGCGGTGGCTTACCAAATTGATAATCATTCATCCATTGGCATATTGCTTCTGACATCAGGAGAATTTGGAGTGGCTTACATAGGCCACACGAGTTTAATGCGTAGAACAAATAATGAAGTCGCTCATCAATTGACTAAACATAAATATGTATTGGTTTCATCATTTGGTTTATCAATCTATCCTGATTTTATTCATAGTTTTGTAATGTCGAAGATTCCTCGTCGATCAATATAATATCGTCTAGTTTCTGAAAAAAAATAAAAATATTGGCTATAGTGCTTTGTCTAGAATTATTTATCCCTCAGCATAGAGAAAATTAGGCCCTTGAACTCTCAATATGTGGAGCGAGTTTCTAGTAAAAATACGACGAGCCGATTTAGTTTAAGCTTTTATTTGGATGAAAGTATTATATTAGAAGTGAATGTAGAAAAATAGATTTGAACTAACTCTTGAGAATTCGAAATACCCTGTTTTGGTCAAAAAATAAAATTCATAGATTTAAAAATTATGTAAAGAATTAAGTGTATTTTGATCTCGGATCCAAATTCCAAATCAAATACTTCAATTCAAATATGCAGGTTTAAAGGACACAGACACTCTTCCTTCACCTTGACTCGCATAGGAGGTGCCGACAATTTTAGTAACAATTTTCCCATTTTGTGTGGTGCTAAAACTTATATTTTGGAATAATATACACGAACTCAGAAATTTTATTGGAGGGGACTTAATAATTACATTTTACCCTTAAAAAATTATAGTTTGTCCCCTTTAAATTTTTTTGACACACTATAATTTTTACCCTAATGTTTTTAAATAAAAATATTTTGCATCTCTTCTCATAATTTCTGTGCTCGCTCCTGCTGACGTGAAGATATTTATATTTAATAAACTTTTTAAATTTTATTTATATTTTTTAGGTTTCATTTTTTTTATCCTCTAAAATACGGGAGATTGTTTTCTTTTCTATATTTTATCGCTCACTGAAATTCCGGGATTATATGCCAACATGATTGCACGAAAAGTTAGGATGAGACTCGGGAATTATTACATATTTACATTTCTACATAATCATAACTAGCCATCATGAGGGGATTAATTCTTGCTACATTTCGCTATGTGAGTTTGTGAGTTCACTAAAAAACAAATGTAAATCCTATATGCAAATGATTTTGGGCAGTTGGATTTAGACTGAGGATAGTACACTTATTTTATCATCGAACTTCCCCAATTGAGGGTTTTACGTTCTTGGGAAACAACCAAATAATAAGATTTAATGGAGGAGTAGTATTGGATATAATTTTATCATTGATGAACTCACAGGCTTGCTACAATTATTGTTGGGTTTTACTTCCCCGGCGTCAGATCCAAATGCAGCGAAAAATAAACATAAACAGATCTAGACCCGTGGATTGACGATCCCACTAGATTCATATATAAGCATGCAAATATTAAATATAATGCACGAAAATGGATTACTGATAACAACAAAATCAATCTGATGGTGGTAATCCTCTAATCCAATCAACATGACTAGATCTACAAGATCAGTACCAGTACCAGTTTGGTGTCAACTTTTCTAAGAGAGAGTGAATTGAATGGAGTTATAGGTTCTACATAACCCTAGATGTGACTAACATATTTATAGTTGTAATGTGCAGCTAATTGGGCTTGGGTTCATAAAGCTCATTGGGCTAACATTTGGCTTGCATGACATTTATGCTAAAATCTCTCATTTGTCCAAAAGCCAACACAAAACTACAAACTCATAATCCAAGTAATTAAATACAATTGAACAACTTTATGTACTACCAATGTACATAATTATGAGAAATAAATATGTGAAACGTTTTAATCTTAGAAGTTTCTATAATGTAATATTTCAAATATAGAAATTCCACTAAAGTGATGAGATTTCAAATATTAAATACATATCTTCTAAATCACGCAATTTGAACACTTAGGGTACGCTTGGTAGCATTGATAGGATAAGTGATGGATAGATAATTAGGTGGATAAAGAGATGAGTATTAAAGTATCGAAAAATAATAACATGTTTGGTGTGTATGATTAGTAAAGCATGGATAAATAATCTTATGTTTGGTGTAGTTGATAAAACATGGTATAAATGTGAAGGATCTCATAAAAAGACAGAAATACCCTGTTAGTTCCGAACTTTATCAATGAGATTTTAAAGATGACAAAACATATCAGACCGGATCGAGAGAAATCAGACTGACCAGATCGATCGCCCAAAACAGATCAAGCTGATAAGATGACAAAGCATATCAGACCGGATCGAGGGTAATCAGACTGACCAGATCGATAGCTCAAAACAGAACAAGCTGATAAGGCATATCACATATCAGACCGGATCGATAGATATCAGACTGACTAGATCGAAGCTTCAGATCGATCTCAACCTATATCAGATCAGAGCAGTCAAGGATGTATAAAGATTGGTTCTTCAGTCCGAATCATTAACGGCTATTTATTGTAGCATTTAATGTTGTAATTAATGCTACAAAGGACCAAAGACTGAAGATTACCATAAAAGGTAAGAAGACAAAGAAGAGCTTACCTGACAGTCGCCGAAAGCATGAACCAGAACGGCAAGTATCCTGAAGAAGAAGACTGTAGCTTACTCAGAGATTAAGCAGAGTCAAGAGTTGCACATTAAGGGAAATAATGTCGTTGGTACATGTAACTATAAAAGGATGCAACAACAATACAGAAAAGAACGACAAAAGACTCAACAATACAGATAAACAAGACTCTCGCTGATCAATCAAAAACAGCACAAGCTTTTAAGCTCAGAAGCTCTCGAGCTGAAATTATTCTTAAGCACGATTACATTGTAATATTTGATCATTTAGGATCACTGTGCGCATCTTGTGTATTCTGTATTGAAAATTAGAAGTGAGAAACAAATTGTAACTGTCAGACAGAGAGTGTCTGAACAGATCGAGTGACTAGGAGTTTCAGTTTGGTAGTGGGGTAAATCCAGCCTGAATCGGGTTTGTACAACAGGATTGTATAAATCAAAGTCTTCTAGTAGAAACCTTCCTTAATTGGAAGAAGGGGAGACGTAGAAGGATTACACCACCTTCGAACTTCCAGAAACATATTCTGTGTTCTTATCTTTCTGCACTCGTTCTTTCATTCAAGCCATCGAGCCGTTCTTACAAATATATATACAGACCGTTCCGCACTTATACATTCAGTGGTCTGTTCAATAAAAGAGTTGATTAAGAAACAGATTTCTTTCACTAATCTGAAAGAAATCACAAGGGATTAAATTTTAGAAGGAGTATTCATTCACCCCCCCCCCCCTCTAAACACTCCGGACCGATCCTAACAAGTGGTATCAGAGCCAGGTTATCTTAATCAGCACAAAGACACTTGAGCTGATGGCATCATTCAACAAAATTCCTATGTTCTCAAAAGAAGACTATGATGACTGGAGAATCAGAATACAAGCTCATCTGGCAGCTCAGGATGACGATTGTGGTTCGTCATCACTGATGGACCAATGAAGATTCTGAAAGTCAATACAGCAGTCGCCATTACTGGTGGAGAATCACAAATGGTAGAGAAGGACAGATCCCTCTGGACGAATGAGGAAAGAAAGAAAGCAAATCTCGACAACGTTGCCAAAGACATCTTGTTGAAGACATTGGACAAGAACATATTCAGCAAAATCAAAATGTGCTCTACTGCCAAAGAAATTTGGGAGAAGATAGCACAGCTATGTGAAGGCAACGACCAGACCAAAGAAAACAAGCTGACTGTTGCTCTTCAAAGATTTGAGAGCATAAAATGGAAGAGTGGAGAAACTCTAAATGAGTTTGATGAAAGAGTCACTGGCATCATTAATGAACTGAATGGTCTGGGCAAGGAATACTCAAACAGAGAGATCGCTCTGAAAGTTATGAGAGCCCTGCCAAAAGAATGTGATGTTAAGACCATTGCAATGAGGGAGTCCAAAGATCTGAACAAGGTTGAACTTCATGATCTGTTCGCAGATCTTAAAGCATATGAGTTCGAACTGATAAGCAGAGGTGAAGCAGAACCATTCATCTCTCAACCAAACAAAGCACTGACAGCTATTCCAGACCAGATCGCCTCCACATCAGATCGATCTATCGAACAGATAAGTAATGATGCTATGTCATTATTTATCAAGAAATTTGGTAAATTTATGTCTAAAATATAGAGGAACTTTAAACCCTCTCATTAGAAATCAAGAAAGGACGATGCTGTTAATGATCAGGCTTGCTACAATTGTGGTAAGACCGGACATTTCATTGCAGATTGCACCAGACCAAAGAAAGAAGAACGGAAGGAGAAGCATCGCGATGACAAGAAAAAGAAGCATTACAAGGACCACAAAAATCATGGAAAGTCCCAAAAGGTCCTAGTAGCTGAAGAAGGAAACAGCAAGTGGGCTCAGACTGACTCCGATTCAGAAAGCTCCGAATATTCTTCCAGCGAAAGCGAAGAAGATATTCAATGTCTAATGGCAGACGAAGAGTTGAGTCAGACAGACGAGGTATTTGATTTTGACTCAAATGAATTTACACGTGAAGAGCTCATGTCCGCACTGCAAGACATGGCTAATGATTATAGGATCTTAGCTGAATCATTTGAGAAAAATAAAGCTAAACTCAGTGATCAAATGGATGAGCACAACAAACCAAGCTGCTCTGAGCAGGGTGAGTGCAACAATCTCCAGATCGAGCTGAATAAGCTGAAAATATCCTATGATCAGCTCCATGAAGAAAATAAGAGAATTAGCACACAAAATGCTAAGCTTTCTCATATATTCAAAACATGGACAAAATCCAGAACATCCTTGGAAGAATTACAAGAGGTACAAAGAAACGTTGGTGATTTCACCGGCATAGGCTTTGACACCAAAGAATCCACCAAAGATGAATCTGAAATGTTGCTGGTAAAGAACAAAATCAAACAAATGACATTTGTTAAATCCAGCACAGTATATGAGACTGAAGCACCTACGATTCAAACGGGAGTCTCGTTCGTGAACCAAGGTTTGAGAAAAGGAATTGGATATGTCAACCAAGCCAAAGAAAAGGCACCAGCAAGCTTTGCGTCTTTCAGACCAAATCTAAGGGTGCAAGATCGAAGGCAAGGAAGACAATACAATTACTATAATTCAAAACCAGTTCAACGAAGATATAGACTACCCCATGAGAATCAAAGGTTTCCATATCGCACACATTATCACACACAACATCGAAACAGACCAGCTCACAGCACACCACACACACACAAGCCATTAAAGCTGATACAGGTGTGCGTTCCCAAAGGGCTAATCCGTTCTGGACCCAAATAGGATTGGGTACCAACAATAAATATGTTTGATGACAGGTACCAAAGAAACCTGCATCAGACTGGTACTTGGACAGCGGGTGTTCTCGTCACATGACTGGAAACATCGAGCTGCTGTCTGAAGTTACAGAATGTACTGGACCCAAGATCATTTTCGGGGATAACTCAAAGGGTAAGACCGTGGGCAAGGGTAAGATTGTCCATGGTAACATTATTATCAATGATGTGCTGTTAGTTGAAAATCTGTGCTATAATCTGATTAGCATAAGTCAACTTTGTGATAATGGTTATGCTGTAGAATTTCATAAACACACTTGCACTGTTAAATCATCAGACAGTATAACCATGCTTGTAGGAATCAGGAACGGAAATACATATAAGATTAACTGGAATCATGCTCAACCTGATAATCCTACTTGCTTCATCGCTAACAATGATAATAAACACTGGCTATGGCATAAACGCTTGAATCATATCAATTTTAAGACTATTTCTAGCCTGTGTAAAAATGATTTAGTTATCGGTCTGCCCAAGATCGATTTTGCTAAGGATAAGATCTGCGAAGCTTGCCAAATGGGCAAACAGATCAGATCATCCTTCAAAAACAAGAATGCCAAATCCTCCTCCCGTTGTTTAGAACTATTGCATATGGACTTGTTTGGTTCTATACCAATAACAAGTTTAGGGGGAATGCGGTATACTCTTGTTGTTATTGATGATTACTCACGTTTTACATGGACTATATTTTTGAGCAGTAAAGATCAGACCGGTCCGAAGTTGATCAAGCTGCTGAAACGCACTCAGAATGAGAAATCATCCAGCATAGACAGGATTCGAAGGGACAAAGGCACTGAGTTTTCAAATCAGAATCTTGAATCCTTTCTAGAAGATCATGGAATTAAGCATGAGTTTTCAGCCGCTCGAACTCCTCAACAGAATGGAGTTGCAGAACGAAGAAACAGAACGCTCAAAGAAGCAGCAAGAACAATGCTTGCTGATTCTGGAATTTCACAAAAGTTCTGGACAGAAGCTGTGAATACTGCATGCTACACTCAAAATCGGTCTATGATTAACAAGAAGCTGAATCTCACTCCATATGAAATATGGACTGGTAACAGACCGTCTATTTCTCACCTTCATGTATTTGGCTGTAAATGCTTCGTTCACAACAATGGTAAGAATCATCTTACAGCATTTGAAGCTAAGTCAGATAATGGAATATTCTTAGGATATTCATCAACTAGCAAAGCTTATCGAGTTTTTAATAATCGAACCTTAACTGTAGAAGAATCAGTTCATGTAGTTTTTGATGAATCTTTGTGTGTTGAGGGTAACAAAGAATCAATTCAAAATCAGATGGAAAACATCCATCTCGAAGCTAACAGTGATGATGAGATTGTAGCTAACAGGTCAAGAGACAATCCACCAGAACCTGAAGTACCAGCCAGAGCGGATCAAGCCAATGAAGCTTCTTCAGATCGAGCCGATCCGGATGATCCAAACTCTCATATCAAAGAAGATGCTGATCATACCACTACTACTACTCATCCGGCTGGACCAGACAATCCAGAGTCAAGCTATCGATGGACTAAGAGGCATCCACCTAATCTAGTGATTGGAAGTCCCTCTGCACCGATTAGAACCAGAGGACAGATGATGGATGAGTTCACTCATGCTGCCTTCATCTCAACTCTGGAACCTAAGAAGATCGATGAAGCTCTGACTGATTTCAACTGGATTAAGGCCATGCAAGAAGAGCTTAATCAATTCGAACAAAATCAAGTTTGGAGTCTAACCCCCAGACCAAGCGATCTGCCTGTTATTGGAACAAGATGGGTTTTCAGAAACAAGCTGGACGCAGATGGAACTGTGGTTAGAAACAAGGCCAGACTGGTGGCACAAGGATTCCGACAAGAAGAAGGAATTGACTTCGATGAATCTTTTGCACCAGTCGCCAGACTTGAAGCAATCAGAATCTTTCTTGCATATGCTGCCTTTAAAGACTTCAAGGTATATAAGATGGACGTCAAGAGCGCCTTTCTTAATGGTAAGCTTCAGGAGGAAGTTTACATTGAGCAACCTCCTGGATTTCAGAACCACTCATTCCCTAATCATGTATACCTACTGAATAAATCAGTATATGGTCTGAAACAAGCACCAAGAGCCTGGTATGACACTCTATCTCAATTTCTGCTGAACCATGATTTTCAGATCGGCTCAGTAGATAAAACTCTCTTTAAATTTATTAAGGGGGAACATACCCTGTTAGTTCAGATTTATGTTGATGATATAATCTTTGGGTCAACTAACCCCAAATTATGCGAGAAATTTTCCAAGTTGATGCAGGGACAGTTTGAGATGAGCATGATGGGAGAACTCTCATTCTTTTTGGGTCTCCAAGTCAAACAGCTCAGCAATGGTATTTTCATCAACCAAGCCAAGTATACCAAAGAGCTGCTTAAGAGATTCGGAATGGAAACATGCTCAACTGCATCCACTCCAATGAGTCCTACAATCAAGTTAGACAAAGACGAAGGGGGAACGGCAGTCGAAGTGACTATGTATAGAGGACTAATCGGATCGCTCCTATATCTTACAGCGAGCCGGCCTGATATTATGTTCTCAGTCTGTATGTGCGCCAGATTTAAGTCAGAACCAAAGCAATCACATTTTATTGCTGCTAAGCGTATTCTGAAATACTTGAAAGGATCTCAGAACGTTGGTCTTTGGTACTCCAAAGATTCTAACTTCAGCTTGATCGGATATTCAGACGCAGATTACGCTGGCTGTAAGATTGATCGTAAAAGCACCAGTGGAACATGTCAATTTCTCGGTGAAAGATTGATCTCTTGGTTCAGTAAGAAGCAAACATCAATTTCCACATCTACAGCTGAAGCAGAATATCTTGCCGCTCGAAGCTGTTGCGCTCAAATGCTCTGGATTCAACACCAGCTCAAAGACTATGGCATCCAAGCTGTTGACTCTCCGATATTTTGCGACAACACAAGTGCAATCGCTATCACATATAATCCAGTTCTGCACTCTCAAACAAAGCATATTGATTTAAGACATCATTTTATTCGAGATCATGTTGGCAAAAAGGAGATTCGGATCGAGCACATCTCAACAGAGCAGCAAGCAGCAGACATCTTCACCAAACCACTCCGTGAGGCTAAGTTTAATTATTTCCGTCAAATTCTTGGTTTAATTGACTTATCTTGACAGTTTAGATGTTTTCCTCTTTTCGCGTTTAAAGATTTTTGTTGGCACAGATCGATAATACAATGTTCAGAAAGACACAGACCGGTCCGAACTTTCAGACCGATCTATGTCAATCTAATGTTATCCTATGATCTTTCTGGACAATAAATCCTTTATTTTGTATTTATTTAAAACAAAAACAGCCCGAACTGATTGTAAATTTTAACCGCCTTATCTTTCTTTTATCCTGACCGTTTATTTTGAATTTTTTTTAATTATCAGTCTTCGAGATAAAGACACGTGTCTTCTCTCTCTTATTTAGCGGGCTGAACATTTCATTTTCATTCACTTTTTACCATTTACTGTTGTCTGTTTTCTAAATCTCTCATAACCTCTCAAAACTCTTCGTATATTCTTACTCCAATGGCTACCATAACTCACAACTCTCTCTCCGTTGAGTTCAATGATATTTACAGGGCTGAAGATGCAGAGATGGTCTCCATTTTCCGAGCTTTGGAATCGTCTGGATTACGGAATTTTCTGGAGTGTGACACGGTGGTTTACGAATCAGAGATTCGTGAAATGTGGAACATACCTCAATAAGGATGAGTAGTGCATGGCGTAGTCCGAAACCGTCAGGTTCCCTTGCTTTAGATTCGTAAATTCATCCTCCTTAGTTTGCCTAGCCGCGGCAGAGAAGTATCGGTTTAGAAACCGAGTCTGAAATAAAGTCCAGTCGATTTCCATGCCCTGTGCCCTCAATTCCATTACAGTCGTCTTCCACCACATGGAAGACTTCTTCGCCAGTTGGAATTCTGCCAGTCTTAACCAAGCCGTCCTAGCACACGGCGCAGATACAAAAATCTGTTCTAATCTCTCCAGCCACACTACGGCCTCTTCTCCTGTCTCTGTTCCTTCAAACATGGGTGGGTGGAAGGTCAGAAATTGTGTCAGGCTAAGCTCCCCTGGTAACAGTAATTGAGCAACCGGTTCCATGCCCACAGCAGGTGGGGGTAACGGATTTGCTTGCCCGGTGCTAGCATTCACGCTCCCAATATCACCCACCTCCTCGTTGAGGTTTCCCGCATTTATAGCCGCCATGCTGTAACACGAAGGTTAACAACGATTCCAAACAATATATATGCTAAACCGTTAGACAATATGAATGACAAGCATGTTAGTATGCCAATTGTATACATAAATATGCACCACATGCATAAACATGCCCCAAATGTAAACACCTAGCCAACCATACTAAGGCTACCCTTCACTCGTTCCCAGGTTCTCTAACCACTGCTCTGATACCACTAATGTAAGGACCCTAGTTCCTTAAGTGCGGATTAAAGGCGTAAATAAAAATTTCCATGCTAATAGAGTATAAAGGTTGTGTTGATGCCCTGAGCTATTAAATTACAGTGCCAAAATGAAGTTCCAAAAGGGATTAGTTACATTCTCAACCAATGAATGCTAATCCTATAGTTTTACACTACTCCTAGAGTAGAGACTATACAAAAATTAAGCCTGCTATGCCAAAAGCACTCCTCACTGGCTCACTGCATCAACCCGCCTTAGCCCGTCCGCCCAAAAGTACCTACAGGAACAACCCCAAACCATGAGCATGTATATAAATCATATTCACAATAACATGATTATAATTCAATGCATAAACCAAAATGCAAATCACTTCCTGTACTTAACACATATAAAAGCTCCCTTGGTTGTCCCTGTACCATAATCACAATTAATTGATTATAACACCAATAATATATGTCATGACATGCATCCGTTCCATGTATACCAATGACCAATCCCAGTCTTATTATATCAGTGGCATAATACCCCTCGCGTTACATGACAGCGGCATTAATACCCCTCGCTTCGACATATTAGCGGTATAATATCCCTCGCATCAACAAGACAGCGGCATGATCCTTCGCTTCAACATGTTTGCGGCAAATATTCTTCATCGCTAAATATGACAGTGGCAAGTATTCTATCATCGCCTTGACATGAAGGCGGCAAGTATTCTTCATCACTGTGATATAACCTCGACTCACAATTTCATGCAACCATAATGCATGTTCCAACAATATATGCAACCATAATGCATAAATAAGACCACATGTGCAACCATAATGCATAGCCAATTCAAAGCGTAATTAATACGTTTTACCGTCCGATGCTCGTACGTCTCACTACGTACCTTAGTTCCAAAAGTGGAGATGTCGTGGAACTTTATCTCCTTTGATGTGTGGCTACCTGGGATGGTTCTACACAATCACATGAATCCATATTAGAAGCCAATAAGTGAACCATTACCAAAAATAACATCATTTAAAACAAAATCTCAAAATCCACATTTTATGCCTTGCGATCGATCGGTCCCTAAGCCCCGATCGATCGCCAAGTTAAGAAAAAATAGGCATCCAAGTACTGCCTCCACCGATCGATCGAACCATTTTACCGATCGATCGAGACATCACACCGATCGATCGGGAAAAATTACCGATCGATCGATAAGCTCATTTCACGCCTTGTTCAGGCTCTGCCTTGCTCGATCGATCGGACCCATTTTCCGATCGATCGAGAAGCCCTGTTTCAGCGAGAAACTTCCATGTATGAGCTTCCAACAACACCTACACTTATGTACAACCAAGAACAACTACCATGCTCAACATATAACCACAAAACAACCTTAATATACAACCCCCAAACATAAACAAGATGTTGGACCAAGATCCACCCTTATATCCCCAAAAACAAGCCACAAACCCAACCAAAACTCAACAAAACCCTACCAAAATGGAAGCTTACCACTTGAGCTCCAAGTTTCAAGCAAGAAAAGCACAAAAGACTCCTTTTTCCAAGTTTACTCTTCCACTCTTGATGCAGAAACGAAAATGAGAGTTCTTAGGTGGAGGGATGGGGTTTTGGGGACAAAAGCTGATAGGGAGGGGGGTGATGGGATGTAAAGCATGCAATTGGCTCCCAAGCCATGATATGGGGTTTTAAATGTGTTCCAAGACACAAGCATGATATATAGAATACCTCAACAAGATATTTTAAAAGTATTTTACCACAATGCAACAAGATCCCTATTAAAATCATGCATTACCAAATAGATGTAAGTAATCCTTAGAGCATACAACGCAGCGGAATAAAATTTTAGGATTACAAACCAGCAGATCTATACATAGGTTATCATATCGGATTAAGTAATACGAAGGTTCTCACCCTTGTAGCGTGTTTGAAGCAGAATCCACGGAGCAGCACGTCCAACGAACTCCGAGTCACAAGCAACACCTCCAAGGTCTTGCCTCTACGGTATCCACACGATCAAATCGAAAGGGATGTTCAAGAACAAGTTGCTAGACTTATTCTTGAACTTATATCAAAACACGGTTCAAAACCGATCAATAGCCACCAATCTCCAACCTTTTCTCACGGCGGCGGCGGCAAGGAAGGTGGCGGCCGAGAGCCTTTTGGAGGATGGCTAGGGTTTATGTTTGATATCAAAGAATGATATGAAAGTATGATTAACAATTAATCAAAAAAACATGCATTTATATTATAAGGCTTTTAATTAAGGTTCAAGACTTTCTTAAAGTCTTATGGGCCCAAACCCATGATTTAATTAAAACCATTTAATCACTTAATTAAGACTCTTCTTAATTAATTAATTCATCCAATGAATTTAATTTCCCTTATCGATTTAATCTTTTGTGCGACCCGATAGGATCTTGTAATGTTGGCAGTGACATAAAATCTCATTTTACGTTTCAAGCATTGAGCGGTATCTAGCAACACATCAATGCTACCCAAATTACAAGAATGTCAATGACTCGACATAACCTTTAGAACTTGTGATAATATTAATCATGTAACTTAATCCCTTTGTCCTTTGTGTTTAGATTGAACACGAGTCATGGAATAGTCATACTCGTATATCCAATCTTTATTTCTTGATCCCCAAGTAGAACTAGAATAAACGAATAAGCTCGATATCTCATATCGACTCATTCGAGCATGGCCATGCATTTTAGTTCTCACTTGATCAAGGGCCAAACACATCTCCTGTTATATAGGAGGGACAAATCCTATCTCGATCAGTCAACATCCCTCTACATAATTCGTAGTGTATCCAATAGTCGCCTTTATAGATTACCCTGTTACGGGTAACGTTTGACGATATCAAGATACATAACTCCTTATGTTGGGATCTCTGATGATCACAAGTCGTAAGGATTTCATACATTATTATCACTATGAGAATTGCATATGACGATCATATAACTATCCATGTTGCATTCTCATGGTGGGTCTGTCCAGTACATCGTTCTCTAACATGTACCCATATGTTGATTTGATATCTCATATCAATGAACAATTCATCGATCAACATATACTAGTCTCTACGTATTATCATTATCCCTATTCATGATAATACTTGACTAGGGACATCTTTAAGAATAATACAATATTATTCTAAGGACATTAACATATATATTAATTCACAATGCACAGTTAAAAGAATAATATATAATAATGAATTGCCATTCATAAAACCATAAACATTGTATGTCTTAAACAATCATCTAATGACTTGTCTTAGGGCATATCCCAACAATAGACACAACCCATATCATTTAAACCATTATAACACCCAAACCCCAACATGTATAATATGTACCCGGAAATGCTCTACCAGGTCACGCCTACCATGTGACAAGCATTTTACCAAGATAATTAGTCCCAACACATAATCTAATTATCGCCATAATATCACATAAACATAATTAATGCCCTATTTGCAATTAATTATTTCGGGGATATCACAATACTCCCCTACTTATAAGATTTCGCCCTCGAAATCGCATGCACTTACCCAAAACGAAACTAAACATAAATCACATACCAGAGAATATATTCGGGTAGTGCTGCACCATATGCTGCTCCGTCTCCCACCTGGCCTCTTCGACACCCCTGCGATCCCACTGTACCTTTACCATAGGTATCACTTTGTTTCTAAGTCTGCGATCAGCCCTATCCATAATCCTGACTGGCCGTTCCTCATAAGATACATCAGAATCTAGCTGAACCTCAGAAGGCTGCAATACATGCGACGGATCCGGCTCATACTTCCGTAGCATAGATACATGAAACACGTCGTGAATACCAGACAACGACGGTGGCAGTGCTAAACGGTAAGCCAAGGTACCGATGCGCTGTAAAATCTCATACGGTCCCACATACCTCGGAGACAATTTACCACGCATACCAAACCGAACCACACCCCTGAAAGGTGAAATCTTCAAAAAGACCCTGTCTCCCAACTGAAATTCCAATGGTCTCCGCCGTTTATTCGCATAGGCGGCTTGCCTGTCCTGGGCTGCCTTCATTTTCTGACGGATAATCTTTACCTTATCCTCCATCTCCCGAATCAGTTCGGGTCCTCCCACTGCTTTACTGGTCAAGTCATCCCAGTACAACGGCGACCTACAACGCCTACCATACAAAGCCTCAAACGGTGCCATCTGAATACTCGCCTGATAGCTGTTGTTGTATGAAAACTCTACCAAGGCCAAAGAATCTTGCCATGAGGCATCAAACTCCAACACACAAGCTCGCAGCATGTCCTCGAGCGTCTGTATAGTACGCTCAGTCTGACCGTCCGTTTGGGGATGATATGCCGTACTCAACATCAACTCAGTACCCAAAGCTGACTGAAGACCTCCCCAGAAATGAGATGTGAACCGCGGATCTCTGTCAGACACAATAGACACTGGAATCCCATGCAGTCTCACTATATCCCGGACATACAATTGAGCCATCCTCAAGTATGTGTACGTCATACTGTAGGGAATGAAGTGAGCCACCTTCGTCAGCCTGTCAATGATCACCCAAATGGCATCACAACCTGAAGTAGTCCTCGGCAAGTGAGTCACAAAGTCCATAGATATGTGTTCCCACCTCCACTCCGGTATCTCTAAACTCCTTAGCTCGCCACCGGGTCTCTGCCTCTCCACCTTAACCTGTTGACAGATCAAACACCTCTTGACAAAAGCAATCACATCACGCTTCATCCGCTTCCACCAGAACTGATCACACAAGTCCTTATACATCTTCCTCCCTCCTGGGTGATGCTAAATCGGCTACTATGAGCTCGTTCCAAGATTCCTCTACGCAACTCCGGCGTACCTGGAACTACCCATCGGTTACCGAATCTCAAAGAACCATCCTCAGCCACTCTGAACTTTGATGGCTGTCCCTGAAGTGCCAATGATGACCATCTCTGAATCTCACCATCTGTCCTCTGAGCTCTCCTGATATGCTCATAGATATCTGGCTCAGCCAATAAGGTCGATACATACACAGGCGATGTATCTACGTTGAAGTCATAGCCCAGATGGCAACAGGAAGTCATCATAGCCGACAAATGCATGACCTCCTCAGCAGTACTCTTCACCTTCCGACTCAAGGCGTCTGCCGTCAAGTTTGCTTTCCCCGGATGGTACTCAATCTCACAGTCATAGTCTTTGAGCAAATCCATCCATCTTCTTTGACGCATATTCAACTCCGCCTGAGTGAATAAGAATTTCAGGCTCTTATGATCCGTATATATGGTAAAGGACGTACCATACAGATAGTGCCTCCAAATCTTCAGGGCAAAGATAATAGCAGCCAACTCCAAGTCATGGACTGGGTACCTAACCTCATGCGGCTTCAACTGCCTCGATGCATAAGCTACCACATGCTTATCTTGCATCAGTACACAACCCAAGCCCTGCAGTGATGCGTCAGTATAAAGCACAAACCTCTTGTTCTCCGTAGGAATCACCAATACCGGTGCCGTCGTCAATCGGTGCTTTAACTCTTGGAAACTCTCCTCGCAAGCATCAGACCAAAAGAAGGGCACTCCCTTTTGAGTCAATTGAGTCAGTGGCTTAGCAATCTTAGAAAAACCCTCGACAAAGCGTCGATAATAGCCAGCCAAACCAAGAAAACTCCGAATCTCGGGCACAGAAGTAGGTGCAGCCCACTCCATCACCGCCTCAATCTTCCTGGGGTCCACTGAAATCCCGCTGCTAGATATGACGTGCCCCAGAAATACTACACTGCTCAACCAAAACTCACACTTACTGAGTTTGGCATATAACTGGTGATCTCTGAGGATATGGAGCACTGTCCTCAAATGTCTCACATGCTCTTCCTCACTCCGGAAGTAGATGAGTATATCGTCAATAAACACAATGACGAACTGATCCAGATAGGGTTGGAATACCCGATTCATCAAGCTCATAAAGATAGCCGGAGCGTTCGTCACACCGAACGGCATTACCAAGAACTCGTAGTGCCCATACCGAGTCCTAAATGCTGTCTTTTGCACATCCTCCTCCCTGACCCGTATCTGGTGGTACCCGGATCTCAAATCAATCTTACTATACAGCTTCGTGCCTTGCAACTGGTCAAACAAGTCATCGATCCTTGGAAGAGGGTACTTGTTCTTTACCGTGGCCTTATTCAGTTGCCGGTAATCGATGCACAAGCGCATCGAGCCATCCTTCTTCTTCACAAAAAGAACTGGTGCGCCCCAAGGCGATACGCTAGGGCGTATATATCCTTTATCAAGGAGTTCATGTAATTGCTCCTTCAACTCTCTTAGCTCAGCCGGTGCCATCCTGTACGGTGCACGGGAGATAGCGGATGTCCCCGGTAATAACTCAATCCCAAACTCGACTTCCCTTGCTGGTGGGAATCCGGGAATCTCCTCCGGGAATACGTCAGCAAATTCCGCTACCACTGGTATATCCTCAACCTTTAACTCTTTGCTCTTTCCCGACGTGTCCACGGCATAGATGAGGTAGCCCATGTGACCACGTTCCCACAACTGAGACATTTTGATTGCCGAAATCAACGGAATCTTCGCACGAGACCCGTCGCCATAAAAAGTCCACTGAACTCCCAAACCAGATCTGAATCGAACTGTCCTCTGTCGACAATCTACCACTGCCTGATGTCTGTTCAGAATGTCGATGCCCACAATGCAGTCGAAATCTGACATACTCAAAACAATCAAATCTGCCTTTATCTCGTTGCCCTCAAAATAAATGAGGCAGACCATCAGAAACCGATCAGCAACAACTCTCTTCCCGGTGGGTGTCGAGACCAATAGAGACGTGGGTAACGGAGACGTGCACATATGATGTCTCGCCACAAAGTCCGCAGACACGAAGGAGTGCGAAGCACTTGTGTCTATCAAAATAAAGGCGGAAAATGTAAATAGTAGGCACGTACCAGCTATAACCTCCTCTGGAGCTGCATCGGCCTGCTCCCTGGTCAATGCATAGACCTGTCCATGAGGTGGCCCCATCGCCTGTCCTCCCATCTGACGAGGCACCATCGGTGGCCTCTGCTGCACTGTACCACTAGTAAACCTCCATCGACCTTCCCTGAGATCCGTCTGTCCTTCCCGGTTTGGGCAACGCCGAGCAATGTGGCCCGACTTGCCACAAATGTAGCACGCAGAACAATCTCGCATCAAGTGTGGCCCTCCACAAAAGTGGCACTTGACATCTCCAGCTCTACTAGCTTGAGTCGGTCCCCCATAAGTAGATGTACCACTCCTCCGATCCCCTTGCTTCCGGCCCTCCGGCCTCCTTCCGCCAAACCGAGTAGAAGAAGAAGTCCCCGCGACTTAAAAGATCCTCCTCGGGGACTCAGATTTTCAGATGTTGATCTTTGTGATGGAGCTGGTGAGGGTATGGCCTCAGGATAAGCACTCACCCCTATCTCCGCTAACTCCGCTCTAACCAGTGCCTCATCAAAGGATGTCGGGTTGTTAGAAATGACTCGATCAAATAACTCCGGTCGCAGCCCCTTTAAAAAGTGCCTCATCTTGGCATGCCCATTTGTAGCAATGTGTGGAACATACCTCCATAAGGATGAGTAGTGCATGGCGTAGTACAAAACCGTCAGGTTCCCTTGCTTTAGATTCGTAAATTCATCCTCCTTAGTTTGCCTAGCCGCGGCAGAGAAGTATCGGTTTAGAAACCGAGTCCGAAATAAAGTCCAGTCGATTTCCATGCCCTGTGCCCTCAATTCCATTACAGTCGTCTTCCACCACATGGAAGACTTCTTCGCCAGTTGGAATTCTGCCAGTCTTAACCAAGCCGTCCTAGCACACGGCGCAGATACAAAAATCTGTTCTAATCTCTCCAGCCACTCTTCGGCCTCTTCTCCTGTCTCTGTTCCTTCAAACATGGGTGGGTGGAAGGTCAGAAATTGTGTCAGGCTAAGCTCCCCTGGTAACAGTAATTGAGCAACCGGTTCCATGCCCACAGCAGGTGGGGGTAACGGATTTGCCAGCCCGATGCTAGCATTCACGCTCCCAATATCACCCACCTCCTCGTTGAGGTTTCCCGCATTTATAGCCGCCATGCTGTAACACGAAGGTTAACAACGATTCCAAACAATATATATGCTAAACCGTTAGACAATATGAATGACAAGCATGTTAGTATGCCAGTTGTATACATAAATATGCACCACATGCATAAACATGCCCCAAATGTAAACACCTAGCCAACCATACTAAGGCTACCCTTCACTCGTTCCCGGGTTCTCTAACCACTGCTCTGATACCACTAATGTAAGGACCCTAGTTCCTTAAGTGCGGATTAAAGGCGTAAATAAAAATTTCCATGCATAATAGAGTATAAAGGTTGTGTTGATGCCCTGAGCTATTAAATTACAGTGCCAAAATGAAGTTCCAAAAGGGATTCGTTACATTCTCAACCAATGAATGCTAATCCTATAGTTTTACACTACTCCTAGAGTAGAGACTATACAAAAATTAAGCCTGCTATGCCAAAAGCACTCCTCACTGGCTCACTGCATCAACCCGCCTTAGCCCGTCCGCCCAAAAGTACCTACAGGAACAACCCCAAACTATGAGCATGTATATAAATCATATTCACAATAACATGATTATAATTCAATACATAAACCAAAATGCAAATCACTTCCTGTACTTAACACATATAAAAGCTCCCTTGGTTGTCCCTGTACCATAATCACAATTAATTGATTATAACACCAATAATATATGTCATGACATGCATCCGTTCCATGTATACCAATGACCAATCCCAGTCTTATTATATCAGTGGCATAATACCCCTCGCGTTACATGACAGCGGCATTAATACCCCTCGCTTCGACATATTAGCGGTATAATATCCCTCGCATCAACATGACAGCGGCATGATCCTTCGCTTCGACATGTTTGCGGCAAATATTCTTCATCGCTAAATATGACAGTGGCAAGTATTCTATCATCGCCTTGACATGAAGGCGGCAAGTATTCTTCATCACTGTGATATAACCTCGACTCACAATTTCATGCAACCATAATGCATGTTCCAACAATATATGCAACCATAATGCATAAATAAGACCACATGTGCAACCATAATGCATAGCCAATTCAAAGCGTAATTAATACGTTTTACCGTCCGATGCTCGTACGTCTCACTACGTACCTTAGTTCCAAAAGTGGAGATGTCGTGGAACTTTATCTCCTTTGATGTGTGGCTACCTGGGATGGTTCTACACAATCACATGAATCCATATTAGAAGCCAATAAGTGAACCATTACCAAAAATAACATCATTTAAAACAAAATCTCAAAATCCACATTTTATGCCTTGCGATCGATCGGTCCCTAAGCCCCGATCGATCGCCAAGTTAAGAAAAAATAGGCATCCAAGTACTGCCTCCACCGATCGATCGAACCATTTTACCGATCGATCGAGACATCACACCGATCGATCGGGAAAAATTACCGATCGATCGGTAAGCTCATTTCACGCCTTGTTCAGGCTCTGCCTTGCTCGATCGATCGGACCCATTTTCCGATCGATCGAGAAGCCCTGTTTCAGCGAGAAACTTCCATGTATGAGCTTTCAACAACACCTACACTTAAGTACAACCAAGAACAACTACCATGCTCAACATATAACCACAAAACAACCTTAATATACAACCCCCAAACATAAACAAGATGTTGGACCAAGATCCACCCTTATATCCCCAAAAACAAGCCACAAACCCAACCAAAACTCAACAAAACTCTACCAAAATGGAAGCTTACCACTTGAGCTCCAAGTTTCAAGCAAGAAAAGCACAAAAGACTCCTTTTTCCAAGTTTACTCTTCCACTCTTGATGCAGAAACGAAAATGAGAGTTCTTAGGTGGAGGGATGGGGTTTTGGGGACAAAAGCTGATAGGGAGGGGGGTGATGGGATGTAAAGCATGCAAGTGGCTCCCAAGCCATGATATGGGGTTTTAAATGTGTTCCAAGACACAAGCATGATATATAGAATACCTCAACAAGATATTTTAAAAGTATTTTACCACAATGCAACAAGATCCCTATTAAAATCATGCATTACCAAATAGACACAACCCATATCATTTAAACCATTATAACCCCCAAACCCCAACATGTATAATATGTACCCGGAAATGCTCTACCAGGTCACGCCTAATTAGTCCCAACACATAATCTAATTATCGCCCTAATATCACATAAACATAATTAATGCCGATCAGACAGCGGAGCAGCCATTGCCTAATGCTCCGTCTGCTACAGAAGATCATTGAATGTCTTGTTGGACTCTCCAACAACATCTATTCCTTTGGGATCATCAGTCTCCCACGTTCAAATCAGTCCAACCGCAGAACTTGCAACAGTTGGCGCACCAGAGTTCGTCGATCCGGATCTAGTGGTGTCCACAGTTGTTGCAGCTCTACAAGTTGAGGAGCCCTCCAGACCCAGCACTCCTCCAGTCCAATCAGATGAAGATATAGCTTTCATACAAGCATTTTCTTCGGATCTGGTCACCTTGATCCGGTCCGAAAGTCACCAAGCTGCTGTATCTTCAATTATGCCGATTGCTGAAGAAATGAAGAAGATGATCATGCATTGTCATCATCATATCACTCTCCAAGCCGACTATCTGATGCACCTCCATTCCTGGCAAGGACCCTTCAGCACCTATCTGACAACTGCCTGTCACTCTCTCAACGTGTTATAGAAGTTCATCAAGGTCAGAGGCTTACAGCTTTGGACTTTGATTCATTCAAAGAGAAGATGACAGCCAGTATCGGCAGCCTTCAGCGAGGACTAAACGATTTGTTCTCTCAGCAAGCCACTTATAAGAACAGCCTGAGAAAAGAGCAGATAGAGCTGGCCACTGAAGTCAGAGCATCCGTCGCCAACTCCCTTCGCGCTCAAGATACTCGTCTTGACGCTATCAGCTCTCAGCTCGCACAAGTTGTAGATTTTCTCCAAGAGATTGTTGCTGACAAAAAGGGGGAAAAGAAAAAAGACTTCAAGCCGCATCAGTCTCAGTCTTCAAGAAAATAGTTTTCTTAAATATTCAGACTGTCTGTATGCAAAATTGTTGGTGATCAATAAAGAAATCCTTCTTTGTTAAGTCCTTGTTCATTTATTTTGAACTAAAATAAAAGGCTTAATAATAAAAGGCTTAATCGATCCAACTTAATAAGGTTCATTTATTTTGAACAAAAAGACGTAATCGATCCGAAAGTATACGCTTCAGAGTTCTTATCAGACTGGTTAAAAAGACTTAGAAGCTAGGTTTTGTCATCATCAAAAAGGGGGAATTTGTTAGTTCCGAACTTTATCAATGAGATTTTAAAGATGACAAAACATATCAGACCGGATCGAGAGAAATCAGACTGACCAGATCGATCGCCCAAAACAGATCAAGCTAATAAGATGACAAAGCATATCAGACCGGATCGAGGGTAATCAGACTGACCAGATCGATAGCTCAAAACAGAACAAGGTGATAAGTCATATCACATATCAGACCGGATCGATAGATATCAGACTGGCTAGATCGAAGCTTCAGATCAATCTCAACCTATATCAGATCAGAGCAGTCAAAGATGTATAAAGATTGGTTCTTCAGTCCGAATCATTAACGGCTATTTATTGTAGCATTTAATGTTGTAATTAATGCTACAAAGGACCAAAGACTGAAGATTACCATAGAAGGTAAGAAGACAAAGAAGAGCTTACCTGACAGTCGCCGAAAGCATGAACCAGAACGGCAAGTATCCTGAAGAAGAAACTGTAGCTTACTCAGAGATTAAGCAGAGTCAAGAGTTGCACATTAAGGGAAATAATGTCGTTGGTACATGCAACTATAAAAGGATGCAACAACATTACAGAAAAGAACGACAAAAGACTCAACAATACAGATAAACAAGACTCTCGCTGATCAATCAAAAACAGCACAAGCTTTAAAGCTCAGAAGCTCTCGAGCTGAAATTATTCTTAAGCACGATTACATTGTAATATTTGATCATTTAGGATCACTGTGCGCATCTTGTGTATTCTGTATTGAAAAATAGAAGTGAGAAACAAATTGTAACTGTCAGACAGAGAGTGTCTGAACAGATCGAGTGACTAGGAGTTTCAGTCTGGTAGTGGGGTAAATCCAGCCTGAATCGGGTTTGCACAACAGGATTGTATAAATCAAAGTCTTCTAGTAGAAACCTTCCTTAATTGGAAGAAGGGGAGACGTAGAAGGATTACACCACCTTCGAACTTCCAGAAACATATTCTGTGTTCTTATCTTTATGCACTCGTTCTTTCATTCAAGCCATCGAGCCGTTCTTACAAATATATAAACAGATTGTTCCGCACTTATACATTCAGTGGTCTGTTCAATAAAAGAGTTGATTAAGAAACAGATTTCTTTCACTAATCCGAAAGAAATCACAAGGGATTAATTTTTAGAAGGAGTGTTCATTCACCCCCCCCCCCCCCTCTAAACACTCCGGACCGATCCTAACATACCCCCATTTTAATTTTCCACAAATATCTACTATTCTACTACATTTGACAGGCTACCACCTTACAATTGACATGAACACAAAAACCCCTTTCTCATCTTGAATGCACGGAGGATGTACAGAACATAAATGCAAAAATGGGTTGTCGAAATTACTTGGTTTTAACGATGGTAGCCACCATTTGAAATGTGCAATTTTTTATTCCACACCTTTACGTGTATTTATGTTGAATACGGCGGTGAATTCAACCTTTTTTTGTTAATCGTTGTGTTGCATAATCTGGAACAGATTTGTTGCTGCAAATTCGTTATTACGCAATATTTAACATCTTTGTTGCTGCGATATTTTAAAAACCTTCATGTGTATTTCCATGGAATAGATTTGTTGCTGAGTTTAGACAATATCAAGATTTTAATAGGTTTCTTGATGCCCATTAATTAATTGTGCGATATTTATATTGTTAATGAACTTGGTAACCCTAAAATTAGGGGTTAGTTGTTATTACAAACTCGTCCTATGTGAGACACAGAGATTGAAGAAAGTTGTGGGTTGTGGCCATTCTGTGTCTATACAAATTATTGGGTTGATGTGCCTTAGTTGTAATGAAACCAATAGCATTTAGGCAATAATCGTGCAATACCACATTCAGTTGAATATTCCTTTATCTTTGTTTGAATCTTGAAATAATCCAGATTCTATGAAAATTCAAAAAAATTATGTTGTTGGTTGGTTTTTTAAGCACGATGTTATCTGTCTTTCTAGAAAATATTGCAAATCAAAAGCCACCCGATTGTGAGTGCGGCAATGGACCAATGATTCTACGGAAGGCTGGCCAATTCTCAAAAAACTCAGGAAAATATTACTACATTTGTCCTGCTTCGCTATCACATCCGAACAAATTCATTTGGTATGAACAATACCATGACAAGTTTGATCGATCCACCGAACCAAGATCATCGCAATGCGGCCCTGATTCAAGTAGTGTAACAGGTGAATTACATCATATTTTAGGGAATGTTAGTCATATTCCCTCAATGATAGTTTTCTGTAAATGCATGCACTTATGTGAACATTGATTATTATTTGTTTAATCCACAATAATAGCCAATGGTAAGTATTGTCTTTGTAGGTTTAAAGGAAACAAATATCCCACCTTCTTGTCAATGCGGCAATGGGAATATGCTCCTACGTAAAGCTGGAAAATTCTCAACAAAACCAGGCAAATACTACTACATATGTCCGACAGATCTTCCACATCCAAATAAATTCTATTGGTACGATGAATACCATGGTAATTTTTTAAATCCAACAAATGATTGCCAAGCATCTTCCAGCCCAAATTGTGGTAGTATGAAACCAGGTCAATCATTCGTAAAAAGGAATGTCACGATCGGATCGCCATTGACTTCATCTTCATCTATGCAACCTAATTGTGCATGTAATGTGGATCAACCGTCAACCCCCAACAAGGTTCCTCATCCCGTGAACTTTACTACAGAGAAGACTTTTATGGGTGGAAGTCGTGCTTCTAAAAATGACTGGATATCAGTTGAGGCAGTATGTTGTTGCCTTGGGTTCATGTGTTTGATTCTATCCCTTATTTTGGTACTAGTAGCTTGGTGCATAATTAAAATGTGAAATATAAGGTAATTCGGATTTATCATGAGTGTGCTTCTTAATTTTACTAGTAATTGTAATGGTCGAACCTTAAAGTATTGATTACGAGCTTGTGGAAGTAGCAAAAAATTCTCATTTGGGTAACCATGATTTATATTACACGACGTTTTTCAAACTATTTTAGCATTTGGTTAGATATTTGTTAATGTATGGATAATTTTTTGAGATTTAAATTATAATACTTGGTGTAAATGTTAATAAATGTGAGTAGACTACCTTGTGGAGTAGCACTGATGAAGTCTGTTGGTAAGCATACAGCTTTCAATCAATAGGCTTGGCTGTATTCGGTAAGAAGATTTCCTATCAGCAGTTAACTTTATTTTTTAAGAAGTGCTTCATATTAAAGATGCATAATGAAATCCTTGTTATAGTTGGTTGGTCAGAACAAATGCATGCAAATGATACTGAGGTAAAGTGACGGTAGTTTAATATCTGCAGAAAATAAATGTAGAAAAATGAAATCAATGTGTGGTTGTTGAGCTTTCTTAAATCATCAAAATTAGATGCCATAAATAGCAGGTATATTTTTGCCAATCACTTTCTCATTTTGTAGTCAGTATTGTAAATTTAGTTCCCTACTTCTCAGCATCTGCCTTGCCACCAAAAATGTCTGTCACGTACATTGCATCTTCCGAGGAAACGGTAACCAGCGGGATCTACGAAGACGTGTTTGCTACGTATCATGATCATCAACCAAATGAAGCAGAGAAGGTGGTCGAAATTGTGGACATTTCATCTGATGATGACATGGAAGTGGTTGAAATTGTGGAAGTAACCTCTGACGATGATACTGATGAAGTCGAAGTTGTGGATATCTCAGACGATGACGAAGAGCCAAGTTGTGGATATCTCAGACGATGACGAAGAGCCACAATTCTCGTCTGATGATGATACTGAGGTCGTCGAAGTTGTGGATATCTCAGACGATGACAAAGATGAACCAAGAAACATGTTCGAAGATTGTGATGTTAGTACTTACTGCAATAATTTGGTTGTTGATGATACGAATAGTGAGGACATGAGCTCTGATTCGTCGATCTCCACTTAAAGGTTTAACCCATGTGCTGCGTATCGTCGAAGCAATGTTTGTTTTGAATTGTGAAAGTGTATTTCACAACTTTTGTATAAGTATTATGTGCAGTTCGACATATGTGGAAGGTAGATGTCCGTGTTTTGAATTATGAAATGTTATCAAGTAACATCGACATTTTAGTGCACATATAATCCGTCAATGCAACAACCCACATTAGAAAACAAAAAAGGAAAATATTCAACTTGGTTAAAGACATAACGTCCAACATAACAAAATAGGAAAATATTAACAGTTGCTTCATATTTTATACAACTTACAAAACCCATGCATGTGGTTCTGCATATGCAACAAGCCACAATACATATAACAAAACAGACTATGATACTGGCATTATCATCAGTGTCACTTACAACAAAAAAATTAGCCACACGCTTTGACTTGGAAAATTGTTACTTAAGTTATAAAAACTTGGGAATGTATTACTCCTATTCTCCCAACAAAATTATATTAGAGCGAACCGGAACTATTATTCTCCATTTAGCAGCCCTCAAGCCAAAAGTAGCCTACCGGCATGACCCAATTTAAGAAAAGTCCCAACTTGTTATGGTTGTCAACCAACAACTCTGCCACAATCACTTTCTCATCATCGGTAAGTTCTGGTATAGTGTGCAAGGCGTCCAACACATTGTCAAGTGCATTACACATCTTCTCGTCTGATGCTAACTGCTTTATCACTTCAGTCATTGTTTTAGTGGTTATGTCAGCGAAATCTTTTATGGTAGCCACTATTGCATCATCACTGTCATCCACTTGCTTTCGCTTCTTACCCTTCGACATTGAACTCGCCGTTGGTTTGGAGGATGGAGTTATGGATACCGACATTGACTCATCAGCTCCCTCATCATTACGACATAAATCTTCCAGTCCTACTATGATGCCCCGAAATTAATTAATTGCAATTTGGTCATAATTATGTTTATATGATGAATTATGTTGATAATTGATTTATGTGATGGGTAATGAAGTGTTAACATGAATTATTTGTATTGCTTGTTAATTATGAGGAAGATATGAAGTTAGAGGAAGTTTGTTGCATTTTAGTAAAATGCTTTTAAAATACCATGTTGGGGTATTTTATACATCATGTTAACTTTGGGGTACAATTTTAATATTAACCTTTATAACCCCCTTTTCCCCCTATACCCACTTACTTTACCAATCACACATTAAATCCCCAACTCACTCTCAAACCCTACCCTTTACCCCATTTCGAAATTCTTCAAAAGAGGAAGGAGGAAGCTCCAGAAAACTTTTGTTTGTGTGATCTTTGTTAAGATTTGGAGTCTTCAAGAGGTATGGAACCCTTCCTAAAGTTTTTATGATGTTTGGTTTTGAAATGGGGTGATTTTGAAGTGATTTATGTGGGTTTGTTTTGGGTATGAGATGTATGTTGTTGGGGTATGATTTATGAAGTGTTTTATGTGGGTTTTAGTGAGTTATGATGATGTTGCTGTTGTAGGAAAGTATTGGTTTGATAGGTATGAGGATGGAGCTTGAAAAATGCTCAAAAATGGTGAAAAATCGCGCACCAGCAGGTGGCGATCGATCGCCATATATGAGGCGATCGATCGCCGATGGCCAATGGCGATTTACACAGCAGGCGATCGATCGCCTCAAATGAAGCGATCGATCGCCGTGAAGCGAACAATCAGGCGATCGATCGCCTTGTTTTAAGCGATCGATCGCCACTGTTCATAAAGTGGAAAATGATGAATTTTGATGAATTTTTGGTATTTGGCTATTGTTTAGCTTCTAACATTGATTTGTATGGTTATGTAGAACCATCCCAGGTACCCACAACATCGAGGATATAAAGTTCTCCAACTTCTCCACTTTTGGAATTAAGGTACGTAAGAAACGTACGGGCATCGGACTGTAACACATTCTTATACTATGACTATGCAATAATGGTATAAGCATTTACGATGTTTATGATGATGATAAGGATAAGTAAGTTTATGATGATGTCTATGAAGTAATGATGGTTATATGATGTTTATATAATGATATGGTAAGATGCCATACGATAGGGTAAGATGCCCTCGTGGTAAGATGCCACACGATGTTATGATATGGTAAGATGCCATACGATAGGGTAAGATGCCCTCGTGGTAAGATGCCACACGATATTATGATATGGTAAGATGCCATACGATAGGGTAAGATGCCCTCGTGGTAAGATGCCACACGATGTTATGATATGGTGTAAGGACCATAGTTCCTTAACGGTGAAAACAAGATATAAATATGGCTAAACATGTAATAGATACATCTTAGAGTTCTGGTTGTTATGTGAGCTCAATATAATTACAGGCCAAAATAAAACTTCAGTATTTAGTTAATTACATTCCCAAAATGAATGATAAGACTAACAAAAAATCCTGTAACCTAACTTCTTTCAAGTCTCTTTCAGCTCACAGTCAACCCAACCCTGAGCCCCTTTGTCCAAAAGCGTACCTACAGGAACAACTCACCATGAGCATATAAATATCACCATTTAATCACAATTCAACTTAACAAAAAAATTAAGCGCATGCGGCAATTAATAGATATGCTCCTTGATCACCACATTAGCACATTTCACTGTTGTTCCTGTTTCACAAATTTATGCACAAAATCATTAGTTCACGACATAATGATTGATAACGCGTTTCCAATTATATCCACAAGATTTCACATTAATCACTTAGAATTGTGACTGTTCCGGTCCCAATACAACAGCGGAATTTTAGGACCCCTCGCTTCGACATATAGCGGCATCATATGATATCCCTCGCTTCGACAATGACAGCGGCATGTTACTTCGCTTAGACATGACAGCGGCAAATATCATACTACCATCGCTTCATATGACAGCGGCAAGTACCTCCCTCGCTCGGAGATAAAGGCTACCGGAACATTCATCAATTCTACCACAATAATCAAACACATTTGATTCCATTCCAATATCATGATATAACACTATCATTTCACATATTCCATCACATATATGGATACACTATTCACAATATGCATCATTAAAGTTGCAATACGATTTACCGCCCGATGCTCGTACGTCTCACTACGTACCTTGGTTTCAAAAGTGGAGAAGTTGTATAACTTTATCTCCTCGATGTCGTTGGTACCTGGGATGGTTCTACACAACCATACAAATCAATATTAGAAGCTAAACAATAGCCAAATACCAAAAATTTAACAAAATTCAACATTTTTCAAAATTCCTCAGCTGGCGATCGATCGCTCCACTGAGGCGATCGATCGCCTCAAATTTTCCCTCGCGGCGATCGATCGCTTCAAATATGGCGATCGATCGCCTAACCCTTGGTTTGGCTACTGCCTCTCGGCGATCGGTCGCCTCATTTTAGGCGATCGATCGCCTGCCCTGCGAGAAGCCCACTGCCATTAGGCGATCGGTCGCCTATTTTCAGGCGATCGATCGCCTCGCACAGGCACACATTTTCCACCATTTTTACACCAAAAATTCCTTCCCAACTTCCACAACACTTATACCAACAAACCCAAAACACAAAAACACTTTAAACCTTCAATATACATCATAAAACAACCCCAAAATCCCACACCCAACCACAAAACATACCAACCCAAATAAACCCATTTCATACCCAAACCACCACCCAAAAATCACAATAAACCTCACAAAACAACAAGGGATGATATATATATACATCCTAGGCCCCAAATCTTACCAAGAAATCACAAGAATCAAGTTTTGCAAGAACTTCTCTTCCACCTTGGAGTCCCACTCGAAAATGAGAAGAGGAGGGTAGGGTTTGAAAGGTGTTGGGGGTTGAATAATGTGAGGGGGGTAAGGATGATATGAGGTTATAGTGGGTTATGGGAGTTAATTAAATTTTTACACCCCACTCCCTAACATGATGCAAATTATGCCCAACATTGAATTTTAGACACATTCCACCACAATGCGCCAAATACCAATTAAATGCACGTTTCACAAAATAAATGACTACTTGCACATGTAAGCCATTAAAACACCCGATTACCCAACATGCATAACGTGTACCCTGAAATGCTCTACCAGCCCACATGACCAAGCATTTCCACATGGCAATTAATTCTAGCACATAAGGCAATTACCACCATAATTAATCATAATTAATCATACGAACACAATTTATGCCTTAAACACAATTAACCATTTCGGGGACATCACAATACTCCCCTACTTATAAGATTTCGTCCTCGAAATCGCATGCACCTACCCCAAAAGAAACTAAACATAAACACATACCAGAGAATAGTTCCGGGTAGTGCTGCACCATATGCCGTTCCGTCTCCCACGTGGCCTCTTCGACACCCCGACGATCCCACTGAACCTTGACCATCGGTATTACCTTGCTTCGAAGTCTGCGATCCTCACGATCCAGAATCCTGACTGGCCGTTCAACATAGGATACGTCTGAACTCAACTGAACCTCTGAAGGCTGCAACACATGAGACGGGTCTGGTTCATACTTCCTCAACATAGATACATGGAAGACATCATGTATACCAGACAAGGACGGCGGTAGGGCCAAACGGTAAGCCAAAGTGCCGATGCGCTGCAATACCTCGTACGGCCCCACATATCTCGGAGACAACTTCCCGCGCATACCGAAACGAACTACACCTCTGAAAGGTGAGATTTTCAGAAAGACTCTGTCTCCTACTTGGAATTCCAATGGTCGCCGTCGTTTATTAGCATAGGCCGCTTGCCTATCTTGAGCCGCTTTCATTTTCTGACGGATCACCTTGATTTTCTCTTCCATTTTACGAATCAATTCCGGTCCTCTGACCGCCTTACTAGTCAAATCTTCCCAGTACAATGGTGACCTACATCGTCGACCGTAAAGGGCCTCGAATGGAGCCATCTGAATGCTCGCCTGATAACTGTTGTTATAAGAGAACTCCACTAGTGGCACTGAATCTTGCCACGGAGTATCGAACTCCAAAACACACGCCCTCAATATGTCCTCAAGCGTCTGTATGGTACGCTCTGTCTGACCATCTGTCTGAGGGTGATAAGCCGTACTCAGCCTCACTTCTGTACGTAAGGCCGATTGAAGACCCTCCCAAAAGTGCGATGTGAACCGCGGGTCCCTATCAGACACAATCGAGACTGGGATGCCGTGCAATCTTACCACGTCCCGCACATACAACTGGGCCATCTTTAAGTATGTGAAAGTCATACTATATGGAATGAAGTGGGCCACCTTCGTCAGTCGATCTACAATCACCCAGATCGCATCAAATCCCGAGGCAGTCCTTGGCAAGTGGGTCACAAAATCCATAGAGATGTGCTCCCACTTCCACTCTGGTATATCTAAACTCTTTAATTCGCCTCCGGGCCTCTGCCTCTCTGCTTTCACTTGTTGGCAAATCAGGCACTTCTTAACGAATGACATAACGTCTCTCTTCATCCGTCTCCACCAAAATTGATCACACAAGTCCTTGTACATCTTTCTCCCACCTGGATGGATGCTAAATTTGCTACAGTGAGCACGATGCAGGATCCCTTGACGCAACTCTGGTGCCCTCGGCACTACCCAACGGTTACCAAGCCTCAAGGAACCATCTTCTGCTACTCTGAACTTCGATAATTGACCTAGACGTAAATATGACAACCATCTCTGTATCTCAGCGTCTGTCACCTGAGCTTTCCTGATAAGTTCAAAGATGTCCGGTTCTGCCAATAGGGTCGATACCAGCACCGGCGATACATCTAAATCAAAATCATATCCCAAATGACAACAAGAGGTCATCAAGGCCGACAACTGAATAACATCATCTGCCGTACACTTCACCTTCCTACTTAAGGCGTCAGCTGTCAGGTTCGCCTTCCCTGGATGGTACTCTATCTCGCAATCGTAGTCCTTGAGCAAGTCCATCCACCTCCTTTGCCTCATATTCAGTTCCGCTTGGGTAAATAGGAATTTCAAGCTCTTATGATCCGTGTAAATGGTGAAAGAAGTACCATAAAGATAATGCCGCCAAATTTTCAGAGCGAAAATAATGGCTGCCAGTTCTAAATCATGAACCGGGTACCTGGTCTCATGAGGCTTCAACTGTCTCGATGCATAAGCCACCACATGCATATCCTGCATCAGTACACAGCCCAATCCCTGCAGTGACGCATCCGTGTACAAAGCAAACCTCTCGTTCTCCGAAGGGATCACCAGAACAGGTGCTGTAGTCAACCGGTGCTTCAACTCTTGGAAGCTTTGCTCACATGTCTCTGACCAAGAAAACGGAACACCCTTCTGAGTCAACTGCGTCAATGGTTTAGCGATCTTAGAGAATCCCTCGACGAAACGTCGGTAGTAACCCGCTAAACCGAGGAAGCTACGGATCTCGGGCACAGATGTAGGCGCAGACCAATCCATCACTGCTTCCACTTTCCTGGGATCTACAGAAATCCCATCACTAGAGATCACATGTCCCAAAAATACCACACTGCTCAGCCAAAATTCACACTTTCTCAGCTTAGCATACAACTGATTGTCCCTCAGAATCTGGAGCACTGTCCTCAAATGATTCCTGTGATCTTCCTCGCTCCGAGAATAGATAAGTATATCGTCAATAAATACAATGACGAATTGATCCAAATAGGGTTGGAACACTCGATTCATCAAGCTCATAAACACAGCCGGGGCGTTTGTCACTCCAAACGGCATGACCAAAAACTCATAGTGACCATAACGGTCCGGAAGGCCGTCTTCTGCACATCATTCTCTCTAACTCGGATCTGGTGGTACCCCGACCTCAAATCAATCTTACTATACAACCCTCGTGCTCTGCAACTGATCAAACAAGTCGTCGATCCGCGAAGAGGGTATTTATTCTTCACTGTGGCCTTATTCAATTGTCTGTAGTCGATGCACGATCTCATCGACCATCCTTCTTTTTCACAAATAACACAGGCGCACCCCACGGTGATACGCTGGGGCGTATGTAACCTTATCAAGTAGTTCCTGCAGCTGTTCTTTCAGCTCTCTTAACTCCGCTGGTGCCATCCTGTAAGGGGCACGAGAATAGCGGATGTCCCCGGTAATAATTCGATCCCAAACTCAACTTCTCTAACCGGCGGGAATCCGGAATCTCCTCCGGAAATACATCGGCAAACTCGGCAACCACGGGTATATCTTCAAATCTTCTCTAACTCTTCTTTCTTGCCAGCAATGTTCAATGGCATAAATAAGATAACCCTCGTTGCCACTTTCCAATAACTGAGTCATCTTTAAAGCCGATATCAACGGAATTCGTGAGCGGACCATCCCCCATAAAAAGT